>CM038679.1:490562673-491160995 GCA_021605205.1 Aegilops longissima | reverse complement strand
GAAAATGAAATGGTTCAAAAGGCTAGATCCATATTAGTTGTTGCTGGTCTAGTAAATAATAATACTAGAGTGGGAGGACTTCGTTTTTTCTCGTTTTTTTTTTTACCTTTTCTCTACTATCTACGGTTAAAAATTACGTTCCACATGGTCCAACCGCTTATCTCCTGGGTTCCTTCATGTGGTCTTGCCACCGCCACGCGCCTCCTCCAGTCACCGCTAATTTGTGGGTCTCCGTTCGCTAATTTACGGACGAGCACTGGCTTGGCTGCTGCCCGTTGACGGCTGTCGGGCTGCGCGTCACCGGCATGGCGGATGAGGTTGGGTCGACTCTAGGATGGGTGGGGAAGGGGCGGGTGCCCAAGGAAGGCTGGTTTTATGTATGTTTATTATATGTTTGTTGTAGAATTAACATGATTCTTATTCTGATGGTAATATATTATCGTATTGGTTCTTCTGGTGCGCTACTTCCTTGTGCTGTGCCAGATTGGAATTGGTATCGGAATCCTGGTTGGTAGAAGGAAGCTCGGGTATTGCTTATTGTTGAAAGCACTCGTTTGTTCCGGCTCGTGAGTTGAAATCACTCGTTTGTTCCGGCTCGTGATGTGTCTGATGCATGCATAGAATCAAGATCTATTGAGACCGGGATGTTTGTTTCTTCCTCGAAATAAGAGATGCGCTCTGGCTTATGTGCATTCGATCGGAGAACCTCACTTATCAACTGCCCTGGATTGGATCTATTTGAGAAACTGGCTCCAGAACTACTACTTGTAAAAATTACAATCGAAAGCCCCGGTAGAAAACCAGCTATCGTTTCATATATGCGCTAGGAGATAGTATCCTATCCCCCTCAATCTCAGGAGTCGCTTTCTCTATGCCCGACTTACGAGCTCTTTGTTTATTATTTCTCGGGTGGTCAAATTCGGTGGTGAGCAATCAACGTCCCATTCCCCATCTTGCTTCTACCTTAGAAGTCTAAGGAGAAAATTCTCCCTGCCACATAGGGCTGGTCGATCAGGGAGATGCAACCCTGCACGTCATGGTTTCCGGCGGCGAAATCATCCACATGGGAGATGCTGGGATGCGGTCGTTGGTCCAGTAGGAGGTTGTATCCTCTTGCACCTATCTCTCTGCTAAAATTAATTTGATCATATACCTTGACTCTTGATTTATAGTTTTCCTCTGGTACTAGGTCACATGATTGTGTGATGTGTTGGGATTTCCCTCTTTTCTTCATCAGTACAGGAAGGTTGCCTTGCTAAGGAGGTCCCCTATACATGAGTTATGTGAGAAGGCAATTAGATGAGGAGTGATTAGTTTGGTTATTCCTGTAAGACAAATGATCTTTTGGTTACCGATATGGCGTACTCCAATTTTTTATTTGCTTTTGTTACAAGTGAAAAAATTGTACGAAGTTTATGCATTCATATAATTATCTGTTCTACATTACGGTGAGGCCTAATCATGTGTTATGTTATGGTGTCCAAAGTAGAATATATTCAAGAGGCTGGGCTGACCTATTCTGATAGTCTACATATCAGGTCACTCCCGTCTTCCATATAAATATTAACAACTTATCGAAGATGTAGAAAATGGAAGCATCTTTGACACAAACCAGGCCTGCAAGTTTACTTTATTTTCTAACAGTTCGATCGTGTTGGATGCTCCTGTTGTTTTTGTTGTTTCCCTCCTCTTGGCTACTGTTTAATTGATTTGTTGTCTTTTTCCAGATGTGGTATGTTAAGTTTCAGAAATGGGGGCTGCCATACACTCATGCTCATATTTCACCGGCCATGTTTTTCCTTGCCACCATTGGATTGAAGTAACAATTAGTTAGTGGTGTTCTTCATGTTACTGTTATCTCTATGTTTTCTTCTTTTTGAAACAATCCTTTTAGAATCTGGTATGTGATCTTGCTTTATTAGATATTGGCAATTGGCATTGCCATTTAACTGTTTTGACTATGCAGTAGCGCAAAGTAGAAATTGCTTTTCATGATGTTTCGTGGTAGGTGTATTTTGTTCCTTTCAAAAAAATTAGTTCTAATTTTTTTAGATATGTTATGTTAAACATGGTTAAAGTGAAATGCATTATCCAGAAGCGAAGAATTTATTATGCAGCTGCAGTGATAAAATAATGTTGGCCACCCTAACCGTACTTTTTCTGTGGGTGCTCAGTTCATCTGGAGTGAATGACTATGGATATACTTGGCTTTAGAAAGATATTTTTGGTACTCCCTCCGTCTAGGTGAGTAAGTCATATTAGAAGGTGCATCACGACCTAGGTGCAAGCAGATTGGTGGAAAAGAAGAATATTTCTCTCTTCTAAACATAACATTTAATCACAGCAGTTAAGAGGATGCCTTATTAGCTACCCATGCAGGCCCTCGTAATTCATAGCATGCAAAGCGCTTTTATTTCTTGCCTAATAACCGCATGGACGTGCTGCATGCATTGGTCCTTGCCCGAGCAAAAAAAAAGGAAGGAACGGGGTTTCCACGGGAGACAACGAGGCAGAGGTGGAAGCGCTCGCCGGCGAACAAGGCAGGGCGGGCATAGAGATGGAAAGTTAATGAACGGCGCCTAAACATTTTGGAAAAATCTAATTTTTGTAAGGTGACTTACTCACCTAGACGGAGGAAGTATAATATTTGATTTAATTTCTCTAGGTATTGATGCCATTATCAGTAAGGATGCCTTTAGTGGCGTATATCAGCTGGTCTTTGCTTCCTTTGAAATATGGCAACCTTCTACTCATTCATCACCATGGTTCTCGATGCCATCACCTAAACTCACATTTGTGATGACCTGAGTAGGTGTTTTTCCTATAACTTGGTGTATTTTAAAAATTCTCAAGGACAACTGAACCATGGTGTAAAATTTTATGGCATGAATTATATTTTTTACAATAGGGAAATTTCAAACTTTTTCCTTTTTGTTACTTCTGAACTTTCATGTTATTTCTCTCGCTATCCAGTTCATGAATTCAAAAACAATGTCTGAAAACTACTCTGCTGGTTCAGAACATCAAAGGAGTTACCTGACTTGAAACGGTGCTGATATCTATCAGAAATCTACTCAATACATTGTCAACATTAGTCCACGGTCTATTCGAATGGGTTTGGATTGATTTCTTGATTATAGGAACTGAAGGTTCTGAATATGAGAACATGTCCAATGTTCAAGACAATGAGATTTCACAAATCATACACAATTCTTTGACACGCGGTGTTTTGCTAGCCGAGATAAGAGAAGACAAAACACTTGATACACTGGATGAAGCGGAATTGATGCTGATGCAAAAGAGAAATAGACTGTTCTCATAGATGATATTGTTTCTTTGAAGAGGGCCGTCTCTGATAATCAGCGAAAAGAGTTTTCCATCTTTTATAAGATCCAGATGCTAATTCTGGTAAAATGAAGCACATATTTCACTTCAGTAGGAAGCAGGCCAAGTTGATTGCACCACCTGCTAATGCCATGGGCAATAATTTTCCTCAATCATCATTTCTACAGTGAGTCACAATAGTTATATATGCAAGTGTATCTGGATCAACTTATATGATGCATCCTCACTTCTTTTTTATCTTTAAGGTACTGGCCACATTTTATGGGCAGACTAATCACATACATCATTCACGCTGACTTTATACTTAATAATTAATGCTATGTTTTGTTAAACTAATACGACTAGGTAATCTGTTAATATAATGAGATTGACACTGATAATATAATGCTATGTTGTTAAACGCCTTCTGGATGCAGACTATTTAAATTCCAGAATGTGTGAATATTCGTATGTATGTGGGTGGTGTAACAACCATTTTGTAGTGTTATCCTGTTCTTATAAAGCCTTTTTTTTTTTATCATCCTAGCCTGATTGTTTATGGAAGAAAATCAAAGTGGAGCTGACATCACAAGAATTCTGAAGATTGTGCTTCATGGAATAACACAAGTTACATTAGCATTTATTTCATAGTTCGCATAATAATGCACACGGGCAGCTTACCTCGGCCAAAATCTCTACTTATCATAGGTAGCATTTGAGAATAGTCCAAACTGATTTCATGAGGTACAGAAATTCTTCTTCCGAAGGATGTGTAATTCTTAGTTTTTTCATCGATTACCTTTGTTTGCCTGTTGTGGCATCTTAATAATAAGCTACTGTACAACTTCTGTATTACAAAAGGTGTATTTGTATGGATGAGTTTCGACGAGGAGGCCTCTTTGCAACCATTGTCTATGAAATTAATAGCATATTCATACTGCAATATATATGGTACGTGTCTCGATGATGATCACAATGAAGCCAGTGACGGGCACTCACACGAGCACTAGCCAGTGACGGGTATTACTACAGACGCGGCGTGCCGCTGCGTTTCCGGCGCTAGTACATTTTTTTTTTTCATCAAGTTTGGGTTGACGACTGTCACGGCGCTAGTACATTTATATAGGTGAATGCATCAAAGCACTCATATTGTCTATTTTAAATCTACTGTGATCATTTCTGAAAAAAAAAACTCTACACACTCGTCAGGAGAAACAAGGTGAGTCTCATGCAGTCCTTTGGTGAGTGTTCTTCAATTTGAGGTTGACTTCTCATGTCTCATTGCTGCGACAAAAGGACCCCACATGTAGGTTTCGTACTGCTATTATTTTCTAAAGGTAAATAATGTGTAAGAACTTTGCTGCATTCAAACAGATCGTTCGAACATCATTCGGAAATGGGTATACAACAGGAAAAAACGATGTAAAAACATTATATAACAATAAAAGTAGGAACACTTTGTGATGGAGGTCTGAAATTATGGCAACATGTTATTCTGTGTATGTAGCAGAAGATAGACGACCTTACAACATAGCCTGAGAATGACTTGCGGAACGTCAGCAGAGATATGGTTCTGATGGGGATTTTGTTTTGTTATATCTAGGATTTCAGAGGAACTGGACTAGGGAAGAGTCACTGAGTCGCTGGTTGTTCGTGAGACGAGAAGGGAACGTGACAACCAGGAAAGGGGTAGTGCAAACCTGGACAGGGGAGCACCTGCTTGACGAGAAAGTGTCCGCTGATTGACAGCAGGTACATTGGTTTCCCTACTTGACATGGCAATCGGTGGATCAGCTGGGCACGGGTTATCATTCACATTAAGGTAGAGAAAAGATTTTGATCTTTTTGACAGTTATTTGGCTTCATTTTGCATGCTTGGTCTTTCAGTAGCAAAACTACCTTGTTGAGAGTTATTTCAATCTTAATCTGATGACCATTTGGCTGACTCGTTGACCTCCAACTAGAAGTTTTGAATCCAATCTCTAGTTTATTCTTCTCCGATTTCTAGTTAAAATTTGTTAGATGTAAAGTTTCTAGTCTCAGTTGAATGTTACTCCCTCCGTCCCAAAATAAGTGTCTCAACTTTGTACTAGCTCTAGTACAAATTTGTACAAAGCTCAAGACACTTATTTTAGGACGGAGGGAGTATTTGATAGTGCACCTGCGGTCCTCGATTAGTAGGGGCATGCTGTTGTTTCTGCAGGTCGTGGAGTGAATTGCAAAAAACATCGACACTTCAGGCTAGGTTTGCAGGTACCACACATATACGAAATTGTGCCAAAAACACTACTTTTTTTCATATTTTTTTGCAAAAAACACTAGTTGCTTGTTTGGACCGTTTTAAGTGCGTTTATGACAAGGGGGGCCCGCATCCGCCGACGTGGCAGCACTGTTCACACGGCAACGCCGTTAGACGGCGTTACACGCCACTGGCGCACCGGTTCGAGCCGGGCCGCTTAGTCTTCGAGCCGTACCCCGCCCGGTCCGCTCCTCTCACTCTCTTTTCCTCCCCCGCACTCTCTCCTCTCAGTCATGGCGACGGCTGGCGGCGCAGGCGGCGACTGCGGCGAGTCTGCCGGCGTTGGAGACGATGGTCCACCTGTGGGAGATATATGCGGGAGCTCAAACCCTAGTTGGCCGTCGGATACGAGCAGCCCCAGCCAGAGCCCCAGCACTGTCTCGAATATGCGGCGGCAAGATCTTGGGCCAGGGCAGTGAAGGAGAATCCGTCGGAGAGTCACCGGATTGCCTTGTCATTCGGCGGCGTCTAGTGAGTTTCCTCTTCCCTCTTCCCTCTTCCCTCTTCCTGTAGATCGATTCTAGGGTTAGGGTTAGGTTTTTTGGCACTGTTAATTGGTGCTCTCTTAATTGTGATTTAGTTGCGGTTGATTTGTAGTTAATAGAGTAGCTAGTTGACAGAGTAGTTAACAGAGTAGCTAGTTGATGATGTAGTCAGCAGAGTAGTTAGCAGGGTACTGTACTTGGAGAGATCAGTTTGCATTGGTTTAACAGTGAAGTTGACTGGTTTTCACAACTTGACAGTGGTTTTCAGAAGGTGTTTGTTGTTTTCAGAGTGTACTGTACTGTATTGTAGCAATTGTAATGTTGATTACTCTGTTTTAGTGCTCTGTTTTAGGAATTATGCATTTTTTACAGTACATTGGTGCTCTGTTTAGTGCTCTGTTTTAGGAATTATGCATTTTTTTACAGTACATTGGTGCTCTGTTTTAGGAATTATGCATTTTTTATAGTACATTGGTGCTCTGTTTTAGTGCTTTGTTAATTAAGCTATTTTAATTATTTGTGTGTAGTTTGAATGATGATGTTTGGGAAGTTAGAATGCACTTCCATGACAGAGACAACTTGGAGAGATCAGTTTGCATTTCAGACATAACATATTATAATTCGGTTGCCCTAATAGAGACAGAGGGATATGGGCTTAATGATTTCATGTATTTTGTGAGGGATCCTGGTGTGGGGATTACAGGAATGGATGAAATTTGTGATGATGATAAGGTGGATGAAATGCTTGACCATATTGCTAACAATGATCAGCATGTAGTGAACTTGACAGTGGTTAGGGCACTGATCCAAGACCTGCAGATTTGAACTCAAAGCTATCTCGTTGAGGAGCAGGTTCCTTTGAGCCATATAGGAGAGAACCCTGTATGTAGTAAATCCTTCCGGTGTTCTCTTAAGATCACCACCAAAAGTATAATACTGAGTCACCAGAGCCATTGCAGTTCTACACTACACAAGAGAGCACAAACCATGATCTGGATACAAATGCTGCCATGGACCAATCCAATGCAGCAGATCGGGATGAACTGAGACATTAATGGAGTTGAAGAGGAGAACAAAGATTGCCAAATTTAGGAAACACAAGATTGCAGCTGAGCATGTAAATAAGGTTAGCGAAGCTACCAATTCTTCTAATCAAGATGATTCAGATCTGGATGCGATGAGGACTATCTTCAGAGGCTTAATGAGATGAGGAAGCAAAGAGAGGATCCATTCATTCATTTTGATGGAGACACTGATGTGGATGAACTGTATGAGGAAGATGAGGAAGGGCAACATGTGGAGGTGGAGCAAGAGGAGCAGGTGCACCAAGAGGAGCAGGTGGAGCAAGATGAGCAGGTGGAGCACCAAGAGGTGCCTACAAAGAAGAATAAAGCTAGAAAAGGGCCAACAGAGAGGTCACATTCTAGCTTGGAACAAAGATTTGAGGATGTTTGGGCACCATCATCAGATGAGGAGCCAGATCTTGGTGTTTTAAAGCAGGAATATGATGATGGAGCTGAGGAAGTACAATTTGTTCTGCCCAATGGAAGGAAGAGCAGATCAGTGAGATCTTTGCCAAGGATCTGGTACAGTGAGGAGAGAGAGAACCCAGAGGAGCAATTTTGCAGAAAACTTTGTTTCCTAAATGTGTATCAGTTTAGGAGAGCAATTCAGACATTGCACATAACTCAGAATAGGAATTATGAGTTCCATGAAACTGCAATGACAAAGATCATAGTTGTGTGCACAAATGCAAAATGCCCTTTCTTTATTGCAGCTTCGGTTGTTGCAAATGAGACTACTTTTGCATAAGGAAGGCAAATTTTGTGCACACATGCCCAAAGAAGAGGAGAGAACACCAAGGTCACTTCAAAATGGGTTGCACACCAGTGTGAGGCAATGATGAGAGTTGATATTGGCACACCAGTCACCACAATAATGCGTAGAATCAAGAAGAAATATGGAATAGAGATGTCCACCCATATGGCCTACTGGGGCTAGGAAGCAAGCATTGAAGGTTGTCCAAGGAGATCAGAGAGGACAATACACTAGAATAAGAGATTATTTGCAGGCTGTGTTGGATACAAACCCAGGCTCTAGATGTATTGTTACTACTAGGCATGTACCAGAGCACCCAAGCAAAAACCCTAGGTTTCATGGCCTCTTTTTCTGTCTAAGTGCTTGCAAAGAAGGGTTTTTGAATGGATACAGACCATTCATAGGTACATTTCATTTACTAAGTTGTGAATTATTTATGTGCTCACATTACATACACTATGTTCTCACAATTGTCAGCTTTGCGGGGGTAGATGGTTGTTTTATCAAGTCATCAACAGGTCAACAGATCTTTCTTTGCAACAGAAGGGATGGGAACAATAATATCTACCCTATAGCATTTGGAGTTGTTGACAAAGAGGACAAAGACAGCTGGACCTGGTTCTTAACACAGCTTAAAGATGCACTTGGTGGAGAAAGTGGGAAGTTTGGTTATTATACCATCATCTCTGATAGGCAGAAGGTAAACTTCTCTTCTCATACAATATTGCACTAGGTTTCATGGTTTCATATGCACATTGCTATAGCTTCATTGTTTCATTGTTTGTAGGACCAATGCTTAGCTTTATTTCCCATTGTTTCAAACAGGGGCTTTTAAATGCAATAAACCATGTTTTCCCCAATTGTCCACAAAGATTCTACCTTAGACATATCTACCAGAATTTCCAAACTGCTGGTTTTAGAGGTGATGAATTAAAGAAACACATGGATGCAGCTAGCTACTCTTATACTGAGAATGAACACCTTGATGCAATGAATGCTTTGAAAAGAGAGTGTAAGGCTGCTTGGACATGGCTTCACAAAATCCATGTTCATACTTGGGCGGCATGCTATGGATTTTAATTGAGAACTTGGATGTTTATCTTAAATGTTGTCTTAGATGGATGTGAGAACCTGAAAATGTTGGCTGTAATGCTGGTGATTCTGGTGATGATGTTGGCTTAGATGGATGATGATGATGCTTACTATGATTCTAGGGTCACTCGGCGTCGAAAAACCCACCAAAGTGAGTCTAGAGTCACTCGGCGTCGAAAAACCCACCAAAGTGAGTCTAGGGTCACTCGGCGTCGAAAAACCCACCAAAGTGAGTCTAGGGTCACTCGGCGTCGAGAAACCCACCAAAGTGAGTCTAGTGTCACTCGGCGTCGAGAAACCCACAAAAGTGAGTCTAGGGTCTATCGACGTCGACAAAACCAACCAAAGTGAGTCTAGGGTCACTCAGTGTCGAGAAACCCACAAAAGTGAGTCTAGGGTCTATCGGCGTCGACAAAACCAACCAAAGTGAGTCTAGGGTCTATCGGCGTCGAGAAACCCATCAAAGTGAGTCTGGTGTCTCTCGGCGTCGACAAAACCAACCAAAGTGAGTCTAGGGTCTATCGGCGTCGAGAAACCCACCAAAGTGAGTCTAGGGTCTCTCGGCGTCGACAAAACCAACCAAAGTGAGTCTAGGGTCTCTCGTCATCGACAAAACCAACCAAGTGAGTCTAGGGTCACTCGGCATTGAGAACCCCACCAAAGTGAGTCTAGGGTCTATCGGCATTGACAAAACCAACCAACCAACAAAGATCGATTCAAAGATAACCGGAAGATTCATACATAATCATAACTAATAAGTACCATATTACACGATAGTGCTTAATGCTAAATAGGTACATTACATAACCATAATTCAGATATTACTAGATCATTCATCTAATAGTAGTCATTACAGAACCATAATTATAGTACTCAACATCCCATAACCATGCTGGTGGTACTAATAAGCAGCATATTACATTATACTGCTCATTCATCTAAGATGGCTTTGATCCCATTCAGCTTCAGCTTGGTCTGCTCGACAACCTTCTCAAGCTCATCAATGTTCAACAGAAAAATCCCAAAACTTCAGATCAAGCTCAACAGAAAAATCCCCAAATCGCAATCCTAATCGTAGCTTCAGCTCGAGCAACTCACCTTGATGATGCCCTCGTCTGAAGCTGAGTCCGCGTACTGGTGAGAGTTCTCGCTGCTGTCGTCATCAGACCAGGAAACCATGGCGACGCGGCGGTGACGGCGGTCGGAGATGTGGGAGGCGGCGGCGGCGGCGAACGAGCGGGAGCAGAGAGAGGGAGAAGGACGGGAGAGAGTGAGGGCTGGCGGTGGGGCCTGCACCGCTTCGGGGTGTTTGACCCGCCCGGCTCGAACCGGTGCGCCAGCGGCGTGTAACGCCGTCTAACGGTGTTGCCGTGTGAACAGTGCTGCACGTCGATGGATGCGGGCCCCCCTTGTCATAAACACACTTAAAACGGTCCAAACAAGCAATTAGTGTTTTTTGCAAAAAAATTATGAAAAAAATTAGTGTTTTTTTGGCACAATTTCGTATATGTGTGGTACCTGCAAACCTAGCCTGAAGTGTCGATATTTTTTGCAATTCACTCGCACGTCGTGGCATGGCCGCATGGGTTTCGGTAGTTGGTCTTCCCGATGTTTTTTTTTTGAGCTTCATCATGTTGTGGAGTCGGAGCTGCCATGGTGGGCTTGGTGGTGAACGGTGATGATGAGAAATGGAGGGTGGCCATCTCGGGAGGCTTGGTCTTCTAAAGCCTTGGATATTTTCCTTGTGAAGCTCGTCATCAAAGTCGGAGCTGCATGTCTGCTAGCGCCGCGGTTGATTGGCTGATGTAATCCTCATGCAGTCGTTGTGTGGAACGTGCTAGTGGTGGTCATCTATGGCAAAGTCGGAGTCGCTGGATCAAACACGATAATGATGATGACGACGATGCTTATGGGCAGTCTCGTCGGTTTTTGTCTTCTCAGCCGTGTGTGTGAATTTTATTGGTAGTCAAGTTGACAACTATTATGGCACACCCAGCCTTTGGGCTTGTAATTTCAGTTTTCGCCCAACTTTGCCTTAATTCACCGGGCAACTCTCTTCTGCTCAATTAATAGATCGAAGCCTAAGTTCTCCTATTAAAAAAAGTTTAATGTGATGTAAGTGGTTGTCGGTTTTTGCAGCGACCTAGCAATGGATGTCACTGCTGGACCTCTTCAATGTGTATTGATGCAATTGCATGGAAGTGCTTTTTCTGACCCTTTTGTTGAGGAGGTAATGTTTTTCTTCGGAAGATGTAGCAAATTTTGTTGTTCGATACTTAGGACCTAATTCTTCTTGTTTTTACTTTGTTTTCCTTCCATATGCTCCGAAAATAAAATCATTAGTCACCTCTATATATGTACTACTGAGAACAAACTCTTGTCTTGTCATGCGAAGATATGTAGAGTTCATTTTCAGATATGATGCAACATTTTAGACTTGAGTACATTATTAGTTCTTTAAGAGCATCCACAACCGGACGCCTCAAACCATCCCTCATACGCCCGCGGACGCACCCGATCAGTGACAGGACAGGAGAGAGAAGGAAAAACATGACCCAACTGGACCCCTCATATCATCCCTATACGCCGGGGTAGTCCGTGAACCCTCATATCCATCTCAAATATGGGGAGGATATAAGGGCTCGCACGCTCGGGCATTCCGCCACGTAGGACGCGGCCCCACCCCGGACCACCTTTTTTCTTTCTTTATTCATTCTTTTATTTCTCTCTCCTCATCTTCACCAATCACGTGCAAGTGACCTGACATATGAGAAGAAAAGTGAGAAGTGTGGTTGCGTTGACGAATAAATAGGGG
The DNA here is from genome assembly GCA_021605205.1 of Aegilops longissima. Taxonomy (NCBI): domain Eukaryota; kingdom Viridiplantae; phylum Streptophyta; class Magnoliopsida; order Poales; family Poaceae; genus Aegilops; species Aegilops longissima. The sequence goes on along the minus strand of CM038679.1, from coordinate 491,149,162 downwards.
CTCAAAACGGATACGCCGGGTCACTGACCGGGCGCGTCCGCGGGCGCATAAGGGGTCATATTTTCTATGTCCGGCTGTAGATGCTATAACTGCCACATAATGTTTGGGATGGTCTCATGTTACCCCCCACATTGTTTAAACCTTGTCCATCTTGTCTAGACCAAGACCCCACCGCGTGTTCCGATAAATTGAGTGAAAATGTGTGTCTTGACCTTGACGTTGTGCTACGAGTCGTCAAACGGTATGCTAAGTTTTTTGCAGATTTCCGAAAGATAGGTGGAAATGTTATACTCATGAAGACCCCGAGTGTCGGTGTCAAAACCGGCGGATCTCGGGTAGGGGGTCCCGAACTGTGCGTCTAGGCGGATGGTAACAGGAGACAAGGGACACGATGTTTTTACCTGTGTTCGGGCCCTCTCGATGGAGGTAATACCCTACCCCGCTTGATTAATATTGATGATATGGGTAGTACAAGAGTCGATCTACCACGAGATCAAGGAGGCTAAACCCTAGAAGCTAGCCTATGGTATGATTGTTGTTCGTCCCACGGACTAAAACCCTCCGTTTATATAGACACCGGATAGGTTAGGGTTACAGAGTCGGTTACAATGGTAGGAGATCTGCATATCCGATCGCCAAGCTTGCCTTCCACGCCAAGGAAAGTCCCATCCGGACACGGGACGAAGTCTTTAATCTTGTATCTTCATAGTCTAGGAGTCCGCCAAAGATGATAGTTCGCTATCCGAACACCCCTAGTCCAGACTCCTCAAGAGCTCCCTGAACCAGGCTTCAATGACGACGAGTCCGCGCGCATATTGTCTTTGGCATTGCAAGGCGGGTTCCTCCTCGAATACTTCATAGAAGGTTTTGAACACAAGGATAGTGTCGGCTCGCAAAACAAGTTCCACATACCATCGAGAGAGAATAACTTTGCACAGATCTGCTGACGATTCCGCGGCGTGACATCACACCACGGCCAGCCTTTATATGAATCTGCTCCACCTCAGCGTTTAGCGAGGCGGTTTCCGGCACGCCTTATCAAAGCATAGATCGTGCCCCTTATTCCGGATTCCCATCAATACGGACGTAGTAACCCATCCGCGCCATTAATTATGGCGCTTGGGAGATAAGCGAGTTTTACCAGTGGCGGGGACGATAGCTTCGTCCGTCCATATAAGGGATAAGGATCCACCTTTTCACCCACGCCTTCTTCCTCCTTTGCTCATCCATTTCAAGACTGAGCTCCAGCGCCTAAGTCCGCACACCCCACCTCAACCTTCTCCAACTATGTCCGGAGCGGAGGCAGGTGGATGGCCTCCTCCATCACGGAGGGGCACATCACAAGACTCTGGAGGCGGATACTTGTCCGGCGACATCGCGTGTCGGCTACCCGACGAGGGGCAGCTCATCCCCACCCCCAGGCCCCATGAGAGGGTGGTGTTCCTCACCCACTTCCTCCGCGGACTAGGTTTTCCACTTCACCCATTTGTCCGGGGGCTCATGTTCTACTATGGCCTGGATTTCCACGATCTGGCCCCAAACTTCATCCTCAATATCTCGACGTTTATCGTCGTGTGCGAGGCCTTCCTCTGCATCCAACCCCACTTCGGTTTATGGTTGAAGACCTTTAGCGTCAAGCCGAAGATAGTGGGAGGCCGACAGCGGAGGCGGAGGCGCTATGGTGGGCAGGATGCCCAATGTCCTTTGGCTCGAGGGCTCCTTCCCGGAGACAATAAAGGTGGCAATCGTGGTGGTTCTACATCACCGAGAGCGCGACTCCAACTAGGCGGCGGCCCCGATTCAGATCTGGCCCCACACGGCTCACATCATGGAAAGAGACGGCCTGAAGTGGGTGATTCGGAAGAGCCGACCGGACTCCAAACCTGTGTCCGAAACCTGGTGGACAAGAAGCTCAAGCTTGTCCACGTAGTCCAGGTCATGCTCATCCATCGGATTCACCCATGCCAGGAACAGGCCTTTAATTTGTGGGAGTTTGATCCGGCACAGCACCGAACCTTGAGCCGGCTCTTCGACACTACGTACGAAGATGCCTGGAAGGTGTTGTTCAAGAGCGCCGAAGCCCCCGCATCCGCTAACAAAGATCGCGGATACAGCTCGCAGCGTCAAGCCGGCGAGGTAAGTTATTTTACCCTTTACGGGACTCTTTTTTCATAGATTGACTCTATGTGGGATCTAAAACTCCCTAATCTTTGACAGATGGTTGAAGACGCCCGGACAGATTAACCGTCCGGCTCTTTTTCCGAAGACCAGCGGACGCCTCGATTGACGGGCTGCTGGCTCCCGTACCCATGTGGTGCAGGAGAAGAAGGCCAAGAAGGAGGCCACGGAAACTCAAGGAGCTCCCGACGCCAGGCCGTCGATTCTCAAGCGAATCTTCTCCCGAGAACGAGGAGGAGGGAAGGACTCTCCCGGTGGGGAGGAGAGGAAAGGAAGGCCGCCCCAACCGGTGAGGTGGAGGGTCTAAGAAGGGAAGGACCCTTCCTCCGGACTTCTCCACCAACGTCGACGCATTTACGAGGAGGAGTGGCCAACGAGGGCCAAGCCCCTAGTGAGATCGAAAGTGTCTGGATACCCATGGCTTTTTTATCATTGCATAGTGTTCTCTAATGCCGAACAATCATGCAGCCCGCCCAAGGACGAGCTCGCCGCTTCGACGAGCGGGTCCCTGAGTTCGTCGGAAATGGGGAGTACTTCACTTCCGGCCGCCTCCTCACCTCACGCTGCGGACGATGCCGAGGTGGGGCCCCAAGGGGGGCTTGGTCAAGAGGAGGTGGCGCAGGAGGCGCCGCAAGGCAACCTCCCGGACTCCAGGCGCGTGGGGGGCGAGACCCCGGGGCTCTAAGCTCGACCTCGTCCGGGATTCCATGCCGGAACCTTCAGCCGTTCCGAGTCCGCAAGCGGTCCTTCAGAAGAAGGGTAAGACGCGTGTCCTCCGTCCAACCGGAGGCACCGGATAGCGATCGAGGCGCTTAACAGCGCTTCCATCAGGAGGAGCACCGCTTTGCTATGAGTGCGGTGATCCGGACAGATTCATCCGCCAAGAGCGGGCTGACTCAAGCCTGCACCAGCCTTCTAACAGGCTTTGAGGTAAGTTTAGAATATGTAAAATATTACCGATAGACAGTAGCCTCTCGATACTTAGTTCGTGTTCGGAAAGAAAAGCCGGACTAAGGATCTAAAAAGATATACGCAGGAGTCTAACATAAGTATGTCAATATGGGAATGCAGGCTGCGCTCATCGACCTCTGCCAGACCGACCGTGGAGGTCGATGCATTGAAGCGAGCCTCGAGCGGTCCGAGAACGAGCTCGGCTTTGCCAAGAAGCAGCTCGAGGACAAGGAAGGTAAGTAATACCTTATTAAAGAAGTACCTTATAGAAAGGTTTTGGTTGCAAAAATAACAGGAATAACATGGGTACTGCAGGGCCACGAACAAGGTGGCGACTCACGAAGGAAGCGGCGTCCGTGGTCGAAAAGCAAAGCGCCACGGAGCGCACTGAGCGAGAGAAGGGGAGGCGCAGCTGGCGGAGGTGCGGCAAGAGCTCCTGTGCTCGTGAAAAACACGAGGGTTTGGAGCGTGACTCGAAGACCCGAGAGTCCGAGCTTGCCTCGGCTCTTGAGAGTGCCAAAGCTGCTAAGGCCGAGGCCCAAAAAGCCCTCCAAGAAATTGAGTCAATAAAGAAGATAGCGGCGGGTAAGGCATTCTTTATGCAAAGCAAGCATGCGAAAGTGAATTACCTATTACTTACCCGGATTCGGAGCTCTCCAGGAGCATTCGCAGATCTGCCCCGTAGTGTGTCTGATGCTGCCGCGTTCTACCGCGCCAAGGAGGGGAGCTCGACGGAAAAGGTGTTCTGGTCTCAGTATGCTGAGGCCGGACATCCGGTGCCCCTAAGCGACCAGCTGAAGCAGCTGGTCGAGCTCCACAAGGTCACCGAACAGGCCATGAAGGGCCTCATAGTTCGGTGTGGCTATTGGAAGCCATGCCACAGGAGCTACTTTGGGCTAGTGCGGCGGCTGGTGGACGCTTTGTCCAAGGATTGAAGTCATCAAGCGCCCGCTCTGCATTGAAGGTGCCTGCCGGGCCCTTGCCCCGCTAAAGTGCACCGGGCAAGCTGGATGCGGAGAAGCTTGTGACGGACGGGCCACCAAGGGCAAGGAGCATCGACGCCCAAATGTACTATGAGGGCCTCTGAAGGGTGCCCGCCAGATAGCGGATGAGTGCTCCAAAGATGTAATTTTTAATAGACTCGCATTTGTTATCATGTACGCTGAAAACTTGTTCATATGCGCTAAGCAACGCTTGTTAATTTAAAATATTACCTTCATGCGGCCGCTTATCAAATTTGAGAGATGGCAAGTCGTTATTTCAGCCCCATGCCACGAAAGTCTTTGGGGTGTTGGGATAAACTTGAGCGCTCTTGTTCCCATTCTTGGGTCCATCGAGGAGGCGCTCAACTAAACTAACAAGGCAACCGGACTTATAATGCTTGAACACTCTCACTTAGCCATAGAATTCTATAATTTTAAATTTCGGCGAAGCCCCTAGTATTCGGAAGACCGAGTTCAGGGCGCTATCCAAGCCTTGGCCGGAAAATTCCGGTTCCTCGCTCTAAGCGGCATAAGTCTTTAGGGACCCGAAAAATCCTCTCGAATAGCGATCGCTCTCGCCCTATCATGACGGTCAGTTTTAGCTTTCCACCGAGGTGCTCAACCCAGCTCAACCGGGCACAATCGCAGTGGTTCTCCGGTGCTACCTTAGCCGATATAACGGAACGTAAGGTACCAAAACACGGAGCGGGCAAACCCAACTATTGACCAAAGACATGATTCGAGCCGATTCATATAATGCTATAAGTTCGGGGTGCCGCACTTGTGAAAGTGTTCGGACTTATCACACCATAATTTTGGGGTACTTAAGCCCCTGGTGTATTGGCCGTACCAAAGTGTACGGGTGCGACATGTCATGAAATGAACATATATATAGATAAAGAGAAGCAATAATAGGCAAGAGCTATGTATTTTGTTATTAAAAAGAAAACTGCAAATAAAAGCAGAACGATACAAATTGTGCGATAAGCAAGGGATGAGACTATTTAACATGTCCCCCTCCAGGGGTAAGCTGCGGGATGGTATGTAAAACAGGTATAATGCTCGTAGTAGAGACCACCTGAACACTCGACGTAGCTTTCTGCTTCCCTGGCTGTTGCATCTTTAGTTCGGCAATTCTAGTGCCGGACATGACTTCTGGAGAACGGAGTCCTGAAAGTAAGAAAAAAGAGAAAAAGAAAAAGAATGACACAATCGGGAGCCCCTGGTGCGGTCGAGCCGCATTCTGGGCATGCCGTGGTCGTGCCCCTCCTCTTATGCCCATGGTATCTCCAGAGCGTAGTTATGTACGCGTAGTGCTGGCTTCGCAATTTCGCGAGGGCTGGGGTTGGGGCCGGATTGCTACGCGTGCTTGGATCGTGCCAGGCGGTCTTGTTGTAGGTTACTCCGGGCGCGCTAGACAGTGTCCGGACGTTTAATGGCCGGACTCAAGAATTGCTGTGAGAGGCTGCTTTGCACCTCCGCCGCGAGGGCCGTCGTGTGGAGAGAGCGTTCGATGTTTCCATTGACCGTGATTACTCCTCGAGGGCCTGGCATCTTGAGCTTGACGTATGCGTAGTGCGGCACCGCATTGAACTTTGCAATGCGGTTCGTCCGAGCAAAGGCATGATAGCCGCTGCATGAACGGGACTATGTTGAAGATCAACTCTTCGCTCGAAGTTATCCGGGATCCAAGACCACTTCGAGTGTAAGCGAGCCCGCATAATTGGCCTCTACACCCGTATGATGCCTTTAAAGGTCGTCTTTGTAGGTTTAATCCTTGAGGATCTATGCCCATTTTGCACATTGTATCCTCGATAAAGCAGGTTCAGGCTGCTACGCCATCCATCGGGACTCGTGAGGTGAAATCAGTCAATAATTGGGTCAAGAACCAATGCGCGAAACCGCCATGACGAATGCTAGTGGGTGGTCCTTCGATCGAAGGTGATCGGGCAGGAAGACCATGGGTTGAACTTTGGGGCGATGGCTCCATCGCATATACGCCCCTTAGTGCACGCTTCCGCTCCCTTTTGGGTATGTGGGTTGCGATATCATGTTCACCGTCCGCACTTGTGTGGGAAAGCCCTTCGTCCTCTATTGTTCGGGCGGCCGGGCTCTTCCTCGTCATCGCTATGCAGCCCCTTGTCATTGAGTTCGCACTTAACTTGCTCTGCTTGCTTGAACACCCAACAATCCCTGTTGGTGTGATTGGCTGTTTTTCGGGGTGCCATGTATCGCACATGCGATCGAGTATTTGGTCCAAGTTGACGGGCCTGGTATTTCTTTTGAATGGCTTCTTCCGCTGACCGGGTTTAGAGCCTCTGAATCCGCATTGACTGCAGATCTTCATCATTGTCGCCATGCGGCGCTTGTTTTTTGCGACGCGACCGCCATTGCTGTCCTTGGTATCCGAACTACCGTGGTTTTTGGTCAAGTTGTTACTACGAGCTAGCCAGCTGTCCTCTCCGCACAAAAGCGGGTCATGAGTGTTGTAAGGGCTGCCATGGATTTTGGCTTTTCCTGTCCTAGGTGCCGGGCAAGCCACTCGTCATGGATGTTATGTTTGAAGGCTGCAAGGGCCTCTCGATCCGGACGATCAATGATTTGATTTTTCTTTGTTAGGAACCGTGTCCGTAATTGTCCGCCGATTCTTCCGCTGCTGAATTATATGGCTAAGGTCATCGGCGTCGGTGGTCGCACATATGTGCCCTGGAAGTTATCAAGGAATGCGGCTTCCGTGTCCTCCCAACAACCAATTGATTCTGGCTGGCAAGCTGTTGAGCCAATGCCGAGCTGTTCCTTTAAGCTTGAGTGGGAGGTATTTGATGGCATGTAGATCATCACCGCAGGCCATGTGGATATGGAGGAGATAGTCCGGATCCGCACCGCAGGATCTGTGGTACCATCGTATGATTCGATGTTTACGGGTTTGAAGCCCTCGGATTTGATGATCCATTACTTCATCCGTGAAGCATAGTGGGTGTGCGGCGCCTCAGATTGGGCTATATCACGACGTAGCTCATATGAGCTTTGTCTCATCGTGTTCGCCCGCCGGGTTTGTTTGATCCGCGCGACGGTAATCATCCCGAGTCGTTAGGCGCCACGCGATCCGTAGATCGATCTTGTATGTTTTGCCTTATCCTCCAATATATTTCGCAAGTCCGGCGATTTTCCCGTGCCTTGGTACTTTTTGAGCGGCGCCGGGTGTGGCTTGAGCGGAGGGCCGAGAGGCTTCTCCGTCATGCCACGGGTGGCCGGTCCGCCATGTCGTCTTGCTGGTGACTTGGGTGCTTCCTCCTCCGATCGAGGCAACGGCCTGCGTTTGGGGTAGCTTTTGGGGGCGTTCGAAGTCATACTCTTCGCTGCAAGGACTTCATCCATCCGTCGCCTAGCAGGTCTTGGTCAGCTCTAAGCTGTTGCTGCTTTTTCTTGAGGCTGCTTGTCCCGCCATAAGCCTGCGCTTGAAACGCTCCTGTTCGGCGGGATCCTCGTGCACGCATTTAATTGTCGTCGTTGAGGCTTGCCTCATCTTCGGAGGGAGGCGATAATTATCGTCCTCTACCTCTCTTTGCAAGACCGTCGTGCGGACTTGCTTCTCTGAAGGAAATATGCCCTAGAGGCAATAATAAAGTTATTATTTATTTCCTTATACCATGATAAATGTTTATTATTCATGCTAGAATTGTATTAACCGAAACATAATACATGTGTGAATACATAGACAAACAGATAGTCACTAGTATGCCTCTACTAGACTAGCTCATTAATCAAAGATGGTTGTGTTTCCTAACCATAGACATGTGTTGTCATTTGATTAATGGGATCACCTCATTAGGAGAATGATGTGATTGACATGACCCATTCCGTTAGCTTAGCACTTGATCGCTTAGTATATTGCTAATGCTTTCTTCATGACCTATACATGTTCCTCGTAACTATGAGATTATGCAACTCCGTTTACGGAGGAACACTTTTGGTACTACCAAACGTCACAACGTAATCGGGTGATTATAAAGGAGTACTACAGGTGTCTCCAAAGGTACTTGTTGGGTTGGCGATTTCGAGATTAGGTTTTGTCACTCCGATTGTCGGAGAGGTATCTCTGGGCCTTCTCGGTAATACACATCACATAAGCCTTACAAGCATTACAACTAATGAGTTAGTTGTGAGATGATGTATTACGGAACGAGTAAAGAGGTTACCAGTAACGAGATTGAACTAGGTATTGGATACCGACGATCGAATCTCGGGTAAGTAACATACCGATGACAAAAAGGAACAACGTATATCGTTATGCGGTTTGACCGATAAAGATCTTCGTAGAATATGTAGGAACCAATATGGGCATCCAGGTTCCGCTATTGGTTATTGACCGAGAATGGTTCTAGGTCATGTCTACATAGTTCTCGAACCCGTAGGGTCCGCACGCTTAACGTTTCGATGACAGTTCATTATGAGTTTATAAGTTTTGATGTACCGAAGGTTGTTCGGAGTCCCGGATGTGATCACGGACATGACGAGGAGTCTCTAAATGGTCGAGACATAAATATTGATATATTGGAAGCCTATGTTTGGACTTCGGAAAGGTTCCGGATGAAAACAGGAAATTACCGGAACACCGGGGGGTTACCGGAACCCCCCGGGGGGTCTATGGGCCTTGATGGGCCATAAGAGAGAAGAGGAAGGGCCGGCCAGGCAGGCCGCGCGCCCCCCTCCCCCCTCTAGTCCGAATAGGGAAAGGAGAGGGGGGGCGGCTGAAGGAAATATGCCCTAGAGGCAATAATAAAAGTTATTATTTATTTCCTTATATCATGATAAATGTTTATTATTCATGCTAGAATTGTATTAACCGGAAACATAATACATGTGTGAATATATAGACAAAACAGTATGTCACTAGTATGCCTCTACTAGACTAGCTTGTTAATCAAAGATGGTTATGTTTCCTAACCATGAACAAGGAGTTGTTATTTGATTAACAAGGTCACATCATTAGTTGAATGATCTGATTGACTTGACCCATTCCGTTAGCTTAACAGCTTGATCGCTTAGTATGTTAATGCTTTCTTCATGACTCATACATGTTCCTATAACTATGAGATTATGCAACTCCTGTTTACCGGAGGAACACTTTGGTACTACCAAACGCCACAACGAATCGGGTGATTATAAAGGAGTACTACAGTGTCTCCAAAGGTACTTGTTGGGTTGGCGATTTCGAGATTAGGTTTTGTCACTCCGATTGTCGGAGAGGTATCTCCAGCCTTCTCGGTAATGCACATCACTTAAGCCTTGCAAGCATTACAACTAATGAGTTAGTTGTGAGATGATGTATTACTGAACGAGTAAAGAGACTTTACGGTAACGAGATTGAACTAGGTATTGATACCGACGATCGAATCTCGGGTAAGTAACATACCGATGACAAAGGGAACAACGATGTCGCAGCGGTTTGACCGATAAAGATCTTCAGAGAATATGTAGGAACCAATATGGGCATCCAGGTTCCGCTATTGGTTATTGACCGAGAATGGTTCTAGGTCATGTCTACATAGTTCTCGAACCCGTAGGGTCCGCACGCTTAACGCTTCGATGACAGTTCATAATGAGTTTATAAGTATTGATGCACGAAGGTTGTTCGAGTCCCGGATGTGATCACGGACATGACGAGGAGTCTCAAATGGTCGAGACATAAAGATTGATATATTGAAGCCTACATTTGGACATCGGAAGTGTTCCGGGTGAAATCGGGATTTTACCGGAGTACCGGGAGGTTACCGGAACCCCCCGGGAGGTCAATGGGCCTTAATGGGCCATAGGAGAAGAGGAAGGGCAGCCCAAGGTGGGCTGCGCGCCCCCCTTCCCCCTCTAGTCCGAATAGGACAAGGAAGGGGGGCGCCCCTTCCCCCTTCTCCCCTCCTCCAATCCTAGTCCAACTAGGAAGGGGGAGTCCTACTCGGTGGGAGTAGGACTCCTCCTTGCGCCTCCTATAGGGCCGCCACCTCCCCTTGTCTCCTTTATATCTGAGCAGGGGGCACCCCAAGACACACAAGTTGATCTACGGATCTTTCCTTAGCCGTGTGCGGTGCCCCTTCCACCATATTCCACTTCGGTCATATCGTCATGAGCTTAGGCGAAGCCCCGCGCGGAGAAGTCATATCGTCATGAGCTTAGGCGAAGCTCTGCGTCGGTGGAGCATTAACATCGCCACCACGCCGTCGTCTTGTGAAACTCATCCCCGACACTTTGCTGGATCGAGTCCGGGATCGCCATCGAGCTGAACGTGTCTGAACACGGAGGTGCCGACGCTCGGTACTTGGATCGGTCGGATCGTGAAGACGCACGACTACATCAACCGCGTTGTTATAACGCTTCGCCACGGTCTCACGAGGGTACGTGGACGGACACTCTCCTCTCGTTGCTATGCCATCACGATGATCTTGCGTGATCGTGGGAAAATTTTGAAATTACTACGCTCCCCAACGGTGGCATCCGAGCCTGGTTTTATGCGTTGATGTCATATGCACGAGTAGAACACAAGTGAGTTGTGGGCGATACAAGTCATACTTCCTACCAGCATGTCATACTTTGGTTCAGCGGTATTGTGAGATGAAGCGCCCGGACCGACATTACGCCAGACGCTTACGCGAGACTGGTTTCACCGCCCGAGCACTCGTTGCTTAAAGGTGACCGCGGGTGTCTGCTCTCTCACTTTAGTTGAACTGAGTGGCTACGCCGGTCCTTGAGAAGGTTAAAACGGAGTCTATTTGACGAAGTATCGTTGTGGTTTTGATGCGAGGTAAGAACGGTTCTTGCTCAGCCCGTAGCAGCCACGTAAAACTTGCAACAACAAAGTAGAGGACGCCTAACTTGTTTTTGCAGGGCATGTTGTGATGTGATATGGTCAAGACGTGATGCTATATTTTATTGTATGAGATGATCATGTTTTGTAACCGAAGTTATCGGCAATCGGCAGGAGCCATATGGTTGTCGCTTATTGTATGAAATGCAACGCCATGTAATTGCTTTACTTTATCACTAAGCGTTAGCGATAGTCGAGAAGCAATAGTTGGCGAGACGACAACGATGCTACGATGGAGATCAAGGTGTCGCGCCGGTGACGATGGTGATCATGACGGTGCTTGGAGATGGAGATCACAAGCACAAGATGATGATGGCCATATCATATCACTTATATTGATTGCATGTGATGTTTATCCTTTATGCATCTTATCTTGCTTTGATTGACGGTAGCATTATAAGATGATCTCTCACTAAAAATTATCAAGTAGTGTTCTCCCTGAGTATGCACCGTTGCCAAAGTTCGTCGTGCCGAGACACCACGTGATGATCGGGTGTGATAAGCTTCACGTCCATCTACAACGGGTGCAAGCCAGTTTTGCACACGCAGAATACTCAGTTATACTTGACGAGCCTAGCATATACAGATATGGCCTCGAACACGGAGACCGAAAGGTCGAACGTGAATCATATAGCAGATATGATCAACATAAGATGTTCACCATTGAAAACTACTCCATCTCACGTGATGATCGGTTATGGTTTAGTTGATTTGGATCACGTGATCACTTAGATAACTAGAGAGATGTCTGTCTAAGTGGGAGTTCTTTAGTAATATGATTAATTGAACTTAAATTTATCATGAACTTAGTACCGATAGTATTTTGCTTGTCTATGTTTACTGTAGATAGATGGCTCGTCTTTGTTGTTCCGTTGAATTTTAATGCGTTCCTTGAGAAAGCAAAGTTGAAAGATGATGGTAGCAATTACACGGACTGGGTCCGAACTCGAGGATAATCCTCATTGCTGCACGTAAAAGTTACGCCCTGGAAGCACCACCGGGTGACAGCTGCTGCGAGATCTTGAGCCGAAGTTGTGAACGTCCGCAAAGTAGAGTGATGACTACTCTATAGTTCAGTGTGCCATGCTTTACGGCTTAGAACTGGTCTTCAACGACGTTTTGAACGTCATGGAGCATATGAGATGTTCCAGAGTTGAAGTTGATATTTCAAAGTAATGCCCGGATTGAGAGATATGAAGTCTCCAATAAGTTCTATAGCTGCAAGATGGAGGAGAACAGTTCGTCGGTGAGCACATACTCAAAATGTCGGGTATTACAATCACTTGAATCAACGGGAGTTAATCTTCCGGATGATTGTGTCATTGATGAATTCTTCAATCACCGCCACCAAGCTACAAAGGCTTCGTGATGAACTATAATATGCAAGGGTTAGTAAAGACTATGCTCGAGCTCTTCGCAATGCTAAAAGCTGCGGAGGTAGAAATCAAAAGGAGCATCAAGTGTTGATGGTCAACAAGACCACTAGTTTCAAGAAGAAAGGCAAAGGGAAGAAGAAGGAACTTCAAGAAGAACAGCAAACAAGTTGTTGATCAGAGAAGAAACCCAAGTCCGGACCTAAGCACAAATCGAGTGCTTCTACCGCAAGCGACCGTCCTTTGAAGCGGAACTGCCCCAAGTATTTGGCGGATAAGAAGGATGGCAAAGTGAACAAAGGTATATGTGATATACTTGTTATTGATGTGTACCTTACTAGAGCTCGCAGAGTACCGGTATTTGATACTGGTTCATTGCTAATATTTGCAACTCAAACAGAACTACGGATTGCTTAACACCGGCAAAGGACGAGGTGACGGCGCGCTGGGAAACGGTTCCAAAGTCAATGTGATCGCAATCGCACGCTACCTCTACATCTACCTTCGGGATTAATTTTAGACCTGAATAATTGTTATTTGGTGCGGCGTTGAGCATGAACATTATATCTGGATCTTGTTTAATGCGAGACGGTTATTCATTTAAATCAGAGAATAATGGTTGTTCTATTTATATGAATAATATCTTTTATGGTCATGCACCCTTGAAAGAGTGGTCTATTTTAATGAATCTCGATAGTAGTGATACACATATTCATAATGTTGAAACCAAAAGATGCAGAGTTGATAATGATAGTGCAACTTATTTGTGGCATCGCCGCTTAGGTCATATCGGTGTAAAACGATGAAGAAACTCCATCTCGATGAACTTTTGGAGTCACTTGATTATGAATCACTTGGCACTTATGAACCGTGCCTCATGGGCAAGATGACTAAAACTCCGTTCTCGGTACTATGGAGAGAGCAACAGATTTATTGGAAATCATACATACGGATGTATGTGGTCCAATGAATGTTGAAGCTCGTGGCGGATATCGTTATTTTCTCACCTTCACAGATGATTTGAGCAGATATGGGTATATCTTCTTAATGAAACATAAGTCGAAACATTTGAAAAGTTCAAAGAATTTCAGAGTGAAGTTGAAAATCATCGTAATAAGAAAATAAAGTTTCTACGATCTGATCGTGGAGGCGAATATTTGAGTTACGAGTTTGGTCTACATTTGAAACAAGCGGAATAGTTTCGCAACTCATGCCACCCGAACACCACAGCGCAATGGTGTGTCCGAACGTCGAATCGCACTTTATTGGATATGGTGCGATCTATGATGTCTCTTACAGATTTACCGCTATCATTTTGGGGTTATGCTCTTGAGACGGCCGCATTCACGTTAAATAGGACACCGTCAAAATCCGCTGAGACGACGCCTTATGAACTATGGTTTAGCAAGAAACCAAAGTTGTCGCTTCGAAAGTTTGGGATTGCGATGCTTATGTGAAGAAACTTCAACCCGATAAGCTTGAACCCAAATCGGAGAAATGTGTCTTCATAGGATACCCAAAGGAGACAATTGGGTACACCTTCTATCACAGATCCAAGGCAAGACATTCGTTGCTAAAATGGATCCTTTCTAGAGAAGGAGTTTCTCTCGAAAGAAGTGAGTGGGAGGAAAGTGGAACTTGATGAGGTAATAGTACCAGCTCCCTTATTGAAAGTAGTTCGTCACGTAAATCAGTTTCGTAACACCTACACCAGCTTAGTGAGGAAGATAATGATGAAGATCATGAAACTTCAGATCAAGTTGTCACCGAATCAGAGATCAACCAGAACAAAATCCGCACTGTGAGTGGTACGGTAATCCTATTTCGAAGTCATGTTACTTGACCATGGCGAACCCACGAACTATGAAGAAGCGATGGTGAGCCCAGATTCGCAAAATGGTGGAAGCCATGAAATCTGAGATGGGATCCATGTATGAGAACAAAGTATGGACTTTGGTTGACTTGCCCGATGATCGGCAAGCCATTGAAAATAAATGGATCTTTAAGAAGAAGACCGACGCCGATGGTAATGTAGCTGTCTACAAAGCTCGACTTGTCGCGAAAGGTTTTCGACAAGTTCAAGGGGTTGACTACGATGAGACTTTCTCACCCGTAGCGATGCTTAAGTCTGTCCGAATCATGTTAGCAATTGCCGATTTTATGATTATGAAATTTGGCAAATGGATGTAAAACCGCATTCTTGAATGGATTTCTAGAAGAAGAGTTGTATATGATGCAACAGAAGGTTTTGTCGATCCAAAAGGTGCTAACAAAGTGTGCAAGCTCCAACGATCAATTTATGGTGCAGTGCAAGCCTCTCGGAGTTGGAATAAACGCTTTGATAGTGTGATCAAAGCATATGGGTTTGTACAGACTTTTGGAGAAGCCTCGATTTACAAGAAAGTGAGTGGGAGCTCAGAGCATTTCTAATATTATATGTGGACGACATATTATTGATTGGAAATGATATAGAATTCTGGATAGCATAAAAGGATACTTGAATAAAAGTTTTTCAATGAAAGACCTCGGTGAAGCTGCTTACATATTGGGCATCAAGATCTATAGAGATAGATCAAGACGCTTGATTGACTTTCACAAAGCACATACCTTGATAAAGTTTTGAAAAGTTCAAAATGGATCGAGCAAAGAAAGGTTTTTGCCTATGTTACAAGGTGTAAGATTGAGTCGGACTCAATGCCCGACCACAGCAGAAGATAGAGAGAAAATGAAAGATGTTCCTATGCTTCAGCCATAGGCTCTATCATGTATGCAATGCTGTGTACCAGACCGACGATGCTTAGCTGTAAGCTTGGCAGAAGGTACCAAAGTAATCCAGAGTGGATCATTTGGACAGCGGTCAAGAACATCCTGAAATACCGAAAAGGACTAAGGATATGTTTCTCGATATGGAGGTGACAAAGAGCTAGTCGTAAATGGTTACGCCGATGCAAGCTTTGACATCGATCCGGACGATTCTAAATCGCAAACCGGATACGATTTTTATTAAACGGGGAGCTGTCGGTTGGTGCAGTTCTAAACAAAGCGCCGTGGCGGGATCTACATGTGAAGCGGAGTACATAGCTGCTTCGAAGCAGCGAATGAAGGAGTCTGGATGAAAGAGTTCATTTCCGATCTAGGTGTCATACCTAGTGCATCGGGACCGATGAAGATCTTTCGTGACAATATCGTGCAATTGCCTTGGCAAAGGAATCCAGGTTTCACAAGAGGACCAAGCACATCAAGAGACGCTTCAATGCCATTCGGGACCAAGTCCAAGTGGGAGACATAGAGATTTGCAAAATACATACGGATCTGAATGTTGCGCACCCGCTGACTAAGCCTCTTCCACGAGCAAAACATGATCAGCACCAAGACTCCATGGGTGTTAGGATCATTACTATGTAATCTAGATTATTGACTCTAGTGCAAGTGGGAGACTGAAGGAAATATGCCCTAGAGGCAATAATAAAAGTTATTATTTATTTCCTTATATCATGATAAATGTTTATTATTCATGCTAGAATTGTATTAACCGGAAACATAATACATGTGTGAATATATAGACAAAACAAGATGTCACTAGTATGCCTCTACTAGACTAGCTTGTTAATCAAAGATGGTTATGTTTCCTAACCATGAACAAGGAGTTGTTATTTGATTAACAAGGTCACATCATTAGTTGAATGATCTGATTGACTTGACCCATTCCGTTAGCTTAACGGTTGATCGCTTAGTATGTTAATGCTTTCTTCATGACTCATACATGTTCCTATAACTATGAGATTATGCAACTCCGTTTACGGAGGAACACTTTGGTACTACCAAACGCCACAACGAATCGGGTGATTATAAAGGAGTACTACAGGTGTCTCCAAAGGTACTTGTTGGGTTGGCGATTTCGAGATTAGGTTTTGTCACTCCGATTGTCGGAGAGGTATCTCGTGCCTTCTCGGTAATGCACATCACTTAAGCCTTGCAAGCATTACAACTAATGAGTTAGTTGTGAGATGATGTATTACGGAACGAGTAAAGAGACTTACCGTAACGAGATTGAACTAGGTATTGGATACCGACGATCGAATCTCGGGTAAGTAACATACCGATGACAAAGGGAACAACGATGTCACAGCGGTTTGACCGATAAAGATCTTCGAGAATATGTAGGAACCAATATGGGCATCCAGGTTCCGCTATTGGTTATTGACCGAGAATGGTTCTAGGTCATGTCTACATAGTTCTCGAACCCGTAGGGTCCGCACGCTTAACGCTTCGATGACAGTTCATAATGAGTTTATAAGTATTGATGCACGAAGGTTGTTCGAGTCCCGGATGTGATCACGGACATGACGAGGAGTCTCGAAATGGTCGAGACATAAAGATTGATATATTGGAAGCCTACATTTGGACATCGGAAGTGTTCGGGTGAAATCGGATTTATCGAGTACCGGAGGTTACGGAACCCCCGGAGGTCAATGGGCCTTAATGGGCCATAGGAGAAGAGGAAGGGCAGCCCAAGGTGGCTGCGCGCCTCCCCTCTAGTCCGAATAGGACAAGGAAGGGGGGGCGGCGCCTTCCCCTTCTCCTCCTCCAATCCTAGTCCAACTAGGAGGGGGGAGTCCTACTCCGGTGGGAGTAGGACTCCTCCTTGTGCGCCTCCTATAGGGCCGCCACCTCCCCTTGTCTCCTTTATATCTGAGGCAGGGGGCACCCCAAGACACAAGTTGATCTACGGATCTTTCCTTAGCCGTGTGCGGTGCCCCTTCCACCATATTCCACTTGGTCATATCGTCATGAGCTTAGGCGAAGCCCTGCGCCGAGAAGTCATATCGTCATGAGCTTAGGCGAAGCTCGCGTCGGTGGAGCATTAACATCGCCACCACGCCGTCGGTCTTGTGAAACTCATCCCCGACACTTTGCTGGATCGAGTCCGGGATCGCCATCGAGTGAACGATGTCTTTGAACACGGAGGTGCCGTGACGCTCGGTACTTGGATCGGTCGGATCGTGAAGACGCACGACTACATCAACCGTTGTTATAACGCTTCGCCACGGTCTCACGAGGGTGCGTGGACGGACACTCTCTCTCGTTGCTATGCCATCACGATGATCTTGCGTGATCGTAGGAAATTTTTGAAATTACTACGTTCCCCAACAATGGCGCCCCTTCCTCTTCCCTCCTCCAATCCTAATCCAACTAGGAAAGGGGGAGTCCTACTCAGTGGGGTAGGACTCCTCCAGTGCGCGCCTTGGGCTGGCCGCACCCCCTTGCTCCTTTATATACTGAGGCGGGGGCACCCCATGACACACAAGTTGATCTACGGATCGTTCCTTAGCCGTGTCGGTGCCCTCCACCATATTCCACTTCGGTCATATTGTCGCGAGCTTAGGCGAAGCCTCGCCGGAGAAGTCATATCGTCGCAGAGCTTAGGCGAAGCCCTGCGTCGGTGGAGCATCATCATCGTCACCACGCCGTCGGTCGACGGAACTCATCCCCGACACTTTGCCGGATCGAGTCCGGGATCGCCATCGAGTGAACGTGTGCGTAACTCGGAGGTGCCGACGCTCGGTGCTTGGATCGGTCGGATCGTGAAGACGCACGACTACATCAACGCGTTGTTATAACGCTTCCGCTTTCGGTCTACGAGGGTACGTGGACAGACACTCTCCCCTCTCGTTGCTATGCCATCACCATGGTCTTGCGTGTGCGTAGGAAATTTTTTAAAATTACTACGTTACCCCAACATCTCCCTCCTCCTGCGCCGAGTCCTGCTGGAGGGGGTTGTCTTCGGCACTGTCCGGGTTGTTATTATCTCCCGTGCCGGAATCACCGTTTTTGCTGTGGCGGGATTTAGAGCGGCACCGCTGACGTCGGCGCTTCGGTTGCTTCTTGGAGGGGTCATCCTCCGTTGTTCCATCGTTGTTCCCATCCGTTGGGATGTCCACCATGTATATGTCGTATGACGAGGTGGCCTTCTAGTGCCCTGTAGGCGCTGGGTCTTGGTCGTCTCCGGCATCGTCGTCCATACCGTCGATGTCTTTGGAGTCGAAGTCGAGCATGTCGGTTAAATCATCGAAAGTGGCTACAAAGTAGGTGATGGGTGGGCGTTGAATTTCTTCGTCGTCCGCATCCCAACCTTCCTGTCTGTAGTCCGACCAGGGCTCTCCGGATAAAGAGAGAGACTTTAGTGAATTGAGGATGTCGCCAAAGGGCGAGTCTTTGAAGATGTCCGCGATGAACTCCATGACGGCGCCCAATTGGATTCGATTAGCGGGCGCGGAGGTTGAGTCCGGAGAGGAGTCCGCGCTTTGAGTCACGAGCCGCAGCGACAGGATGGAGTTCGCTCAATCGCCGTAGAGATCGTTGCCCGAGCGGTGTCCAACCACTCGTCCTCGATCGGGAATCCGGCTCCGGACTAAGGGTCGAGCGGATCTTTGGTGCGGCCTCGTGGCCTTGTCCGTGGCAGAGCTAGATCATACCCATCGAGACAAGGCGGCATGCTCGGTTGTGGCTCGAATCCGTCAAGATCAAGTCTCCGCGACATCGGCCGTATAGTTCAAACTTCCAAATCGACGATGGCGGGCGTAGCTTGATCCGCTCCGGATGGCCAGCGAATTGGCGTAGTGTAAAGCCGCCGAATACAAAGATTTGTCCGGGAGAAAAGTCTCACCTGGACCGCATCGTTGTTGATGATCAAAAGAGCCATCGGGCCTATAGGTGACGACACGGAGGAACTCTCAATGAAAGCACCAATGTCGGTGTCAAAACCGCGGATCTCGGGTAGGGGTCCCGAACTATGCGTCTAGGCGGATGGTAAAGGAGACAAGGGACACGATGTTTTACCTGTGTTCAGCCCTTCGATGGAGGTAATACCCTACCCCGCTGATTAATATTGATGATATGGGTAGTACAAGAGTAGATCTACCACGAGATACAGGAGGCTAAACCCTAGAAGCTAGCCTATGGTATGATTGTTGTTCGTCCTACGGACTAAAACCCTCCGGTTTATATAGACACCAGATATGTTAGGGTTACACAGAGTCAGTTACAATGGTAGGAGATCTACACATCCGTATCGCCAAGCTTGCCTTCCACGCCAAGGAAAGTCCCATCCGGACACGGGACGAAGTCTTCAATCTTGTATCTTCATAGTCTAGGAGTCCGGCCAAAGATGATAGTTCGGCTATCCGGACACCCCCTAGTCCAGGACTCCCTCACCGAGGAAGAGGTCGTGGAGACCTTCGAGGTGGAATCATTCGAGACACCCATTGAAGATGATTGTGAACCAATGCAACAATTACCTTTTCCTGAAAGAGTCACACAATTAGAGTATGAGCATGAAAAGCTAATGAAGAAACAAGAGGAGAAATGAAGCACATGCACAATTGAAGCTAAGCTGCCACTTGTGAGGAAAGAATAAATTCAAAAACTAGTGAGTAATAATGTGTTGGAAATGGAAAAGGAGACCACATATTTTGTTAAAGGATGTATCAAGGTCATAGACATAGGTAAACCCGTGATGCCTTGCTCATTTGGTAGCACTTCATATTACAGGCTATGTGATATTGGTTTATGCGTCCTCACCTAAACTGAAGGAGGCACATGTCGATGAGTTTTGGCATGGCCTCCACTATCTGTCCGATGTGACGGACGTGTCCGGGTGTCCCATATATGCCCTACATATGAGCTGCATACGGGGTGCCGAATAGCCCCGGACATAGAATCGATGAGGGGGTTGGTTGGGTGGCAAAAAGGTGACTAGGCTCCAAGGCAAAGACCAATGATATCTCTAGGACGTCGATAAGGGCCGAACGTTCGGCCTGGGGGCCTCCCAGACCGAACAGGAAGTTCGGTGCGACAGGCTGCCCACTACGAACGAAATCGTTCGGGAGGAGAGGCCTCCCAGCCCGAACGCTCCTTCCCTTCGCCCCTGTAGGCCTTTTCTCTGTACAAAAAAAAGCCCACAAGAATGAAAAGGCCCTATTTTTACTGTGACAAAATAGACATTGTTCATTTGTCTAAAAAAAAGACATTGTTCATTTGCACGACAAAAAATGCCATGGGCTTTTGCCTTGCTATGAACAAAGTTGGCATGCTCGTGAGTCCAGAATGTAAGTATCCTAAAAAAATAGTATGGGAAATCTACTAAAAGTTGTTCAACAATTTGCCATGTTTCTGCACAAAAAAAATGTATGTTATGTTATACTCAAATTTGCCATCTTTGACATTTTCTAAAAAATTGCCATGTTCCCATGGCAACTAGCAGAAGTTCATCTAGAGATATATTTCATGCATCTTCTTATATTAGAAGTGAAAATTGCCATGGCAAAAATAGAGTAAATATTGCCATGGCAAAAAAAGTAAAAATTGTCGTTCCATTAAAAGTAAAAATTCCCATGGCAAAAACAAAGAGTAAAACTTACCATGGCAAAATAAAGTACAAATTTCCATGTCATTAATAGTAGTATTGCCATGGCAAAAAAATAGTAAAAATTTGCCATGGAAAAATGATGTAAAAATTTGCCATGTCATTTAAAGTAAAAATTTCCATGGCAAAAAAAGAGTAAAACTTGCCATGGCAAAATAAAGTAAAAATTGCCATGTCATTAAAAGTAAAATTGCCATGGCAAAGAAAGAGTAAAATTTTCCATGGCAAAATGAAGTAAAATTTGCCATGCCATTTAAAGTAAAATTGCCATGGCAAAAAACCAGTAAAAAATTGCAAATGGCAAAATGAAGTAAAATTTGCATGTCATTTAAAGTAAAATTGCCGTGGCAAGAAAGAGTAAAATTTGCCATGGCAAAAACATATTAAAAAATTTCCATGGAAAAATGAAAGTAAATTTGCCATGGAAATGTAGTAAAAATTTCATTTGATACTTAGAAAAAGTATCAACTAAAAATTGCCATGGTGTAAAATATATACTTTGCCATGGACCGTAAACTAAATTTGCCATGGACCATAAACTAAATTTTCCATGGTGCATAAACTAAATTTTCCATGGTGCAGAAAAGAAATTTTGCCATGCATCTATTTCTTCCTTGAAGAAAAGAATGTAAAAACAGTAAATACCATGGCAAAAGTAGCTCCGTAAGATCATGGCAACTGTGCATATATGAATCTGCCATGCTATTTAAATAAAATAGATTGCCATGGGATGTTTAACAAATTTGACATGGTCGACATAGTAGGGTCATGACAAAGGTCACTACCTCGATATCATGGAAAAAATTGTCATGGTCTACTTGGCAGGGGCATGGAAAGGTCGCTACCTGAAATATGTCATCTTTGAGTAACCTACTTTTAAGAAATTTGCCATGTCAATGTGTGAAAACACATGTGCCGTGTCACTTTAGGAAAAAAAATCCATGCGACCAAATGCAAAATTTCTCTATGAATGGAAAGTGTGAATATACACAAAAAATATGAATTGTGTCATATGATTATTTGTCGTGTCACTCCACAGAAGTTGCCACATTTTTTTGAATATTTCTCCTAGTTTTGTCATGGCCTACTACGAACCTATCTCTTAACACAAATTAAAACTCAATACGAATCAGCTACCAACCAACAAACAGTTGAAGGCCATTTGATTGGGCAAAAGAACAAGGCAACTACACCAAGTTAGTATAAGAAAAATGTCATGTATGTAGTGTGCATTTTCTTCATCTCAACCATATAGTGGGAAAAGTTGCCATGACACATGAATTACATTTGCCATGGGTAATTAATATATATTGACATGGCCCCATAAGAAATAGAAATAGTTTGCCATTGTTGGAGAAGGAAAAAGGAATTTGCCATTACCCATAAACTACAATTGCCATGCTTCCATGAACTTAAAAAGCCATGACACATAAAAATCCGAGGGGATTCATCTTCCATAGCTTGCACACAAAGTGAACACAAAACAAAAGTTGCCATGTGAAAAAAATGAACTCATGACTGATGTTTATACACTACAGTTGCCATGCTTCCATGACCTCAAAATGACATGGTATGCAAAAATGCTAGGGCATTCATCTTCCATAGCTTCCACACAAGTGAACACAACAAAAATTGCCATGTGAAAAAAATGAACTATGTAATTTGATTGCACATGAGAGTTTCAACTATCCACCCGACTGGTGATAAGAGAGCTCAAATGTCCAATGAACGAACCTGTAGCCTGCAACATCTTCGTGCAGGCAACGCATCTACTGGTGCCGCGCCAGGACCTAACGCTTGTAGGGCAGCGGCCACTGCCGGAGTGGAGGCCAGCGTCGCTGAGCTACATGGGATTCTGGCGCCGCTGAAGGAGGAGCCCAGGTCGGCGAGACTTTCGAGCTTGCCGACGCTTGCATCATGGAGCGCGCCGACGGCTGGTCGGTCTGGACCTCCTTGCGTGGAGCGCGGCGCAGCTGAGACGACCCCGGCCACATGCATCGAGGCTGCCGCCGTCGTGGACGACGATGATGTATACGCTGACGACCTCCAGGTGCCCCCCTAACCTCCCCTCCATCGTCAGAAGAGTGGCTCAGCGAGTCCGGCGCCGGCCAGGACCTCACCTCACCTTGCCCTCGACAGGCTCCTCCCGCCCCTCTGCTGTCCCCCCTGTCCTCCGCTACGTCGTCAGAGGAGCGGCCGGACGAGTCCGTCGCCGGCCAAGACCTCTCCTCGCCGTCCCCTTGTGCTCGTCGCCGGCCAGGGACTCGCTGCGAGGATCAATTGCAGTGATGTACTGGTATGGATGGGGGAGAATGGATAAGATGGTTGTGGCTAGGAGTGGGCTATGTACTGTGGGAGGGAAAGTTGGGCTCGTTCGCGACGGTCGCCCCTGAGCCCGAACGCTCGAGTGTGGATGACGTGGCTGTGGATCGCTACAAGATTCGTGCATTTTGATCTAACGGAACTGGATGCGTTCGGAAGGAAATTCTAAAACGTGGCACGTTCGGGAGTTATCGAATCCGTATTTCTCTATTTATACACCATAATCATTAGCATCAAGTTTAGTCCGGCACGGTACTACTACAAAAGATAAAAATAAAAACAAACGCTCGTATTAATCATGCAATACTCCTGCCAACGCCATAAAACCAAACCAAAGGAATAAACAAAAAATGTACACCACCCCGGGGAGAAAAGGTCAGCTCCACGCGCGCACGCTCCTCATCTCCACGTGGATTTGTCGGCATCGTCGGCTCCGGCCTTCTCGGCCAGAAGCGACGTCCGCGCGTTGGTCGACGGCCGGTGAGCCGCCCGCGGCGATCGGTGCTCCTGCATTGCCCAAAACGGAAACGAAAACCAAGGATTCATTCACCTCCCAAAGCCTATGAATATATGATGCGTGCTGCCGTTGGCTGATGGAGTGCGTGCGTGTGCGTACCGTGCGGAAGGGGAACTCGTCGCCCTCGAGCATGTGCACAATCTGCCCCATCTTGGGCCGCTTGTGCGCGTCGGAGTCGATGCAGCGGAGGCACACCAGCAGCACCCGGTTGAGCACCCTGGGCGCCGGCGCCGGCACGATGCGCGGGTCCGCCAGGTCCTCCACGCGCCGGCTCCCCACCATCCCCCTGAACCACTCCACCAGGTTCACCTCGCCCGCCGGCCGGTTGTAGTCCACCGGGCTCCTCCCGGAGATGAGCTCCATCAGCAGCACGCCGAAGCTGTAGATGTCGCTGCTCTCGTTCAGCATCCCCGTCGACGCGTACTCCGGGGCCACGTACCTGCACCCACCCCAAAAGAAAAACGTTCAGAGCCTTCTTCTCCTTTTTTTTCCCACGGTAAACCGAGTGATCAGAGAGCGTAAAAGTATGATGTTAGCTGAAGCGCACCCGAACGTGCCCATCACACGGGTCGTCACGTAGCTGGAGCCGGAGCCGAGGACCTTGGCCATGCCGAAGTCGGACACCTTGGGGTTCCATTTCTTGTCCAGAAGGATGTTGCTGGACTTGATGTCCCGGTGCACCACCTTGGGCTCCAGCCCCTCGTGCAAGTAGGCAATACTGCAACAAAATTCACAATAGAAGATCGTAACAGAATCAGTGGGTGTTTTCGATCGCGATGTGCTACGAGATAAGCCACATGATTGAGTGCGATGAGCTTGCTTTAAACAGAAACGGAAACGAACCCTTTGGCTGTCCCGATGGCGATCTTCAAACGTATCTCCCATGTCAGCGGGCTGACGGGGCCGACGTCCCCGTGCAGCCACTGCTCCAAGTTGCCGTTCTCAACAAACTCGTACACGAGCATCCTGTGAACACACACACGATGTGATGATGATGATGATGATGATGGCGTTAGCTAGCTACCACACGCTACTCAGTCAGCTGCCTTTCTTCCTTATGATCCAGCCGAAATGCACAGGCGCGCTTACCGTTTAGGCCCTTCCGCGCAGTAGCCGATGAGGCCGGCGAGGTGCTTGTGCCTCACTCTGCCGATGGCTTCAACCTCCACCTTGAATTCCTGCTCGGCCTGACCCCTACAAATTACAAAACCAATCCAACATTCAGATCAAAATCCTGCTTGTTAATAAGATCATACTGCATCTCTGATCGTATGTGCAAAAAATTCTTCAAATCCTCGCTGTTCCATTTCAAATCATCTAGAGTAGATTACTTATGGAGTGGGCTCTCTGAACGACCTGAAAGATGCTGTTCGTTGGAACCTCAACAGAAAACATTCTGATTTCTGAACCCGTGTGCAGGAAGGAAGGGATATTTACGGCTGCTGCTACGCATGTGTCGACCTTCAGCGATCCATGTGCGTCCATTTGGTTCACTTCAAAGTTAAAACAGCTCCAAAGATGGCACATACTACTACTGCTATATTTCTGAGATTGGATATTTGTAGGATCAGGAAAAATGGAGGAAAGTTCGGTCACCGCTTTGCCTTTTCTGTTGCTTTATCTTTTCTTGAAAGTAAGGGCATCCATGAGATCGGTGCATATGACCGCCGACGGACGGATGGACGGACGGACGAACTCAAGCTCTCAACCAACCAAGTAGATGGACACATACTACGTGCCATCACAAAAGAAGCACAAAAAGAGCCACCTACACCTACTCATATCTCAATCATGTGTAACCGGGAAACAAAGAAAACAAAAGCAATGTTGCCATTCTCTGTAGCATTGACTTAATGCAACGATAGTGCTGTATAACTACATGGGTTCAATTAATTTGGTTCACAGGAGTATACGGCACAACGGAGACCAACCCTATCAATAATCACACACATAACATAATGCAAAAAAAGAATATAGGGTGTGAAACGCCCTGCATTTTATTTGGCCCTTGAGTCAAATGACATCACAAGATTCTGATGAACTCGGCATAAATGATAATCTTAACAAAGGGCGGATTGTGCACTTCAATTAACAAAAAACATGCTTGCCACAAGTTTATTTTGCCCTTAACAAAGGTTAAAATGACGGCAATCTTAAGCCACAGCCAACAGCAGAGCTACAACTAATACGGCACTTGCTGTGACTAATTACCAACACATGCATGGACTAATGGAGACCAAGCCAGAATTGAGTAGAAATGTACGATGTGGAAGCAAAAGCATCTCTGCAAAAGGACAAATTCAAATTGGACCCTAAATCAAATTGCCCTTTTGATATGACCAGGTAAGGTATACGAGCAGCAATCTTGAAGCCACGCCAACAGGAAAACTGCAACAACCTCACTTACCGTGACTAATTACCCAACATGCATTTAGTTCAGGAAAGCACCAAGGTACATGCACAGTCGAAATCCATGACCACATAGTTGTACAGTACTGCAAGCTTTAACCCATTCAGACATTTACTTGCCAAAGCTACCGCACAGATACTAGTACTACTACAAGGGAACATACATGTATCCTGTAGTTAACTTTTGTTTTGATACCGTTTAATTTATTAATCTTGAGGTCAACAAATTAAGTACTGCTTACGTTTCTACCATGTTAGGACGGACAAGCAGAGTAAACAGAGTACTGCAATTCAACACGGTAACAGTGACGGGGAGAAAGGGTGCTCACTTGTGATCGAAGAGGTTCTTGACGGCGACCACCTCGCCGCCGGCAAGCACGCCGCGGTACACCGTGCCGTAGCCTCCCTCGCCGACCACGTTCGCCTCGTGGAACCCGCCCGTGGCCGCCTCCAGCTCCTCCAGCTCGTACCACCTCCCCCAGCCCATCTCCACCCCGGGCGCCGCCCCGCCCCCGCTGATCCTCTCCAGCTTCTTCCGCACCGGCGACTCCAGGGAGCTGGCCGCCGCGGACGAGCTGGCCACGTCGGAGGAGCTCGTGCCGACCTCGGCCCCGACCTCGGCGTACTTCTGGTGCTTGGGCGTGGAGGTCGGGAGGAGCGAGCCGGAGGAGAGCGCGTGGTCGACGCGCGAGGACTGCGGCTTGGCCCCGCCACCGCGCCGGCGCGCCAGGTACGCGGCGATCACCGCGGCCGCGACGACGAGGAGCAGGACGACAGCGCCCGCGAGCGCGGCCTCGGCGGCGGTGGACAGCCCGAGGAAGGACCTGCCGCTGCCGGAGGCCGCGGGCGGCGGGCCGGCGGCGTCCATCGCTCGCGGCGGTGGGGCTCGGTTGGTGGGCCCGCCCAGGCCCGGTTACACGGAGGGTGGCGACGTAGTGGAGGGTGGTGGTAGTGTTGGAGGGAGGGAGGGAGGCGCCGGTGGAGCGTGTCTGCGTGCGCCTGCGTTATATGGAGTTATGATGAGTTTTCTTTGCTCCCGCTAACGTTGGTGGACTCGGCGCACCGTGGACCCCGTCCCATTATTATTTTTGTTTGCTTGCTTTCTCTCGCGGCTCACGCATTGATTTCTGGAGATCGAGTCATTTAAGTTGATCGGCGACGCATCAACCATCTAATAACCCAATGCGACGTGACGCGAGAGCACATTTCAGATTGCCAGGTGTGATCAGTGAGCAGATATCTCTGCATTTGTGTTGGCAGCTACAATCTGGAGCGATTTACTGCTGCAATGCGACTGCAGATACCTCTGCATTTGTATAGGCAAGTCACAATCTGAAGCGATTTATTAGTGCAATGCTGTTCGGGGTGATGATGGTGTGAGCCGATGGTCCGGGTCCATGGACGGAGGGGGTGTTCCGCTTTGCCGTTGGACGGGGAGGCGTGTCGCTTTGTTTTGGTGTGCTCTACGTGAAACGGTCGTTGGGTGGGGCCGAGGAGCGCCTAGATCCGGGCCCACCTTGGAAGAGATGCCCCGTGAAGGCTGTGCCTCGGTCTATTCGGGCATTTGATTGCGCAGGGGGCGGTCATTTCTCTGAGTATGAAGCTATTTATAGATGTATATGTACGTACTCACACATGTCTACAGCATACGACCGCTCGTATTCATCAAGGACCCGTGTGGAGCTGAATTGTATTTTCCTCCATGCATGTACACTGCCAACACAATCTGAAACACACAAACAATATACAGTCGGAATACATGCTGATTTCAGCTCTCCTTTGGTGGCATGGTGCAAGAGGCAACACGGACTTCAGCTCGCTTCTACAGTCGTCTTCTCAGGCGTCACGGGCTCACAGCCCCCCTGGCCATATGGGCCCTGTTACTATTATCGTTCAAAAGATCCTACTTCTCCTTTTGTTTCATAAAGCGTACACTCTGTAAAGAAAATATCGGGGAAACGTACGCTGTGTAATTAACGGGTGCTTCTCGGGAAGCTTTGACAGTGACAAGCAAGTAAGTTAAGCAAGCACATCTTTTTGGTGGATTAACTAAGGTTTCACCAGCAACGTTCAGGAGGTTCTTAGGTAGGTAGGTAGGCTAGGTATCGTTGCCGGGAAAGCGACGAGGTGAAGAGACCAACAGATAGACAATTGGTTTGGCTTGGCTTGGAAACCAAGCGCTTGTGCAGAATAGCTGGGAGGTGTGCCCATGCGTTTTGGAGGACGGCCATCGCATAGCCGAGAAGTGCATGCAGCGGCCGAGCTCCATGGAGGATGGAGCTCTTTATTTTCTTTCAACGAAAATACTATTTTCACACTTCAAAAATTCTGAAAAAAAGTATACACAGAGACATATGTTTGTAGTATACACGCACAGAATTTCATGAGCACATATGTTTTTTTATTATCATAGTTATCTATTGTTCATATGTGATGTACACAAAAAAGACAAATGCATATATTAACATGGGATTTTACTTTGTTGTATTTGGGCCAGATATTTGTCTTTTTTTGTGTATTATGCAAATAATCGAACTAGTTGTCGAAGCTTTATACACACTTGGATAACATGCATACGTATTCATAGATTGGCATTTTTTAAAACCTATTTTTCTTTTGAAAAACGGGCTCAATGGAGCAGGTCCTTTGTAACGCCGCACTCATTACATAGCCATTTAAATATTTTTCAACCGGAAACTTGATTTGAGGCACCTCTAAGAAAAAAAAGTGAGTCGGTTAATTGTCATTTTCTTTTATAATGTAGTACTTCATCTGTTAAAATATAGTGTATATTGGTTTGCTTAAGTTAAACTTTGTAAACTTTGACCAAGTTTATAGAAAAATGTATCAATGTCTATAGTACCAAATCAACACCATTAGATTCTTCATGAAATATATTTCCATGTTTATGTACATTTCTGGTACTAAAAAGTTTTCTACAACTTTGCTTTAACCTAATAAAAGTTTGACTTAAGGCAAATTTATTATGCATTTAAATAGATGGAATACTAATTAGTGCCAAATTGATCTTTATGTCGGCGTTGCCAACTTAATCTCGTACAAACTTAGTGCCAAAAATAGAACTTCTTCCTTCTGGTTTAAAAGATCTCCAATCATTTTTAAGTTTGTAATCTAACCATTAAAACATGTGCATTAGTAAATACTTATTCGAATGAAATTATTACCGACATGTATTTATGTGGTATAGCACCAATATTTAATTGGTCAAGTCGTTAATCTCAAAATATGTGCAGGTCCTATTAAACCGAAAGAGGAGATAATACACCACCAAGTGTAAGAAATATCTTTAATGAAATCTCATATCATATAGTTAGCGTGTATCTTCCCATCGCAAAAAAAAATCTATTGCATGTCTTTGGGCAATAGTGCCATGTGGCATGAGATAATAATTGCATTTTGTCACAATGCTTCAACATGGTAGAGAGCGGAAGAACACCGAGCAACCAGTTGAGATACTGCGCAAGGTTGAATCACCTACAACAAACTTTAATCACTGAAGATACATGCACGCATATACTCTTGTAGCATGACAATGAATATGTTCCATATTGGAGAAAGTCATGAGAGAAGACAATAGAAGCACACAAACACATGAGATTCAGACGACGAAATGCAATAGAGCACACTCTCACAATATCTTCGTCAGCATCAAAGAGGACACCTTTGGTTAGAGAAGGAGTCGAAGGGACTTATTGCCACACAATGACGTCTTCACCGCAACGCCGCTATCGTTTTGACACAAAAAACTAAAACTTGAACTATCCATCATGCATAATCAAGTTCCTACTCACCGAGTTAGGGGAGTGGATGTACAACCCAGCCACTCTGGTTTAAGTCTTCACAGACACCAATGGGATTCTTATACTTAAAAAAAGTAATTGCAGGGTCTTCGCCTAGCACACTACTTACAGAAAAAAGCTCCTTCACACTACTAGACATTAGAGTGGTGCTCGGAGCGAGGGGCACATATGCAGCGAAGAGGATGGTCACGGGGCATGATTTCAGAGGATTTCATTCCTTATTATATCTTTACTTTACAAATCCCTTTGAATGATTGGTGTTGTACATTTCTTACAAAATGCATCCCATCAAAAATGTATTTTATGGAAAGTATGACATGAGCTCGTTCTTCTCTTTATCCCTCTCCACCCTTTCTCGTATCCAAACTTAACCATGATCATGTGTTCTGAGATCAAGTAGGAACTAATAAGTGACACATAATTCATATGTTTACTTTATTCATATGATCCAAAGAAGTTTTAAAGTGTATATAGATGTTTTTATTCTATTCTTTTTTTAGTTCGAAAAGTTGAGATATTAGCAAATGAACTTGCCTTATATATTTCTTGCCATTATGTAAAGTCGTATTTTATTTACTCTATGTAATGTTATATTTTTTTATGTTAAAGAGCCCTCCTGATTTTATTTCACAACAAACTTGATAAGACAAACATTTAAGTTTACAGAAAGACCATTCTTACCACGTCAAAGCCTCGAAACATATGACATATTATAATTTGAGAAACTACACACTTATATTTGGACGTATGCACTTTAAGAGAGCAACCATAAGTGTGACGGATAGTGGAGAGGTTGTGCTCCAAGACCAAGAGGCGTGGAAGTCGTGGTTTGATAACTTGTGTGGAATATTTTTTTAGTGTGAAATGTCAATTTTGTCAAAGTAAAACATCTATGATAACTTAACTAATCTTAAAGCTTCACGAGTTGAGTTTTAGGTATGCGTTGTGTCATGTGCTGGTATGTGTCTTTTGCCAAAAAAAAAATACACGTTAAAGAAAGTTTCACCATGTTACAATGTGTGGAGATATCCTAATCTTTCATGACAATAAGTTTCAAAGTGATATCATACGTTCAAGTTTTTTATAGCCTAATCGCTTGTTTTGTGGAGATCTTTCTAACAGGAAATTAGATGAAGTTCGGCAAACAACATTTCTGCACCATCGAGCTAGGGACAAGAACCGTGCAAACATCGATCGTAGTCATCTTGTGCACTTCCACAACACCTTAAACACATGTGAGCTCAAGAAAATACACCACTATAACATGGAGTTCACTTGGACTGGGATATCGAATTCGCCACCCACATCCTTCATGCTCTCTCTTCCTCGCTTCCGGATCACTGCATGTTATTGCTTGCTAATGATGATGGTCCTAGGAGGCCCAAGACTTTTCGCTTCGAGGACTACTGGACTAAGGTGCCTGGTTTCCAAAAAGTTGTCGCTAACACTTGGAACGAGAATTCTATTCATGTGGAGCCTTATCAAAGGCTCCTCCATAAGCTCAAGGCAATAATACATATGCTACACTCTTGGAGGGAATCCAATTTTTGCAAAAGCAAAGGTTCAACTGCACCCAGCCCCTGGGGTCATCCTACACCTTGATTTGGCTCAGGAGCAAAGAGAGCCCTCCTAAGACGAATGTGATCTCTAGAAAAGGCTCAAAAGGAAAATCATTAGTTTGGCCGTGTTCAAGAAATCAAGAAAGAAGCAAAACTCGAGAATCACTAACTTGAAGGAGGGAGATACCAACACCTGTTACTTCCACCTCCGTGTTAACCATCGAAGGAGAAAAAATTAATCCATTGCCTCAAGAACAACGGTTGGGTTACAAAGCACAAGCACAAGGAAGAAATTTCCCACTGCCATTTCAAGAACATAGCTAAAAAAGGCGCTTTGTGCAACATAGACATCAACTAGTACATACTACCTACTCCAGATGTGACCTTTGTGAGTTGGATGAGGCCATCACCAAGGAGGAGGTGAATGCGGCTATTTTTACCATGCCAAGTGACAAGGCTCCGAGGCCGGATGGTTGGAACACAGTAAATATGGACATCATGCTCGCCATCAGTCGCTTCTCTGATTTACATGCCTCCCATTTTCATTGGCTAAACTCAGCCGACGTTGTCCTTACTCCACAGAAGGATGGTGCTGAGGATATCTTTGACTTTCGCCCCATTAGTCTTATTCATGCCATCGCAAAGATTATTGCCAAGGTCATGTCCAACCACTTAGGCCCCCACATGAATAGCCTGGTTTCCCAATCACAAAGTGCCTTCATCAAAAGGAGGTGCATGCATGATAACTTCATGTATGTGCGCAATCTTGCTAGATGTTTCCACCGCAACAAAAGTTCGGCGCTGCTCTTCAAGTTTGACATTAAAAAAGCATTTCATGTGGTTCATTGGGACTACCTCCTTGATCTACTCCACTACCTAGGCTCCCCATGTTTCTGAGGTTGGGTCTCGGCCCTCCTGTCTTTGGTGTAGTTGCCGGTCTTGCTTAATGGGGTTCCTAGTTGCCCCATAACCCTGGGCCAAGGTATGAGGTAGGGGGATCAGCTCTATCCCCTCCTCTTTGTGCTTGCTAATATCCTGCAAGTGCATATGGTTTAGTTGTAGGCTTTTAGAAGTAAGAGTATTGATCCCACAGGAAGCACAGGAGCTAGCCTTTTGTTTCTTGAGAGGTTTAAATAGGAATGTGTGTAACTTGTAAGAAATCCAAAGAGGTAGCAATATGATGGATACGGTGTAGCGAGCGTAAAGGTAAAAATACTGAAATAGAAGTACCAAAGGATTTAAAGTAGAACATTAAGATCAGTAGGACTAAAGCATTTCCAGGGAGTCCAGATTCCCCTCTAGTATGCATCTATAGCGGTGCCTAAACACAATGATACTTTGGATTCCTAAGCCATTTTGCATATTTCTATTTGTGGGTTGAGCCAGTACAGGAACGTGCATACTCACGCCAGCCCCGTATCACATCTGAGGCCGACATCGAGGGGGGAGAGGCGGCTGCCGGGCCCCGATGGCTGGACATTGGTTCCCTGTACGTGCGTGATTTTTTATGGGTACATGTGTGATGTTTAGCCATATAATAGATCGCTAGATACCCCTAAAAATAGATCGCTCGGTTCTAGAAAAGGAAAAAGGAAACCTAATAGATCCACTAATTATGGAGTTGCCTCACGATGCAGTCTTCTTGGCTACTGCTCCTCTTGCCCAATTTGGGCAATGAATCGGTCATGTCATGGTCGACGACGCTCTATCTGCGTCTTCTAATTGTGGTTTTTGTTGTTTGGCGTGCTTAGTGGAAATAGGTAATGTGATTTTCTATATTTCAATCAAATTCATCTTCAACGAAAATCCCCTCTTTATGTAGTCTTGTCAGATCGTTCATTCGTTTGGTGAAGTTCATCCTCGTATATATCTCTTCCTCGCACTCAGATTTCTTGTGTTGATTTGGGATTAGGAAAGAGGAACTTGGATTTTTGTTGATGACTAGCAAGCAGCAGCAAAGGCATGCAATTTGTAATTTTGTAGCCATATCGGTACCTTGTTACATGCCTTTCTTAGCATTTTTTATCTCATTAACATTGTTCTTTTCTTAGTTGAATTACCACTGTTCTCAATTTCTTGTATCATATGTTTGTGTTCTAATTAGCAAAACTATTGTTAATTTAGAAACATGTTAGCTAGAAAGTATCCATAAAAAAAGGAAAACATATGTATGAATTGATTGCGTTCCGAAGGGAGATACTGACATTTTTCTTAAACATAATATAAGTTATTCTAGTGCTAGGAGTTCCAGTGTTGAAGAACAACCTATAGTGAAAAATTATACGATGATAATAATTTGAATAGGCAGGAAAGTGTTACTAATTCACCTAATACAAAAGAAATATGTGTAGATTTACAAGAGCGAATAAGTATCACAATCTGACCCTGGTTTTTTGCATAGTTGAGGTGATAAGAAAAAACAAATTATAGTAAACTGAGTTCTTATTTGGACTTCAAATCAGAAAATGTGGCCTTAGGGCCCCTTTGCGTTTTTTGCCCCGGGCCCCCGAAATCTCAGGACCAGCCCTGATCACATATGCCACAACTGTTCTTACCCACAGTGGTTATCAAACGGTGATTAAGGGGAAAAAGGTTCCCGTGGACGCAGCCTAAAATGGTCTCTATTTTACCCCTGCTGCAGCGACCCGAGACGAAGGGAGATAGGCCTTATCACATAACCACCTCCGTGGCCAGGTGGTTCGCCAACAGTAATAACCTTCCGTCCAAAGTTGGCATATGTTGGATGGCCGACTTTACCCAACATCAAGAAGACTATTAACATAAACATGCAAAGATGGTATTAAATCCTAATACCAAACGGTCTATTACACACTAGGTTTCCTCCATATCCCCGAGAACTCTGAAACTATTTACACATCAAGGGCACAAGCGAAAGGAGATGAATCATGATTAACATAATGATCCCACACATGTAACACAAGATTGAATCCACTCCAACTAATGTACTACAAATGGATGGGAATGAGATGGTGATGATGATGATTGCAATGGTGATGGTGCTGATGATGAAGCCTTCTTGATGCAGAGTAGCGGTGGTGGAGCCTTGGATCGGGTCTCTCTCCTGTGGTCTTTAGAGGCTAGGGTTCTCCCTTCTGGATGTGTTTTCGTCCCCCCTGTGTCTTTGTTCCCCAATCCAATCTCACGGGGTGGAAGTAATGGACGAGGCGGCAGTGCTGGCACCTCATACGACCGCTCATGCGAGTGAGAGCGCTCATATGAAAGGTCTTCTTTGGCTCTGGAGGCGCTGCATGACCTCCTCCTTTGCCCCTTTGCTTTATTTTTCATGGTAGTTGATCGTCACATTAAATAACACGATTCCACCACCATTTCCTAGGATTCCTTCCATAAAACTTTATTTGCTCCAAAAGACGTTACATGAGGAATACCGACAAAAAGTAGTGCACGGACACAATAAAACTCCATAAAGCCTCGCATGTACGCACATAATAGCTATCAAAATCATCACATAGATTGGACTCATCACTTTTCATTGACCCTCTTCACCATATTAATCGGAGGGCCACTGAGCAAGGAAAACTGCATTCCCTTGATGGTAATGCGATGATGTTTCAGGCCTCTTTATACACGGACGATACTGCGGTTTCGTTGCGCCCATTAAAGTTGAAGTCAAGTTCTTCGCAATTTCTCGTATGCACTTTGGAGAAGTCACCGGTCTAGTCGTGAATTTCTCTAAAAGTTTGGTCACTCCTATCTGCTGTGAGAACTTGGATCTGGATGATATTCTACATTCTTTTTGGCCAACCGCTCCTCCCGCCCTATGAAATACCTTGAATTGCATTTGTCGATCAAAATACTGAATATAATCCACTTCCAACCCCTCGAGGACAAGTTCGCCACCCAGCTCGCTCCCTAGATGGGAAAGCTTGTGGCATCTCCAGACAGGGCGTTTTTAGTCAAGTCTGTCATCACGGCCATTGTCATTTATTACATGATAACGCTAAAAGTATTGACTCCCTACGACGTGCCTTCCTTTGGGTTGGTTGTGATAAGGTCACTAGTGGAAAGTACAATTGGGAGCAGATGTGTAAATCCAAAGTTCATGGTGGCCTTAGTATTTTAAATCTTGATAAATTTGTTGTAGCTCTTTGCATTCGTTGGCTTTGGGATGAGTGGTTGGAGCCGGTCAAGCCTTGGGTCCGTTTGGGGAACTCTTGCGATGAGAACGATGAAGACATCTTTGTGACCGTTGTCGGTGTCAAAAACCGGCGGATCTCGGGTAGGGGGTCCCGAACTGGGCGTCTAAGGCTAATGGTAACAGGAGGCGGGGGACACAATGTTTACCCAGGTTCGGGCCCTCTCGATGGAGGTAATACCCTACTTCCTGCTTGATTGATCTTGATGATATGAGTATTACAAGAGTTGATCTACCACGAGATCGTAGAGGCTAAACCCTAGAAGCTAGCCTATGATTATGATTGTTGTTGTCCTACGGACTAAACCCTCCGGTTTATATAGACACCGGAGGGTCTAGGAATTACAGTCGGTTACAAGGGAGGAGATCTACATATCCGAATTGCCAAGCTTGCCTTCCACGCAAAGGAGAGTCCCACCCGGACACGGGACGAAGTCTTCAATCTTGTATCTTCATAGTCCAACATTCCGGCCAGAGTATATAGTCCGGCTGTCTGAGGACCCCCTAATCCAGGACTCCCTCAGTAGCCCCTGAACCAGGCTTCAATGACGATGAGTCCGGCACGCAGATTGTCTTCGGCATTGCAAGGCGGGTTCTTCTCAAATTCTGAGTACCTGTCGAGTAGTGTCCGGCTTCCCATGAATGTTGCACTCCTCGGCTTCTATGCTATAATAATGGCTATCTCCACGTGTCGAGCGAATGCCAGAAGTCGGGGCATTTTTACATTTGCCACCCTAACCATGTAAGTAAATCGTCTATTTAAAGAGATGGGGATCCTCAGATCCAGATCACACCATCCTCCCACAGCGAGTATCCATCAGAGCGCGCCCGAAAAATTCCATCCCATCTTGGCCGACCATCGCAGCTCCTCCTCTCGCTCCCGTAGCACTAAGCCAGGCAATTGGGAGAAGTGTTCCATCCCCCACAGCCAATTAGTAGAGTTGCAGACCCAGGGGTTTCTCCCTCCTGCGTATATGGTCCCCGTCTGAGCCGGACTAGCCACTTATAATGGCGGGCAGCAAGCGGAGAGCTTTCCCAACCCATCGAAGGGGAGCGGGTATGCCTTGTCCCTTACTTATTGAGGGGACTCGGATTTACAATCCATCCATTCCTCCGCGGGCTCCTGGAGTTCTATGGCCTCCAGCTGCATAATTTTACTCCCGCCTCCATATTTCACATCACCGGCTACGTCGCCTTTTGCGAACTGTTTCTGGGCTGCGAAGCTCATTTCGAGCTATGGAAGAGGCTATTCTGCCTCGTACCCCGTACACAGGAGGGATCAATATATCAAGTGGGCGGAGCCGAAATATGGCGCATCGCCGGGACCGGATACTGGCGGTACTCGAAGAAGACATCCAAGACTGGCCTTGAGTGGTTTTATATGGAGGGCGCCCTCTTCCGGACCCTATTCGGATGGGCCTTCCTGAGTTTGATAATGCCCCTTTGAAGAAACGCCATAGCTGGCGCCCTCGGAGCCCCCAGGAGGAAGATAACTGAGATGCCCTTTTCCTGATGGGCAAGATAAAAATGTTGGCCAAGTCAGGACTAACGATAATCGAGGTTATGTCAATATGTACAATGCGTGGGGTGCAGCCACTTTAATATCTGGGGAAACCCATGTGGCACTTCAATGGAGAAGACGATGCCACCCGCTGCGGCCGTAAAGGTCCGGACTCCGCCGCTGCTTTAGCAAAAATACTGTCCGATTTGTACAAAGGAGAGGAAGAGGAGTTCATCCGCATTAAGCCACGGGATGGATTCTCCATGTACAACCCCCCAAACTGGGTGAGCTGCTACCTTTTACTGCAGAACTTCCCGCATTCTTCATCATAAATATTTACCTTGCTATTTCATAGCAGGAACTGTGAAAAGCTGTGAGGGAGGTCCACAACCCATCTCCACAACCAGAGGACCCTAACTGGGCCCTCGACCCCGGACTCGAAGAAGATCCGGACATATTCGTGGAGCTCGTCGACAGGACGTTCTATCAGTTAAGCTGCGACGGTGCCTTGGTGGCCATCATAGCCGATTATCCTGGCCCGCTCCCTGCACCGCATGTAAGTAAAACCGGAGTCCCAACTTCCGAGAAGGATCCCTTCTTTGCACTTTACCCACCACACACATATTGCGTCTTACAGGGAAGGCCCTCGGGGCGCCATGCTGAACCCGCGGTGACTCATAAACAAGGGGCACCGAAGCCGGGCAGGCTTAAAAGGAAGGCGGTCAGGACTGAGATGTCGTCGCAGAGGTATGAAAAACCACTGCTCCGTGGTTGTCGTCTTAAAATGTAATAATGTCGATGGTTCCTGGCAGAAAAAACGCTCGCCGGACTGTGCCCGGAGAGACTGCCGGCCACGCCTCCACCAGCCGGACTTAGGGGCAGATGCTAACGTGGGGACAACACCGGATATTCCTCCTACAGAGGATGCGGATAGGTTGTCCGCTACAAATTCCAAAGTGGAGAGCGCCATGAATCACAGGCTTCGCCGGGCCATACTCCGTGACCCTAGTTTCTCCGAAGAGGCGTTCGACGCCTTCAACTCAGGAGACGCGTACACCCGAGCTGCTCAAAATGGCCTGGCCAGAGCGATGGACCAGTATGTAAAGGATATACGGGTAAGAAAATCTGATAATTATGTATACTAGTAGCCCCTGAGACTTGAAACAGTTGGCACAACTGATTTAAGGATCATTATATGTGTAGGTTCTTATGGAGAAGAATACCCAGTTGTCTCAAGAGCTGGAGGAATCCAAAGCCCAGCTACGGGCCGCAGTTGCCGGAATGGAGGAGTCCAAGAAGGCCCCATCTGGTAATACTTGTTTTGATCAAAAAGAATGAAATGACAGGTACCAGTTAGTATTCGGCATGCATGCAAATCTAACAATAGATTCTGCAGATAATCCGGGCGAATCCAAGATCGTGCGAGGGATGAGCAACATGCTCAACGACAGCTAGAGGTGGCGAAACGCGTGCTTCTGTGGGTTAGGCGGGAGAAAAACGATCTCCAAGATGCCAATACCCGGCTGGGCGTTGAAATGAAAGATGTTCGGGCCCAACTTGCTGACTCCGTAAAGGAGAATAAGAGGCTTCGACGCGGCATCTTTAGTAAGTGCTTGAACGAACTTTTATAGAGTTCGGCGAAGAAGCCGGCTAACAGAGTTATATCTGTAGGTATGCTGACGGGTCGTCCCGAAGAGGAGATGCCGTGTCTGCGGGCGATCTTCGCAAGAGCTCTCACTGGCACGAACAAGTTCGGCGGTGATGCAGGCATTGCCGAGGCCTTGTGGCCATCCGCCTCCCTGCCAGGAGGCATGGGGGAGCTCGTAGAGATGCTCAAGGGAGCGCGGCAGCGGTTCCGATTATGGAAGATACCGGCCTGCCGACAAGGTGCAAGGGAAGCACAGGCCATGGTGAAGACGCGATATACCAAGGCTGACCCGAACCACATGGCGAGTCGGACTCAGAGGAATCGATGGGAAAGAAATCCCGTTAGTCCGGTATATGACCGGTAAAATTAGCCGCAAAGTATTCCCAACAGGATTGTAGGCTAGACAGCCTGTTGGATGGTATAGAAGAAGAATTTAGTCAGTCTAAGTGACTGTGTACTTCAAATGACATATTTTGTCCCTAGCCGGATTGTAAATCATTTGTCATGGCGGACCTTTTCGCTTCGACCTTCGGGCCCGACAGTCCGGAGTGTATCTGAATACCCGCTCAGTTATGTAAAAACCGGGGTACGCGTGGAAACCAGGCGTAGGGGTCATAAGTGCTTGAACAGACAAGTACCCAACTAGCTATGTTATACTACATGGATAGTAAGAAAAATCTTCCAGGGAGAATAGTTCCGTTAAGGGTTCCTTTCCCTGGGTACGCATGCATTAATGTGCATGTCCGAACTGCGAAAAGAGACGCAGGATATGAACATCTGGGGGCATGTATTACAATAAGTAAAAGTCATCTTTTGTTCACTGACCGAATATTCCCTTAAGAACGCTAGCTTTGGCTTCACCGGTCGAGGTACACATCCGGTGACCCGCAGTAACAATCGCAGAGGTGCTCCCCTTATGCCCTAACCAAATTAACGGGAACGTAGGGCATAAACACAAGAGCCAGGCAACCCAGCTTGGCCAAAACTTAAGTTATATCGATGCATATAATGGCAAAGAAAAAGTACATGTAGAAAAGTAACACATGTGCAATGGGCATAAAGCCCGGAATATAATTATATTAAGCTTATGTATAAGAAGCCCCCAGGTATAATGAACACACACGGCGCGTCAAAATTGTGTAGTCAAGACACATTTTAAGCTTTTAAGGCCATGAAGAAAAAGGGAAGAAAGAAAGAAAGACATATAGCGGATATATAAAAAAAGGGCGGAGGTAAGGAGACGAACACAGAGTCCGACACTAGGCGTAGAATCTTCGGAGTCTGGCCGCGTTCCATGGGTTTGGCTCGAGACGATTGTCCGATGCATCACGCAGACGATACGCTCCACCGGTGAGAACTTTATCGATGATGAAGGGACCTTCCCATTTGGGCTTGAGCTTGTCCTTTTTCTTCTCTGGTAGGCGAAGAACGAGTTCGCCAACGTTATAAGTTTTGGCCGTACTTCTCTGCTTTGATACCATCGAGCCTGTTGCTGATAGAATGCAGAGCGGGCTTTTGCAACATCACGCTCCTCCTCCGGGGCGTCTAAACTGTCCTGCCGATCAAGCTTGGCTTCTTTCTCTTTGTACATGCGCACTCGAGGTGAGTCATGAATGATGTCGCAGGGCAGTACCGCCTCTACGCCGTACACCAGAAAAACGGTGTGTATCCGGTAGTGCGATTCGGCGTGGTCCGCAGCCCCCATAGTATGGAGTCGAGCTCCTCAACCCAGTGCGTATCTGATTCCTTCAAGGACCGCACTAGTCTGGGTTTAATGCCGCTCATAATAAGACCATTTGCTCGTTTGACTTGACCGTTTGTTTGGGGGTGATAGACAGAGGCGTAATCAAGCTTAATGCCCATGTTGCCGCACCAAGTTTTTACCTCGTCGGCTGTGAAGTTCGAGCCGTTATCGGTGATGATGCTGTGGGGTACACCATAACGGTGTACAACCCCGGATATAAAGTCTATCACTGGTCCGGACTCGGCCGTTTTAACTGGTTTGGCTTCTATCCATTTGGTGAATTTATCCACCATGACCAATAGGTACTTTTTATTATGGATTCCTCCTTTAAGGGGTCCGACCATATCAAGCCCCCAGACCGCAAAGGGCCAAGTAATGGGGATTGTTTGGAGAGCGGTAGGTGGCATATGCCTTTGGTTTGCAAAAAGCTGGCAACGGACACAATGTTTGACGAGGTCCTGTGCGTCTGCTCGGGCTGTCGGCCAGTAGAAACCTGTACGGAAGGCCTTGCTTACTAGGGCCCGAGCTGCGGCGTGATGGCCGCTGAGTCCAGCATGAATTTCTGCCAAAAGTTGTCGTCCTTCCTCTTCATAGATACAGCTTTGAACTACTCCGGTAGCGCTTTTCTTATAAAGCTCTCTGAGGGAGTCCTGGATTAGGGGGTCTCCGGACAGCCGGACTATATCCTTTGGCCGGACTGTTGGACTATGGAGATACAAGATTGAAGACTTCGTCCCGTGTCCGGATGGGACTCTCCTTGGCGTGGAAGGAAAGCTTGGCAATACGGATATGTAGATCTCCTCCCTTGTAACCAACTCTGTGTAACCCTATCCCCCTCCGGTGTCTATATAAACCGGAGGGTTTAGTCCGTAGGACAACAACAATCATACCATAGGCTAGCTTCTAGGTTTAGCCTCTACGATCTCGTGGTAGATCAACTCTTGTAATACTCATATCATCAAGATCAATCAAGCGAGAAGTAGGGTATTACCTCCATCGAGAGGGCCCGAACACAGGTAAACATCGTGTCCCGCCTCCTGTTACCATCCGCCTTAGGCGCACGATTCGGGACCCCTACCGAGATCCGCTGGTTTTACACGACATTGGTGCTTTCGTTGAGAGTTCCTTTGTGCCGTCACCGCAAGGCTTGATGGTTCCTTCGATCATCGACAACGATGCAATCCAGGGTGAGGTTTTCCTCCCCGGACAGATCTTCGTATTCAGCGGCTTCATACTGCGGGCAAATTCGCTTGGCCGTCTGGAGCAGATCGAAAGCTACGCCCCTGGCCATCAGGTCAGGTTTGGAAATTTGAGCTACACTGCCGACATCCACGGAGACTTGATCTTTGACGGATTCGAGCCCATGCCAGGTGCGCCGCACGATCACGACGAGCATGATTTAGCTCTGCCATCGGACAGTGTTCGGAAGATCACACCTGCAACTACTCTGGCCTTTAATCCGGTGCAAATTGCGCCATTCGAGGACGGGTGGATAGACCCCGCCAAGGAGACCACACTCTCAACGGCGATAGAGCCGGATACTGACTTCACCCCTTACGAGAGCCGAGTTGCCGAACCATTGGATTCGTCCTCGGCCGCAGGCTCCGAGCCGCCTGCGTCCCTGCCCATAGAATCCGATTGGGCGCCGATCATGGAGTTCACCTCCGCGGATATCTTTCAGCACTCGCCTTTCGGAGACGTGCTAAAATCATTAAGGTCTCTCTCCTTGTCAGAAGAACCTAGGCCGAACTATGTCCGGCTAGAATGGGATGCGGACGACGAAGAAATTCACTACCCACCCACCACCCACTTAGTAGCCACTGTCGACGATTTAATCGACATGCTCGACTTCGACTCGAAGACATCGGCGGTATGGACGGCGATGCAGGAGGCGAACAGAACCACCGCCCACGGCGGCTGGACCGCCACCTCATCATATGATATATATATATGGTGGATACCCCAAAAGAAGGCAATGGCGACAAGACAGCAGAGGATGACCCCTCCAAGAAACAACCCAAGTACCGACGTCAGCGGCGCCGCTCTAAGTCCCGCCATAGCAAAAGCAATGATACCGGCACAAGAGACAATAACACTCCGGATAGTGCGAAGCGATGACAATCCCTCGGCCAGATCTAGAGCAGGAGGATGAACAAGCTAGTCCTCCAGAACAGGCAGCAGATGGAGAAACGGAGAATGACAACTACATGCCTCTCTCCGAAGACGAGGTGATCCTAGGCGACGAAGAATTTATCGTGCCTGAGGATCCCATCGGGCGCATCAAGCGCCGGCTTATAGCCACAGCAAATAGCCTGAAGAAAAAGCAACAACAGCTTTGAGCTGATCAAGATTTGCTAGCAGACAGATGGACCGAAGTCCTTGCGG
Organism: Aegilops longissima; assembly: GCA_021605205.1. Taxonomy (NCBI): domain Eukaryota; kingdom Viridiplantae; phylum Streptophyta; class Magnoliopsida; order Poales; family Poaceae; genus Aegilops; species Aegilops longissima. The sequence continues at coordinate 491,106,313 of CM038679.1, read as the reverse complement.
TCGAGGAATACGAACTCAAACGCTCCTCCAAGAGTTACCCAAAGCGCAGGCCGCTACCCCGACTCGAGGAGGAAACATTGAAACCTACATCACCAGCGTATGATGCGGCTGACCGGCCACCTCGTGGCCGAGATAGAGAGGCGTTTTTGCCTGAAGTTCAGCCTGCACCCCACCGCCACTCAAACAAAAATACTAAGGCCCGGGGCAACACGCAGGACCTGCGAGACGTATTGGAAAGCAGGGCAAAACATGCAAGATCGATATACGGGTCACGGGGGCGCGCACCAACGCGGGACGATGACCGTCACGCCGGATACACTAAAGGTAAACCCGGCCGGAACGAATACAGCAGACAAGACTCATATGAACTGCGTCGTGATATAGCCCGACGCAGGCGCCGCACACCCCTATGCTTCAGCGCGAAGTTATGGATCACGAATTCCGGAGGTTTAAACCCGTAAATATTGAATCATACGATGGTACAACAGATCCCTTGATATGAATTGAGGATTTCCTCCTCCATATCCACATGGCTCGCGGTGATGATCTACATGCCATCAAGTACCTCCCACTAAAACTCAAAGGACCCGCTCGACATTGGCTGAATAGCTTGCCGGCGAGCTCCGTCGGCGATTGAGGATTTGGAAGATGCATTCCTTGAAAACTTCCGGGGCACTTATATGCGACCACGGATCTTGGCGACTTGAGCCATATAACTCAGCAGCCAGGGAATCGGCCGAGCAATTACGGACACGGTTCTAACTAAGAAAAACCAAATAAATCAACTGTCGGGATCAGAGGCCTTAGCGGCATTTAAGCATAACATCCGTGACGAGTGGCTCGCCCGGCACCTCGGCCAGGAGAAGCCGAAGTATATGGCAGCCCTCACGACACTCATGAACCGCTTTTGCGCGGGCGAGGATAGCTGGCATGCTCGCAGCAACAACACATCAAGGAATCCGGGCACTTCAGATACCAAAGATGCTAACGGTAGGCCACGTCGTAACAGACACAAGCGCCGCAACAACGGCGACAACGCCGAAGATACGACAGTAAATGCCGGATTCAGAGGCTCTAGATCCGGTCAGTGGAAAAAGCCATTCAAAAGAAGTACTCCGGGCCCGTCCAATTTGGACCGCATACTCGATCGCCCGTGTCAAATTCACGGCACCCCCGACAAGCGAACCAATCACACCAACAGAGAATGTTGGGTGTTTAAGCAGGCCGGCAAGTTGAATGCCGAAAACAAGGACAAGGGGCAGCATAGCGATGACAAGGAGGAGCCCCAGCCACCGAACACGGGAGGACAGAAGAGGTTCCCCCCACAAGTGAAGACGGTGAACATGATATACGCAACCCACATTCCCAAGAGGGAACGGAAGCGTGCAATAAGGGACGTCTATGTGATAGAGCCTGTCGCCCCAAAGTTTAACCCATGGTCCTCTTGTCCGATCACCTTGATCGCAGGGACCACCCACTAGTATCCGTCATGGCGGATCCGCGCGTGGTCCTAGACCCCATCATTGACGGATTACACCTCACTCGAGTCCTCATGGGCGGCGGCAGCAACTGAACCTGCTCTATCGGGATCTGATTGTGCAAAATGGGTATAGATCCTCGAGGATCAAACCCACCAAAACCACCTTTAAGGGTGTCATCCAGTGTAGAGGCCCATTGCACGGGCTCAATCACTGCTGGAAGTGGTCTTCGGATCTCGAACAACTTCAAGCGAGAGTTAATCTTGATATCGTCCCGTTCGCGATGGCTATCACGCCTTTGCTCAGGCGAACCGCATTGAAAAATTCAATGCGGTACCGCATTACGCATACCTCAAGCTCAAGATGCCAGGACCTAGGGGGGTCATAATAGTCAATGGAAACACAAAACGCTCGCTCCGCACGGAGGAGCACACCGTGGCCCTCGCAGCAGAAGCACAAGTAGCCTTTTAAGGCAAACCGCCAATTTGGCGATACAGCCCCCGTACATGTCAAGCGAGTCCGGAGTAACCTGTAGCAGGATTTCCTGGCACATTCAGAGCTCGCCTAGCAATTCGGCCCCCATCCTAGTCCCAGTCAAGCAACAAAATTCGTGCCGCGCGTACATAATTACGCACTGAAAATACCATGGGCATAGGTGGGGGCACGATCAGGGCACGTCCCGCAATGCGGCTCAACCGCCCTAGGGGCTGCATACCTTTATTATTTTTTCTCTTTCAGGACCTTACTCTCTGGAAGCCCTTTCTGGCAGTATGATTGCCGGACACATTACGGGAAGAAACAACCAAGGAGGCAAGAAGCTAAGCCGTATAATAGAATCCCCAGGTGGTCTCTGATAACGATCGAAATACCTGTTTTAAATACCCGTACGCAGCTTGACCTTGGATAGGACATGTCAAATAGTCCTATTTTTTGCTTATTGCACTACTTGTATTAGTGCCCTTTGATGTATTATTTAAATAACAATGCATAGCATTAGTCTATTATTGTATTGTCCATCCTTTTTTCTTATATGTTCATTTACGACAATTTGCACCCGTACATTCTGGTACGGCCAGTACGCCAGGGGCTTTCGTATACCCCATAATGCGGCATGAGAAGTCCGAACACTTTCGACAGTGCGGCACCCCGAACTTATAGCATTATATGCATCAGCTCTGAATCATGTCTTGGGTCAATAGTTGGGTTTGCCCGGCTCCCATGTTTTGGTACCTTACGTTCCGCAATATCGGCTAAGGTAGCACTGGGAGAACTAGTGCGATTGTGTCCCGGTTCTTCCGGACGAGCAGCTCGGTAGAGAAAGCCAAAACTGACTGTCATGATAAGGCGAGAGCTGGTCGCTGTTCGAGAGGTCTCAAGTCCTTAAAGACTTTTTTCGCGCTTTGGGCGAGGAGTCGGCCTTGCCCGACTTAGGCGTGTATAGCGCCCCAAATTCGAACTTCCGAATACTAGGGGCTTCGCCAAAATTTAAAATTGTAGACTTCTATGGCTAAGTGAGAGTGATAAAGCATTATAGTCCGATTGCCTGGTTCATTTTGCTGAGCGCCTCCCTCGAAGGACCCAAAAATGGGGAAAAGAGTGCTCAGGTTTATCGAACACCCGATTACTAGTTACATGGGGCGAGAAGCCGACGATCGCCAACTCTCGGATTTTATAAGCGGCCGCTGAAGGTAATATTTTAAATTCAAAAGCGTTGCATAGCGCAAATGAACTAGTTTCATATTAAAGGATCACATGAGCACGTTCATTCAAAAATTACATCTTTAGCACATTCCTCCGCCACAAGGGGGGAACCCTTCAGGACACTGTCATAATACATCTCGGGGTGGTGATGCTCCTTGCCCTACGGCGGCCCCTCCTTCACCAGCTTCTCGGCGTCCATCTTCGGCCAGTGCACTTTCGCACGGGCAAAGGCCCTGCGTGCACCTTCGATGTAAACGGACCGCTTGATGACTTCAAACCGGTGGCAGGCATCTACAAGCCACCTCACCAGACCGAAGTAGCTGTTAGGTAGGGGATCGCCAGGCCACATCCGGACTATAAGACCCTTCATGGTCTGTTCGGCCGCCCTGTGGAGCTCGACCAGTTGCTTCAGCTGGTCGCTCAAAGGCATTGGGTGTTCGGTCCCAGTATACTGAGACCAGAACAACTTCTCCGTCGAGCTCCCCTCCTCAGCCCGGTAAAACTCCACGGCATCCAACACACTGCTGGGAAGATCTGCGAACGCTCCTGGAGAGCTCCGAACTCGGGTAAGTAAAAGAAAATTTTCTTTCACATGCTTGCTTTGCATAATGAATGCCTTACCGCCTCTATCTTACGAACCGTCTCAATCTCACGGAGGGCCTTTTGGGCTTGGCCTTGGCATGTTTGCACTGCGAGGGCCCATAGCTCGGACTCTCGCATCTTAGAGTCAAGCTCCAAGGACTTGTGTTTTTTGGCGAGAGCCTGGAGCTCTTGCTGCACCTCGCCTACCCGGGCTTCTTGCTTTTCACGCTCGATGCGCTCCTTGGCCGCTTTGTCTTCAACCTCGGACATCGCCTTCTTCAGGGTCGCCACTTCGGTAGTGGCCCCTGGCAAATTCATGACGATCCTATTATTTTGCAACCAAATTTCTTTTTAATATATATAGACAAGGTATAGCTTACCTTTGCTCTCCTCGAGCTGCCTCTTGACAAGGCCGAGCTCTTCCTCAGACCGCTCAAGGTCCTGCTTCAGTGCAGCGACCTCCGCAGTACGTGCGGCAGCGGCCAGCAGTGAAGCCTGCATATTCACATAGACATATTCTGATTAGACTCCTGTGATTATTATTTCATCCTCTATTCGGTTTTTCTTTGCAAACGCCAAATAGAGCATCAGGGGCTACTATCTATGCGGTAATATTTTCCTATATTTTGATTACTTACCTGAAAGCCTGTTAGGAGGCTGGCACAAGCTTCAGTTAGTCCGTTTTTGGCGGACTGAACCTTCTCGATCACCGCACTCATGATAGTGCGGTGCTCTTCGTCGATGGAAGCGCCGCGAAGCGCTTCTAACAAGTTATCCGGTGCCTCTGGATGGACAGAGGCCACCAGCATGGGCTGCTTGCCCCTCTTAACGGGGTCGCTCCGAGTCCGGAACCTTGGAGGTTCGGGCGGTGTTCGGTGAGGCGAACTTGGAGCCCATGGGAGTCTTGCCCCTTTGTGCCCAGGGTCCGGAATATCGCCTCGAGGCGCCTCCAGGACTACCTCCCCTCGGCTCGGTGCCCTTTGAGACAACACCTCGATGTTGTCCGTAGGGCGAGGGGAGGAGGCGGTCGTAAGTGAATCTCTATTCAAATCCGACGGGTCCAAAGAACCATCCGACGAAGATACATCGATATGGGCTCGGGACGGACTGCATAATCATGTTCGGCGTAAAGAGAAGTAGTGCAATAAAACATACCGTGAATTACTATGGTATCCGGATACTTACGACTTCGCTAGGGGCTTGTCCCTAGGTAGTCACTCGTCATCGCTGTAGGCGGCCGTCGTGGAGCAGTCCAGAAGGAGGGTCCTTCCCTTCTTGGACCCTTCGGCCTCCCCGGTAGGGGCGACCTTCCTTTTCTTGTCTCCCCCGGCTGGGGGGGGGGGGGAGAACTTTCCTCTTCCTCCTCCTTGTTTTCGTGGGAGGAGTGCGCCTCGGAGTTATCGGACAATGAGTCCGATATAACCTGGCGCCGGAGACCTTTCTGGGTCCCCGTGGCCTTCTTCTCCGGCACCTCATAAGACGCCGGAATCAGCATCTTCGTTAGAAGAGCATCTGTTGGATCTTCGGGTAGAGGAGCCGGACAATCGATCTGCTCCACCATCTCTATCCAGTCCTGTTAATGGCATGGAAGCATAGATCCCGCACATGATTATACTGGGGAAATGAACATCTTATGAGATATAAAAGACTTACCGGATTTGCGGGGCGCTTTGCGCTGAGTCCGCAGTCTTTGGTAAGGAGAGGAGGAACCTCGGCGCCCTTGAATAGCACCCTCCAGACGTCCTTGTGCATCGTGTCGAAGAGCTCTCGCAGCGTCTGGTGCTTGGCCGGGTCGAACTCCCACAAGGTGAATGCCCGTCTTTGACACGGGAGGATCCGGCGGAAGAGCATGACTTGGACCACGTTGACGAGCTTGATTTTCTTGCTCATCATGTTTTTGATACATGTCTGGAGTCCGGTCAGCTCTACCGAGGGACCCCAGGACAGGCCCTTCTCTTTCCAGGAGGTGAGCCGCGTGGGGATTCCGGATCAAAATTTGGGGGCCGCCACCCAGTTGATGTCGCTCGGCTCGGTGATTTCGAACCACCCCGATTGCCACCCCTTTATGGTCTCCACATAGGAGCCTTCGAGCCATGTAACGTTGGGCATTTTGCCCACCATGGCGCCTCCGCACTCTGCCTGCTGGCCGACCACCACCTTCGGTTTGACATTGAAGGTTTTCAGCCACAGGCCGAAGTGGGGCCTGATGCGGAGGAAAGCCTCGCACACGACGATAAACGCCGATATGTTGAGGATGAAATTGGGGCCAGATCGTGAAAGTCCAGCCCGTAGTAGAACATGATCCAGCGGACAAGCGGGTGGGTGAAAATCGATCAGCGGACGAAGTGGGTAAGGAAAACTACCCTCTCATGGGGCTCCGGCGTAGGAATGATCTGCCCCGCATCGGGAAGCCGGTGTGCGATATCCGTGGCTAGATATCCGGCTCCCCGTAGCTTTGTGATGTTCTCCTCCGTGACGGAGGAGACCATCCTGCCTCCGCTCGGACATGCTTGGAGTGGTTTGAGGAAAGCGCGAACTTGGGCGCTGGAGCTCGAGTGCGCAAGAATGGATGAGCAAGGAGGAAGAAGGCGTGGGTGAAAAGAGTAAATCCCTGTCCCTTTATAAGGGCGGAAGAGGCGACGCGCCTCCCCACTTACCTAGTAAAACTCGCTTATTCCCCAAGCGCCGTGATTGATGGCGCGGTTGGGTTACCCACATCCGTATTGATGAGAATCCCGTGATAAGGGGACACGATCTCTGCTTCGACAAGACGTGCCAAGGAAACCGCCTCGCGATATGTGCCGTGGCTGGTTGTGAAAAACGGTTCAAATAATGACCGGGCTGTGGTGTGGTGACATGCTGCAAAATGCGTCGGCAGATTAGATTTGTGGAAATATTATTCTCTCTACGGTGGTACATGGAATTTGTTTTGCAGAGCCGGACACTATCTGTGTGTTAAAAATCTTCTATCGAGTATTCGGAGGAGGAACCCGCCTTGCAATGCCGAAGACAATCTGCGCGCCGGACTCATTGTCATTGAAGCCTGGTTCGAGGGCTCTTGAGGAGTCTGGATTAGGGGTCTCCGGACAGCGGACTATATCCTTTGGCCGGACTGTTGGACTAGGAGATACAAGATTGAAGACTTCGTCCCGTGTCCGGATGGGACTCTCCTTGGCGTGGAAGGCAAGCTTGGCAATATGGATATGTAGATATCCTCCCTTGTAACCGAGTCTATGTAATCCTAGCCCCCTCCTGTGTCTATATAAACCGGAGGGTTTAGTCCGTAGGACAACAACAATCATACCATAGGCTAGCTTCTAGGGTTTAGCCTCTACGATCTCCTGGTAGATCAACTCTTGTAATACTCATATCATCAAGATCAATCAAGCAGGAAGTAGGGTATTACCTCCATCGAGAGGGCCCGAACCTGGGTAAACATCGTGTCCCCCGCCTCCTGTTACCATCCGCCTTAGACGCACAGTTCGGGACCCCCTACCCGAGATCCGCCGGTTTTGACACCGACACTCTCCCTCGTGGACCTTGTAGGCTTTAGACCGTCGCACAATGCAACGTGCCTCGTTTGGGTCCTCGGGGAGTTCTTGCCTATTTAGGTAAGCCAAGAAGGGTTCTGTCCACGGGGCGATGACGGCCATAATCACGTGGGCCGAAGGTGTTATTTCGGTGGCGGAGCCTCCGATTACGTCAGAGTGTTCTGGATCTGGTGTTGTGGCCGGATCCGGATTGTTGTTTCCGCTCTCCCCTTCCCACACCACGGATGGCTTAAATAGCCTTTCCAAGAAGATATTAGGTGGAACAGGGTCGCGTTTAGCGCTGATGCGGGCGAGGATATCCGCCGCCTGATTGTTTTCTCGGGCCACATGGTGGAATTCGAGCCCCTCGAACCGAGCTGACATTTTGAGGACGGCATTGCGGTAAGCCACCATTTTTGGGTCCTTGGCGTCAAAGTCTCCATTTATTTGAGATATTGCGAGGTTCGAATCCCCGCGCACCTCTAGGCGTTGAATGCCCATGGAGACTACCATCTGGAGACCATGCAACAGGGCCTCATATTCTGCTGCGTTGTTGGAGTCTGTGTATAATATTTGGAGTACGTATTGGACTGTATCTCCGGTGGGGGATGTCAGGACGACGCCTGCCACCAGACTAGCCAGCATCTTAGAGCCGTCAAAGTGCATGATCCAATTGGAGTATGCGCCATACTCTTTAATTTCAACTTCATCCATTCGGCGATTTAAATCAGCGATGATTGCGACTTAAAGGCCCGCGGTGGTTTGTATGTTATGTCGAACGGGAGGAGCTCAATAGCCCATTTAGCAATCCGCCCGTGGCATCATTGCCGGTGTCAAAACCGCGAATCTCAGGTAGGGGGTCCCGAACTGTGTGTCTAAGCGGATGGTAACAGGAGACAAGGGACACGATGTTTTACCAGTTGGGCCCTCTCGATGGAGGTAAAACCCTACTCCTGCTTGATTGATCTTGATGATATGAGTATTACAAGAGTTGATCTACCACGAGATCGGAGAAGCTAAACCCTAGAAGCTAGCCTATGGTATGATTGTTGTTCTTGGTCGTACGGACTAAACCCTCCGGTTTATATAGACACCGAAGGGGGCTAGGGTTACACAGAGTCGGTTACAAGGAAGGAGATCTACATATCCGTATTGCCAAGCTTGCCTTCTACGCCAAGGAGAGTCCCATCCGGACACGGCACGAAGTCTTCAATATTGTATCTTCATAGTCCAACAGTCGGCCAAAGGATATATATAGTCCAGCTGTCCGGATACCCCTAATCCAGGACTCCCTCAGTAGCCCCTGAACCAGGCTTCAATGACGATGAGTCCGGCGCGCAGATTGTCTTCGGCATTGCAAGGCGGGTTCCTCCTCCGAATACTTCATAGAAGATTTTGAACACGAGGATCGTGTCCAGCTCTGCAAAACAAGTTCCACATACCACCGTAGAGAGAATAATATTTCCACAAATCTAATCACGGCGTATTTCACAAAGGTGTCATCACACCATAGCAGTCACCATTGAATCATTTTTAGAACCAACCACAGCGTGTTTCGCGCGGCGGTTTCTTGGCACGTCTTGTCGAGCGGAGATCGTGTCCCCTTATTGCGGATTCCCATCAATACGGACGTGGGTAACCCAACCGCGCCATTGATTACGGCGCTTGGGGGATAAGCGAGTTTTACCAGGCTGGTGGGGCGCATAGTTTCGTCCGCCCTTATAAAGGGATAAGGATTCACCTTTTTCTACCCACGCCTTCTTCCTCCTTGCTCATCCATTCTTGCACACTCGAGCTCCAGCGCCCAAGTCCGCATCCTTCTCCTCAAACCTCTCCAAACATGTCCGGAGCGGGAGGCAAGTGGATGGTCTCCTCCGTCACGGAGGGATACGTCAAAAAGTTGAGGGGAGCTGGATACCTGTCTGAGGATATCGCACACCGGCTCCCAGATGAGGGGCAGATCATCCCTACCCCCCAGGCCTCATGAGCGGGTAGTGTTCCTCACCCACTTCCCCCGCGGATAGGAAATTCCCCTCCACCCATTCGTCCGCAGGCTCATGTTCTACTACGGCCTGGATTTTCATGATCTGGCCCCGAACTTCATCCTCAACATCTCGGCGTTTATCGTCGTGTGCGAGGCCTTCCTCCGCATCAAGCCCGCTTGACCTATGGCTGAAAACCTTCAACGTCAAACCCGAAGGTGGTGGGCGGCCAGCGGTAGTGCGGAGGCGCCATGGTGGGCAAAATGCCCAGCGTCACATGGATCGAGGCTCCTATGTGGAGACCATAAAGGATGGCAATCGGGTGGTTCTACATCACCGAGCGCGCGACACCAAATGGGCGGCGGCCCCGATTTCGATCCGGAATCCCCACGCTGCTCACCTCACAGAAAGAGAAGGGCCTGCCCAGGGTAATCGGTAGAGCTGATCGGACTCAGACACATATCAAAATATGATAAATAGGAAGCTCAATCTCGTCAACATAGTCCAGGTCATGCTCATCCGCCGGATCCTCCCGTGTCAACAACGGGCGTTCAATTTGTGGGAGTTCCACCCAGCCCAGCACCAGACTTTGAGTGAGTTCTTCGACACGACGCACAAGGACGTCTGGAAGGTGCTATTCAAGAGTGTCGAGGTTCCCCCACCCTCACCGAGGATCGCGGACTCAGCGCGCAGCGCCAAGCCGGCGCGGTAAGCTCTTTTATTATTTACAGGGTATTTATTTTTCCTAGTATAATCGTATGCTGGATCTAAGCTCCCATACCTTTGACAGGAATGGCTATAGACGGCCGAACAGATCAACTGCCCAGCCCCTCTACCCGAAGACCCAGCAGACGCTCGCTTAGCTGAGATGCTGGTTCCGGCACCTTACGTGGCGCCGGAGAAAAAGGCCAAGAAGAAGGCCACGTTGTTTTAAATTGGAAATTTACCACATGCGGCCTGTCTTTGTTTTTTCACGAAAGTTTTGAACCTTTTGTTGGATTTACCAAGTATGTTCTTTTTGCAAGCAAACTTGGAGCCACCTGCCAAAGCCCGGGGTTGAATAACGTTGGGGTTAGAAAACTTGGGCTTGCCAAGGGCCTCAAGGGTTAAAGGTGAATTTGTCCATTTTTTTTGTTGTTTTGCAAAAGTGGCATCGAATTCCGGTGACCTTTAACCGTTTCCAGGCAAAAACACCCAAACCTTTCAGGCAAACCGGTTTGGCCAAGGTTGAGCCGGGTTTTCAATCTTTTTTCCAGGCCCCACCCCTTCAAATATCCTAACCCATTAATCATTCCATGTTTTGCCATCAGTTCTTGGGCAAAGCACCTATTTATTTGGTTCCTTTGTTTTTTCTTCCCCTTTGGGAGAAACCCCAGGCCCCTTTCTAGGCCGGGACCGGGCCGCCTTCGAGGAATCCGGCGCCCAAAGAACCATTAAGGGCGGCCATACCCTGAAATCACCCTTCTTTGCTTTGAGGCCGCCTTTGGCCCAGCCCAGGGCCCGGACCTACCTTGGCTTTCCGCCCACCCCATTTGGCCATGGCCGCCAACCCCTTTCCTGCCCCCTTGAGGTTTTCCCGCCGGCCCCTCCCTTTGGCGGGCTGGTTCCGGAAGATGGTTTGCCCGGGGCCTGGGTTTGTTCCTTGGTTAACCATTTTACGTGGGGTTCCCCTTTCGTTAATTTGCACTTTCCCTTGGTAAAGGGTGGAAGCCGGTCCAATGGCCCAGTGGTTTTTTCCCTTAAAGCCTTAAGTTTTTTCTCGGTGAATGTTTTGGATTTTAACGTTCCTTAACTTTGATTTAGGCCCCTTTCAACGCTTTGAAAAGTTCGGCCAAGGTTTGGTTTTACCATTTGCCATTTAAGCCCTTTTCCCCGGGTTTGGAAGGAGGGCTTTTATTTAACCCCGGGCCAATGTCCTGGCCTTTTGGTTAAACTAAAATTGGAGTCCACCCCAAATTTGGGTCCTTACGGTTACCCTGCCATCTTTCCGGGGTGGCGGAAGCGAATATGTGGGCTCCATCGGGTTTCCCATTTGGTGACGGCCCTTCTTGTTTTTTCTTGCCAAATGTTCCTTGATTCCGGGATTAAGATTTTTGGGTCTTCAGAAGGAATTTTTAACTTGGTTAGGCTTATAATGGGTAATTAGGAACCCCATACTTGAAGCCGGCCCGCATTAAATGGGCAGATTGGGAATTTTTAATTTTCCGGTTTTGTAGAAACCGAAAAGTTGCTTTAATTAAAATTCACCATTCCGGGTTGTAACCTTATTTTCTTAAGGGAGGTGAACTTTGGTTGTTGGAGTTATTGTTTTGGCTAATGTTGGGAATCAACTTCTTGGGCTATATTACAGGGTGCTTTTTTCTTCCTTTTCTTTTGGAAGTAAGGGACCTATGCTTTGATAAAACCAGCCTCCACCTAAAAAAGTTTCCTTAGCTTTGTTTTATTCTCCTTGTAGATGCTGGAGTCCCTGACTCGATTTTCCAAAGCGTTTGCGGTGGGATTTGATGCCGGTTCATCGCAACCCGAGGCCTCCAAGTTTGGGAAGTTTGGGGGCGTGGTTTAATTTCTTTTTTCGGTGGATCGGTTAATGGAGTTTCCAAGTTTTGGGAAACCGATCCGAGGGCTTTTACATTTGGGAAATCTTCTTTTAATTTTGGTTTCTGGAGCCTTGGTTAATTTCCTTGAATGATTGGATTTTATTTATGTATTGTTTTGAAGTTGGCGGCTTCCAACTATTTATTTTTCCCTTTTTTTTCTTGGGTTTGGGTGAAAACCTACTTGCGAAACCTTTGGCCTTTCAATCGGTTTGCCTCAAAATTGGTGAAAACCTGGGAAATTTTAACGCTAAAGAGGCTTGCTTCAAAGGCCAGTCCGAGCTTCCTTTGCCTTTCCCAGCCACCCAAAAGCCATGCCAGGCCCTTAACCAAACCCCTCAAACCGGCGATTGGGAATTTAACCGGCTTGGCCAATTTCCTTTATACGCAAGGCAGGTGAAAGTAAATTTTGTTCTTTTAAAAGGGAGTTTCCGGGAACCATTGGTTTCCCGTGGGGTTAAATTTGCATAAAAGCACTAAACTGGTTGGGGGAAGGCCGGTTTTGCCGGGTTTTTAAAATTTCCCTCAGGTTTCCCCAAACCAATTTCCTTGATTTCTCTCCAAAGGGGTGATTTAATACCCCTTGAAGTTCGGCGGAAAGCTTCCAAAGAAAACTTTGGGTTTTACCAAATTTGCCAAACCCAAGTTTCCCCTCAGTTTGGGCCCAGGGCACCTTTATTTAACCCCCGGGAAAAGCTCCTCCCCTTGGTCCAAAAGAGGATTGAGTGGCCAACCCCACAACTTGGGGATCTTTTGGGTCCCGTGAGGCTCCCATCCGGTCCCCGAGAAGGAGAATTGTGCAAGGGAAGGGGCCAAGGCAAGGGTTTGCGGCTTGTTTTTCCCCCTTTATTGGTTCCCCAGGGCGGCCCCCGAGAAGGGAATTCCTTGGGCGCCCGGAGGGCCTTTAAAGGGAAGTTGGGCCCCAGGGTTTTCCCAAACCCTGGCCCGCGGGAGGCCCAAGGGAATTTGAACCAGCCCCGGGCTTTTTTCCACTTCAACCCGGGTCCTGATGGTCCCCCGGGGCCCAGGGAACCCGGTGGTTATTTAATTTTGACCCGAAATTTCCCGATGGCAAGCTTCAACCCTTTTTTCTTTCCCTCGGGACCAATTTCGGAAAACTCCCCTAAAACTCCGGGTCCTTCCATAAGGGCTTAAAACTTTTTGGGGTTCTGATACTCATTTCTACCAAAACGTTCACCAACCTTAAGTGTGACCCAACCGGGTTGGGAATTTGAACAGGAACCGGGCGCCTTTCTTTCCGGTCAATAACCAACACGGGAACTGGTACCCATTTGGGTATCTTTCATTTGTTCCGGATGAACCCGATGAAGTGAAAACTGGGCTCCTTGGCAAGTGCAATAGCTCGGTGTTGTCATAGAAGAGTTTGATCGGCCCGACGCATTGGGTATGACTCTAGGTCGGTGATAAATTCCTTCACCCATATTGCTTCATCGCTGCCTCGAGGGCTGCCATGTACTCTGCTTCACATGTAGATCCTGCCACGGCTTTGCTTTGCTTGCGCACCACTTCCCCACCATTCAAAATATACACGTATCCGATGCGTGACTTAGAGTCATCGGATCCGTGTCGAAGCTAAGCGTCAGCGTAACCCTTCTGACGAGCTCTTCGTTACCTCCATAAGCGAGAAACATATCCTTAGTCCTTTTGGTACTTTAGGATGTTCTTGACCGCTGTCCGGTGTTCCTTGCGGGATTACTTTGGTAACTTCCTGCAAACTTACGGCAAGGTTTACATCAGATGCAGTACAGCATGGCATACATAATAGACCCTATGGCTGAGGCATGGGGATGACACTCATCTCTTCTTTATCTTTTGCCGTGGTGGGCATTGAGCGAGCTCAATCTCACACCTTGCAATATAGGAAAGAACCCTTTCTTGTATTGATCCATATTGAACTTCTTCAATATCTTATCAAGGTATGTGCTTTGTGAAAGACCTATGAGGCGTCTCGATCTATCCTATAGATCTTGATGCCTAATATATAACAACTTCTCCAAGGTCCTTCATTGAAAAACACTTATTCAAGTAGGCCTTAATGCTGTCCAAAGTTCTATATCATTTCCCATCAAAAGTATGTCATCTACATATAATATGAGAAATGCTCTGAGCTCCCACTCACTTTATTATAGCGAGGCTTCTCCATAAGTGCGCATAAACTAAGCGCTTTGATCATCTCATCAAGCGAATGTTTAACTCGAGATGCTTGCACCAACCCATAAATGGATCATTGGAGCTTGCATACCTTGTTAGCATTCTCGAGGTCGACAAAACATTCCGGCTGCATCATATCAGTTCTTCCTTAAGATGGCCGTTAAGGAATGCCGTTTTGACATCCATTTGCCATATCTCATAATCATAGTATCACGGCAATTGCTTACATGATTGAGACGGACTTCAACTTCGCTACGGGAGAGAAAGTCTCATCATAGTCAATCCCTTGAACGATAACCCTTAGCGACAAGTCGAGCTTTATATATGGTAACATTACCATCGCGTCGTCTTCTTCTTAAAGATCCATTTGTTTTCTATTACTCGCGATCATCGGGCAAGTCATCAAAGTCCATACTTTGTTTTCATACATGGATCCTATCTCGGATTGCATGGCTTCAAGCCATTTGTTGGAATCTGGGCCGCCATCGCTTCTTCATAGTTGAAGGTTCACGTTGTCTAACAACATGATTTCCAATACAGGGTTGCCGTACCACTGCAGTGCGGAGCGTGTCCTGTGGACCTTCAAAGTTGATGGGAGCTTGATCCGAAGTATCTTGATCATCATCATTAACCTCCTCTCTTGTCGGTGCGGGCACCACGGAACATCTTCTGAGTTCGCTACTTATCGTTTCAAGAGGCAATACATCATCAAGCTCTACTTTCCTCCCTTAATTCTTTCGAGAGAAACTCTTTCTCGAAAGGACCCATTCTTAACAACAAAGATCTTGCCTTGAATCTTAAGTAGAAGGTATACCCAATGGTTTCCTTAGGGTATCCTATGAAGATGCATTTTTCGACTTGGGTTCGAGCTTTTCGGGTTGAAGTTTCTTGACATAAGCATCGCATCCCCAAACTTTTAGAAATGACGGCTTAGGTTTCGGCCAAACCATAATTCATACGGTGTCGTCTCAGCAGTTTAGATGGTGCCCTATTTAACGTGAATGTAGCTGTCTCTAGGCGTATCCCCAAAATGATAGCGGTAAATCGGTAGAGACATCATAGATCGCACCATACCCAATAAAGTGGGATTCGACATTCGGACACACCGTTCTGTTGAGGTGTTCAGCGTCGTGAGTTGTGAAAGCGATTCCACATTTTCTTAAGTGCGTACCAAATTCGTGACTTAGATATTCTCCCCACGATCGATCGTAAGAACTTTATCTTTCGATCACGTTGATTCTCTACCTCATTCTGAAATTCCTTGAACTTTTCAAGGTCTCGGACTTGTGTTTCATCAAGTAGACATACCCATATCTACTCAAGTCGTCGGTGAGTGAGAACATAGCGATATCCTCTGCGAGCCTCAACGCTCATTGGACCCTTTACATCGGTATGTGTAATTTCCAATAAGTTGGTTGCTCGCTCCATTATTCGGAGAGCGGAGTCTTGGTCATTTGCCCATGAGGCATGGTTAGCATGTGTCAAATGATTCATAATCAAGAGACTCTAAAGTCCATCAGCATGGAGCTTATTCATCGCTTAACACCAATGTGACCAAAGGCGGCGATTGCCACAAGTATGTGGGACTATCGTTATCAACTTTACATCTTTTGGTATTCACACTATGACTATGTGTAACATCACGTTCGAGATTCATTAAGAATAAACCATTGACCATCGGGGCATGACCATAAAACATATCTCTCATATAAATAGAACAACCATTATTCTCGGATTTAAATGAGTAGCCATCTCGTATTAGCGAGATCCGGATACAATGTTCATGCTCAAAGCTGGTACTAAATAACAATTATTGAGGTTTAAACCTAATCCCGTAGGTAAATGTAGAGGTAGCGTGCGGCGTGGCGATCGGATCGACCTTGGAACCATTCCCAGCGCGCATCGTCACCTCGTCCTTCGCTTGATCTCCGCTTATTCCGCAGCTCACCTTTGAGTTACAAATATGAGCAACCGCACGGTATCAAATACCGAGGAGCTACTACGAGCATTGGTAAGGTACACATCAATTACATGTATATCAAATATACCTTTGGTTTTGCGGCCTTCTTGTCCACTAAGTACTTGGGGCAGTTCGCTTCGATGACCACTTCCTTGCAATAAAAGCACTTTCGATCTCGGGCTTGGGTCCATTGTTTGACTTCTTCGATGGCGGCTTGCGGCGGCAGTAACTCCTTGCCGTCCTTCTTGAAGTTCTTCTTACCCTTGCCTTTCTTGGACTTAGTGGTTTTATTCACTATCAACACTTGATGTTCCTTTTGATCTCTACCTCCGCTGATTTCAGCATTGAATATACCTCGGGAATGGTCTTTTCCATCCCCGCATATTGAAGTTCATCACAAAGCTCTTGTAGCTCGGTGAAAGCGGCTGAAATATTACATCAATGACCGCGTCATCCGGAGATTAACTCGGTGAGTCAGCGGTTGTGCAACGAGACATCTTGAGTATGTGCTCCTTGTGAACTATTTTCCTCCATCTTACAGGCTGAAGAACTTGTCGGAGACTTCATATCTCGACCGGGCATGAGCTTGGAAAACCATTTTCAGCTCTTGAACATCTCATATGCTCCGTGTTGCTCAAAAGCGCTTTTGGAGCCTGGTTCTAAGCTATAAAGCATGCCGCCTGAGCGAGGGAGTAATCATCGGACCGCGAGACTGCCAAGCGTTCATAACGTCTTGGTTCTCTGCAGGATTAATGCTTCACCTAAGCGGTGCTTCTAGGACATAATCTTTCTTGGCAGCTATGAGGATGATCCTCGGGTTCGGACCGAGTCCGTATAGTTGCTGCCATCATCTTTCAACTTGGTTTTCTCTAGGAGCAGCGTTGAAGTTGAGGAGTAGCGTGGGCCATTTGATCTACAAGACATATTGTAAAGATTTTAGACTAAGTTCATGATAATTAAGTTCATCTAATCAAATTATTTAATGAACTCCCACTCAGATTAGACATCCCTCTA
Organism: Aegilops longissima; assembly: GCA_021605205.1. NCBI lineage: Eukaryota > Viridiplantae > Streptophyta > Magnoliopsida > Poales > Poaceae > Aegilops > Aegilops longissima. The sequence continues at coordinate 491,089,300 of CM038679.1, read as the reverse complement.
GTCATGTAAGTGAAACATGATCCGAGTCAACTAGGCCTGTCCAATCATCACGTGAAGCGGACTAGTCGGCGTCGGTGAACATCTCCATGTTGATCGTATCTTCTATCGACTCATGCTCGACCTTTCGGTCTTCCGTGTTCGAGGCCATATGCGTACATGCTAGGCTCGTCAAGTCAACCTAAGTGTATTGCGTGTGTAAATCGGCTTACACCGTTGTATTGACGTTAGGATCTATCACACCGATCATCACGTGGTGCTTGAAACAACGAACCATAGCGATTGCGCGATTAGGGAACACTTTCTTGAAATTATTGTGAGGATCATCTTATTTACTACCGTCGTTCTAAGTAAACACGATGCAAAAACATGATAAACATCACATGCAATCAAATAGTAGTGACATGATATGGCCAATATCATATAGCTCCTTTGATCTCCATCTTTGGGGCTCCATGATCATCTTTGTCACCGGCTTGACACCATGATCTCCATCATCATGATCTCCATCATCGTGTCTCCATGAAGTTGCTCGCCAACTATTACTTATACTACTATAGCTAACGGTTTAGCAATAAAGTAAAGTAATTACATGGCGTTGAATCAATGACATGCAGGTCATACAATAATTAAGACAACTCCTATGGCTCCTGCCGGTTGTCATACTCATCGACATGCAAGTCATGATTCCTATTACAAGAACATGATCTCATACATCACATATATATCATTCATCATTCATCACAACTTTTGGCCATATCACATCACAATCACATCTGCAAAAACAAGTTAGGCGTCCTCTAATTGTTGTTGCATGTTTTATGGCTGCAATAGGGTTCTAGCAAAGCGTTTTCTTACCTACGTAAAAGCCTGGCGTGATTTGTCAACTTCTATTTACCCTTCATAAGGACCCTTTTCACGAATCCGCTCCAACTAAAGTGGGAGAAGCGGACACCCGCTAGCCACCTTATGCAACTAGTGCATGTCGATTCGGTGGAACCTGTCTCACGTAAAGCGTCACGTGTAAGGTCGGTCCGGGCGCTTCATCCCACAATACCGCTGAAGCAAAATAAGAATAGTAGTGGCAGAAAGTTGACAACATCATACAAAAAATTGTGTTCTACTCGGTGCAAAGAACTACACATAGATCTAGCTCACGATACCCTTTGTTGGGGAGCGTTGCAGAAAATAAATTTTTCCCTACGGTTTCACCAAGATCAATCTATGAGTTAATCTAGCGAGAGAGAGGTGCATCTACATACCCTTGTAGATCGGCGAGGCGTTCAAGAAGCGGGGTTGAGGAATGCGTACTTCGTGCGTGATCCAAATCACCCGGAGATCCTAGCGCCCGAGCAGACGGCTCCTCCGCGTTCAACACATATGCGGTTGAGGAAGGCGTCTCCTCCTTATTGATCCAGCAAGGGGAGGAGAGGTGTAGCGACCAGACCGAATGGATCAAGTCTACGTGCTCGATGTCATCCTGGATCGATAATCTTGACACCACAGATGCCGAAGGATTTATAGCGGTAGCAATCACACACTTATTACATCGTTGTCCACAAGGGAACTTATTACAATAATATGGCTTAAGGCCATCTAATAATAACAGCGGAAGGCTTGGAAGATAAGCGAGTCCATCAACTCCATCGGCATCACTGAGTATAGAACCACGACCTAACACCTTACTGAAGTAAATGCGAAAAGTGCGCAGCGTGAAAGTTGCAGCCAGCAATTGACACATGGAATATCTTTGGCAATGTAACACATATGAGCAATGAATGAATAAGCCTATACTACATGCATATTTGGCTGGTGGTAAGGCTCTCTGTTACATTGCATAAAGCTGATTTTCCCTACATCAAAGGAATAATTTTATTTAACTATCATGGTGGTTGTTAAACATTGAGAATGGTTGACATCCTCAATCCCAATTAAAAGTACTCATCAAAACCCAATAACTTTTATTAGAAGTAACATGTTGAGATTCACATGATATTCAATTACGGATACTCAAATTGTCCATAACAGGGACACGGCTAATCATGATTAGTTTATACACTCTGCGAGAGGTTTGCACTTTTCCCCACAAGACTCGATCGCCTCGCTTGGTTCTCGCACTTCATGGTGTTTGAGAAGCGGATGGCCGAGACATAGTCTTCGAAGCGCTAGCACCTTACATGTGGGTAGACCGTACCAACCTACATCCCCTACATCAGCTAGCCTACCCGTGAGTTATACGACTTAGTCAACTCATGAGCCCATAATTGGCTTGTGGCTGCACGGAAGTTTCAGTTTGAATAATCTTATGATCCCTTAGAGCACAGGTGGCGGTCCGAAGAAATCTGAGCAAGTCTGATGGAAACCAGGTGCCTCAATCCACCCGGATGTGTGTTTAGGTTGCCACCTTAGATAAACCATTAATTAACAATCTCACATCATCATGGATATTCACTCACCCAATCCGTCTACTAGCATAGCATGGCATAATAAGCAAGCGTGAAGTAACTCCCAAGGTTTCATAAGTAAAAGCAGGTAATAGGTACTACCTCAATCTACTTCCCAAACCCACAATTTAATTTGATCCTAAACATGCAAGTGTTTGAGGTTTGATCTAATGCAATAAAAGCTGGGTAGTAGAAAAGGTATGATCAAGTGTTACTTGCCTTTCGATGATCCATGAGACCTAGAGATTGAGTAACAAGCGGCGCACTCCGGGTGATCTAGCGAGACAAACAACAAGCATACAATAAGTACTCATCTAATGCAGGAAATCTCGAATAAAAGATCTAACGGAGAGTTCAACTTAAGAACCCTGGTTGCAAAAGATTCGAATCAAAATAAACATCGAAAGTCGAAACTTCGAGAAAGCGACTCGGTTTAGCAATCTGAAACTAGGTCAAAATTTCACAGTAGCAAAACTCTGTGAAAGTAGGGTAGTCGGAGCGGCGGTTTCGTTCTGAAACTCAGTAGCGAATCACGATTCCGATAAGCGGCGAGAAATAAAACAGATTTGAAAATCGGATCGAAATCGAATCGAGAAAATAACGGATTAATTCGATTAAAAGAAAGCGACGAGCGGATTAAATAGCGGACGTTAGTTAGCAGAACTAATCAACGAACACGTTCATTGAAGCGAGCGGTTCGGTGAGCGTTCGTTAAATAAGAAAACCAAAAAAATAAAACCATCTAGGGTTTTTAAAAAAACCGAAATCTAAAAAAAACGGATCGGTTTTTAGGGAAAACGGATCGAGGCGAGGCTACCTCGGTGATCGGCCGTGAGGCTCAGCGAGGCTCTGTGGTCGTCGGGGAGAGGAGGTCGGGAGGCGAGAGGCGGGGGTATTTAAGAGGGCCGGGCAGGAAGGTGGCTTAGGAAGGGAGTGGCCGAGGGGGGGTAGTCGGACTCGTGGTGGAGGGCGTCTTGTGGGGGGGCTCCCTTCGGGGTGGCTGGCGTCTTGTGAGGAGGAGAGGAGGTGGGGTGGTATTTGGGCAGTGGGCCTTAGCCCCGAGCGCTTGTTTTTTAAATAAAATTAAACCAAGCAATTAAAAAATACCAAATGAACTCGATTTAAATAAAACAAATTTTCCCGACTCCTAAAATGAGTGAACAAAATGAACTTTAAAAGCAGCAAACATGCATATATTTTTAAAATGCTCATTTTGCCTAAGCAAAATAAATCTTCAAAACCAAATTTGATTTATTTATAAAATCTTCATTTTCCTAAATGTTGGGAAAGTCATATTATTCCCTCTCTTAAAATTTTTATAGGAAAACTTTATGAAGATAATTTAAATAAATCCAAATGATCCTATTTTCAAAATTTGGAAATCCCAAATATGAAAATAATGAAACTTCAACTCTCTCAGGGTCCTTGAGTTGCGTGAAATTTTCTAGGATCGGAAAATCGAGAAAATATGATATGCATGATGACCTAATGTATAACATTCCAAATTGAAAATTTGGGATGTTACAAACCCTATAAGATGAATCTAGCCCTCGAGATTGGGTTAACTAGAAAATAGGTGAGGTGGTCCTTAAGCAAAACTTCCTCTCTTTCCCGGTGGCTTCATCCTCGGTGTGGTGGCTCCTTTGAACTTTGCAAAACTTGATAACCTTCTGCGGGTAACTCTGCTGGCATAATCGAGAATCTTAACGGTTTTCCTCATATGTCAAGTCATCCTTCAACTGAATTGCTTCGGTGTACTTTGTGTCTCTTAGCGGTACCTCTGCTATCTCGGGGTGACATTTCTTCAAGCTGAGAAACATGGAATACATCATGAACTCTGACAGTCCTACAGCAATTCCAACTTATCATAACTTCTCCCATGCGTTGCAAAATCTTATATGGTCCAGCGAAGCAGGTGCTAACTTTCCTTTAACTCCAAAATGCTTAACTCCTCGAGCGGGGATACTCTAAGATATACTCTGTCTCCAACTTCATACTCAATCGCTGCGCTTTGAATCGGCATAGCTCTTACATGCAGGTGGGCTACCTTGAGCACATCTCGAATCAACAACTTACATTAGACTCCTTAATCAAATCTGGTCCAAACAATGGCGATCTCGGTTTAGTCCCATGACAACGGTGTCCTGCACCTTCTTCCATCTGAGCCTCGAAAGGTGCCATCTTTAAGCTGGTTTGGTAGCTGTTGTTGTAGGAAAATTCTGCATCTGACAAATTATCATCCCAACTAGATCCATAATCTAGTGCACAAGCTCTCGGCATGTCCTCCAAAATCTGATTGACTCTCTCGGTCATCCATCGATTGCGTGGGTGGAAAGCTGTCTTTGAATTCTATCTGGTTCCCAATGTTTACGTGCAAGCTGGTTCCAAAATTTGAGGTAAAGCGGGTTCCTCTATCCGTCTGATGCTCCTCGGAACTCCGTGTAAACACACAATTCTGGTCATGTATATCTTTGCCAACTTAGCACTGCTATAGGTAGTCTTATTTGGAATGAAATGAGCTACCTTCGTCAAGCGATCGACTATGACCCAAATCGAGTCATATCTGAGCGAGTCTTTGGCAAACCTGTGATGAAATCCATGCCTAGTTTATCCACTTCCATTCGGGTATCGGCAGCGGTTGTAACAATCCTGCTGGTTTACGATGCTCTGCCTTTACTTTCGACATACGTCATAAACTGCTACATACTCATAATATCCTTCTTCATTCCGGTCCACGGAAAATATTCTTCAAATCCAAATACATCTTGGTATTTCTGGGTGAATCGAATAGGGTGAATCATGGGCTTCTTGTAAAATCAACTTCACGATCTACGGGTCATTGGGCACATAAACACGGTCTTCAAACCATAGGGTATCGTGCTCATCCTCACGAAATCCTTTAGCTTTTCCTTTGCTCATTTTCTCCTTTATAGAGGCAACTTCCTTATCTGCCTTTTGGGCTTCTCGATTTTGTCCATCGATTGTCATTGAATCTCCAATGCTGCTACATAGCCTCTGGAACTATTTCCAAACATAGTTCTCGAAGGTCCTCGGCTAACTCATTGGGTATTCCTCCCATCATTAGGGTATTGGCGTGGCTCTTACGGCTCAATAAATGCCTTTCGACATTAGCCTTTCGGGGTGATAATGCAATCTCATATCATAATCCTTGATAAGTTCTAACCATCTCCTTTATGCGAGATTCAATTCATACTGCGTGAAGATGTACTTCAAACTCTTGTGATCCGTATATACTTCACAATGATTTCCAATGAGAAAATGTCTCCCGTCTTCAAGGCATGCTGTGACTGCTAACTCCAAATCATGAGTGGCATAATTCAACTCATGAGGCTTAAGTTGTAAGTGAAGCATCTGAAACAACTCTTCCTTCTGCATAAGCACGGCTCCAAGTCCTCGGCGTGAAGCGTCATAATACACCTCATAATCCTTAGTGCGATCGGCAATATCAAAGCTGGTGAGGTAACCAATCTTTTCTTCAACTCTGAAAACTTGCCTCACAGTCCTCGGTCCATATGAATTTGTTTTCCTTCTTCAACAATTCTGTCATAGGCTTTGCAATTCTTGAGAAATTCTCAATGAATCTTGGTAGTATCCTGCGAGTCAAGGAAACTCGAATCTCTCAACTGTCGTTGGTGCTTCCCATTTAGTTCTGGTCTCAACTTTTGTGGGGTCAATTGCTATCCCTTCTCCGGATATAACATGTCAAGAAATCCAACTTCCTTTAGCCAAAACTCACATTTCTTTGAACTTGGCATACAAGCTGGTGTTCCCTCGGTTTCTCCAAAACCAATCATAAATGTTCCTTGTGTTCCTCTTCATTCTTGAGAAAATCAAAATATCATCAATGAACACCACGCGAACTTATCCAAAACTCCATAAACACTTTGTTCATCAGGTTCATGAAATAGGCTGGTGCGTTAGTCAGTCAAATGACATAACGGTATACTCATCAGATCCATATCTAAGTGGTAAATGCTGTCTTGGGTATGTCTTGCTCCCGAATCTTCAAGCGATGGTACCACGATCACAAGTCGATCTTGGAAAACACTTTGGCTCCTTGCAAGCGATCAAGCAGATCATTTATCATAGGTAGTGGGTACTTGTTCTTGATTGTTACTTCATTCAATCCACGATAATCAACAACCATTCTCAACGATCCATCCTTCTTCTCCACTAACAAAGCGGGTGATCCCCAAGGTGAAGAACTTGGGCGAATAAAACCTTTATCCAATAGTTCCTTAATATGTTTCTTGATTTCCGCCAAATCCTTTGCGGGCATCTGTCTGATTCGCCGATATCGGGCTGTTCACGGCAACAGCTCGATCAAAACTCAATGTCTCTATCCGGTGGCATTCACGGCAATTCTTAGGAAATACATCAGGATAATCCTTTACCTTGGTACTTCTTCTGTACCACTCTGATAAGCAATTAACTTGTGCTCTCCTCGGCTCGTGCCGTGATACATATAATCCTTCTTCCTTACGGTGTGGTGAGCAAAATTGACTTTGTGGTACAATCTATGTTTCCTCCATACTTTGATAACCAATCCATTCCTAATATCATCAATCCTTGGGATTCAGAACTATTAGAGTGCGAGGGAAAACATAGTGTCCAATCCTTAGTGGCGATCGATCACACCATTTACTAGCCATGTATTCTGCTCGGGTGAGGTTACTAGCATGGGTGACCTAAGGGCTTGGGTTGGTAACTTGTACTTATCCACAAATCCCTTGATATGTATGAATCGATGCACGATGTCGAAAAGAACAAGCTGCGATAAATGACAACCAAAAACTTACGATTCTTGCATCGGGCTGATCTTCAACCTCCTCCACATCAATGTGGTTCACATCCCCTGTTGAAAGGGTTGGGCTTCTTTCGAGCTTCCATTGCCATTTCCATTACGGTATACGGGCAGTCATTTGCATAGTGCCCGTCTTGCGGCACTTAAAGCAAATAATGTGACTCGGTCTACCTTGGATGGTGTTGGCGGGTTGGTGCGGTTCTGTCCATTGCTTCCTCCATTCCGTTCCCATTCTTGGTGCCATTATGGTTGTCTGAATTACCTCCTCCATGGGTATCTTTGAAACTGAATTCCTGATTTAGGGGTATACAGGAGGCTTGCTGGGATCGAGTTATACTTCCCTTGTCCATACTTCGCTTGCAGTTCTCAATTCTTCTGCTTTCCTTCAATCATGAGGCTCGGTCTACTAACTCCTGGTAGTTGTTGAAACTTGCTACCATCAGCGGCATCTTGAACTCATCATTCAGTCCTTCTAGAAACTTCTCTGTTTAGCTGCATGCATGTAGCGTCATCACGGGGCATAACGTGCTAATTTGCTAAAATCATCCACGTCTTGTGTGATCCTTCCTCCTTGGCGTAAGTTGCGAAACTCACGCTTCTTCATAGCCATAGCTCCTGCTTTGAAACATGGGCGGTCTGGCTTCTGAAATTGGTCCCATGTGGCGGTGTCTCTGGGTAAGTGGCTGTGAAATTCTCCCACCATCTTCTGCGGGTCCTTCAAGCTGATGTCTTGCAAACTTCACTCTTTCTCCATCATGCATCCTGCGGTGGTCAGCTCCTTCCTATCTTGCGGAGCCGGTCATACTGCTACAATTGGCTCGGTGCTCTTTGGAATACACGGCGGATTCAGTCTAAGAAGCGAGTCGGATGATCCGCGGTGGTGGTGGTGGCGGTGGGTTGTTGTTGTTGTTGTTGTTGTTGTTGTTACGCACCAATGTTTGAATCAGGGTGATACTTCTTTGGATCAATTGGGTGATCTCTGGCGGAAAAGCGAATCCGGGGTCGCGTCTGGAGGCATCGATGGGTTTAGAAAGAGAGAAATGTAGAATAGAATGAGGTCTAAGGGAATCACTACCCAAATGCACATGAGCAAATGCACACAAAATCACTTCATTCAATCAAACAAGGGCTTACAGCGATCTAACTATCGCAAAAGTCGTGTACTATAATGTTTACATGGAGGAAATACTACTAATATGTGGGGACTTCTACTAATTTGAACGGTGGAAGACTCCATGATGTACTGCTCGACCGTCTTCAAAGTCGGGTTCACTTGGATCCGAATCGGTGTCGTCGATGTTGATGTAGTCGCTTGGGTATTCGACATCTTGGTCTTCATTCTGGCGCCAACTTCTTCTTGAGTTCTTGATCTCGTACTTAAGATCGTTATTGTGTCTTGCGAGCTACGATCTCGTCCATGTAGTCCTTGCGTGTAGTCTTTAGTTCTTCTTCGGTTCGATGATCCTTCCCTTTGTCTTACGCAACTCCAACATGTCATTGCACATTTGGTTCTCTGGCGTCGAATGTCTGATTTAACTCTGGATGAAAGCTGCAATGGACCTATCCTTCTTGGTCTTGTGACGTCCGGTTGTCATCTCGGCGTCATAAATCTGGTAGATGGTATCCTTGAGGTCTTCTTGATAAACTTCTCCAATCGTCCCATGGTGATGTGAGCTGCCATGCTCTTTCCCGGACTCAAGTTGGTGCCTGAAAACACTATCTATAGGCTTGGTGATTGGGGCGAATGTCCTTCTGGAGCGTGAGCATGAATCTTCAGCGCTCCTCTTGAGCGAGTGGCGTTGAAAGTCCGGTGAAGCTTGGTAGTCAATGTTCGGTGCTTAGTAACTTCCTTCAAGTGAAATCCAAAAGGTGTGCCTTCATCGGTTGGGTGTACTTGATCTTGGCGTCAAATCATCCTAAAGAGTAGAAAAGATGAGGAGTTAGAAAATGGGAAGAGAGTAGTGATCTATGGCTTTAACTTAGTGGTGGTGTCCTACGGATCAGCGTGTGCTCGATACCATTCTCTGTGGCGACCAGACCGAATGGATCAAGTCTCGTGCTCGGTGTCATCCTGGATCGATGTCTGACACCACGAGTGCTTGAAGGATTTATAGCGAGTAGCAATCACACACTTATTACATCGTTGTCCACAAGGAACTTATTACAATAATATGGCTTAAGGCCATCTAATAATAACAGCGGAAGGCTTGGAAGATAAGCGAGTCCATCAACTCCATCGGCATCCTTGAGTATAGAACCACGACCTAACACCTTACTGGTAAATGCGAAAAATGCATAGCGTGAAAGTTGCAGCCAACAGGTTGACACATGGAATATCTTGGCAATGTAACACATATGAGCAATGAATGAATAAGCCTATACTACATGCATATTTGGCTGGTGGTAAGGCTCTCTGATTTACATTGCATAAAGCTGATTTTCCCTACATCAAAGGAATAATTTTATTTAACTATCATGGTGGTTGTTAAACATTGAGAATGGTTGACACATCCTCAATCCCAATTAAAAGTACTCATCAAAACCCAATAACTTTTATTAGAAGTAACATGTTGAGATTCACATGATATTCAATTACGGATACTCAAATTGTCCATAACAGGGGACACGGCTAATCATGATTAGTTTATACACTCTGCGAGAGGTTTGCGCACTTTTCCCCACAAGACTCGATCGCCTCCGCTTGGTTCTCGCACTTCATGGTGTTTGAGAAGCGGATGGCCGAGACATAGTCTTTCGAAGCGCTAGCACCTTACATGTGGGTAGACCGTACCAACCTACATCCCCTACATCAGCTAGCCTACCGTAAGAGTTCGCACGACTTAGTCAACTCATGAGCCCATAATTGGCTTGTGGCTGCACGGAAGTTTCGGTTTGAATAATCTTATGATCCCTTAGAGCACAGGTGGCGGTCAGAAGAAATCTGAGCAAGTCTGATGGAAACCAGGTGCCTCAATCCACCCGGATGTGTGTTTAGGTTGCCACCTTAGATAAACCATTAATTAACAATCTCACATCATCATGGATATTCACTCACCCAATCCCGTCTACTAGCATAGCATGGCATAATAAGCAAGCGTGAAGTAACTCCCAAGGTTTCATAAGTAAAAGCAGGTAATAGGTACTACCTCAATCTACTTCCCAAACCCACAATTTAATTTGATCCTAAACATGCAAGTGTTTGAGGTTTGATCTAATGCAATAAAAGCTGGGTAGTAGAAAAGGTATGATCAAGTGTTACTTGCCTTGCGATGATCCATGAGACCTAGAGATTGAAGTAACAAGCGGCGCACTCCGGGTGATCTAGCGAGACAAACAACAAGCATACAATAAGTACTCATCTAATGCAGGAAATCTCGAATAAAAGATCTAACGAGAGAGTTCAACTTAAGAACCCTGGTTGCAAAAGAATCGAATCAAAATAAACATCGAAAGTCGAAACTCGAGAAGAAACGACTCGGTTTAGCAATCTGAAACTAGGTCAAAATTTCACAGTAGCAAAACTCTGTGAAAGTAGGGTAGTCGGGCGGCGGTTTAGTTCTGAAACTCCGGCGCTTGAATCACTGATTCCGATAAGCGGCGAAATAAAACAGATTTGAAAATCGGATCGAAATCGAATCGGAAAATAGCGGATTAATTCGATTAAAAAAAGCAGCGAGCGGATTAAATAGCGGACGTTCGTTAACAGAACTAATCAACGAACACGTTCATTGAAGCGAGCGGTTGGTGAGCGTTCGATTAAATAAGAAAACCGAAAAAATAAAACCATCTAGGGTTTTGAAAAAAACCGAATATCTAAAAAAACGGATCGGGTTTTTAGGGAAAAATCGGATCGGGCGAGGCTACCTCCGGTGATCGCCCGGTGAGACTCGGTGAGACTCGGCGTCAGAGTCGGGAGGTCGGCCGGAGTCGGTGGGGCTGAGAGAGGAGGGCGGGGGTATTTAGAGGAGGGCGGTGGGGTGGCTTAGGGAAGGAGTGGGGGGAGAGGGGGGAGTCGGACTCCGTGGCGGGAGGCGTCTTGTGTGGGGCTCTCCTTCGAGTGAGGCGGCGTCTTGTGAGGAGGAGAGGAGGTGGTAGGAAATTTGGGCGGGGCAGGCTGGTTTGGCAGTGGGCCTTGGCCCGAAGCAGCGTTTTTTAAATAAAATTAAACCAAGCAATTAAAAAATACCAAATGAACTCCGATTTAAATAAAACAAATTTTCCCGACTCCTAAAATGAGTGAACAAAATGAACTTTAAAAGCAGCAAACATGCATATATTTTTTAAAATGCTCATTTTGCCTAAGCAAAATAAATCTTTCAAAACCAAATTTGATTTATTTATAAAATCTTCATTTTCCTAAATGTTGGGAAAGTCATATTATTCCCTCTCTTAAAATTTTTATAGGAAAACTTTATGAAGATAATTTAAATAAATCCAAATGATCCTATTTTCAAAATTTGGAAAATCCCAAATATGAAAATAATGAAACTTCAACTCTCTCAGGGTCCTTGAGTTGCGTGAAATTTTCTAGGATCGGAAAATCGAGAAAAATATGATATGCATGATGACCTAATGTATAACATTCCAAATTGAAAATTTGGGATGTTACAGAAGGTTGACCCGGAGATCGGCCACTGACCGGCGTGGTGGATGGATCTGGCGAGATCCCGGCAGGGCTTCCATAGCGTGTCTTGCGGGAGGAGAGGTGTAGCAAGGGAAAGGCGGTGCCAAGTGCAAGGGTGTAGCTGCCTCCTCCCCTCTATATAGGGTCCCAGGCGCCGGCCCTAGGAGATGGGATCTCCTGAGGCGGCTGACAGAGCTGCCCCCAAGGCAAGTGGGCGCCCCCTCCTAGGGTTCCCAACCCTAGGTGCAGGGGGGCCAGGCGCACCAGCCCACCGGGGCTGGTTCTCCTCCCACTTCAGCCACAGGGCCCTCCGGGATAGGTGGCCCCACGGTGGACCCAGGACCCTTCCAGTGGTCCCGGTACAATACAGTGACCCCGAAACTTTCTCGATGGCGGCTTCGCCTTCCCATATATAATTCTTTACCTCCGGACCATTTCGGAACTCCTCGTGACGTCGGGGTCTCATCTGGGACTCCGAACAACTTTCGAATTCTTGCATACTCATATCTCTACAACCCTAGCGTCACCTAACCTTAAGTGTGTAGACCCTACGGGTTGGGAGACATCACAGACATGACCAGGGCGCCCCTCCGGTCAATAACCAACAGCGGGATCTGGATACCCATGTTGGCTCGAACATGCTCCTCCATGATCTCATCGGATGAACCACGATGTCGAGGATTCAAAGCAACCCGTATACAATTCCCTTTGTCAATCGATGCGTTACTTGCCGAGACTTCGATCGTCGGTATCCCAATACCTCGTTTAATCTCGTTACGGCAAGTCACTTTACTCGTGCCGTAATGCATGATCTGTGACCGGACACTTGGTCACATTGAGCTCATTATGATGATGCATTACCGAGTGGGCGAGAGACACCTCTCCGTCATCTTGAGTGACAAATCCGGTCTCGATTAGGTGCCAACCAGCAGACACTTTCGGAGATACCGTAGTGTACCTTTATAGTCACCTAATTCACGTTGTGACGTTTGGCACACCAAAGCACTCTACGGTATCCGAGATTTGCACAATCTCATGGTCTAAAGGAAATGATATTTGACACTTGGAAAAGCTCTAGCTAAGCGAACTACGATCTTTGAGCTATGCTTAGGATTGGGTCTTGTCCATCACATCATTCTCCTAATGATGTGATCTCATTATCAATGACATCCAATGTCCATAGTCAGGAAACCATGACTATCTGTTGATCAACGAGCTAGTCAACTAGAGGCTTACTAGGGACATGTTGTGGTCTATGTATTCACCCGTGTATTATGATTTCCGGATAACACAGTTATAGCATGAATAACAGACTATTATCATGAACAAAGAAATATAATAATAACCATTTTATTATTGCCTCTAGGGCATATTTCCAACACTACCGAGCCGAGGAGGGGAGCTCGGCGGAGAAGGTGTTACAGTCTCGATATCTTGAGGCCGAACACCGGTGTATAAGCGACCAGCGGAAGCAATTGGTCGAGCTCCATAAGGCAGCGAACAGGCCATGAAAGGTCTTATAGTCGGCTATGGCACGGAGATGCCATGACGAGGAGCTACTTTGGGCTGGTGAGGCAGCTTGTGGATGCCTGCCTCGGTTAGATGTCATCAAGCGGTCCGTGCTGCGCCGAGGCGCCCTTGAGGTGCTTGCCGTGTTAAAGTACCTTTGGGCCAAGATGGATGCTGAGAAGCTGGTGAAGGAGGACCGCCCGCAGGGCAAGGAGCATCGCCACCACAGAAATGTATTATGAGGCGTCTGAAGGGTGCATGCCTTATAGCGGATGAGTGCTCAAAAGATGTAATTTTGAGTGAACTTGCTCGATGTGATCATGTATTATGAAAACTTGTTCATATCGCTATGCAACACTTGTTTTGAATTTAAAATATTACCTTTTATGCGGCTGTTTATCAAATCTGAGAGAGATGGCGAGTGGTAAACTACCCCCATGCCACAGTCTTTGGGGTGTTAGGGATAAATCTGAGCACTCTTTTTCCCATTCTTGGGTCCTTGAGGAGGTGCTCAGGTATAGCGAACAAGGCAATCGGACTATAATTCTTTATCACTCTCCTTAGCCATAGAAGTCTACAATTTTAAATTTTGGCGAAGCCCCTAGTATTCGGAAGGCGAATTAGGGGTGCTATACTGCGCCTAAGCGGACAAAGCCGACTCCTCGCTCTAAGCGACATAAGTCTTTAGGGACTCGAGACCTCTCGAACAGCGACCAGCTCTCGCCTTATCATGACAGTCAGTTTTAGCTTTCTCTCTTGAGGTGCTTGCCCAGATGAGACGGGGCTGTCGCGATAGTTCTCCCGATGCTACCTTAGCCAATATAGCGTAACGTAAGGTACCAAAACATGGGGCAGGCAAACCCAACTATTGACCCAAGACATGATTGGAGCTGATGCATATAATGTTATAAGTTAGGGGTGCCGCCTTTGCCGAAAGTGTTCGGACTTCTCACGCCGTATTATAAGTGCGCTTAAGCCTGGCGTGTTGCCGTACCGAGTGTACGGGTGCTGAATATCATGAATGAACATATGTATATAAAAAGAAAGGATAGAAAGCGGTAATAGACTAGTGATATGCATTGTTTATTCAAAAAGGTGCATCGAGCATAGCGATACAAGTAATGCGATAAGAAAAAACATGACTATTTAACATGTCCCCTCCAAGGGCAAGCTGCGGAATAGTATTTAAAGCAGGAATTTCACTCATTATCAGAGACCACCTGGGGATTCCATGGTGCGACGTAGCTTTCCGCCTTCTTGGTTGTTGTATCGTGTGTCCGGCAATTGTACTGCCGGACGGTGTTTCCAGATAGTAGAGTCCTGAAAGGGAGAAAATATAACAAAACGGGAAGCCCCTAGTGTGGTTGAGCCGCATTTTGGGGCTTCCGTAGTCATCCCCCACCTATGCCCATGGTATTTTCAATGCATAATTATGCGTGCCACAGTTTCGCCGTTTGGCTGGGGCTGGGGTGGGGCCGCATTGCTATCTTGACTCGAGCGTGCGGCGGTCTTGTTGCAGATTACTCCGGGTGCGCTTGGCGTCCGGGTGTTTGATCGCCCGGCTGGTGAATTGCCTTGAGAGGCTGCTGCGCTTCTGCTGCGAGGGCGCGGTGTGCTCCTCCGTTCGGGAAGGCGCTATGTGTTTCCATTGGCCTGATGACCCCGAGGTCTGGCATCTTGAGCTTGAGGTATGCATAATGCGTTACGCATTGAATCTTGCGAATCACAGTTCGGCGATGCATGATAGAAGCTGCGGAGCAGGACTATATCGAAGATTAACTCTTAAGCCGGAAATTATCCGGGATCGAAGACCACTTCGGTGTGGTGAGCTGTGCAATGGGCCTCTACACTGGTATGATGCCTTTGAAGGTCATTTTGTGGGTTTGATCCTTGAGGGTCTATACCCATTTTGCGCCTTGTGTCACGATAAAGCAGGTTGAGGCTGCTGCCACCGTCCATAAGGACTCGGTGAGGTGAAATCCGTCAATGATTGGGTCTAGGACCGATCTGGCCGAATCCGCCATAGCGGATACTAGTGGGGTGGTCCCTGCGATCGAAGGTGATCGGACGGGGAGGACCATGGGTTGAACTTTGGGCGGCTGGCTCCAGCGCATATCGTCCTTAAGCATGCCTTCCGCTCCCTCTTGGGGATGTGGGTTGCATATATCATGTTCACCGTCCGCGCTTGTGGGGTGAACCTCTTCATCCTCTGGTGTTGGTGGTGGGGCTCCTCTGCGTCATCGCTATAGCCCCTTATCCTTGTTTTCGGCATTTAACTTGCCGGCCTGCTTGAACACCCAACAATCCCTGTTGGTGTGGTTGGCTGGCTTGTCGGGGTTGTCGTGTATTTGACACGAGCGATCGAGTATACGGTCCAAACTAGACGGGCCCGGAGTACTTCCTTTGAATGGCTTTTTCCGCTGACCGGGTTTAGAGCCTCTGAATCCGGCATTGACTGTCGTATCTTCGGTATTGCCGCTGTTGATGCGGCGCTTGTGCTTGTTGCGACATGACCTGCCGTTGCTATCCTTGGTATCCGAAGTACCAGGGTTCTTTGATATGTTATTGCTGCGAGCCAGCCAGCTGTCCTCTCCCGTGCAAAAGCAGGTCATGAGTGTTGTGAGGGCTGCCATAGATTTCGGCTTTTCCTGGCCAAGGTGCCGGGCAAGCCACTCGTCGCGGATGTTATGCTTAAAAGCTGCTAGGGCCTCTGCATCCGGACAGTCTACGATTTGATTTTTTCTTGGTTAGGAACCGTGTCCAGAATTGCCTGGCCGATTCCTTTGGCTGCTGAATTATGTGGCTCAAGTCGCCGGCATCGGTGGTGGCACATAAGTGCTGGAAGTTGTCAAGGAATGCGGCTTCGGATCTTCCAACAACCAATGGATTCTGTTTGGCAGGCTGTTGAGCCAATGCCGAGCGGTCCTTTAAGCTTGAGTGGGAGGTATTTGATGGCGTGTAGATTGTCACCACGGGCCATGTGGATGTGCAGGAGGAAGTCCTCTATCCATACCGCATGATCTGTTGTACCATCGTATGATTCGATATTCTGGTGCGAAACCCTCTGGGATTTGGTGATCCATTACTTAAATACGTGAAGCATAGGGGTGTCTGGCGCCTCTACGCTGAAGCTATATCCGGCGCAGCTCATATGAGTCTTGTTTGCTGTGTTCGGCCCGACCGGATTTACTTTTACTGTATCCGGCGTGACGGTTATCGTCTCGCGTGGTGGCGCTCCCTCGTGATCCGTAGATCGATCTTGCGTGTTTTGCTTTGTCCTCCAATACGTCTTGTAGGTCTAGCATATTTCCCCGTGCCGTGACATTTTATTTGAGTGGCGGCAAAGTGCGGGCTGAAACCTTTGGAATGCCGCTCTGTTGCGACCGAGGTGGCCGATCAGCGCGTCATCTGCAGGAGATGTAGGTTTTAATGCTTCCTCCTCGATCGGGTAGCAACCTGCGCTTTGGGTAACTCTTGGAGGCGTTGAGTTCATATTCCTCGGCGCAGGACTTGAGTCCATCTGTCGGCTAACAAATCTTGATCAGCTTCGAAGCTCTTGTTGCTTTTTCTTAAGGCTATTTGCGTGGCTATAAACCCGGCTCTTGAAGCGCTCTTGCTCGGCGGGATCCTCGGCGCGACAAATTTTTTAAATCGAGGCTTGCCTCGTCTTGGAGGAAGGCATGTAATTATCATCCTCGGCCTCTCCGTTTGCCGCTCTCTCGGGAGGCTGGCTTCTCGTCCTCTGCTCTAAATCTTCTTTGGAGGGGTTGCGTCATCTTGACCTGTCGAGTGCTATTATCTCATGTCTTTGGTATCGCCGCTTTTGCTTTGGCGAGACTTAAGCAGCGCCCCGGCGTCGATGCTTGGGTTGCTTCTTGGAGGGTCATCCTCCGATGTCCGTCGCCATTGCCTTTTGGGTGTCTCCACCATATATATATCATATGATGAAGTGGATGTCCGGTGCCACGTAGGCGATGGTTCTGTTCGTCTCTGCATCGTCGTCCATACCGTCGATGTCTTGGTCGAAGTCGAGCATGTCGGTCAAATCGCCGGCGGTGGCTATTAAGTGGGTGGTGGGTGGGCGGCAAATTTCTTCGTCATCCGCATCCTAGTCTGCGAACATAGTTCGGCCAGGATTCTCGACAAGGAGAGACCTTAATGAGTTGATATATGTCGCGGAAGGAAGTGCTGAAAAATATCCGTGGAGGTGAACTCCATGATGGCGCGATCGGACTCGATAAACGTCGTCGCGGCGGTTGAGTCCGTGGCGGGGAAGAATCCGGTAGTTTGGCGTCACGGCTCGTGAAGGTAAGAGTCGATACTCGGTTCGATCACCGCTAAGGATCTGACCTCCGTGGCGGGAGTCTATCCGCCGGTCCATGGATGGCGCAATTGGCTCCGCGCCGAGGTCGGGCGGTTGCAGTCGGATCTTACAGACCTTTGTTACGATGGCGAGCTAAATCATGCTCATCGTGACCGTCGGCGCACCGGCGAGGCTCGAATCCGTCGAAGATCAAGTCTCCGCGGATGTCGGCGTGTAGTTTAAGCTTCAAACCTGACACGGTGGCGAGGCGTAACTCTCGATCTACTCCGGATGGCCGGCGAGTTGGCCTGATCTTAATCGCGAATACAAAGATCATGCGGGAGAAAAGTCTCACCTGGACTGCATCGCTATCAATGATCGAAGGAGCCATCAAGCTGCGATGGCGATCTGAAGGAACTCTCAATGAAAGCACCAATGTCGGTGTCAAAACCGGCGGATCTCGGAGTAGGGGTCCCGGCTGTGCGTCGAGCGGATGGTAACAGGAGACAAGGGACACGATGTTTTTACCCAAGTTCGGGCCCTCTCGATGGAGGTAAACCCTGCTCCTGCTTGATTGATCTTGATGATATAGGTATTACAAGAGTTGATCTACCACGAGATCGGAGGCTAAACCCTAGTAGCTAGCCTATGGTATGATTGTTGTTCTTGGTCCCTCGGACTAAACCCTCCGGTTTATATAGACACGGAGGGCTAGGAATTACAGTCGGTTACAAGGAAGGAGATCTACATATCCGTGTTGCCAAGCTTGCCTTCTACCCCAAGGAGAGTCCCATCCGGACGGGGCGAAGTCTTCAATCTTGTATCTTCATAGTCCAACGGTCCGGCCAAAGGATATAGTCCGGCTGTGGATACCCCTAATCCGGGACTCCTCAATCGCGGTTATTTATTATGTCGTTGAGTGGTACTTGAGGCCACCGTGATTGAACACTCTTGAAAGTAGTGTCGTAGTTTCCGGGATGCCATGAAGACGCGTATGCTATATTTTGATAATGTGGGTACCATGATTTGCATGGAGTGAGGGCGGTGGATCGTAGTATACGGCTTTTGAGCGGGAACTTATGTCAAATCCGTCTCTCGTTCGACGGCGAGCACTAACGCTTACAACCTGGTGTGTTGCCGCTATATATAACAACATTGGTTAGCGGTATTTGGTAGCGACCAAGATTGGGTTGCTGGCCAAGAGGGCTTTTATTTCTTCCAATCCGGTCGTGGCGCATCCGTCCCTCGAAGTGTTGATTGCATCAAAGAAAGCGATAAAGAGGTAGTGCCTTTTCTCCCAATCGGAGATAAAGCGGCTTAAAACGCCACGCATCGATTAATTTCTGGATTTGCTTGAGGTCTGTTGGGATAGCTGAGTGAGTCTGGATTAGGGGTATCCGGACATCGAACTGTATACAACGTCCGAACTAGTGAAGCATGAAGATACAAGACTCGAGACTTCGACTGTGTAGGATAGGACTTTCCTTGGCGTGGAAGGCAAGCTTGGCGATCCGGATATTATATTTCCTTCCTTGTAAGCGACTCCATGTAAGCCTAGCCCTCTCGGTGCCTATATAAACCAGAGAAGGTTGGTCATAGAAGGCGATCACAATTACAATCATACCATCATGGAACTAACTTCGAGGTTTAGCCTCTACGATCTGGATGGTAGATCTCTCTACTACCTATCTTCAATATTAATCAAGCAGGAAGTAAGTTTACCTCCATCGAAGGCGAAACTGGTAAACATCCGTGTCCCTTGCTTCCTGTTACCATCAGCCTAAAACTGCAGATCGGGACCCCCTACCAGATCGCGATTTGACACCGACATTGTCTTTCATTGAGAGTTTAATGTCGTTGCTGCAAGGATTGAAGGCTCGTCTCGTCGTCAGGGACAACATTACCCCGGGGGGAGCCCTGGCTGTAGGCCAAACTCTCCGACTAGGCGGCTTCGTCATGGCCTCCCCATCGGCTGTCGCACCGATGATGGCCTCTCGGGTCATCACACATAAACTTCGCATCAATTTGGAACTCGCTGAACAGATGGATCCGATAGAACTCTCTTCTCTTAATGAGCTCTTGGATCGCATCGCCCATCTCTGGGAGTCATAGCGGTTCTGACCGGATCGGGCTTAAACCCGACCAAAGGACATTAAATCGCTGGCCACCCATGAGATAGCGGTAGCGGAGGAACCGCATAGGGAGTATCCCTCTATTTTGAGGACGAATCATGTCCGGATCACCGAGCTCGGGCGGACACCCACCAGAGGAGGATATGACCCAGGTCCCGAACTTAGAGCAGGCGGCGAGGCAGGAAAATTGGGCAGCGTCCGATCCGAGCTATTGAGCTCGGGCTTCCATGCCCGGGTGCTAGATCGGATCGAATCCAGATTCAGCTATAACCACCCACGCGGACTTGAAATGTCTCTCCCATATCAGGCAAGAGCCCCAGGAGACAGTGCATCATTACTGGGCCAGATTCCTCCTTGCGCTAAACAAGGCCGAGGACTGCCACGAGGAGGACGTAGTCTCGCTCTTCTGCAAAAACTACACAGACAAAGGAATCCTTAATGCTATAAGTCGTCGTGACATAGTACACTTTGCAGACTTAGCAATCATAGTACAGAAGTATTGTGCGATGGAAAGCGTTTGGAAAACTCAAGTTGAATTTTGGGACAGTCCGGCTTCCACCAAAACCTTTGTCCGAACTAAATGGGCGAACTCTCGTGAGTCGGTCGATCCAGTCCCCAAGAAACCAAAGCCCACCCCAGGGCGGGGAACCGTATTGGAAAAATGGCTCAATGGGCCATGTAAGCTCCACGGCACTCCGGACACAGCACCAACTCACAGCCTTAGGGCATGTTGGATACTCCGGCAGGTTGCAAAAAGTGGCGAGGATCTTCTTACTGAACAACATCCATGCGAGCTGTCTGGTACTAACGGTCTTGAGACTTTTGCCTCAAGCAGTAAGGCATAGCGAAACTCATCGAAGCTCCGCGGAAATTTGCCATATGGCCAAAATAAACCCCTGGAACGACACTGCTATAACTTCTAATTCCAGTGACGTCCTCGATCCCGGACTGTCCGGGCACCAGCCGCTCTGGTTCTTAGCCCAATCGTGGATGGCTTTCGGCTCACTAAAGTGCTCATGGATGGTGGAAGAGGATTAAACTTGATCTATGAAGAGACACTCAGCAAGATGGGAATTGACAAAGGCCGCATTGAACAAAGCGGCACAACCTTCAGGGGAATTATCCCTAGTCGGGAGGCGCGGTGTGCAGGAAAAATCACACTCGACGTGGTATTTGGCACCCCGAAAAATTATAGGTCCGAAGAAATCACATTCCAAGTGGCCCCTTTTAGCAGCGGATAGCACGCCCTTTTAGGGCGGGACGCGTTACAAGCTTTCAAGCTATACCCCATTCGGGTACATGAAGCTTAAAATGCGCGGGCCCAATGGAATCATCACTCTAGCGATGATCCGGATGTTGCGCCGTGCAGAAAACAAAACGCAGCACTAATACGGAGGCATTATCGAGGCCCTAGCGGTAGAAGAATTAACAACACTGCAGACCACCGTGGGCGGAGACGACGTGATACTCGACAAGCGACCCAAGTCCACCTCATTTAAACCAGAGAGCGAGATAGTCAAATTCCAAGTCCATCCAACGGACCCCACGAAGGCAGCTTCAGTCGGGACACGGCTGAGCCGCGATGGGCGCTTTTCTACGGTACTTCTTCTGCGAGAGGTGGGACATCTTACTTTGGCACCCATCGTACATGCCGGGCATCCCATGCAATTGGCGAACACAGCCTCAATATACTAAAGGATACAAACCGGTCAAGCGAGACTCTAAGGCGGTTTGAGCCCAAATAGCAGGCCATGGGGAAGAGCTAGCCAAACTACTCGAGGCTGGATTCATCGAGAGATATCAAGCATCCGGATTGGTGGCAAACACTGGTAATGGTACCAAGAAGGACAAATCCACGGTGCCTATGTAGCCGACTTTAAAGACCTCAACAAGGCTTGCCCCAAGGATCCCTTTCCCTCCCTCGCATCGATCAAATCATTGATGCCACAGCAGGACCACGACTCATTTGTGTTTCCTCGGCGCATACTCTGGATACCATCAAATAAAGATGGCGAGTCGACCAAGCTGCAACAGCTTTCATAATGCCATATGGCCCTTTTGCTTCAACACTATGCCTTTCGGGCTCAAGAGCGCCCGGTGCAACCTACCAGCGCATGATTCAAACATGCGGAAAAGCAAATCGGCAAAAGCGGTGGAGGCATACGTGGATGATGTGGTCATAAAAACAAGACACGTCGAAACCCTAATAGATGACTTGAGGCTTACATTCGACAATCTCGGACATCGACATCAAGCTGAACCGGGAAAAATGCGTTTTGGCGTCCCTCGGAAACTACTCGGCTTCATCGTTTCCAGCGAGAGGAATTGGCGAATCAGCAAAAATCTGAGCCTATCACGATTGGCTATACCAACAGACCTCAAGCACATCCAGAAACTAGCGGATGCATGGCTGCTCTAAGCGCTTTATCTCGAGTTAGGAGAAAAGGCATTACCTCTTTACCGCCTTCTTGATTGCACGAACACCCGTATGGACGGATGCAGCAGCGGTCGGACTGGATGAAATAAAGACCTTATTGGCGGTAATCCGGTACTAACAGCGCGAATATTGGCGAACCTATGCTATTGTACATAGCTGCAACACATCAAGTTGTAAGCGCGATGCTCAAATCGTTGAATGAGAGGTGGCGGATACAAATTCCGCTCGAAGCGGTTTACTCGTATCAGGTCTAACCCCATGCAAATCCCGATACCCACTATCAAAAAATAGCATCGCAGTTTTCATAGCATCCGGAAGCTCGACACTACTTTCAAGAGTGTTCGATTATGGTAGCCTCGAACTACCACTCAATGACATAATAAATAACCGCGATGCTACGGGCGGATTGCCAAATGGGCCATTGAGCTCCTTCCGTTCGACATAACATACAAACCACGGCGGGCCATCAAATCGCATAGTATTGGCTGACTTAAATGGCGAATGGACCGAAGCCGAACTCCCTAAAATGCAGCGCATACTCAAATGGATCATGTTCGGCGGCTCTAAAATGCTGGCGGATTGGGAGCAGGTGTAGTCTGGCGTCTCCACGGAGACACGGTCGATATGTCCTCCAAATATTATACACAGACTCCAACAATGCAGTCGAATATGAGGCTCTGTTGCACGGTCTTCGGATGGCAGCCTCTATGGGCATTCAACGCCTAGAAGTGCGCGGGGATTCAAACCTTGCAATATCACAAATAAATGGAGATTTTGATGCCAAGGACCCGAAAATGGTGGCCTACCGTAATGCTGTCCTCAAGATGTCAGCTCGGTTCGAGGGGCTCGAATTCCACCATGTGGCTCGAGAAAACAATCAAGCGGCAGACGTCCTCGCTCGCATCGGCGCTAAACGTGACCCTGTCCCACCTAACATATTCTTGGAACGGCTGTTCAAGCCATCCGTAGTATGGGAAGGGGAGTCCGGCAATACTAGCACGGATCCGAATACACCCCTAGATTCCGAACTATCAGACAAAGTCAGAGGTTCTACCACCGAAATAACGTCCTCGACCCATGAAATCATGGCTGTAATCGCCCCGTGGACCGAGCCTTTCTTGGCCTACCTAAATAGGCAGGAGCTCCCCGAAGAACAAAATGAAGCACGCTGCATCGTTCGGTGCTCTAAAGCTTACAAAGTCTCTGAAGGGAACTCTACAAGAAAAGCGCTACGGAGTACTCAAAGATGCATCTCCGAAGAGGAAGGCGGTAGGACTTGGCTGAAATCCATGCGGACTGGCGGGCACCATGCAGCGGCTCGAGCACTAGTCGGCAAGGCCTTCCGTACAGGTTTCTCTTGGCCCGACGGCGAGCAGGCCTTACAGGACCTTGCCCAACATTCGTTGGTTGCCAGCTCTTTGACAATCAGTCATATGCCCCTACGCTCTCAAACAATCCCCATAACTTGGCCCTTTGCGGTGCAGGGGCTGGATATGGTCGGACCTCTTAAAGGGAAGCCATAAGAAAAATACTTATTGGTCATGGTGGACAAATTCACCAAATGGATAGAAGCCAAACCAGTCAAAGCGGCCAAATCCGGACCAATAATAGACTTCATATCGAGAATTAGTACACCCGTCGTGTCCCCATAGCATCATCACGATAATGGCTCAAATTTCACAGCCGAAGAAGTGAAAACTTGGTCGCAAAAATGGGCATTAAGCGATTACGCTTCGTCTACCATCCCCAAACAAGCGGCCAGGTAAATGGGCAATGGTCTCATCACGGCGGCATCAAACCCGGACTAGTGCGATCCTTGCAGAGTCGGATCGCCTTTGGTCGAGCTTCGACTCCGTACTACGGGGGCTGCGGACCACGCCGAATCGCACCACGGATATACACCATTTTTATGGTGTATGGCGCCATAAGCGGTATTACCTGCGACATAATACATGATTAAGCCGCGCGTGCGCATGTACAAAGAGAAGGAAGCGAGTTAGATCAGCAGGATAACTTGGGCCCTGGAGGAGGCCTTGACGTCGCAAAAGCCGCTACGCATTCTATCGTGACAGAGGCTCGATGATATCAAAGCGAGAGAAGTGTGGGCCAAAACTTACAATATTGGCGAGCTCGTTCTCGCCTACTGGGAAGAAGAAGGACAAGCTCAAACCAAGGTGGGAGGTCCGCCGTCATTGACAAAGTTCTCACCGGAGGGCGTGCGCTTACATAATGCATCGATAACAGACTCGAGGCGAACCCATGGAGCGGCCGGACTCCGGAGATTCTCGCCTAACGCCCGAACTCACTGTTAGTCTCCTAACCCCTCCTTTTAATTATGCTCCATCCCTTTTCCTTTCTCGACCTTTTCCTCTTCACACAAAGTATTCAATACGGTCACGGACTCCGGATCACTCCGACCGCACTAGGTGTATAACAATGCACAGGGGCTTCCTATCTGAAGCTAAAATAATTACTCACATGGCTTTTCGCCCATCACATATGCATTCTTTTTCCATATGTGCCTTTTCTTCACCATTATATGCATCGATTGTTGGCGAACCTTGCAGAAAATAAAAAATTTCCTACGGTTTCACCAAGATCCATCTATGAGTTCATCTAGCAACGAGTGATAGGAGTGCATCTACATACCTTTGTAGATCGCGAGCGGAAGCATTCAAGAAAACGAGGTTGAGGGAGTCGTACTCATCGTGATCCAAATCACCGATGACCAAGTGCGAGCGGACAGCACCTCGCGTTCAACAAAAGTGCGGAGTGGATGATGTCTCCGCACCTTGATCCAGCAAGGAGGAGGAGAGGTTGATGAAGATCCAGCAGCATGGCGTGGTAGTGGATCAGCGAGTTCAGTGAGCTTGGCCGAGCCTGCGAGAGGAGAGGTGTAGCGGGGAGGGGGCGCCAAGACTTGAGTGCGGCTGCCTCCTCCCCCTTATATAGGCCCCACAGAAGCGCCGGACCCTGAGATGGGATCTCCCAAGGGCGGCGGCAGAGGTGGAGTACCCCCAAGGCAAGTGGGCGCCCCACCCTGGGTTTCCAACCCTAGGCGCGGGGGGCCAAGAGCGCACCAGCCCACCGAGGCTGGTCCCTCCCACTTCAGCCCAGGGCCCTTTAGGATAGGTGGCCCCACCGGTGGACCCAGGACCCTTCGATGGTCCCGATACAATACAGTGACCCCGAAACTTTCCCGATGGCGAAACTGCACTTCCTATATATAATTCTTTACCTCCGGACCATTCGGAACTCCTCGTGACGTCAGGGATCTCATCAGGGACTCGAACAACTTTCGGTTTGCTGCATACTCATATCTCTACAACCCTAAGCGTCACGAACCTTAAGTGTGTAGACCCTACGGGTTCGGAGACACGTGAACATGACCGAGGCGGCTCTCCGGTCAATAACCAACAGCGGGATCTGGATACCCATGTTGGCTCCACATGCTCCTCGATGATCTCATCGGATGAACCACGATGTCGAGATTCAAGCAACCCGTATACAATTCCCTTTGTCAATCGATGCGTTACTTGCGAGATTGATCGTCGGTATCCCAATACCTCGTTCAATCTTGTTACCGACAAGTCACTTTACTCATACCGTAATGCATGATCCGTGACCGGACACTTGGTCACTTTGAGCTCATTATGATGATGCATTACCGAGTGGGCCCGAGATACCTCTCCGTCATGCGGATGACAAATCCAGTCTCGATCCGTGTCAACCAGAGACACTTTTGGAGATACTGTAGTGCACCTTTATAGTCACCCGATTCGTTGTGACGTTTGGTACACCCAAAGCACTCCTATGGTATCCGGGAGTTACGATCTCATGGTCTAAGGAAAAGATACTTGACATTGGAAAAGCTCTAGCAAGCGAACTACGATCTTGTGCTATGCTTAGGATTGGGTCTTGTCCATCACATCATTCTCCTAATGATGTGATCCGTTATCAATGACATCCAATGTCCATAGTCAGGAAACCATGACTATCATTGATCAAAGAGCTAGTCAACTAGAGGCTCACTAGGGACATATTGTGGTCTATGTATTCACCGTGTATTACGATTTCCGGATAATACAATTATAGCATGAATAAAGACAATTATCACGAACAAGGAAATATAATAATAATCCTTTTATTATTGCCTCTAGGGCATATTTCCAACAGTCTCCCACTTGCACTAGAGTCAATAATCTAGTTACATTGTGATGAATCGAACACCCATAGAGTTACGGTGTTGATCATGTTTTGCTCGGGAAGAGGTTTAGTCAGCGGATCTGCGACATTCAGATCCATATGCACTTTGCAAATTTCTATGTCTCCATCTTGAACATTTTCACGAATGGAGTTGAGCGGCAACTTGATGTGCTGGTCTTCTTGTGAAACCTGGGCTCCTTGGCAAGTGCAATAGCTCGGTGTTGTCACAGAAGAGTTTGATCGGCCCGACGCATTGGGTATGACTCCTAGGTCGGTGATGAACTCCTTCACCCAAATTGCTTCATGTGCTGCCTCCGAGGCTGCCATGTACTCCGCTTCACATGTAGATCCATACGGCGCTACGCTTGCAGTTGCACCAGCTTCTTGCTCCACCATTCAACATATACACGTATCCGGTTTGTGACTTAGAGTCATCTAGATCGTGTCGAAGCTAGCATCGGCGTAACCCTTCTGACGAGCTCTTCGTCACCTCCATAAGCGAGAAACATGTCCTTTGTCCTTTTCAGGTGCCAGGATATTCTTGACGCTGTCCGGTGTTCCTTGCGGGATTACTTTGGTACCTTCCTACCAAACTTACGGCAAGGTTTACATCAGGTGCAGTACACAGCATGGCATACATAATAGATCCTATGGCTGAAGCATAGGGATGACACTCATCTCTTCTTTATCTTCTGCGTGGTGGGACATTGAGCGAGCTCAATTTCACACCTTATAATCTGGCAAGAACCCTTTCTTGGACTGATCCATTTGAACTTCTTCAATATCTTATCAAGGTATGTGCTTTGTGAAAGACCTATGAGGCGTCTCGATCTATCTCTATAGATCTTGATGCCTAATATATAACAACTTCTCCAAGGTCCTTCATTGAAAACTCTTATTCAAGTAGGCCTTAATGTTGTCCAAAAGTTCTATATCATTTCCCATCAAAAGTATGTCATCTACATATAATATGAGAAATGCTCTGAGCTCCCACTCACTTTCTTGTAAACACAGGCTTCTCCATAAGTGCGCATAAACTAAGCGCTTTGATCATCTCATCAAAGCGAATGTTCAACTCGAGATGCTTGCACCAGCCCATAAATGGATCGCTGGAGCTTGCATACTTTATTAGCATTCTTAGGGTCGACAAAACCTTCCGGCTGCATCATATACAGTTCTTCCTTAAGATAGCCGTTAAGGAATGCCGTTTTGGCGTCCATTTGCCATATCTCATAATCATAGTATCGGCAATTGCTAACATGATTGGACGGACTTCAGCTTAGCTATGGGAGAAAGTCTCATCGTAGTCAACCCTTGAACTTGCCGATAACCCTTAGCGACAAGTCGAGCTTTATAGATGGTAACATTACCATCGCGTCCGTCTTCTTCTTAAAGATCCATTTGTTTTCTATCGCTCGCCGATCATCGAACAAGTCTGTCAAAGTCCATACTTTGTTTTCATACATGGATCCTATCTCGGATTGCATGGCTTCAAGCCATTTGTTGGAATCTGGGCCGCCATCGCTTCTTCATAGTTGAAGGTTCACGTTGTCTAACAACATGATTTCGGGACAGGGTTGCCATACCACTCTGGTGTGGAGCGTGTCCTTGTGGACCTCTGAGTTCAGTAGCAACTTGATCCGAAGTACCTTGATCATCATCATTAATTTCCTCTCCATTCGGTGTAGGCACCACAGGAACATTTTCTGAGCTGCACTACTTTCCGGTTCAAGAGGTAGTACTTCATCGAGTTCTACTTTCCTCCACTTACTCCTTCGAGAGAAACTCTTTTTCGAAAGGATCCGTTCTTGGCAACAAAGATCTTGCCTTGGATCTAAGGTAGAAGGTATACCCAATGGTTTCCTTAGGGTATCCTATGAAGGCGCATTTTTCCGACTTGGGTTCGAGCTTTTCGGGTTGAAGTTTCTTGACATAAGCATCGCATCCCCAAACTTTTAGAAAGCGACAGACTTAGGTTTCTTCCCAAACCATAATTCATACGGTGTCATCTCAAGCGGTTTAGGCGGTGCCCTATTTAAAGTGAATGTAGTTGTCTCTAGGCGTATCCCCAAAATGATAGCGGTAAATCGGTAAGAGACATCATAGATCGCACCATATCCAATAGAGTGCGATTACGACGTTCGGACACACCATTCTGTTGAGGTGTTCGGTAGGCGTGAGTTGTGAAACGATTCCACATTTCCTTAAGTGTGTACCAAATTCATGACTTAAATATTCTCCTCCACGATCTGATCGTAAGAACTTTATTTTTCGGTCACGTTGATTCTCTACCTCATTCTGAAATTCCTTGAACTTTTCAAAGGTCTCGGACTTGTGTTTCATCAAGTAGACATACCCATATCTACTCAAGTCATCAGTGAGAGTGAGAACATAACGATATCCTCCACGAGCCTCAACGCTCATTGGACCGCACACATCGGTATGTATGATTTCCAATAAGTTGGTTGCTCGCTCCATTGTTCGGAGAGCGGAGTCTTGGTCATTTGCCCATAAGGCATGGTTAGCATGTGTCAAATGATTCATAATCGAGAGACTCTAAAGTCCATCAGCATGGAGCTTCTTCATGCGCTTGACACCAATGTGACCAAGGCGGCGGTGCCACAAGTATGTGGGACTATCGTTATCAACTTTACATCTTTTGGTATTCACACTATGAATATGTGTAACATCACGTTCGAGATTCATTAAGAATAAACCATTGACCATCGGACATGACCATAAAACATATCTCTCATATAAATAGAACAACCATTATTCTCGGATTTAAATGAGTAGCCATCTCGTATTAAGCGAGATCCGATACAATGTTCATGCTCAAACTTGGCACTAAATAACAATTATTGAGGTTTAAAACTAATCCCGTAGGTAAATGTAGAGGTAGCGTGCGGCGGCGATCACATCGACCTTGGAACCATTCCCAGCAGCGCATCGTCACCTCGTCCTTGGCGGTCTCCGCTTATTCCGCAGCTCTGCTGTGAGTTACAAATATGAGCAGCGGCACGGTATCAAATACCGGGAGTTACTACGATTCTTGGTAAGGTACACATCAATTACATGTATATCACATATACCTTTAGTGTTGCCGGCCTTCTTGTCCGCTAAGTATTTGGGGCAGTTCCGCTTCGATGACCCTTCCTTTTGCAATAAAAGCACTCGAGTCTCGGGCTTGGGTCCATTCTTTGACTTCTTCCGGCAAGCGGCTTCTTGGCGGCGGCAACATCCTTGCCGTCCTTCTTGAAGTTCTTCTTACCCTTGCCCTTTTTGAACTTAGTGGTTTTATTGACCATCAACACTTGATGTTCTTTCTTGATTTCTACCTCTGCTGACTTCACATTGAAAATACTTCAGGAATAGTTTTCACCATCCCCTACATATTGTAGTTCATCACAAAGCTCTTGTAGCTCGGTGGGAAGCGGTTGAAGGATTCTGTCAATGACCGCCTCGTCCAGGAGGTTAATGTCCAGTGGGACGGCGGTTGTGCAACCAGACATTTTGAGTATGTGCTCCTTGCAGAACTATTTTCCTCCATCTTACAACTATAGAACTTGTCGGGGACTTCATATCTCTCGACCGGGCATGAGCTTGGAAAACCATTTTCAGCTCCTCGAACATCTCATATGCTCCATGTTGCTCAAAAGCGCTTTTGGAGCCCGGTTCTAAGCTGTAAAGCATGCCGCCTTGAGCGAGGGTAATCATCGGCATGAGACTGCCAAGCGTTCATAACGTCTTGGTTCTGCAGGATGGGTGCTTCACCTAGCGGTGCTTCTAGGACATATTGTTTCTTGGCAGCTATGAGGATGATCCTCGGGTTCGGACCCAGTCCGAATAGTTGCTGCCATCATCTTTCAGCTTGGTTTTCTCTAGGAACACGTTGAAGTTCATGTTGACATGGCGTTGGCCATTTGATCTACAAGACATTTTGCAAAGATTTTAGACTAATGTTCATGATAATTAAGTTCATCTAATCAAATTATTTAATGAACTCCCACTCAGATTTGACATCCCTCTAGTCATCTAAGTGTTACATGATCCGAGTCGACTAGGCGTGTCCGATCATCACGTGAGACGGACTAGTCATCATCGATGAACATCTCCATGTTGATCGTATCTTCCATCGACTCATGTTCGACCTTTCGGTCTCTTGTGTTCGAGGCCATGTCTGTACATGCTAGGCTCGTCAAGTTAACCTAAGTGTTTTGCATGTGTAAAACTATCTTACACCGTTGTATGTGAGCGTAGGAATCTATCACACCCGATCATCACGTGGTGCTTGAAGCGACGAACTTTAGCAGCGGTGCACAGTTAGGGAGAACACTTTCTTGAAATTATTATAAGGGATCATCTTATTTACTACCGTCATTCTAAGTAAACAAGATGCAAAAACATAATAAACATCACATGCAATTATATAGTAGTGACATGATATGGCCAGTATCATATAGCTCCATTGATCTCCATCTTGGGCTCCATGATCATCTTGTCACGGCATGACACCATGATCTCCATCATCGTGTCTCCATGAAGTTGCTCGCCAACTATTACTTCTACTACTATAGCTAACGGTTTAGCAATAAAGCAAAGTAATTACATGGCGTTGAATCAATGACACGCAGGTCATACAATAATTAAGACAACTCCTATGGCTCCTGCGGTTGTCATACTCATCGACATGCAAGTCGTGATTCCTATTACAAGAACATGATCTCATACATCACAATATATCATTCATCATTCATCACAACTTTTGTCCATATCACATCACAAGGCAATTGCTGCAAAAACAAGTTAGGCGTCCTCTAATTGTTGTTGCATCTTTTACGTGGCTGCAATAGGGTTCTAGCAAGAGCGTTTTCTTACCTCGAAAAAGCCTGGCGTGATTTGTCAACTTCTATTTACCCTTCATAAGGACCCTTTTCATCGAATCCGCTCCAACTAAAGTGGGAGAGCAGGACACCGCTAGCCACCTTATGCAACTAGTGCATGTTAGTCGGTGGAACCTGTCTCACGTAAGCGTCACGTGTAAGGTCGGTCGGGCCGCTTCATCCCACAATACCGCTGAAGCAAGATAAGACTAGTAGCGGCAAGAAAGTTGACAACATCTCGCCCACAACAAATTGTGTTCTACTCGTGCAAAGAGAACTACGCATAGACCTAGCTCATGATACCCTTTGTTGGGGAGCGTTGCAGAAATAAAAAATTTCCTACGGTTTCACCAAGATCCATCTATGAGTTCATCTAGCAGCGAGTGATAGGAGTGCATCTACATACCTTTGTAGATCGCGGCGAGCGTTCAAGAGAGCGGGGTTGAGGAGTTGTACTCGTCGTGATCCAAATCACCGATGACCAAGTGCGAGCGGACAGCACCTCGCGTTCAACACACGTGCGGAGTGGATGGCGTCTCCGCACCTTGATCCAGCAAGGAGGAGGAGAGGTTGATGAAGATCCAGCAGACCGACGGCGTGGTGGTGGATCAGCGAGTTCGGTAGAGCTTGCCGAGCCTGCGAGAGGAGAGGTGTAGCGAGGGGAGAGGGGCGCCAAGACTTGAGGTGCGGTGACCTCCCTCCCCCCTTATATAGGCCCCAGAAGTGCCGGCCCTGGAGATGGGATCTCCCAAGGCGGCGGCGGGGTGGAGTGCCCCAAGGCAAGTGGGCGCCCCCCTGGGTTTCCAACCCTAGGCGTGAGGGAGTGCCAAGAGGCACACCAGCCCACCGAGGCTGGTCCCCTCCCACTTCAGCCCACAGGGCCCTCCGGGATAGGTGGCCCCACCGATGGACCCGGGACCCTTCCGGTGGTCCCGATACAATCTGAGTGACCCCGAAACTTTCACGATGGCGAAACTGCACTTCCTATATAATTCTTTACCTCCGGACCATTCGGAACTCCTCGTGACGTCAGGGATCTCATCGGGACTCGAACAACTTTCGGTTTGTTGCATACTCATATCTCTACAACCCTAAGCGTCACCGAACCTTAAGTGTGTAGACCCTACGGGTTCGGAGACACGTGAACATGACCGAGGCGGCTCTCGGTCAATAACCAACAGCGGGATCTGGATACCCATGTTGGCTCCACATGCTCCTCGATGATCTCATCGGATGAACCACGATGTCGAGATTCAAGCAATCCGTATACAATTCCCTTTGTCAATCGATGCGTTACTTGCGAGATTCGATCGTGGTATCCCAATACCTCGTTCAATCTCGTTACCGGCAAGTCACTTTACTAAATACCGTAATGCATGATCCGTGACCGGACACTTGGTCACTTTGAGATCATTATGATGATGCATTACCGAGTTGGCCCGAGATACCTCTCTATCATACGGAGTGACAAATCCGATCTCGATCCGTGTCAACCCATGAGACACTTTCGGAGATACCTGTAGTGCACCTTTATAGTCACCCGATTCGTTGTGGCGTTTGGTACACCAAAGCACTCCTATGGTATCCGGGAGTTACGATCTCATGGTCTAAGGAAAAGATACTTGACATTGGAAAAGCTCTAGCAAACGAACTACACGATCTTGTGCTATGGTTAGGATTGGGTCTTGTCCATCACATCATTCTCGTAATGATGTGATCCCGTTATCAATGACATCCAATGTCCATAGTCAGGAAACCATGACTATCTGTTGATCAACGAGCTAGTCAACTAGAGGCTCACTAGGGACATATTGTGGTCTATGTATTCACACGTGTATTACGATTTCCGGATAATACAATTATAGCATGAATAAAAGACAATTATCACGAACAAGGAAATATAATAATAATCCTTTTATTATTGCCTCTAGGGCATATTTCCAACATTGATATGACTTAAGATGTTGCCAAGCTGGGTTGCTGGCTCTTGTGTTTATGCCCTACATTCCCGTTAATTGGCTGGGGCATAAGGGAGCACCTCTGCGATTATTCTTGCGGTTCAGCGGATGTGTACCTCGGTGGGTGAAGCTGGCTAGCTTCCTTAAGGGAATATTCGGTCGGTGAACAAAAGATGTATTCGTTTATTATAACGTAAATCCCGAAGTCTTGTATCCGCGCCATCGTTCTTGATTCGGACATGTGCATTATCGCACGCGTACCCAGGAAAGAACCCCTAACGAAACTATTCTCCTGGAAGATGTTTCTTACTATCCATGTAATATAACATAACTAGTTGGGTACTTATGCATTCAAGCACTTATGACCCCTCGCCTTGTTTCCACGCATACCTCGGTTTTGTATAAGCGAGTGGGTATTGGACACACCCGGACTGTAGGATCCGGGGCTGAAGTGAAAAAGGTCCGCCATGACAAATGATTTTAATCGGCTGAGGGCTAATTATGTCCATTAAATTACAGTCACTTGGGTGACTATATTCCTCCTCCATACCGTCCAACAGGCTATCTAGCATACAATCCTATTGAGAATACTTAGCGGCTAACGCTACCTGGTCATATACCGGACTCACGGGAATTTCTTGCCCGCCGGGCCCCCTTGATCCTACTTCAGCCATATGGTTCGGTCCAGCTTTGTGTAGCGTCTTCACCATAGCCGAGCTTCTCTTGCGCCTTGCGGCAAGCGGACACCTTCCACAGTCGGAGCGCCACCGTGCTCCTTGAAGCATATTCACAAGCTCCCCATGCCATTCGGCGGCAAGCGATGGCGTAAAGCTGAGCAACACCTGCATCACTTGCCGAGGCTTGCTCGTGCGATTCTGAAAAGTCTTTGATAAATCACTTGCGAGATGAGGCATCTCCTCCTTAAAGGCGACCGTTAACATTCACGCAAGCAAAATTCTTTCAATATACTTCCTCGCCGAACTATACTACGAGTTCGTCTAGGCACTTCCGTAAATGCCGCGCCGAAGCCTTTTGTTCTCCTTCACGTAGTCCGCCCGGTGGCGTGGAGATCTTTTAACTCCCGTCGGCTGGACTTTAACATCTTGAAGATTGTTCTTCTCTGCCTAACTTCGCGTAAGAATCGCTCGCTTGACCTCGGCTGCCTTTTGAGATCGATGCATCCTCTCTTCGCCCTCGGATTCACCGGGATTATGCGCAGAATTTTACATTAGACTTGTCATATCAACCATTTACTAAGCGGTGCATCTTAGTACAATTCGACAATTGTTACCAGATGAGTCTTTTAGGATTCCTCTAACTTGGCAGCTGCGACCCTCGATTCGGCCTTGCATTCCTCCAGCTCGAGACAATTGCTCATTCTTATCTACAAGGACACTGTGCATAAATTGATCCTTAAAATAGTTGTTCCAACGTTTCAAGTCTCGAGGCTCTTGCTACACATGCTTATCAAATTTTCTTACCCGTATATCTTTGGTATACTGGTCCATCGCTTGGGCAAGCCCGCCTTGAGCAGCTCGGATGTATGCGTCTCCCGAATTGAAGGCGTTAAATGCCTCTTCGGAAAAGATGTTGTTTCGAAGTACAGCCCGTCGGCGCCGGTGATTCATGGCGCACTTTATTTCGGAATTCGTGGCTGAGAGCATATCCGCATTCTCTGTCGGAGAACTATGTGGCATCGGCCCCACTCCCGCCTCCGCTCTCGAAGTCGGTTCTGGAATCCGGCTGGTGGAGGCGTGGATGGCAGGATCCCCAGATATAGTCCGGCTACTCCTCTTCCTGCCAGGACACAAAGGGTGCTATCATACTTCAAAATACCGTAATCACAGCACAAGTTTTTGCCTTACCTCTGTAGCGGCGAGTCGGCCCTTACCGCCTTCCTCTTGAGCCTGCCCGTTCCGGACGCCCTTGGCCGACGGGTCCCTAGGGGCTCATTGCCTTCGACCGTCATCTCTGCAAAACACGACACTTCAAGGGTAAGGCATGGCGTCGAAGAGTCCTCTTCGGAGGATAGGGTTTTCGGCAGCTTCTGGCGATGAAGGAAGCGGTCGGGATAGTCGGCGATAATAGCCCTTGGCGCCATCGCAGCTTCGCTTGATAAAATATCCCGTTAGCGAGCTCCACGGTAATATCTGGATCTTGTTGAGACACTGGATCTAGGGCCCTTCCGGGGTCCCTCAGCTCTGAGGAGGGCTGGAGATTCCTTCTCGGCCCTCCTCGGTTCCTGCTTTCGGGAATATCGAAGCGAGATGATCTTAGTGAAGAAGCATACAATAAGTGGCGTGGGGAAAGGAATGACGACTTACCCAATTTGGGGGCTGTACATGGAGAATCCATCTCATGGTTTGATCTGAAGAAATCCTCCTCTTCCCTTTGTATCGTCGGACAATATCCTTGCGGAAGCGATGGCGGAGTCCGGACCCTTACGGCCACGGCGGGTGGCATCATCTTCCCCGTTGAAGTGCCACATGGGCTTCACCCGATATTGAAGTGGTTGCACTCCCTGTATTATGCATATTGCCATAACCTCGACTATCGTCAGTCCGGAGTTAGCCAGTTACTTTATCCTGCTCATCGGGTAATATATTTCCTGGTATCCTCCTCTTGGGGGCCTCGGGGCGCCCGGCTTAGGCGTGCCCTCGGTGGGTGTTCTTGAGCTGGGGAGACCTGTCCGGACTGGATCCGGAAGGAGCGTCGTCAATGTAGAACCACTCGAAGGCCAGTTCTCTGGTACCTTCTTGGGAGTGCGGATAGGTATCCAGTCTAAACGTCGCCATACTTGGCCCGCCCACGACATAGGGATTCTCCCTGGTTGCGGGGGCAATGCGAACAACTTCTTCCATAACCCAGTGAGGCTGCAGCCTAAAAATAGCTTCATAAAGACAGCGTACCCTGCTATATGTAGTATAGAGGCAGGGATAAGATTGTATAGCTGGAGGCCGTAGAACTCCGGGGAGCCCATGAAGAGCAGGTGGACAGAAACCCAGCGCCCCTTAGCGAGATGCGGGATGAGGCATATTCGCTCCTCACGGAGGCGGATTCAGAGATCTCTCGCTTGCTCCCTCCATTATAGGTGGCTATTCCGGCTCGGACGGGGACCATGAATGCTGGTGGAAGAAACCCTTGGGTTTGTAACTCAATCAAGCGGCTATAGGAACTGAACACTCTTCCGGTCCCGGCTTGGAAGCGAGGGGCGGCGGAGGAGCTGTGACGACCGGCCATGTTGGAATGGTTTTCGGGCGCTCTGTTGGATGCTTGCTCGAGGGGGAAGAGTGAGGTTTGGATCTGAGAATCCCCGTCTCTTCAAATCAGCGGTCAGCCCAAAAGATTGAGGGTGGTAAATGCGACAAATACCTCGGCTCCTCGCATTCGCTCGACGCATGGAGATGGTCATTATTGAGGCACTGAAGCCAAGGAATACAACATTGATGGAGTTCCGGACACTATTCGCCGTAACAGGTACTTTGGAGTATTCGGAGATGGAACCCGCCCTGCAATGCCAAAGACAAGACTGCACGCCGGACTCATCGTCATTGAAGCCTGGTTCAGGGGCTACTGAGGTAGTCCTAGATTAGGGGGTATCCGGACATCCGGACTGTATACAACGTCCGGACTAGTGAAGCATGAAGATACAAGACTCGAGACTTCGACCCGTGTCCGGATAGGACTTTCCTTGGCGTGGAAGGCAAGCTTGGCGATCCGGATATTATATTCCTTCCTTGTAACCGACTCCATGTAAACCCTAGCCTTCTCCGGTGCCTATATAAACCGGAGAGGTTGGTCCTTAGAAGGCCGATCACAATTACAATCATACCATCATAGGCTAGCTTCTAGGGTTTAGCCTCTACGATCTCGTGGTAGATCTACTCTTGTACTACCCATATCTTCAATATTAATCAAGAAGGAAGTAGGGTTTTACCTCCATCGAGAGGGCCCGAACCTGGGTAAACATCCGTGTCCCTTGCTTCCTGTTACCATCAGCCTAAGGCGCACAGATCGGGACCCCCTACCCGAGAGCCGCCGGTTTTGACACCGATAATAGCCAACTGTGACAGATCTCGAATTTTAGCCGGATTTGCTTCAATTCCTCTATTGGAAATGATGAAGCCCAAGAGCTTTCCGGCGGGCACGCCGAAAACGCATTTTTCCGGATTGAGCTTGATGTCATATGTTCGGAGATTGTCGAACGTAAGCCTCAAGTCGTCTATTAAAGATTCGACGTGTCTGGTTTTGATGACCACATCGTCTATGTATGCCTCCACTATTTTGCCGATTTGTGTTTCCAGGCATGTCTGAATCATGCGTTGATAGGTTGCACCGGCGTTTTTGAGCCCGAAAGGCATGGTGTTAAAACATAAGGGGCCATATGGAGTGATGAATGCCGTTGCGGCTTTATCGGACTCCGCCATCTTGATTTGATGGTATCCGGAGTATGCGTCGAGGAAACACAATGAGTCGTGCCCTGCAGTAGCATCGATGATTTGATCGATGCAGGGGAGGGGAAAGGGATCCTTGGGGCAAGCCTTGTTAAGGTCCTTGAAACCGACACATAGGCGCCAGGATTTGTCCTTCTTTGGTACCATTACCAGGTTTGCTAGCCAGTCTGGATGTTTTATTTCTCTAATGAATCCGGCCTCGAGTAACTTGGCTAGCTCCTCTCCCATGGCTTGTCGCTTAGGCTCACGAGAAGCATGAAGAGTGCTGCTTGACCGACTTGTATCCCTTTAGAATGTTTAGGCTATGCTCGGCCCGACTGCGTGGGATTCTGGCATGTCAGAAGGATGCCAGGCGAAGATGTCCCAATTCTTGCGCTAGAACTCCTGCAGTGCGGCGTCTGTTGTGGGGTTCAGCTATGCCCGATGGATGCTATTTTGTAGGGTCCGTTGGGTGGACCTGTAATTTGACTATTTCTTTCGCTATTTTAAAGAGGTGGACTTGGGTCTTTTGTCGAGTATCCGTCGTCCCTGTCCAATCTTGAGCTTTGCGGTTAGTTCTTGACGCGAGGGCCGGATAACGCATATGAGGGCCAGTCTGGCGGTTTTATTTTTGGCGGAGTGCTATATACGGATCACTAGCTAGAGTGATGATTCCATTGGGCGGGCATCTTGAGCTTCATGTACGTAATGGGGTATAGCTTGGAAGATCGTGAATGCCTCCCGCCCTAAAAGGCGTGGTATCCGCTTCTTGAGCAGGGCCACTTGGAATGTGATTTCTTTGGACCTATAATTCTCCGGCGTGCTGAATACCACATCTAGTGTGATTTTCCCCGCACATCGTGCCTCCCGACTAGGGATGATTCCTCTGAAGGTTGTGCTGCTTTGCTCAATGCAGCTCTTGTCTATTTCCATTTTGCTAAGAGTCTCAATGTAGATGAGGGTTTAATCCGATGTCACCGTCCATGAGCACTTTAGTAAGCCGGAAGCCGTCCACAATTGGACTAAGGACAAAAGTGGCTGGTGCTCAGACTATTCGGAATTGAGGTTCGTCACTGGCATTGAAGGTTATGGCCGTATCGTTCCATGGATTTATTGCTGCAACGTGGCAGACTTCGGCGAGGCTGCAGAGTGCTCGCTTGCGCCTATTATTTGAGGCGAAAGTCTCGAAGACTGTCAATAATGTATTGTTATTTTCCACGGGATGGTGCTCTGTGGTATTGTAGATGAGGAGATCCTCGCCGCTCTTGGCCACCTGCCGGGGTATCCAACATGCTCTAAGGCTGTGTGTTGGCATGGTATCCGGTGTACTGTGAATTTTGCATGGCCCATTGAGCCATCCCTCCAATACGGTTCCACGCCTCGTAGTGGGCTTTGGTTTCTTTGTAATTGGATCGGGTGACTTACGAGAGTACACCCTTTTAGTTCGGACGGGGGGTTTAATGAGAGCTGGAGGATCCCCGAATTTTGTTTGGGTTTTCCAGGCGCTTTCCATCGCACAGTACTTCTGTACTATGGCCGCCAAGTCAGCGAAGTGTGCTATGTCACGGTGACTTATGGCGTTGAGAATTCCCTTATCTGTGCAATTTTTGCAGAAGAATAAAATTGCGCCTTCCTCGCGACAGTCCTTGACCTTGCTCATTACAAGGAGGAATCTGGCCCAATAGTGATGTACTGTCTCTTGGGGCTCTTGTCTAATGTGGGAAAGATCACTTATATGCAGGTGGGTGGGTAGATTTAGGTCCAAACCCTGAACGATGCGAGACCAGAGGCGAGAGGAGTTTCGAGCTTGGCAGTTAGGGCTCCGGGATGTTGCCCAATTTTTCTGGCCCGCTGTCCAATTCTAGGTTCGAAGCTTGGGCCATGTCCTCCCGTAGACGGGTATCCGGCTCGGAGAGCTCGGGAATATGGACATAGTTTATCCTCAAAATAGAGGAAGAATCGCTGCATTGCTCCTCTACCACCGCTATCTGATGGGTGACCGGCGGAGAGTTAATCTCCCTTTGGTCGGGTTTAAGCCCGATCCGATCATAGTCCATAGAGACTCCCAGGGCGGCGATGCGATCCAAGAGCTCGTTCAAGGAAGAGAGCTCCATTGGATCCATCTGCTCGGTGAATCCCAAGCCGACGTGGAGGCTGTTTTTGATGACCCGAGAAGTCATCGTCGGCACGACGGCCGAACGGGCGGTCATGATGAAGCCGCCTAGTAGAAGAGTTTGGCCTACAGCCAGGGCTCCCCCAGAGGTGATGTTGTCCTTGACAACAAGACGAGCCATCATGCCTTATCGTGATAGCGCAGTGGAACTCTCAATGAAAGCACCAATGTCGGTGTCAAAACCGGCGGATTTCGGGTAGGGGGTCCCGCACTGTGCGCCTAAGGCTAATGGTAACAGGAGGCGGGGACACAATGTTTACTCAAGTCGGGCCCTCTCGATGGAGGTAATACCCTACTTCATGCTTGATTGATCTTGATGATATGAGTATTACAAGAGTTGATCTACCACGAGATCGTAGAGGCTAAACCCTAGAAGCTAGCCTATGATTATGATTGTTGTTGTCCTACGGACTAAACTCTCCGGTTTATATAGACACCAGAGGGGTCTAGGGTTACATAGAGTCGGTTACAAGGGAGGAGATCTACATATCCGAATTGCCAAGCTTGCCTTCCACGCAAAGGAGAGTCCCACCCGGACACGGGACAAAGTCTTCAATCTTGTATCTTCATAGTCCAACAGTCCGGCCAGAGTATATAGTCCGGCTGTCCGAGGACCCCCTAATCCAGGACTCCCTCAACTGCCACCAAGGTATCGATCGGGATGGCCTTTGTGCCACTTTCTGGGAATCTTCTTGGCTTGATGGGGTCCGGCCAAAAGACATTGCCCCAAATATTTTGACCTATCCAAAAGGAGGAATTGCTTGGTCCAAAAGGCATTGGTGAATACTGGTGGGATCTCGCTGTCAGCCATCTCACTAAGTTCTTCAACCTATGGGGGAAGTTCTTGCATGTTCAGCTGAATCACGAAGTGGTTGACTCTATCTCTTGGAAGCTTCCTAATGATGGTCTTTACTCGGCAGCGGCGTCCTATATACCTCAATTCCTTGATTTGGTCGCACACTTGTGATAAGCGTTGGGATTCCCCGAAGAACAAGGGCGAAGTAGTGTAGCAGCAAAAATATTTCCCTCAGTTACGAACCAAGGTTTACTGAACCAATAGGAGACACCACACGAACAAGATAAACGGTACTTGAACACACACACACACACACACACACAAAGGGCACCCAAATGACAGAAGGGGGTTGTTAATGCCCTCGTTCTCGCCAATTGTAAGGATTAAATATGATAGTGGTAGATAGATAAAATAAAAAGGGAAATAAAAGTAAATAAGTTGCAGTGAGTATTTTTAGGGTTGTAGTAAATATAAAGTGAATGGACCTAGGGGCCATAGGTTCACTAGAGGCATCTATCTCATAAGCATAGTACGGTGGGTAGAAAAATTATTGTTGGGCAATTGACAGAATAACGCATAGCTTATGATGATTCTTGATCGCATGATCAATATATAGGCATTACGTCCAAAACAAGTAGACCGAAATCCATCTTCATCAACTACTATTACTCCACCCTCGGCCGCTATCCAACACACATCTTAAGGTATTGAGTTCATAACAAACAGAGTAATGCTTGGAGCATGATGACATAATGTAGACAAAGTAAGACCAATTAATATGTTATAGCCCCGTCGTTTTATCCTCAGTAGCAATAATACTCACTGCAACCCATCCTGTCACAGAATAAGGACACCACAAGATTGAACCTACTACCAAGCACATCTCCCACTGAAGATAAATCAATCTACTTGGCCTAAGGGCATTTCCAGCCAGGCCCTCAAGAAGCCTCCCCAGGCGCATTTTTAGACGCCGGCGAGTAAAAATCCTCCCATCCCAATCCCAGAGTCACGTTTTACGCGGATCGGCGAAAATCACGGCCGGCCTTCGCGATGGAAACTCAGCAAACCGGGATGCAGCTGGGGCGCCCGGCGCTATATTTTTTTAGCGAAAGGCCTTTGCCACCTCTAATCTCTCTCTCTCTCTCTCTATTTTCAGCTAGGCCCACCACGTGAGGCATGCAAAAAAGACAACGGAGAAGCCGCAGCGGCCGGCCCCGCGCCCGTCGCTCGCTGCGCCGCGCGCCTCCCGGAGCAGCTTCACACCGCCGCCCGCTGCGCCTCCCGAGAAGCTTCACGCCGCGGACGGTCGCGATAGCCAGCCCCGAGACCTCCGTGTGCTACCGAGCCCGTCACCGGGCAGCTCTCTCCTCCACAGGCGGCCCGGCACTGGGCGGCCACGGCGGCCCGGCACCGGGCGCGCCGGCCACGGGCGGCCCGGCCCGAGCATGGCGACCACGGCGGCCCGGCGGCCCGGCCGAGCCACGCACGGTGGGCGCAACCACGAGTGGGGCGCCGCGCATGGCGGGCGGGCTCGCGCTTCAGCGGCGGGCGGAGCATGGCGGCGGGGCTCGCGTCGCTGCGGCGGAGTGGCCGTCTCGCCCGCGCACTCCACGGCGCCCTCACGGGGCGGTTGAGCTCCAGCTCCACAGCATGGCGGGGCGAGGGCGACCACGGGATCTCCGGCCGGCGTGGCGCTGCTTTCGCCACGGCGGCGTCCTGCTGCTGCTCACAGGCGGCGTCTTGGCTGCGTCCTCGTCCTCCTTCCGGCTCGCTGCTCGCTGCCGCCGAGGCGAGCTAGAGGACGAGGATCGACTCGAGAGGCGCGGCCTGCGGCCGCAGCAGCTGGAGGGCGCGGCTGGCGGCGCAGCGCCACGGGTGTGGCTGCGGCGGGAGGCGTGGCATGCTGTGCCTGCTGCCGACAGGGCGGCACGGGCGGCCGCGGAGAAGGCGTGGCTCCTCCTCTCCGTCTCTCGCTGGCCAACACCAACTTCCCGCTCTCCACGGCCGACCTCCTCCGTTCCTCGTCGCCACGCTCACCGCCACCAGCGTCCCGGCCGACACAAGGCTGGCGTGCCTCGCCGCGCTCCGCAACCTCACCGCCAAGCTCGAGCACGTCCGAGCCGTGGTCAGCGGGCGGCGCCCGTCGCGCGCTCTGGCGCTCTCCACGATGGGCGGGCGGAGACCACGACAGCGAGTCGGGCCCGCTTCTCGGCAACCTTTGCTCACAGGGGCGCAGCAGTGGACAAATTCCACCCCAGGCCAAAGTTCTGTGGCAGCCCCGGGAGGCAAAAAATGCCTCACAGGGGCGAACGGCTGGAGATGCCCTAAGAAGACGGATAGATCAGAGAGAAATACAAAGCTATAAAATCACATATATAAATCTCAGAAAAGACTCAAATACTTTCAATGAATAATCTAATTATAAACCCATAATTCATCAAATCCCAGCAAACACACCGCGAGAATTACATCGAGTAGATCTTCGAACAGATTGTTGTATTGAAGATCAGAGAGAGAGAGAGAGAGAGAGAGAGAGAGACAGACAGAGAGAGAGGACATCTAGCTACTGCTATGGACTCATAGGTCCTGTGGGAACTACTCACACTTCATGGAGGAGGCAGCAAAGTCGACGAAAATCGCGTCCCTAATGGTCTCCCCGTCCAGCAAAGTACCGACGGTGGTCACCAGATGGGATCGCGGAAGAACAGAGTCTTGCGGCGGCGGAATAATTGTTTCGGGTCTCGCTCTGGTTGTTTCTGGATTTTTAGAAATTTATAGCGCTGGAATTAGGTCAAAAGGAGCCATGTGAGACCCACAAGCTCACAGGGCGTGCCCCCCTGGGGGGCGCCCCTGGGCTTGTGGCTCCCTTGGCCATCGTCTGGTGCATCCACGAAACTTTTAGGGTCTCTTCTGTTTCAGAAAAAAGCACCGTAAAATTTTATCGCGTTTGTACTTCGTTAGGTATGGTTTTTTTTGCGAAACAAAGAAATAGGCAAAAAAACAGAAACTGGCACTGAGCACTAAGTCAATATGTTAGTCCAAAAAATGATATAAAATGACATTCAAAGCATACAAGATTTGTAATATTATAGCATGAAACAATAAAAAAACATAAATACATCGGAGACATATCAATGGACATGCTCCAGATGGTGTGGAAGAATTGCCCCCCCTAATGCAATTTCTTTGCATAGCTTGTTATCAACAATATGATTTGGATGGCCGATAGGCTTCAATGTCGGGGTTGGCCTAACTACAACCCTTGCCCCCTCTGCAAGCAGCTCAAGAGTCGGCGGCACATCTTCTTTTATAATGCCGCTACACCGTCAGAGTTTGGGGGATGATTAAATCCTGGCTTGGCCTGATTGATATACACCCTTCTAATTGGGTTGATCGGATTCATGGAACCTAAATGCATCTAGCATGTTGCAGTCCCACGGATGCTGGTTTCTCTAATGAAGCTAATCTCTTCAGAAGTTTGGAAAGAGAGAAAAGTCTTCCGCGACACCGTGCTGTCGGTTGGAGTCATAGTTGCTAAGATCAAGCGGAAACTATGCTATGGTGCCTCTTGGGGGCTAAATATTTGTGTGATGTAATGCCGTGAGAGTAATGTTTTTTAGTTAGGCCTATGGCTAAGACTTCTAAACCTTCTTATTAATCAATGAAGTGGCAAATCTTTTGCCTTACTTAAAATAAAACATTTCTGTATTAGGACCTATTTTTAATTAATCTTCGATAAACAATTGACTATTGCGCCCAGAAGTATTTGCGTTCCGAACTCCTATCTAGTAGAATCTTATCCAAACAATTAATGGTGAGTACATCACAGAATTCGAAGTATGCAATCGTGCAAGGTTTTCCCGTTCGTTGCAGGAGAATGATGCCTGTGCAACTGTGTTCGATTGTGGCAGTCGTTCTGATGAGTGCTACAGCGCGGTAGTAGGTTGGTGATTAACTACAGTGAACAGTCCAAGATTGAACTTCAAAGAACACGTACTACATTGCACTGGAGCCGTTGAGGAACCGACGCCAACTGTCAATGACACAGTCCTGTCCCCTGACTGTCAAGGATCCGAAGAGTAACCTTTGCGCCATCCTGCTAGTCGCAACCGGCTATTTTACCGC
This sequence comes from Aegilops longissima, assembly GCA_021605205.1. NCBI lineage: Eukaryota > Viridiplantae > Streptophyta > Magnoliopsida > Poales > Poaceae > Aegilops > Aegilops longissima. The sequence continues at coordinate 491,044,455 of CM038679.1, read as the reverse complement.
TCTTTTTTTACCTGAAACATGCAGAGGCAGCTGCCTCGGGTACTGCTACAGTTGATCCCGTAAAGCAGGACGAGCAGTCACGTTCAGGTTGGTTGACGCATTAAGATTCAAACATATAATGCCGTGAACACAGTACATATAAGAGGAGGTGGTGCCGTAAAACAATGGTAGTGAGTGATACATTTAAGCCAACTCCAACGTGCGACCTCAAACGGAGTCCGTTTAGTCCGAATTTGGTCCGTTTTGAGGTGGCAAAACGGAACTATGTCTGGCTTGGGCAGGCCTTGTGTCGAGGCACCCAACGCGTGGCCGCGTCCCCAACTTATGCGTGCTGGACTTAGAAAAAACACCAAAAAGGCATGGAAAAACCAAAAAAAGCAAAGACCATTAAAAAAGGCATTGTATAGAATAGCTAAAACATATAAATAATTTAATTAACGTCCACCGTCATCACGGCCCATGCGCAGTACATAAGATGAAATAAAAAACATAAAAAAGATAATGCGGCCGCCCTGAAGCCGTCGCCGCCGATGCTGATGTCGTAGCAGCCGCTGTCTTCAGGCGCCACCATCCTCGTCATCGCTCGTCAGGTCGATGTAGGGTGGTGGCGTCCAGAGGTGGGGCGACGGCCCCCAGAATGGGTCGGGCGCGTGCTGTGCAGGTTGCGGCGGCGGCGGTGCTGGTGGTAGTGACTATGGAGCCCATGCATGCTCCTCTGTGGGCTCCTCCTTCACCTCCAACTTGACGTCCAGCTCCGGCACGTACACATCTCCGGAGGCCGGCATCTCGAGCATCTGCTGCAAGCCCTCCCACCCCTCCTCCTGTTGGTGCCTGTACTCCCGCTCAGAGTCCTCCATGACGGCATGCAGGAGCCGCTCCTCCTCCTTGGCCGTCATGGCGGGAGGCTGCGGGTGACGGTGTCCTGGATTGGGGGGGGGGGGGTCCTAACCTAGTCGGTCAATTCTTTTTGGGTTGGGCCGATGGACCCTCATCCGTGGTCAAGATGGACTCAGGAGGCCGTACGCAGGAGGCGTGATCAAGACTACCTCCACCGAAGACTTGACGTATACTCCAAGAGCTCTGTTGTCGCCTTGCTCCTAGATACCGACCTTGTAACCCTAGATACCCTCCCTGGCATGTATATAAGCTAGAGGGTTTAGCCCGTAGGAGGTGTTGGAAATATGCCCTAGAGGCAATAATAAATTAGTTATTATTATATTTCCTTGTTCATGATAATCGTTTATTATTCATGTTATAATTGTATTGACCGGAAACAGCGATACATGTGTGGATACATAGACAACACCATGTCCCTAGTAAGCCTCTAGTTAACTAGCTCGTTGATCAATAGATGGTTACGGTTTCGACCATGGACATTGGATGTCATTGATAACGGGATCACATCATTAGGAGAATGATGTGATGGACAAGACAATCCTAAGCCTAGCACAAAGATCGTGTAGTTAGTATGCTAAAGCTTTTCTAATGTCAAGTATCTTTCCTTAGACCATGAGATCGTGCAATTCCGGATACCGTAGGAGTGCTTTGGGTGTATCAAAGCGTCTGGCGTAATCGGGTGACTATAAAGGTGCACTACTGGTATCTCCGAAAGTGACCATTGGGTTGACACGGATCAAGGCGGGATTTGTCACCGTGTAAGCGGAGAGGTATCTCTGGGCCCACTCGGTAGGACATCATCATAATGTGCACAATGTGACCAAGGGGTTGATCACGGGATGATGTGTTACGGAGCAGTAAAGAGACTTGCCGTAGCGAGATTGAACAAGGTATCGGGATACCGACGATCGAATCTCGGGCAAGTCAATACCGCTAGACAAAGGGAATTGTATACGGGATCGATTGAGTCCTTGACATCGTGGTTCATCCGATGAGATCATCGTGGAACATGTAGGAGCCAACATGGGTATCCAGATCCGCTGTTGGTTATTGACGGAGAACGTCTCGGTCATGTTCGCTTGTCTCCCGAACCCGTAGGGTCTACACATAAGGTTCGGTGGCGCTAGGGTTATATAGGAAGCTTGTATGTGGTTACGAATGTTGTTGAGTCCGGATGAGATCCGGACGTCACGAGGAGTTCGGAATGGTCGGAGGTAAAGATTTATATATGGAAAGTTGTTGTTGGGTTCGGAAAAGTTCGGGTTTTTCGGTATTGTACGGGAAGCTTCAAAAGGTTCGGAGGATTCGGAGGGGTCGGAGGTCGGAAAGTGTTCCACCACGTCCAATACAGTAGCATGGGCTGTGGGGCGCCCTAGCCATAATGGGCCAAGGGCACCAGCCCCCAAGGCCCATCGCATGGAAGGGGAAACCCTAAGGGGAGGGCCTCCACTTGACTTGGGAGGCACTCCTCCCCTCTTGGCCGCCCCAAGTCCCATCTAGAGCTGGCCGCACCCTTGGGGTGGGAAACCCTAAAGGCGCAGCCCTCTTTCCCCTATATATACTTGAGGTTTTGGGCTGCCCAACACACATGAGTTCTCTCCTCTTGGTGCAGCCCCCCTCTCCTCCTCCTCCTCTCCCTTGGTGCTTGGCGAAGCCTGCTGGGATGCCACGCTCCTCCATCATCCACCACGCCGTTGTGTTGCTGTTGGATGGTGTCTTCCTCAACCTCTCCCTCTCTCCTTGCTGGATCAAGGCATGGGAGGCGCCACCGGGCTGTACGTGTGTTGAGCAGCGGAGGTGCCGTCCGTTCGGCACTAGGATCTCCGGTGATTTGAATCACGGCGAGTACGACTCCATCAACCCCGTTCACATGAGCGCTTCCGCTTAGCGATCTACAAGGGTATGTAGATGCACTCTCCTTCCCTCGTTGCTAGTTTCTCCATAGATAGATCTTGGTGGCACGTGGGAAAATTTTGAATTTCGCTCGTTCCCCAACGATGGCATCATGAGCTAGGTCTATTCGTAGATTCTTTGCACGAGTAGAACACAAAGTAGTTGTGGGCGTTGATGTTGTTCAATATGCTTACCGTTACTAGTCCAATCTTGTTTTGACGGTATTGTGGGATGAAGCGGCCGGACCAACCTTACGTACTCTTCGTGAGGCAGTTCCACCGGTGACATGCACTTGGTGCATAAGGTGGCTAGCGGTGCCGTCTCTCCCACTTTAGTCGGAACGGATTCGATGAAAAGGGTCCTTATGAAGGGTAAATAGCAATTGGCATATCACGTTGTGGTTTTGCGTGAGGTAAGAAAGCGTTCTTGCTAGAAACCCATAGCAGCCACGTAAAACATGCAACAACAATTAGAGGGCGTCTAACTTGTTTTTGCAGGGTATGCTATGTGATGTGATATGGCCAAGAAGAATGTGATGAATGATATGTGATGTATGAGATTGATCATGTTCTTGTAATAGGATTCACGACTTGCATGTCGATGAGTATGACAACGGCAGAGCCATAGGAGTTGTCTTTATTTATTGTATGACCTGCGTGTCATTGAACAACGCCATGTAATTACTTTACTTTATTGCTAACGGTAGCCATAGTAGTAGAAGTAATAGTTGGCGAGACAACTTCATGAAGACACGATGATGGAGATCATGATGATGGAGATCATGGTGTCATGCGGTGACGATGATGATCATGGAGCCCGAAGATGGAGATCAAAGGAGCAAAATGATATTGGCCATATCATGTCACTATATAATTGCATGTGATGTTTATTATGTTTATGCATCTTGTTTACTTAGAGCGGCGGTAGTAAATAAGATGATCCCTTACACAAATTTCAAGTAGTGTTCTCCCCGATCGTGCACCGTTGCTACAGTTCGTCGCTTCTAAGCACCACGTGATGATCGGGTGTGATGGATTCTTACGTTCACATACAACGGGTGTAAGACAGATTTACACAGCAAAAACACTTGGGGTTAACTTGCGAGCCTAGCATGTGCGCAGACATGGCCTCGGAACACGGAGACCGAAAGGTCGAGCATGAGTCGTATAGTAGATACGATCAACATGAAGATGTTCACCGATGATGACTAGTCCGTCTCACGTGATGATCGGACACGGCCTAGTTGACTCGGATCATGTAATCACTTAGATGACCGGAGGATGTCTATCTAAGTGGGAGTTCATAAGATGAACTTAATTATCTTGAACATAGTCAAAAGACCTTTTGCAAATTATGTAAATAGCTCGTGCTTTAGTTCCTTTGTTTAGATATGTTCCTAGAGAAAATATAGTTGAAAGTTGACGATGGCGATTATGCGGACGGTAGAAAGCTTATGTCCTTAATGCACGCTCGGTGTGCTGAACCCCAAGCGTCGTTTGTGGATGTTGCGAACATCGGACATACACGCTTTGATAACTACGTGATAGTTCGGTTAAGCGGTTTAGAGTTGAGGCACCAAAGGCGTTTTCAAAGCGTCGCGGAACATATAAGATGTTTGAGGGCTGAAATTGGGATTTCAGGCTCGTGCCACGTCAAGAGGTATGAGACCTCCGGCGATTTTCTTAGCCTACAAACTAAGGGAGAAAAGCTCAATCGTTGAGCTTGTACTCAGATTGTCTGGGTACAACAATCACTTGAATCAGTGGGAGTTAATCTTCCGGATGAGATAGTGATGTTTCTCCAAAGTCATTGCCACCAAGCTGCTAGAGCTTCGTGATGAACTATAACATATCAGGGATAGATATGATGATCCATGAGGAATACGCGTAGTTTGACATCGCGAAAGTAGAAATCAAGAAGGAGCATCAATTGTTGATGGTTGGTGAAACCACTAGTTTCAAGAAGGGCAAAGGCAAGAAGGGACACTTCATGAAGCGGCAAATCGATTGTTGCTCCGATTGAAGAAACCCAAGGTTGAACCCAAACCGAGACTAAGTGCTTCTTAGTGAGAGGAGCGGACTTTGAGCGAGAACCACCCTAGATACTTGGTAGATAAGAAGGCGGGCAAGGTCGATAGAAGTATATTTGATATACATGATGTTAATGTGTACTTTACTAGTACTCCTAGTAGCACCAGGGTATTAGATACCGGTTCGGTTGCTAAATATTGGTAACTCGAAATAAAAGCTACGGAATAAAGGAGACTAGCTAAAGGTGAGTGACGATATGTGTTGGAATTGTTTCCAAGGTTGATATGATCAAACATCATACGCTCCCTCTACCATCAAGATTAGTATTAAACTAGAATAATTATCATTTGGTGTTTGCGTTGAGCATAGACATGATTGGATTATGTCTATCGCAATCTGGTTATTCATCTAAGGAGAATAATGGTTACTCTGTTTATTTGAATAATACCTTGATGGTCTTGCACCTAAATAAATGGTTTATTGAATCTCGATCGTAGTGATACACATTTTCATGCCAAAAGATATAAGATAGTAATGATAGTACCACTTACTTGTGGCACTGCCATGTAAGTCATAAACGCATGAAGAAGCTCCATGTTGATGGATCTTTGGACTCACTCGTTTTGAAAAGTTTGAGACATGCGAACCATGTCTATTGGTGCATCGCATGAAGAAACTCCATGCAGATGGATCGTTTAGACTCACTTGATTTTGAATCACTTGAGATATGCAAATCATACCACATGGGCAAGATGAGTGAAAAGCCTCGGTTTGATAAAATGGAACAAGATAGCAACTTGTTGGAAGTAACACATTTTGATGTGTGCAGTCCAATGAGTCTTTGAGGCATCTGATGAATATCGTTATGTTCTTACTTCACAGATGATTTGAGTAGATGTTGAGTATATTTACTTGATGAAACACAAGTCTGAATTATTGAAAGGTTCAAGTAATTTCAGAGTGAAGTTTAAGATCTTCGTGATAAGAGGATAGAATGTCTATGATATGATCATAGAGATGAATATCTGAGTTACGAGTTTTGGCACACAATTAAGACATTGTGCAAATTGTTTCACAATTAATACCGCCTGGAACACCATAGTGTGATGGTGTGTCCGAACATCATAGTTGCACTCTATTGGATATGGTGCGTACCATGATGTCTCTTATCGAATTACCACTATCGTTCATGGCTTAGGCATTAGAGACAACCGCACTCACTTTAAATAGGGCACCACGTAATTCCGTTGAGATGACACCGTATGAACTATGGTTTAGAGAAACCTAAGTTGTCATTTCTTAAAGGTTTGGGGCTGCGACGCTTATGTGAAAAAGTTTCAGGTTGATAAGCTCGAACCCAAAGCGGATAAAATGCATCTTCATAGGACACCCAAAACGGTTGGGTATACCTCCTAATTCAGATCCGAAAGCAATAGGGATTGTTTCTTGAATCGGGTCCTTTCTCGAGGAAAAGTTCGTCTCGAAAAGTTGAGTGGGAGGATGGTGGAGACTTGATAAGGTTATTGAACCTTCACTTCAACTAGTGTGTAGCAGGGCACAGGAAGTTGTTCCGTGGCACCTACACCAATTGAAGTAGAAGCTTATGATAGTGATCATGAAGTTTTGGATCAAGTCACTACAGTACCTCGTAGGGTGACTAGGATGCGTACTACTTCTGAGTGGTACAGTGATCCTGTATAGAAGGTCATGTTGCTAGACAACACTGAACCTACGAGCTATGGAGAAGCGATGGTGGGCCCAAATTCTGACAAATGGTTAGAAACCATGAAATCCGAGATAGGATCCATGTATCAAAACAAAGCATGGACTTTGGTGGACTTGCCCGATGATCGGCAAGCCATTGAAATAAATGGGTCTTTAAGAAGAAGACGGACATGGACGGTAATGTCACCTTCTATGAAGCTCGACTTGTGGCAAAGAGTTTTTCACAAGTTCAAGGAGTTGACTACAATGAGATATTCTCATTCGTAGCGATGCTTAAGTCCATCGGAATCATGTTAGCATAAGCTGCATTTATGAAATCTGGCAGATGGATGTCAAAATGAGTTTCCTTACCGTTTAAAAGGAAAGGTTGTATGTGATACAATCAGAAAAGTTTTGTCGATCCTAAGGATGCTAAAAGGTATCTGGCTCAATGATCCTTTCTAAGGATGGAGTAAGCATCTCGGAGTTGGAATGTGCACTTTGATGAGATGATCAAAGATTTTGGGTGTATACAAAGTTTATGAGAAACTTGTATTTCCAAAGAAGTGAGTGGGAGCACTATAGAATTTTTGATGAGTATATGTTGTTGACATATTGTTGATCGAAATGATGTAGAATTTGGAAAGCATATAGGGTTATTTGAAAAGTGTTTTCAAGTGAAAACCTGTATTAAGCTACTTGAACATTGAGCATCAAGATCTATAGTGATAGATCAAAAATGCTTAATGGTACTTTCAAATGAGCATATACCTTGACATGATCTTGAAGGTGTTCAAGATGGATCATCAAAGAAGGAGTTCTTGCCGAGATGTAAGGTATGAAGTTAAGACTTAAAGCTCGACCACGGCAGAAAAGAGAGAAAGGACGAAGGTCGCCCCTATGCTTCGGACATAGGCTCTATAGTATGCTATCTTTGTGTCTGCACTGATGTGTGCCTTGCTACATATCGGCAAGAGAGTACAAAGGTGATCAAGGAGTGGATCACCGGATAGCGGTCAAAATTATCCTTAGAGGAATAAGGACATGTTTCTCGATTATGGAGGTGATAAAGAGTTGGCGTAAAGGGTTACGTCGATGCAAGCTTTAACACCTATCCGAAAGTGACTCGAGAAGCAAACCGGATCGTATAGTGGAGCAACCATTTGGAATAGCTCCAAGTGGAGCGTGAAAGCAGCATTTACAATATGACATAGAGAATTGCGAAGTACACACGGATCTGAAAGGTTCGGACCGTTGACTAAAACCTCTCTCACAAGCAAAACATGATCAAACCCGAACTCATTGAGACTTAATCACATGGTGATGTGAACTAGTTTAAGACACTAGTAAACTCTTTGGATGTTGGTCACATGGCGATGTGACTTATCGATGTTAATCACATGGCGATGTGAACTAGATTATTGACTCTAGTGCAAGTGGGAGACTGTTGGAAATATGCCCTAGAGGCAATAATAAATTAGTTATTATTATATTTCCTTGTTCATGATAATCGTTTATTATTCATGCTATAATTGTATTGACCGGAAACAGCGATACATGTGTGGATACATAGACAACACCATGTCCCTAGTAAGCCTCTAGTTAACTAGCTCGTTGATCAATAGATGGTTACGGTTTCCGACCATGGACATTGGATGTCATTGATAACGGGATCACATCATTAGGAGAATGATGTGATGGACAAGACCCAATCCTAAGCCTAGCACAAAGATCGTAGTTCAGTATGCTAAAGCTTTTCTAATGTCAAGTATCTTTTCCTTAGACCATGAGATCGTGCAATTCCGGATACCGTAGGAGTGCTTTGGGTGTATCAAAGCGTCTGGCGTAATCGGGTGACTATAAAGGTGCACTACAGGTATCTCCGAAAGTGACCATTGGGTTGACACGGATCAAGGCGGGATTTGTCACCTGTAAACGGAGAGGTATCTCTGGGCCCACTCGGTAGGACATCATCATAATGTGCACAATGTGACCAAGGGGTTGATCACGGATGATGTGTTACGGAACGAGTAAAGAGACTTGCCGTAACGAGATTGAACAAGGTATCGGGATACCGACGATCGAATCTCGGGCAAGTGCAATACCGCTAGACAAAGGGAATTGTATACGGGATCGATTGAGTCCTTGACATCGTGGTTCATCCGATGAGATCATCGTGGAACATGTGGGAGCCAACATGGGTATCCAGATCCCGCTGTTGGTTATTGACCGGAGAACGCCTCGGTCATGTTCGCTTGTCTCCGAACCCGTAGGGTCTACACACTTAAGGTTCGGTGGCGCTAGGGTTATATAGGAAGCTTGTATGTGGTTACCGAATGTTGTTGAGTCCGGATGAGATCCCGGACGTCACGAGGAGTTCGGAATGGTCCGGAGGTAAAGATTTATATATGGAAAGTTGTTGTTCGGGTTAGGAAAAGTTCGGGTTTTTCGGTATTGTACCGGAAGCTTCGAGAAGGTTCGGAGGATTCGGAGGTCCGGAAATTGTTCCACCACGTCCAATACAGTAGCATGGGCTGTAGGGGGCGCCCTAGCCATAATGGGCCAAGGGCACCAGCCCCCAAGGCCCATGCGCATGGGAAGGGGAAACCCTAAGGGGAGGGCCTCCACTTGACTTGGGAGGCACTCCTCCCCTCTTGGCCGCCCCAAGTCCCATCTAGGGCTGGCCGCACCCCTTGGGTGGGAAACCCTAAGGGGCGCAGCCCTCTTTCCCCTATATATACTTGAGGTTTTGGGCTGCCCAACACACATGAGTTCTCTCCCTCTTGGTGCAGTCCTGCCTCTCCTCCTCCTCCTCTCCCTTGGTGCTTGGCGAAGCCCTGCGGGATTGCCACGCTCCTCCATCATCACCACGCCGTTGTGTTGCTGTTGGATGGTGTCTTCCTCAACCTCTCCCTCTCTCCTTGCTGGATCAAGGCCTGGGAGACGTCACCGGGCTGTACGTGTGTTGAACGCGGAGGTGCCGTCCGTTCGGCACTAGGATCTCCGGTGATTTGAATCACGACGAGTACGACTCCATCAACCCCGTTCACATGAACGCTTCCGCTTAGCGATCTACAAGGGTATGTAGATGCACTCTCCTTCCCCTCGTTGCTAGTTTCTCCATAGATAGATCTTGGTGGCACGTAGGAAAATTTTGAATTTCTGCTACGTTCCCCAACAGGAGGGACATCAACGTAAAAGCATTCACCTAGGCCTAGAATTAGACCACACATTACGATCTCGAGGTAGATCAACTCTATACTTGATACATCTTCATCAATATAAACAAGAGCAGGGTGTAGGGTTTTACCTCCATCAAGAGGGCCCGAACCTGGGTAAACATCGTCTCCTTCGTTCCTGTTAACCTCGATCTAAGATCCACAGCTCGGGACCCCCTACCCGGAGGTCTGCCGGTTTTGACACCAACAGCGGGGGTGGCGCTGACGGGGAGGGAGACGACGTCGGCATCAGGCCGCACACTCTTGGCGGGCTCGGTGCGTGCACACGGGGCGCACTTTGGGACACACATCGCAGGCTACGACCACGGCCGGCAAAAAAGGTTTGCCGACGCATGTCGTGCTCGTCCTGGAAGCATGTGCCCCAGAGGGGCGAGTTGACATCATACCTGCAGTTGGAGAGGAGCTGGCGCGGAATCCTGGCGCGATGACGGGCGATCTCCTGGAGGAGGACACAGCCGCTCGCCGGGAGGGGGGGAATGGGCACCCGATCCGGGCTCAGATGCCACCCATTGGGGAGGTGGGCCTCTGACCACGGCAACGGGGTGTCGGTCTCCCAGTACTGGCGGCAGACTTCAACCTTCACATACGGCCTGTAGCATGGCGCGACCGCCGGAGGGGAGATGGAGAAAGACGCTGGCGAGGTGGACTGGCTGGCCATACTTCCAGACGAGGCGGATGACGACCGCCTCGTGGTCGTGCTTGGTCTTTTTGCCGGGGTGCCACTTCCAGAAACCCATGGCCGGCGGGGAGCGAGGTCGACGACGGCTAGGGTTTGGTATCTCCGATGGAGGGGGCAATGGTGGGGAAGTGGATGGGGATGGGGAGTGGCAGTGGAAGTTCACGGCTTTCCCATAAAAAAGGACGTGGCCGGGGACCGTCTGGGTGATGACTTGTGGGCCCAACCATCCGTGCGCATTGACTAGGGTTGGTGGGAGGTCGTTGGACGACCGACACGCAGGCCTGAGGCGGACGCCGAGACGCCGCGTGCCCGTTCGTTCGTTGTCCGTGTGTCTACGAAGCTCGCTCAACTACGCGCCTGGAATGGGTTGAGCCGAATAAAAAATGACACAATTTGAGGATGGAGATGCGTGTTGGGCCGGCTCGTCTGTCCGTTTTGGTCCAAACGGACGCGGCCGGTCGGTGATCTGCGTTGGAGTTGGCCTTACTCCGGCGATCTTTCCTCTCCCGCGCATCAGGACGGTTTGATGGAGCGGTAAAACAGAGTGACGTATCAGGCCCCTATGCATGCAAAGTTTGCTCTTGCTCTGTCGCTCTGGCTGTCTGGCAGCACACAAGAACAAGATGCATGTCTTTCGGAAGGTGGTTGCCATTGCTGGCTTATTTCTGCGGCCGGATCGATCTCTGACTCCTGTGAGCGCACGAAGACACACGTCTTTGCCGAAGACTCGAAGCAGCATCTTACGTGCATTAAAGGCGTCACGCGAGACTCGCATCGAGTGCACATGCATGGCATATCAGCCATGGCGGATGGCGCCGTCTCATCTGTTTACATGAGGATGGGGCGCGGCCTACTCCTGTATCAATTATCTGTCATCCGTTCGCGTACGCACTGACTGTTCACATTGTCATCACCTTAAGCTTTGGAATGCTCGTAATAATATGTACTTCCTCCGTTTCTAAATATAAGTCTTTTTAAAGATTTTAATATGAAGAGTAAATGGCGCTGGCGGTTCGAGAACTTGCGCTGCGGGTGCACTTAAGTCACGGTACTTGGAAACTGGAAAAACCCGTCAGAGAACTTGCATTGCGGGTGCAGATAGGTCACATATGCCATCTGAACCGGCCAGCTGTCCTATTTTCGAGAAAAACCCGTCATAGAACTTGCGTTGCGGGTGTAAATAGATCACATTTCAAATTTTTCGTTCCTGGACATTTTTTTAAAGTCACGAACCACAAATATTTTTAATAAATATTTTTTTATTTATCGTCCGAGAACATTATTTTAAAGTTGCGAATCACAAACATTTTTTAAATGTTCACCACTTAAAACAAATGTTCTCAAATCACAAATATTTTTCAAATTTATCATTCACGAACATTTTTTAAAGTCGTGAACCAATATTTTTCAAATTAATCATTCATGAACATTTTCAAATTTATTGTTCGCAAACATTTTCAAAATTTTCATTCGTGGACATTTATTAAAAGTCACGAATCACAAATATTTTTACATTTAATATTCGCGAACTTTTTTTAGAGTCGCGAATCACAAATATATTTTTAAATGTTCACAACTTAAAAAAAATGTTCACGAATCACAAATATTTTTCAAATTTATCGTTCTCAATTTTTTTTAAAGTCGTGGACAAATAATTTTCAAATTAATCATTCACCACATTTTCAAATTTATCGTTCGCAAGAATTTTCAAAAAAAAAATTCGTGGACATTTTTTTAAAGTCACGAATCATAAATATTTTTAATAAATATTTTTTTTGATTTATCGTTCGCGAACTTTTTTAAAGTCATGAATCACAAATATATTTTTTGAAATGTTCGCGAACATTTTTTTAAAGTCGTGAACAAATAGTTTTCAAATTTATCATTCACGAACATTTTTTTTAAGTCACGAATCACATAAATTTTTAAAGTCGTGAACAAATTTATCGCGCTTGACCGTTAGAGGGAGAAAACCGGGCAGCTGACCGGTTCAGATGACCTGTGTGACCTATCTGCACCCGTAATGCAAGTTCTATGACGGGTTTTTCCGGTTTGCAAGTACTGTGACTTAAGTGCACCCGTAGCGCAAGTTCTCGGACCGCAGGTGCCATTTACTCTAATATGAATTACATACGGATGTATATAGACGTAGACTAAAGTAAAGATTCACTCATTTTGCTCCGTATGTAGTTCATATTGGAATATCTAAAAAGATTTATATTTGAGAACGGAGAGAGTAGATGAGTAGTAGCTTCAAGGTCAATGCGAGCAGAGGGATTCCTGAATCCATCTTTTGGAGACATGCAACTCCCGGCTTTTGTTTTGTGGTCAGAACTCGGAGACCAAGCCGCTTGTCCGGTCCAAGAAAAGCATTTGTAGAAGCCGTACTGGCCATGATCAATTCATGAACTGCACCCGCCATGATCATTCGGTTGTTGTTGTTGGCTGCCTGCCCAACTAGCAAATAAGTAGTGCTTAATCTTAGGCGTACAAGTCACAACGTACAGCACGAAGGACTAGGATCGTATCAATGGAGCTGTCGTTTCTCCTGGTCCATTAGATTAGATATATGGTGCTATGTCTGTACATGTATACTCAGTGTTCCTCAACCCCAAATAAGCAGAAGGACATCAACAGCTGTGCGTTAATTAAACCCTCATCTACCGTCCAAAAGTAAAGTAACCACGAGTCTAATCATGTTTCCATTTTTCCGTTCAAATAGACCCATGTAGTTAAATGCGCCGTTAGATCTCGTGCTCCTAGCTTTTGTCTGCTTAATTAGCTGTAGCTAGCACTGCGTATGTACGCTTGCCCCGTGATTGATCCTTCTTTGCCCTAGCTTGGGATCCATGGCAAGCTATGCTGTTGAGATGTCGGTTTCAGCTGTGCCTTTGCCTGGCTTGTCCAGATTGAGAACGGAGATATTCTCTGATGCGCGCCACGTACTAGGCGGCTTAATCTCCATCAGTAATCAATTACAACGATTTATTTGGTGGCTGGGTAGTCATGATTGCTACTAGTTGTTTCTTAATCCCCCCTGATGTTTCTTTAGTATACCTAGTTTCCCTGGGAATGTGGCTGAGAGTGCAGTAGTGGCAGTCCTTCTAAATATAGCATTGGAATGTTTTTTGTAGGTATGAATGAAAAATTCTTATCTCATACGACTGATATTGGCCTGGTTATGTCTTTATCTCATGCGATTGATATTGGCCTGGTTATATCCTGCCAGAGGGAGTGCATAGTTAGTATTATAAGGACCTCTACCGTTTCTTCTCGCAAGCATGAAGGGCCGATAGAAATACCACATGGTGAAGTGCGCCGACATTTGCCTTCCCAAGGAAATGGGTGAGTTGGGTATTCTGGCCTCTAGTCGGATGAACGCCGCCCTCATGCTTAGGTGGGTCTGGCGGATCATCCGCGGGGAGGGAGGATTATGGCTGTTGCTTCTTCAGGCAAAGTACCTTTGGGGAGTGCCGCGTCTAGCTTGCGACCGCATGGAGGGCTCCCGATTTTGGCGGTCGATCCGGAAGATCAAGCGAAATTCACCTGGGGTTGTCCTTCTCGATTGGTAATGGCCGAGGGGCCATGTTTTGGTTAGATCGTTGGGTGGACGGAACTCCTCTTTGCACGGGTTCCTAGACTTGTTTGCCATCTGTGTGAATCCGTTGCTATTGGTCTCTCAGGCGGTCCAAAATGGTCAATGGAACATCTTGTTTCGTCACTCATTTGGCCCAGCGGAGGTGTTGGAGTGGTCCAATTTACAGGCAACCCTACCTCCCGTGTTGGCTAATGACCCGGATTTTGCGCAATGGATCCTTTCTCCCTTGGGAGAATTTTCGGTGGCTTCGGCATACCGTGCGTTGTGACGTAGGACGACGATTGAGTGGATGATGCCCCTTTGGAAGGCGCCTCTCCCCTTGAAGATTAATTTTTTTATTTGCCGTCTACTAAGGGATCGCCTCCCTTCGAAGACGGAGGTGCTCAAGAGGCATGGCCCGAGCAATGGGTTGTGCCCATTGTGTGGTGTTCTAGAAACTCGAACCCACATCCTCTTCTCCTGCACGGCGGCTAGGTCGCTTTGGATATTTGTTCGGGAGGCCCTCGGGCATGAGTAGGAAGTTGCGGATCTTGCCAGCTTCCTCCAGGCCAGAGCGGTGCGGACCGGAAGGCAAAGACGCCTCTTCTGGCTGATCTTTGTTGTGCTTACTTGGACGCTATGGATGACGTGTAATAAGATGGTGATCGAGAGGGTCTTTCTGCAATGAGCCTATGGCTCTTTCGTCAAATTTCTTGTGTTCATGCAGCACTGGCACCTGCTGGCTAGGCAACGGGACCAGGTGCGCCTATGGCGGATGTTGGACGCACTACATTCCTTGGCGCGTCGACTAGCTTCTCCGGAAACCCCTTGATGTGATGCCACTTGGTGGCCTTTTTTCTTCCTTTTCTCTAATGTTTTTTTGGGCTTGCTTGTGCTGTAGCCCTAGCAGACTCATTATGTCGGTATGTTGCTACTCGGTTTGTGGACGGGGTTGTTGCTTTATTTATATGGGATGAAAGTCTGTTTCAAGATATTGGCCTGGTTCAAAGGATAACAGTACATGAACGATCTAGTCCAAAACATAAAAATGGACCTCTTACTATGTCACCTAATGCTAACACTGCTTGGGATGTAAAACAGGTTGCTAAACAACAAGTAGCAGAAGATGGTTACTGTTAGAGCATCTCCAACATTGCTTGAAAAATCTTTCTCAATAAGTAGTTATTAGAGGGGTCCCACTTGTCAATGAGATCTCTCTCTATCTCTATCTTACTCTCTCCCTCCCTCTCTCTCTCTCAAGACCATAATGGAAAACAACAGTGTGAGTGGTGGGCGGCGGTGGCGTGATGGTCTGACAGGCGGCTACGACGATGGCATGTGGTCATCAATTGAGTTGCTCAGGCGGCGGCGATGGCATGTTGGGCATTGGCAATGACACGATGACATGACATGTATTGGGAAAGGTAGTAGGATAAGGCCAAATCTTCCTAAATATTGGGGAAGATGGGGTGTTCTATTGGGACGTCTGAATGATTTATTGGAAATTGTGGAACTGTTGGAGCACGTGTTTTGGCCCAACTCCCCCAATACATGAATTTAATTGGAGATTGGGAATCTCAAGATGCTCTTAGAATTATGCCCATTTGGTAATCCATATGTTATTTGGGGTGTGCCATATGTGATTTTGGCCATTCTAAATTCAAGCCCCTGTTTTACTTTCTAAGTTTTGAGGGAGAGGAATGAGTAGTTTTCTACTCCTCTTGTAATGGCTACAATCAAATAAAACAATTCTATTTCAAAAGCTCCAAAAATCCCAAAGAAAAAGAGGATCAAATAAATAAATTTCAAGGAGCAATATTCTAAAAAGTAGCCATTAGAAGAAGAATGGGGATAAACATGTCTTCTTGTTCTTCAAATTAGGAAAAATAGCCTTCCAAAATACGGCGTCACAAGTTTTTGCTTGTTATCTAAATTAAACGCATGACAATCGCAGCTTCCCTCTGTGAAGGGCCTTTCTATTTACTTTTATGTTGTGTCGTCACCTTCCTAGAGCAAGTTTAACATGTATTCTGTCTAACATTATGTGATGCATGAGTAATGTGATGCCTTGTACTAAATCATAATAGCTAGTCCTTCTTCAACTTCTTTGGTGTCTTGCATTTATGTTTTGCTTCACAAAAAGACTTGCGGGATACCATGTTGTCATATTTGCATCATGTCCATTTTGATCATCTTGATGTTTGAGATGATTTATTATAACTTACTAATTGGTTGGAATCATACCATGGGAGAGCATAGTTACTAAGTTTTTGTTATGTTGCGGTTATTTTTATCAGACATTTGAAAAGTGGTCGCAGACTAAATTTTTGTGCATACACATAACAAAAAAAGGTAATCATAAAAGTTTTTCTTTGTTGCATTAGTTTGTTAACTAAAATGCTTGAGGGCATGCAATAGGCTGCTCAGGGAGCTGAAACGTCTCAAACGTATCTACTTTTGCTAGGTTGTTGGCCTCTAATTTGCATAATCTGAATAAAACTAATCCAGATTGACATTGTTTTCAACAGAATTTCACCATGGTGTTTTTTTGCGCATAATTAAAGTTGTCTGAAAGCTCCCCAAATGTTATTAAATTGTTTCCCGGAAGAAAGAGCCACGGAGCTAGAAGGGGGGACGGAGGGGGGCCATCAGGTGGCCACGCGGCCTAGGGGACATTGGGCCCTAGTTACCACCTTACGCCCTCCTTTAGAAGATAAATATCTTTTGCCTCGAAACCCTCATGAAATTAACCTCAGAAGTTTTCGCGACATGGAGCCGCCGCCACCTCTGTTCTTCTTTCGGAGGGCTAATCTGGAGGTTGATCTTGGCCTCTGGAGAGGGTATTGAGCACCATCGTCATCACCACCATCATGATTTCTCATTTCATGTGTGAGTAATATCCCATTCTCCATGTAGGTACATAGGGTGGATGGGAATTGGATGAGATATATTATGTAATAGATGCTAGATTTGTTAGGGTTTGATGCTAGTACCATGTATGTTATGAGATTGATATTATCATGTCTTTGCTATTCTTAATGCTTGACACTAGGGCCCAGGTGTCATGATTTCCGACCTAAACTCTTTATGTTTCCATGAATATATATACGTGTTTTGGATCTTATTTGCAAGTTATATGCATCTATTATGGTTCTGAACAATAGACCTTGAAGTGGCAATAATTAGGGTTATCGAAGAGGGTGGTTGTGATTTGAGAATTACATGTGTTCAAAAATTGTTAATATTTGGCTCCGGTGCTTTGTAAAAGTAGCGCTTTAATTACCCTTAATTTCTATTAGGATCCTTTCAAAATGGGAGGGTAGGACAAAAGATGTAGTGCAAATTCTTATTGTAAGCACATACAACTACACAGCGAATACATGCTTACATATGATTGATGAATTGAGCCTGATTTGTTGTCACCTTGTGTTACAGCTATTACATATTTTATTTCATCCTTGCAACGTCCATTATCCACTCCCATGCCTACCATTTTCATACTTGTTGCTCTTTTTACATTACTTTAGTATTCGCAACTGTTGGGAATCACTCTTTTATTACCACAACTACGTTCACTACATCGTTTTTGCTACTAATAAATTCTATCTAGCAAGTATTGTTTTCCACGTGTGGTTGAATTGACAATTCACCGGCTAAGGCTTATAAGTATTCTTTGACTCCCATCGTTTTGAATCAATAAATTTTGGTTGTAATACTTCTATTGAAGACTGTTGCGATCTCCTACAATTGTGGGTTATCAAGCCCAAATCTTGCCACAACTGCTAGAGTGCTTTCACATGCCATCGCATTGCTCCCCCTCCTCTTTCCCAGTTGGCGGCTACTACCTCTTGAGCATGCGTTGGTTTTCCCTTGAAGAGGAAAGGGTGATGCAGCAAAGTAGCGTAAGTATTTCCCTCAGTTTTTGAGAACCAAGGTATCAATCCAGTAGGAGACTACACGCAAATTTCCTAGTACCTGCACAAACAATCAAGAACCTTGCAACCAACGCGATAAAGGGGTTGTCAATCCCTTCACGGCCACTTGCAAAAGTGAGATCTGATAAAGATAATAAGATAAATATTTTTGGTATTTTTGTTGTATAGATTGAAAAGTAAAGATTGCAAAATATATAATAAACTAGAATTATAGATCGGAAACTTATATGACGTAAAGTAGACCCGGGGGCCATAGCTTTCACTAGTGGCTTCTCTCATGATAGCATATATTACGGTGGGTGAACAAATTACTGCCGAGCAATTGATAGAAAAGCGCATAGTTATGAGAATATCTAGGCATGATCATGAACATAGGCATCACGTCCGTGTCAAGTAGACCGAAGCGATTCTGCATCTACTACTGTTACTCCACACATCGACCGCTATCTAGCATGCATCTAGAGTATTAAGTTCATAAGAACGGAGTAACGCATTAGGCAAGATGACATGATGTAGAAGGATAAACTCAAGCAATATGATATAAACCCCATCTTTTTATCCTCGATGGCAACAATACAATACGTGTCGGTTCCCTTTCTGTCACTGGGATCGAGCACCGCAAGATTGAACCCAAACCTAAGCACTTCTCCCATTGCAAGAAAGAGCAATCTAGTAGGCCAAACTAAACCGATAATTCAAAGAGACTTGCAAAGATATCAAATCATGCATATGAGAATTCAGAGAAGAATCAAATATTGTTCATAGATAATCTTGATCATAAACCCACAATTCATCGGATCTCCACAAACACACCGCAAAAAGTATTACATCGAATAGATCTCGAAGAACATCGAGGAGAACTTTGTATTGAGAACCAAAGAGAGAGAAGAAGCCATCTAGCTAATAACTATGGACCCGAAGGTCTGTGGTAAACTACTCACACATCATCGGAGAGGCTATGGTGTTGATGTAGAAGCCCTCCGTGATCGAATCCTCCTCCGGCAGATCGCCGGAAAAGGCCCCAAGATGGGATCGGGTATAGAAGACTATGGCGGTGGAAAAGTGGTTTCGTGGCTCCCCTGGATGTTTTCAGGGTATAAGAGTATATATATAGGTGAAAGAAGTAGGTCGGTGGAGCTACGAGGGGCCCACGAGGGTGGGGGCGCGCCTACCCCCCTGGGCGCGTCCACTTGCCTCGTGGCCGCCTCGTTGCGTCTCTAACTTCCACTCCAAGTCTCCTAGATTGCTTTTGTTCCAAGAAAGATCCTCGCGATGGTTTCGTTCCTATTGGATTCCGTTTGATATTCCTTTTCTGCGAAACACTGAAATAGGCAGAAAACAGCAACTGGCACTCGGCCTCCGGTTAATAGGTTAGTCCCAAAAATAATATAAAGAGCATATTAAAGCCCATTAAACATCCAAAACAGATAATATAATAGTATGGAACAATAAAAAATTATAGATACGTTGGAGACGTATCAGGATCCCCAAGCTTAATTCCTGTTCGTCCTCGAGTAGGTAAATTATAAAAACAGAATTTTTGATGTGGAATGCTACCTAACATAATTTTCAATATAATTTTCTTTATTGTGGCATGAATGTTCAGATCGAAAAGATTCAAGACAAAAGTTTAATATTGACATAAAAATAATAATACTTCAAGCATACTAACTAAGCAATTATGTCTTCTCAAAATAACATAGCCAAAGAAAGCTCATCCCTACAAAATCATATAGTTTGGCGATGCTACATCTTCGTCACACAAAATGCTCTCATCATGCACAACCCCGTTGACAAGCCAAGCAATTGTTTCATACTTTAGTATTCTCAAACTTTTTCAACTTTCACGCAATACATGAGCGCGAGCCATGGACATAGCTGTCGAGGAACACAGTAATTTCAAAAAAATTCCTACGCACACGCAAGATCATGGTGATGCATAGCAACGAGAGGAGAGAGTGTTGTCCACGTACCCTCGTAGACCGTTAAGCGGACAACGCGGTTGATTTAGTCATACGTCTTCATGATCGACAGATCCTCAGTACCGAACGTACGGCACCTCCGCGTTCAGCACACGTTCAGCTCGGTGACGTCCCGCGAACTCACGATCCAGTAGAGCTCGAGGGAGAATTTCTTCAGCACGAAGGCGTGGTGACGATGTTGATGAAGCTACCGACGCAGGGCTTCGCCTAAGCACCGCTACGATATGATCGAGGTGGATTATGGTGGAGGGGGGCACCGCACACGGCTAAAAGATCAATGATCAATTGTTGTGTCTTTGGGGTGCCCCCCTGCCCCTGTATATAAAGGGGGGAAGGAGGAGAGGGCCGGCCAAGGGAGAGGCGCGCCCAAGGGGGGGGGGGCAATCCTACTCCAAGTAGGTTTGTCCCCCACCTTTCCTATTCCAAGAAGGAGAAGGGGGAAGGAGGAGGTGGAGAGAAGGAAGGAGAGGGGGGCCGCCGCCCCTTCCCCATGTCCAATTCAGATTGGGGCAAGGAGGGCCGCGCACCACCTCCTGGCTGCCCTCTCTCTTCTCCACTAAGGCCCATAAGGCCCAATAGCTTCTCGGGGGGGGGGGGGGTCCGGTAACCCCCGGTACTCCGGTATATGTCTGAAACCTCCCGAAACACTTTCGGTGTCCGAACATAGTCGTCCAATATATCGATATTTATGTCTCGACCATTTCGAGACTCCTCGTCATGTCCGTGATCATATCCGGGACTCCGAACTATCTTCGGTACATCAAAACACAAAAACTCATAATACCGATTGTCGGTGTCAAAACCGGCGGATCTCGGGTAGGGGGTCCCGAACTGTGCGTCTAGGCGGATGGTAACAGGAGACAAGGGACATGATGTTTTTACCCAGGTTCGGGCCCTCTCGATGGAGGTAAAACCCTACTCCTGCTTGATTAATATTGATGATATGGGTAGTACAAGAGTAGATCTACCACGAGATCAGAGAGGCTAAACCCTAGAAGCTAGCCTATGGTACGATTGTTGTTCGTCCTGCGGACTAAAACCCTCCGGTTTATATAGAGACCGGAGAGGGCTAGGGTTACACAGAGTCGGTTATAATGGGAGGATATCTACATATCTGTATCGCCAAGCTTGCCTTCCACGCCAAGGAAAGTCCCATCCGGACACGGGACGAAGTCTTCAATCTTGTATCTTCATAGTCCAGGAGTCCGGCCAAAGGCTATAGTCCGGCTATCCGGACACCCCCTAATCCAGGAATCCCTCAGTAGCCCCCGAACCAGGCTTCAATGACGATGAATCCAGCGCGTAGATTGTCTTCAGCATTGCAAGGCGGGTTCTGCTCCAAATTCTGTGTACCTGTTGAATAGTGTCCGGCTTCTCGTGAATATTGTGCTCCTTGGCTTCCACGCCCAATAATGGTCGTCTTCCACGTGTCAAACGAATGCGAAAAGCCAGGGTGTTGTTACATTTACCCCCCCTAGGTGCGAAAATGAGCTGCCTATAAAAGAGACGAGGATTTAGATCCGAATCACACCATCTTCCCTTTCCGAGCGTTCATCGGAGCGCATCCAACAGAAATCCATTCCATCATGGCCAGTCGACGCAGCTCCTCCTCTCGCCCTCCCAGCCCTCAACCTGGAGATTGGGAGAGATGTTCCGTCCCGCATAGCGAGCTAGTGACGCTCCAGACCAAGGGATTTCTTCCCCCAGCCTTCATGGTCCCAGTTCGAGCCGGACTCGCCACCTATAGTGGCGGAAAGCAGGCGAAGAGCGTCCCCAATCCCTCCAAAGGAGAGCGGGTATGCCTTGTCCCTTATTTCATAAGAGGCTCGGATTTCCAATTCATCTGTTTCACCGGGGGCTCCTGGAGTTCTACGGCCTCCAGTTGCACAACCTTACGCCTGCCTCCATTTTGCATATTGCGGGCTTCGTAGCCCTTTGCGAGCTATTTTTGGGCATCGAGGCTCATTTCGCGTTGTGGAAGAAGATGTTCTGCCTTGTGCCCCGTTCTCAGGAGGGGTCGATATATCAAGTGGGCGGAGCCGAACTATGGCGCATCGCCGGGACCGGATATCTATCCGGAACCCCAAGGAAGGCGTCCGAAGACTGACCTTCAGAGTGGTTTTATATAGAAGATGTCCCCCTGCCGGACCCTGTTCGGATCGGCATCCCCGAGTTCAATAATGCTCCCTTGAAGAAGCGCCTAAGCTGGCGTCCACGGAGCCCTCAGAGGGAAAATGACAAGGGCGTCCTTTACGATGAGCCGGATAAGGTTGTTAGCTCATTCGGATGACCATGATCGGGTCATGGCCACATGCATTATGCTTGGGGGGTGCAGCCGCTTCAAGATAGAGGCCACCCCATGTGGGATTTCAACAGGAGGATGATGCCACCGCTGCGGCCGCAAGGGCCGGATCGTTTCTGCTGCTCGACGAAGGCCTTGTCCGCATTGTACAAGGGAGAAGAGGAGGAGTTCCTCCGCGTCAATCCACAGGACGGATTTTCTATGTACAATCCTCCAAGCTGGGTAAGCGGACACTTCTTTTTGCCCATCTGTTCCATATTCCCATAGTTAAGTACCTTATCTTGTGATTTCGACGCAGGAATTGCGCCGGGCCGTGAAGGATATAAACATCCCTCCTCCACAACCCGAGGATCCGGAACGGTCCCTCGATCCAGCCTCCCAAGAGGATCCGGACATATCCGTGGAGCTGATCGATGGGGTATTTTACCAACTGAGCATCGACAATGCCTTGGTCGCCATTACGGCCGATTACCCCGGAATACTTCCGGCCTCACACGTAACTGAGACCGAAGTCCCAATACTTTGAAAATGATCCATCCGTGCTTATTTTTTATCACCGTATACCAATGGTGTTTTGCAGGGGGAGCCCTTGAGGCGGAAGGCCGAGCCTGCGGTGGCTAGCCAACAAGGGGAAGCAAGGCCCAGGAAGTTGAAAAGAAGTGCGGTCCGGATTGAGACGCTAGCGCAACGGTATGGCGTGCCATCTTATTCCCAGGTTTTATTCCCGGAAGGCATACTAACGCTCGTGCTCTCTTCAGGAAAAAGAGCGCCGCGGACTATATCCGGAGAGGTTGCCAATCGAGCCTCCACCAGCCAGGCTCCAAAGCCAGTCGAAGCGGAGGCAAACACGAGGCGTCGCCGGACGCTCCTCCGACAGAGTATGCCGACGGCATGCGCCACCAATTACGAGGTGGGGAGTGCCATGAATCACAGGTGTCGCGGACAGTTCTTTGACGCATGTTTCTCCCAAGAGGCATTGGATGCCTTCAATTGGAGATGCGCACTCCGTGCCTCTCAAAATGGTCTAGCGAGCCACGGAGCAGTATGTGAAAGACATACGGGTAGAAAATTTGATGGTTATATATGCCAGTAGCCCCCGAGACTTGAAACAGTTAGAATAACTGATTTAAGGATCATTTGTTATGCAGGATCTTACAAAAAAGAATACCCAACTGTCCCGGGAGCTGGAAGAGTGCAAAGCCCAACTTGAGGCCGCACTAGCCGCTGCAGGGGAGGCCAAGGAGACCCCCTCTGGTAATATACGCTTCGAAAGATAAGTATGTGTTGGGGAACGTAGTAATTTCAAAAAATTTCCTACGATCACGCAAGACCATGGTGATGGCATAGCAACGAGAGGGAAGAGTGTCCGTCCACGTACCCTCGTAGACCGAAAGCGGAAGCGTTATAACAACGCGGTTGATGTAGTCGACGTCTTCACGATCCGACCGATCCAAGCACCGAACGACGGCACCTCCGAGTTACGCACACGTTCAGCTCGATGGCGATCCCGGACTCGATCCAGCAAAGTGTCGGGATGAGTTCCGTCAAGACGACGGCATGGTGACGATGTTGATGCTCCACCGACGCAGGGCTTCGCCTAAGCTCCATGACGATATGACTTCTCCGCGCAGGGCTTCGCCTAAGCTCCATGACGATATGACCGAAGTGGAATATGGTGGAAGGGGCACCGCACACGGCTAAGGAAAGATCCGAGATCAACTTGTGTGTCATGGGGTGCCCCTTGCCCCGTATATAAAGGAGCAAGGGAGGAGGTGGCGGCCCAGGAGGAGGGGCGCCAAGGGGAGTCCTACTCCCACCGGGAGTAGGACTCCTTCTTCCTAGTCCAACTAGGAGAAGGGGAAAGGGGAAGTGGAGAAGGAAGGGAGAGGTGGGCTGCGCCCAAACCCCTTGTCCAATTCGGACTGGGCTTGGGAGGGCGCACGCCACCTCCTGGCTCCTTCCCACTAAGGCCCATTAAGGCCCAATACTTTTCCCCGTATTCCCGTAACTCCCCGGTACTCCGAAAAATACCCGAATCACTCGGAACCTTTCCGAACTCCGAATATAGTCGTCCAATATATCGATCTTTACGTCTCGACCATTTCGAGACTCCTCGTCATGTCCCCGATCTCATCCGGGACTCCGAACTCCTTCGGTACATCAAAACTCATAAACTCATAATATAAGCATCATCGAAACCTTAAGCGTGCGGACCCTACGGGTTCGAGAACTATGTAGACATGACCTAGAACTATTCTTGGTCAATAACCAATAGCGGGACCTGGATGCCCATATTGGCTCCTACATATTCTCGAAGATCTTTATCGGTCAAACCGCATAACAACATACGTTGTTCCCTTTGTCATCGGTATGTTACTTGCCCGAGGTTTGATCGTCGGTATCCAATACCTAGTTCAATCTCATTACCGGCAAGTCTCTTTACTCGTTCCATAATGCATCATTCGTAACTAACTCATTAGCTACATTGCTTGCAAGGCTTATAGTGATGTGCATTACCGAGAGGGCCAGAGATACCTCTCCGACAATCGGAGTGACAAAACCTAATCTCAAATCGCCAACCCAACATGTACCTTTGGAGACACCTGTAGTACTCCTTTATAATCACCCGATTCGTTGTGACGTTTGGTAGCACCAAAGTGTTCCTCCGGTGGCGGAGTTGCATAATCTCATAGTTACAGGAACATGTATGAGTCATGAAGAAAGCATTAGCAACATACTAAACGATCAAGTGCTAAGCTAACGGAATGGGTCATGTCAATCACATCATTCTCCTAATGAGGTGATCCCATTAATCAAATGACAACACATGTCTATGGTTAGGAAACATAACCATCTTTGATTAATGAGCTAGTCCAGTAGAGGCATACTAGTGACTATCTGTTTGTCTATGTAATCACATGTATTATAAACATTTATCATGAAATAAGGAAATAAATAATAACTTTATTATTGCCTCTAGGGCATATTTCCTTCAGTCTCCCACTTGCACTAGAGTCAATAATCTAGTTCACATCATCATGTGATTCAACACTAATATTCACATCTGTATGTGATTAATACCCATAGTTCACATCGTCATGTGACCAACACCCAAAGGGTTTACTAGAGTCAATAATCTAGTTCACATCGCTATGTGATTAACACCCAAAGAGTACTAAGGTATGATCATGTTTTGCTCGTGAGAGAAGCTTAGTCAGCAGGTCCGCATCACATTGAGCCGTATGTATTTTGCAAATATTCTATGTCTACAATGCTCGCACGGGCTACTCTAGCTAATTGCTCCCACTTACAATATGTATCCAGATTGAGACTTAGAATCATCTGGATCAGTGTAAAAAGCTTGCATCGATGTTACTCTTTACGACGGGCTCTTTTATCTCCTCCATAATCGAGAAATATTTCCTTAGTCCTCACTAAGGATGTTCTTGACCAATGTCCAGTGATCTACTCCTAGATCACTATTGTATTCCTTGCCAAATTCAGAGCAAGGTATATAATAGGTGCGGTACATAGCATAGCATACTTTATAGAACCTATGGTGAGGCATAGGGAATGACTTTCATTCTCTTTTCTATTTTCTGCCGTGGTGGGATTTGAGTCTCACTCAATTTCACACCTTTGCAACACAGGCAAGAACTTTTCTTTGACTGTTCCATTTTGAACTACTTCAAAATATTGACAAGGTATGTATTCATTGAAAAACTTATCAAGCGTCTTGATCTATCTCTATAGATCTTGATGCTCAATATGTAAGCAGCTTCACCGAGGTCTTTCTTTGAAAAAACTCCTTTCAAACACTCCTTTATGCTTTGCAGAATAATTCTACATTATTTCCGATCAACAATATGTCATTCACATATACTTGTTAGAAATGCTGTAGTGCTCCCACTCACTTTCTTGTAAATACAGGTTTCTCCAAAAGTTCAGATAAAACCATACGCTTTGATCAACTCATCAAAGCGTATATTCCAACTCGAGATGCTTGCACCAGTCCATTGATGGATCATTGGAGCTTGCACATTTTGTTAGCTCCTTTAGGATTGACAAAACTTCTGGTTGCATCATATACAACTCTTCTTTAATAAATCCATTAAAGAATGTAGTTTTGACATTTATTTGCCAGATTTCATAAAATGTGGCAATTGCTAACATGATTCAACAGACTTAAGAATCGCTTCTGATTGAGAAAATCTCATTTGTAGTCAACACCTTGAACTTGTCGAAAACCTTTTTGCGACAAGTCGAACTTTGTAGATAGTAACACTACTATCATCATCTGTCTTCCTCTTGAAGATCCATTTATATAATATGGCTTGCCGATCATCGGCAACTCCATCAAAGTCCATACTTTGTTCTCATACATGGATCCCATCTCAGATTTCATGGCCTCAAGCCATTTCGCGAATCTGGGCTCATCATCGCTTCCTCATAGTTCGTAGGTTCATCATGGTCTAGTAACATGACTTCCGAACATGATTACCGTACCACTCAGTGCGGATCTTACTCTGGAAGACCTACGAGGTTTGGTAGCAACTTGATCTGAAGTTTCATGATCATCATCATTAACTTCCTCACTAATTGGTGTAGGAATCACTTTGGAACTGATTTCGTGATGAACTACTTTCCAATAAGGGAGAAGGTACAATTACCTCATCAAGTTCTACTTTCCTCCCACTCACTTCTTTCGAGAGAAACTTCTTCTCTAGAAAGGATCCATCTTAGCAACGAAAGACTTGCCTTCGGATCTGTGATAGGAGCTGTACCCAACATTTTCTTTTGGGTAATCTATGAAGACGCACTTCTCGATTTGGGTTCGAGCTTATCGGTGAAAACTTTTTCACATAAGCATCACAACTCAAACTTTTAAGAAACGACGACTTAGGTTTATTGTTAAACCATAGTTCATACGGTGTCGTCTCAGCGGATTTAGATGGTGCCCTTTCAAATGTGAATGCGGCTGTCTCTAATGCATAACCTCAAAACGATATTGGTAAATTGGTAAGAGACATCATTGATCGCACCATATCAAATAAAGTACGATTCTGACGTTCGGACACACCATAACGCTGTGGTGTTCGGTGGCGTGAGTAGTGAAACTATTTCACATTGTTTAAGCGAAAGCCAAACTCGTAACTCAAATATTTTTCCTCAGCGATCATATCGTAGAAACTTTTATTTTCTTGTTACGATGATTCTTCACTTCACTCTGAAATTCTTTGAACTTTTCAAATGTTTCAGAATTGTGTTTCATCAAGTAGATATACCCATATCTGCTCAAATCATCTTGTGAAGGTCGAAAATAACGATACTTGCCACGAGCTTTAACACTCATCGGACCGCATACATCGGTGTGTATTATTTCCAATAAGTCATTTGCTCGCTCCATTGTTCCGAGAAGCGAGTCTTTAGTCATCTTGCCCATAAGGCATGGTTCATAAGCATCAAGTGATTCATAATCAAGTGATTCCAAAATCCCATCAAGCATGGAGTTTCTTCATGCGCTTTACACCAATATGACCTAAACGGCGAGTGCCACAAATAAGTTGCACTATCATTATTAACTTTGCATCTTTTGGTTTCAATATTATGAATATGTGTATCACTATGATCGAGATCCAATGAACCATTTTCATTGGGTATGTAACCATATAAGGTTTTATTCATGTAAATGAACAACAATTTATTCTCTTACTTAAATGAATAACCGTATTGCAATAAACATGATCAAATCATATTTATGCTCAATACCAAATAACACTTATTTAGGTTCCACACTAATCCCGAAAGTATAGGGAGTGTGCGATGATGATCATATCAATCTTGGAACTACTTCCAACACTCATCGTCACTTCCCTTCAACTAGTCGCTGTTTATTACGTAACTCCTGTTTGAGTTACTAATCTTAGCAACCGAACAGTATCAAATACTCGGGGCTACTATAAACACTAGTAAGTTACACATCAATAACCTGTATATCAAATATAACCTTGTTCACTTTGCCATCCTTCTTATCCACCAAATATTCAGGGGTAGTTCCGCTTCGGTGACCAGTTCCATTGCAGCAAAAGTACTCGGTCTCGGGCTTAGGTCTAGACTTGGGCTTCTTCACTCGAGCAGCAACTTGCTTGCCGTCCCTTTGAAGTTCCCTTCTTCCCTTTGCCATTTTCCTTGAGACTAATAGTCTTGTCAACCATCAACACTTGATGTTTTTCTTGATTTCTACCTTCACGATTTTAGCATCGCGAAGAGCTCGAGAATCTTTTTCGTCATCCCTTGCATACTATAGTTCATCACGAAGTTCTACTAACTTAGTGATGGTGACTAGAGAATTCTGTCAATCACTATCTTATCTGGAAGATTAACTCCCACTTGATTCAAGTGATTGAAGTACTCGGACAATCTGAGCACATGCTCACTAGTTGAGCGATTCTCCTCCATCTTTTAGCTATAGAACTTGTTGGAGACTTCATATCTCTCAACTCGGGTATTTGCTTAAAATATTAACTTCAATTCTGGAACATCTCATATGGTCCATGACGTTCAAAACGTCTTTGAAGTCCCGATTCTAAGCCGTTATGCATGGTGCACTAAACTATCAAGTAGTCATCATATTGAGCTAGCCAAACGTTCATAACGTCAGATCGCTCATATTGGGCTAATAACGTTCATAACGTCGCATCTGCTCCTGCAATAGGTCTGTCACCTAGCGGTGCATTAAGGACATAATTCTTCTGCGCAGCAATGAGGATAAACCTCAGATCACGGATCCAATCCGCATCATTGCTACTAACATCTTTCAATACAATTTTCTAGGAACACATATAAAAACATAGGGAAGCAACAACGCGAGCTATTGATCTACAACATAATTTGCAAAATACTACCAGGACTAAGGTCATGATAAATTAAAGTTCAATTAATCATATTACTTAAGAACTCCCACTTAGATAGACATCTCTCTAGTCATCTAAGTGATTACGTGATCCAAATCAACTAAACCATGTCCGATCATCACGTGAGATGGAGTAGTTTCAATGGTGAACATCACTATGTTGATCATATCTACTATATGATTCACGTTCGACCTTCGGTCTCCGTGTTCGAGGCCATATCTGTTATATGCTAGGCTCGTCAAGTTTAACTTTGAGTATTCGCGTGTGCAACTGTTTTGCACCCGTTGTATTTGAACGTAGAGCCTATCACACCCGATCATCACGTGGTGTCTCAAAGACGAAGAACTTTCACAACGGTGCATACTCAGGAGAACACTTCTTGATAATTTTAGTGAGAGATCATCTTATAATGCTACCGACAATCAAAGCAAGATAAGATGCATAAAGGATAAACATCACATGCAATCAATATAAGTGATATGATATGGTCATCATCATCTTGTGCTTGTGATCTCCATCTCAAGCACCGTCATGATCACCATCGTCACCGCGCGACACCTTGATCTCCATCGTAGCATCGTTGTCGTCTCGCCAACTATTGCTTCTCGACTATCACTACTGCTAAGTGATAAAGTAAAGCAATTACATGGCGTTGCATTTCATACAATAAAGCGACAACCATATGTCTCTGCCGATTGCCGATAACTCGGTTACAAAACATGATCATCTCATACAATAAAATATAGCATCACGTCTTGACCATATCACATCACAACATGCCCTGCAAAAACAAGTTAGGCGTCCTCTACTTTGTTGTTGCAAGTTTTACGTGGCTGCTACGGGCTGAGCAAGAACCGTTCTTACCTACGCATCAAAACCACAACGATACTTCGTCAAATAGACTCGCTTTAACCTTCTCAAGGACCGGGCGTAGCCACACTCGATTCAACTAAAGTGAGAGAGCAGACACCGCCGGTCACCTTTAAGCAACGAGTGCTCGGGCGGTGAAACCAGTCTCGCGTAAGCGTCACGCGTAATGTCGGTCCGGGCGCTTCATCTCACAATACCGCTGAACCAAAGTATGACATGCTGGTAGGTAGTATGACTTGTATCGTCCACAACTCACTTGTGTTCTACTCGTGCACATGACATCAACGCATAAAACCTGGCTCGGATGCCATTGTTGGGGAGCGTAGTAATTTCAAAAATTTCCTACGATCACGCAAGACCATGGTGATGGCATAGCAACGAGAGGGAAGAGTGTCCGCCCACGTACCCTCGTGAGACCGAAAGCGAAGCGTTATAACAACGCGGTTGATGTAGTCGACGTCTTCACGATCCGACCGATCCAAGCACCGAACGTCACGGCACCTCCGAGTTCTGCACACGTTCAGCTCGATGGCGATCCCGGACTCCGATCCAGCAAAGTGTCGGGATGAGTTCCGTCAAGACGACGGCGTGGTGGCGATGTTGATGCTCCACCGACACAGGGCTTCGCCTAAGCTCATGACGATATGACTTCTCCGGCGCAGGGCTTCGCTAAGCTCCGCGATGATATGACCGAAGTGGAATATGGTGGAAGGGGGCACCGCACACGGCTAAGGAAAGATCCGTAGATCAACTTGTGTGTCATGGGGTGCCCCTTGCCCCCGTATATAAAGGAGCAAGGGAGGAGGTGGCGGCCTAGGAGGAGGCGCGCCAAGGGGAGTCCTACTCCCACGGGAGTAGGACTCCTTCTTCCTAGTCCAACTAGGAGAAGGGGAAAGGGGAAGTGGAGAAGGAAGGAGAGGTGGGCTGCGCCCAAACCCCTTGTCCAATTCGGACTGGGCTTGGGAGGGGCGCACGCCACCTCCCTGGCTCCTTCCCACTAAGTCCCATTAAGGCCCAATACTTTTCCCCGTATTCCCGTAACTCCCGGTACTCGAAAAATACCGAATCACTCGGAACCTTTCCGAACTCGAATATAGTCGTCCAATATATCGATCTTTACGTCTCGACCATTTCGAGACTCCTCGTCATGTCCCGATCTCATCCGGGACTCGAACTCCTTCGGTACATCAAAACTCATAAACTCATAATATAAGCATCATCGAAACCTTAAGCGTGCGGACCCTACGGGTTCGAGAACTATGTAGACATGACCTAGAACTATTCTTGGTCAATAACCAATAGCAGGACCTGGATGCCCATATTGGCTCCTACATATTCTCTGAAGATCTTTATCGGTCAAACCGCATAACAACATACGTTGTTCCCTTTGTCATCGGTATGTTACTTGCCCGAGGTTTGATCGTCGGTATCCAATACCTAGTTCAATCTCGTTACCGGCAAGTCTCTTTACTCGTTCCATAATGCATCATTCTGTAACTAACTCATTAGCTACATTGCTTGCAAGGCTTATAGTGATGTGCATTACCGAGAGGGCCCAGAGATACCTCTCCGACAATCGGAGTGACAAAACCTAATCTCGAAATCGCCAACCCAACATGTACCTTTGGAGACACCTGTAGTACTCCTTTATAATCACCCGATTCACGTTGTGACGTTTGGTAGCACCAAAGTGTTCCTCCGTAAACGGAGTTGCATAATCTCATAGTTACAGGAACATGTATGAGTCATGAAGAAAGCATTAGCAACATACTAAGCGATCAAGTGCTAAGCTAACGGAATGGGTCATGTCAATCACATCATTCTCCTAATGAGGTGATCCCATTAATCAAATGACAACACATGTCTATGGTTAGGAAACATAACCATCTTTGATTAATGAGCTAGTCCAGTAGAGGCATACTAGTGACTATCTGTTTGTCTATGTATTCACACATGTATTATGTTTCCGGTTAATACAATTCTAGCATGAATAATAAACATTTATCATGAAATAAGGAAATAAATAATAACTTTATTATTGCCTCTAGGGCATATTTCCTTCAGTATGTTGTGAAGTGCGGCGTGTGTGTAAATCTGACAATATCATTGCAGATGGCGCCGGAGTAGATCCGGACAAGCAACAACTATTGTGCCGGTTAAAGGCCAGCGAGAGCGTGCTTACGAGGGTGAGGCAGGAGAAGAATAATCTCCAATATGCCAACACCCGCTGGGCGAGGAACTAAAGGATGTTCATGCCCAGCTGTCGGACTCTGTGAAGGAGAATCGACGGCTTCGACGCGGCATTTTTAGTAAGTGCTTGAACGAACTTTGAAAAAGAGTTCGGCGAGGAAGTCGACTAATAGAGTTATGTCTGTAGGTATGCTCACGAGTCGTCCTGCAGAGGAAATGCCGGTTCTACGGGTGACCTTCTTCCCGAGCTTTACAACTGCGAACGAAGTTCGGCGGTGATGAAAGGCATCGCCTGAGCCTTGTGGCCATTTGTCTCCCTGCCGAAGGCCTTGGAGAGCTTGCGAGAGAGGCTTAAGGGAGCGGCGGCGCTTCCGATTATGGAAGATATCGGCCTGCCGTCAAAGGCGCCTGGGAAGTGCAGGCCATGGTAAAGACGCGATACACGGGCTGACCCAAACCACATGGCGAGGTCGGACTGTGGGGGCGATGGGAAGGAGATCCCGTGAGCTTAGTGTACGGCCAAGTAGAGTTGGCATAAATATTCCCAACAGGATGTAAACTAGACAGCCTGTTGGATGGTATTGAAGAGGAATATGCCCATCAAATTGACTATGTAATTTAAGATGACATGTAAAATGCCTTCTAGCGGATTGTAGATCGTTTGTCATGGCGGACCTTTTCGCTTCAACCTCAGGACCCGACAGTCCGGAGTGTGTCCGAATACCCTCTTGGTTATGTAGGAACCGGGGCATGCATGGAGACCAGGCGTAGGGGTCATTAGTGCTTGAACAGACAAGTGCCCAATTTGTTATGTTATATTACATGGTTAGTAAGAAACATCTTCCAGGGAGAATAGTTCCGTTAGGGGTTCCTTTCCTCGGGAGGCATGCCCTAAAGTGCATGTCCGGACTGCAAAAAAGCGAAAAGCATCCGGGGCAGATAAATAAACAAGTGAGAAATCATCTTTAGTTCACCGAGCGAATATCCTCTTAAGAACGCTAGCTTCGGCTTCACCCGGTCGAGGTACACATCCGGCTGACCGGCAGTAACAATCGCAGAGGTGCTCCCTTTACCGCCTAGCCGAACAATCGGGAACGTAGGGGTAAGCGCAGGAGCCAGGCAACCCAGCTTGGCCAAAACTTAAGTCATATCGATGCATATAATGGTGAATAAAAGGTACATGCGGAAGTGTGACACATGTGTTGGGCATGAAGCCCGTATAAATAAGCTTCTGTTAAAGGAGCCCCCAGGTATAATGAGCGCGGATAGCGTGTCAAGTGTGTGCGAACAATGCGCGAATGAGCCTTTAAAGGTTGTAAGCAAAAAGGAGGGAGAAGGAGAGAAATATAAGACAACTAATGTGTAAAAAATAGACAGAGGAAGGAGACGAACTCAGAATCCGGCGCTAGGCGTAGAATCTTCGGAGACGGGCTGCGTTCCATGGGTTCGGCTCGAGTCGGTTATCCGATGCATCTCGCAGACGGTACGCTCTGCCGGTCAGGACTTGGTCGATAATAAAGGGATCTTCCCATTTGG
Organism: Aegilops longissima; assembly: GCA_021605205.1. Lineage (NCBI taxonomy): Eukaryota > Viridiplantae > Streptophyta > Magnoliopsida > Poales > Poaceae > Aegilops > Aegilops longissima. The sequence goes on along the minus strand of CM038679.1, from coordinate 491,010,707 downwards.
GCTTGAGTTTGTCCGTTTTCTTGTCCGGCAGGCGTAGAACTAACTCGCCGACATTGTAAGTTTGGCCCGTACTTCTCTGCTTTGATATCTTCGGGCCTGCTGTTGATAGAATGTGGAACGGGCTTTTGCCACATCACGCTCCTCCTCCAAGGCGTCCAAACTGTCCTACCGATCGAGCTCGGCTTCTCTTTCTTCGTACATGCGCACGCGAGGTGAGTCAGGAATTATGTCGCAGGGCAGAACTGCCTCTGCGCCGTATACCATAAAGAATGGTGTGAATCCGATGGTGTGATTCGGCGTGGTCCGCAACCCCCAGAGTACGGAGTCGAGCTCCTCTACCCAAAGGCGTGTTAGATTCCTTGAGGACCGCACTAATCTGGGTTTGATGCCGCTCATGATTAGACCATTTGCTCGCTCGACTTGACCGTTAGTTTGAGGGTGATAGATGAAGCATAGTCGAGCTTGATGCCCATGTTTTGCACGAGTTTGACCTCGTCGGCCGTGAAGTTCGTGCCATTATCGGTGATGATCTTTGTGGGGACGCCCGTAACGGTGTACGACCCCGATATGAAGTCTATCACGGTCCGGACTCAGCCGTCTTAACGAGCTTGGCCTCTATCCATTTGGTGAATTTATCCACCATGACCAGTAGGTATTTTTGCTTGTGGGTTCCTCCTTTAAGGGGTCCAACCATGTCAAGCCCCTGACCGTGAAGGACCAGGTGATGGGTATAGTTTGGAGGGCGGTGGGTGGCATGTGGCTTTGATTAGCAAAGAGCGGCAACCGACGCATCGTTGGACTAAGTCTGAGCATCTGCCGGGCCGTCGGCCAATAAAATCCTGTATGGAAGGCCTTGCTTACAAGGGCCGGGCTGCTGGCGTGGTGCCCGCCGAGTCCGCATGAATTTCAGCCGAAGATTCCGCCCTTCCTCTTCGGAGATACACCTTTGAAGGACTCGGTGATGCTTTTTTATAAAGCTCTCCTCATGGACTTTATAGGCTTTAGATCGCCGCACTATGCAGCGTGCCTCGTTTTGGTCCTCGGGAAGTTCCGTCCTGGTTAGGTAGGCTAGGAATGGTTCCGTCCACGGGCAATGACTACCATTATTACGTGGGCTGAAGATGTTACTTCGTTGGCGAGCCTCCAATTGTGTCGAGAATGTTCGATTGTCGAGGCGGTCTTTGTTGGGTGCAGGCTGTTATTTCCGGACTCCCCTTCCCATAGTATGGATGGCTTGAACAGCCTCTCTAAGAAGATATTCGGGGGGGGGGGGGGGACGGCATCACGCTTTGCGCCAATGCGTGCCAAGACGTCCGCTGCCTGATTGTTTTCCCGAGCTATATGGTGAAATTCGAGCCCTTCGAACCGAGCTGACATTTTTAGGACGGCGTTGCGATAAGCTGCCATTTTCGGATCCTTGGCATCAAAGTCTCCATTTATTTGGGATATTGCGAGGTTCGAATCGCGCACCTCTAGGCGTTGAATGCCCATGGATATCGCCATCCGGAGACCATGTAGAACGGCCTCGTGATTCGCTGCGTTGTTGGAGTCCGTATACATTATCTCGAGTACGATTGAATCTGTATCTCCTGTTGGGGACGTCGAGCGACGCCAGCCCCAGACCAGCTGCTACGTCTCGAGCTTGCGTTGGTTTTCCTCAAGAGGAGGGATGATGCAGCACAAGATGGCGTAAGTATTTCCCTCAGTTTTTGAGAACCAAGGTATCAATCCATTAGGAGGCCACGCGCAAGTCCCTCGTACCTGCGCAAAACGATAGCTACTCGCAACCAATGCGATTAGGGGTTGTCAATCCCTTCACGGTCACTTACGAGAGTGAGATTTGATAGAGATAATATTGTTGGTATTTTTGGTATAAAGATGCAAAGTAAAAAGTAAAAGCAAAGCAAGTAAATAAAGTGACGGAGATTGATATGATGAGAATAGACCCGGGGGCCATAGGTTTCACTAGTGGCTTCTCTCAAGAGCATAGATATTCTACGGTGGGTGAACAAATTACTGTTGAGCAATTGACAGAATTGAGCATAGTTATGAGTATATCTAGGCAATGATCATGTATATAGGCATCACGTCCGTGACAAGTAGACCGAAACGATTCTGCATCTACTACTATTACTCCACTCATCGACCGCTATCCAACATGCATCTAGAGTATTAAGTTAAAAACAGAGTAACACCTTAAGCAAGATGACATGATGTAGAGGGATAAATTCATGCAATATGATAAAAACCCCATCTTGTTATCCTCGATGGCAACAATACAATACGTGCCTTGCAACCCCTTCTGTCCCTAGGTCAGGACACCGCAAGATTGAACCCAAAGCTAAGCACTTCTCCCATTGCAAGAACTACCAATCTAGTTGGCCAAACCAAACGGATAATTCGAAGAGACTTGCAAAGATAACTTAATCATACATAAAAGAATTCAGAGAAGAATCAAATATTTTCCATAGATAAGCTGTATCATAAACCCACAATTCATCGGTCTCAACAAACACACCGCAAAAAGAAGATTACATCGAATAGATCTCCACAAGAGAGGGGGAGAACATTGTATTGAGATCCAAAAAGAGAGAAGAAGCCATCTAGCTACTAGCTATGGACCCGAAGGTCTGAAGTAAACTACTCACACTTCATCGGAGGGGCTATGGTGATGATGTAGAAGCCCTCCGTGGTGGATGCCCCCTCCGGCGGAGCTCCGGAACAGGCCCCAAGATGGGATCTCGTGGATACAGGAAGTTGCGGCAGTGGAATTAGGTTTTTGGCTCCGTCCCTGATCTGTTGGGGGTACGTAGGTATATATAGGAGGAAAGAGTACGTCGGTGGAGCGTCAGGGGGCCCACGAGGCAGGGGCGCGCCAAGGGGGGAGGGCACGCCCCCCACCCTCGTGACCGCCTCTGGCACTCCTTGGAGTAGGGTCCAAGTCTCCTGGATCACGTTCGGTGAGAAGATCAAGTTCCCGAAGGTTTCATTCTGTTTGGACTCCGTTTAATATTCCGTTTCTTTGAAACACTGAAATAGAAAAAAAACAGCATTTCTGGGCTGGGCCTCTGCTACGTCTCGAGCGTGCGTTGGATTTCCCCGAAGAGGAGAGGAAAACGAGAGGCAAATGGCAAATAATGTAATGCGAGAGATAGGGATTGTGATGGGTACTTGGTATGTTGACTTTTGCGTAAGCCTCCCCGGCAATGGCGCCAGAAATTCTTCTTGCTACGTCTCGAGCTTGCGTTGGATTTCCCCGAAGAGGAGAGGATGATGCAACATAGTAGCGTAAGTATTTCCCTCAGTTTTTGAGAACCAAGGTATCAATCCAGTAGGAGACCACGCGCAAGTCCCTCGTACCTGCACAAAATGATAGCTACTCGCAACCAACGCTTAGGGGTTGTCAATCCCTTCACGGTCACTTACGAGAGTGAGATCTGATAGAGATAATATTTTTGGTATTTTTGGTATAAAGATGCAAGGTAAAAAGTAAAAGCGAAGAAAGTAAATAAAGTGATGGAGATTGATATGATGAGAATAGACCCGGGGGCCATAGGTTTCACTAGTGGCTTCTCTCAAGAGCATAAGTATTCTACGGTGGGTGAACAAATTACTGTTGAGCAATTGATGAATTGAGCATAGTTATGAGGTTATCCAGCAATGATCATGTATATAGGCATCACGTCCGTGACAAGTAGACCAAACGATTCGCATCTACTACTATTACTCCACTCATCGACCGCTATCCAAAGATGCATCTAGAGTATTAAGTTAAAAACAGAGAAACGCCTTAAGCAAGATGACATGATGTAGAGGAATAAATTCATGCAACATGATAAATACCCCATCTTGTTATCCTCGATGGCAACAATACAATACATGCCTTGCAACCCTTTACATCCTTTGGGTAAGGTCACCGCAAGATTGAACCCAAAGCTAAGCACTTCTCCCATTGCAAGAACTACCAATCTAGTTGGCCAAACCAAGCGGATAATTCAAGAGACTTGCAAAGATAACTTAATCATACATAAAAGAATTCAGAGAAGAATCAAATATTTTCCATAGATAAGCTGGATCATAAACCCACAATTCATCGGTCTCAACAAACACACCGCAAAAAGAAGATTACATCGAATAGATCTCCACGAGAGTGGGGAGAACATTGTATTGAGATCCAAAAGAGAGAAGAAGCCATCTAGCTACTAGCTATGGACCGAAGGTCTGAAGTAAACTACTCACACTTCATCGGAGGGGCTATGGTGTTGATGTAGAAGCCCTCCATGGTGGATGCCCCCTCCGTGAGCTCGAACAGGCCCCAAGATGGGATCTTGTGGATACAGGAAGTTCTGGCGGTGGAATTAGGTTTTGGCTCCGTCCCGATCTGTTGAAGTGCGTGAGGTATATATAGGAGGAAGGAGTACGTCGGTGGAGCGTCAGGGGGGCCACAAGGCAGGGGGCGCGCCCCCCACCCTCGTGACTGCCTCTGGTACTCCTTGGAGTAGGGTCCAAGTCTCCTGGATCACGTTCGGTGAGAAAATCACGTTCCCGAAGGTTTCATTCCGTTTGGACTCCGTTTGATATTCCGTTTCTTCAAACACTGAAATAGGCCAAAAAACAGCAATTCAGGCTGGGCCTCCGGTTAATAGGTTAGTCCCAAAATAATATAAAAGTGGAAAATAAAGCCCATTATAGTCCAAAACAATAGATAAAGTAGCATGGAGCAATCAAAATTATAGATACGTTGGAGCGTATCAGCCTCCGATTAATAGGTTAGTCCCAAAATAATATAAAAGTGGAAAATAAAGCCCATTATAGTCCAAAACAATAGATAAAGTAGCATGGAGCAATCAAAATTATAGATACCTTGGAGACGATCGGGCATCCCCAAGCTTAATTCCTGCTCGTCCTCGAGTAGGTAAATGATAAAAGAGAATTTTTGATGCGGAGTGATACTTTGGCATAATTTCAATGTAAATCTTCTTAATTGTGATATGAATATTCAGATCCGAAAGATTCAAGACAAAAGTTCATATTGACATAAAAATAGTAATACTTCAAGCATACTAATCAAAATAATTATGTCATCTCAAAATAACATGGCCAAAGAAAGTTCATCCCTACAAAATCATATAGTTAGGCTATGCTTCATTTTCGTCACACAAAGATGTTCCCAACTTCTATACCCCCGATGACAAGCCAAGCAATTGTTTCATACTTAAATAATCTCAAACTTTTTTAACCTTCACGCAATACATGAGCGTGAGCCATGGATATATCACTATGGGTGGAATAGAATATGATGATGGGGATTGTGTGGAGAAGACAAAAAAGAGAAAGTCTCACATTGACGAGGATAATCAACGGGCTATGGAGATGCCCATCAATTGATGTCAACATGAGGAGTAGGGATTGCCATGCAACGGATGCACTAGAGCTATGAATGCTCAACAAAATAAACCTAGTGGGTGTGCATCCAACTTGCTTGCTCATGAAGACCTAGGGCATTTGAGGAAGCCCATCGTAGGAATATACAAGCCAAGTTCTATAATGAAAAATTCCCACTAGTATGAAAGGACAACTTATGAAACTCACTATATGGAAAACATGGTGCTACTTTGAAGCACAATATATGAGACTCACTACATGAAGAACAAGGTGCTACTTTGAAGCACAAAATATGAGACTCACTACATGAAGAACATGGTGCTACTTTGAAGCACAAGTGTGGAAAAAGAGATAGTAGCATTGCCCTTTTTTTTGGGCCTTTCTTTTTTTATTTTGGCCTTTCTCTTTTTTTTGGGCAATGCTCTAATAATGATGATCATCACACTTCTATTGATTACAACATATAGATTACAACTCGAAACTAGAACAAGGTATGACTCTATATGAATGCCTCCGGTGGTGTACCGGGATGGTGCAATGAATCAAGAGTGACATGTATGAAAATAATGCATGGTGGCTTTGCCACAAATACGATGTCAACTACATGATCATGCAATGGCAGTATGACAAAAGTAATGTATGTCATAATAATGATGAACGGAACGGTGGAAAGTTGCATGGCAATATATCTCGGAATGGCTATGGAAATGCCATAATAGGTAGGTATGGTGGCTGTTTTGAGGAAGATATAGGAGGGAGGTTTATGTGTGATAGAGCGTATCATATCACGGGTTTGGATGCACCGTGAAGTTTGCGCCAACTCTTAATGTGAGAACGGGCAATGCACGGTGCATCAAGAGGCTAGCAATGGCGGAAAGGTAAAAGTGCGTATAATCCATGGACTCAACATTAGTCAAAAGAACTCATATACTTATTGCAAAAATTTAGAAGTCATCAAAATCAAGTACTACGCGCATGCTCCTAGGGGATAGATTGGTAGGAAAAGACCATGCTCGTCCCCGACCGCCACTCATAAGGATGCACAAGCCGGTACACTTCATGCTTCAAATTTGTTACACAACTTTAACCATACGTGCATGCTACGGGATTTACTAACTTCAACACAAGCATTTCTCAAATTCACAACTACTCAACTAGCACAACTTTGATATTATCACCTCCATATCTCAAAACAATTATCAAGCATCAAACTTATCTTAGTATTCAACGCACTCAAAAGAAAGTTTCACATATCTTGAACACCAAGTATATTAACATTAAGCAAATTACCATGCTATTAACGACTCTCAAAATAATATAAGTGAAGCATGAGAGATCAAGTTTCTTTAAAACAAATCCACCACCGTGCTCTAAAATATCTAAGTGAAGCACTAGAGCAAAAATTATCACGCTCAAAAAGATATAAGTGAAGCACTATGAGCAAACTATCAAGCTCAAAAGATATAAGTGAAGCACATAGAGTATTCTATCAAATTTCAATTCATATATGGCTCTCTCAAAAGGTGTGTACAGCAAGGATGATTGTGGTAAACTAACAAGCAAAGACTCAAATAATACAAGACGCTCCAAGCAAAACACATATCATGTTGGTGAATAAAATATAGCTCCAAGTAAATTACCGATGGAAGTAGATTTAAAGAGGGGATGCCTTCCGGGGCATCCCCAAGCTTTGACTTTTTGGTGTCCTTGGATTATCTTGGGGGTGCCATGGGCATCCCCAAGCTTAGCCTCTCGCCACTCCTTGTTCCATAATCCATCAAAAGAATTCACCCAAAACTTGAAAACTTTACAACACAAAACTCAATAGAAATCTTGTGAGCTCCGTTAGAGAAAGAAAACAAAAGACTACTTTAAGGTACTGTAATGAACTCATTCTTTATTTATATTGGTGTTAAACCTACTGTATTCCAACTTCTCTATGGATTATAAACTATTTTACTAACCATAGATTCATCAAAATAAGCAAACAACACACGCAAAACAGAATCTGTCAAAAATAGAACAGTCTTTAGTAATATGTAACTAACGCAAACTTCTGGAACCCAAAAACTTCTACCAAAATTATACAGCCTGGACAATTTTTTTATTGATCAGCAGCAATTGGAATCAGTATTTTATCATGTTCTGGTGATTTTTAACAATTCGGGCACTGAGAACAAAGATTCTGGAAATTACAGCAAGATCAAATAACTATCATCCAAGAAGATCCAATAGGTCCAACTTGGCACAAACACTAATTAAAGATAAAACCACATCTAAACAGAGGCTAGATGGATTATTTATTTCTAAACAGAAGCAAAAACGAAAAACACAAAATAAAATTGGGTTGCCTCCCAACAAGCGCTATCGTTTAACGCCCCTAGCTAGGCATAAAAACAAGGATAGATCTAGGTATTGCCATCTTTGGTAGGCAATCCATAAGTGGCTCTCATGATATATTCATATGGTAATTTTATTTTCTTTCTAGGAAAGTGTTCCATGCCTTTCTTTAATGGAAATTGGAATCTAATATTCCCTTCCTTCATATCAATAATTGCACCAATCGTTCTAAGGAAAGGTCTACCAAAAATAATAGGACATGAAGGATTGCAATCTATATCAAGAACGATAAAATCTACGGGCACATAATTCCTATTTGCAACAATAAGAACATCATTAATTCTTCTCATAGGCTTTTTAATAGTGGAATCTGCAAGATGCAAGTTTAGAGAGCAATCATCAAAATCACGGAAATCTAGCAAATCACACAAAGTTTTGGGAATAGTAGAGACACTAGCACCCAAATCACACAAAGCATGAAACTCATAATTTTTAATTTTAATTTTAATAGTAGGTTCCCACTCATCATGGAGTTTCCTAGGGATAGAAATTTTCAACTCAAGCTTTTCTTCATAATATTGCATCAAGGCATCAACAATGTGTTCGGTAAAAGCCTTATTTTGACTATAAGCATGAGGAGAATTTAGCACGGATTGCAACAAGGAAATACAATCAATTAAAGAGAAATTTTCATAATTAAATTCCTTGAGATCCAGTATAGTAGGTTTAGCAATATCTCAATTTTTATTTCTTTCAATCCCACTTTTGTCAATTTCATCATCAAGATCTAAAAACTCAGAATTCTTAGAACGCCTTCTAGGTAAAGGAAGATCATATTCAGTTTCATCAAGATTCATATTGCAAAACAAAGATTTAATAGGGGACACATCAATAACTTTTAGATCTTCATCTTGATTTTCATAAGAATTAGAAGAACACACTTTAATAAAGGCATCTTTGGAAGCATGCATCCTAGCGGTTCTTTCTTTGCACTCATCAATGGAAATTCTCATAGCTTTGAGAGACTCATTGATATCATGCTTAGGAGGAATAGATCTAAGATTTAAAGAATCAACCTCAAGAGAAATTCTATCAACTTTCTTAGCCAAATCATCAATTTTAAGCAATTTCTCTTCAAGCAAAGCATTAAAATTCTTTTGTGAATTAAACTCTTTAACACTACTCTCAAATTCAGAGGGCATCTTATTAAAATTTCCATAAGAGTTGTTGTAGGAATTTCCATAATTATTAGAAAGATTACTAGGATAGGGCCTAGGATTAAAATTCCCTCTATACGCGTTGTTTCCAAAACTATTCCTACCAACAAAATTCACATCCATAGATTCATTATTATTCTCAATCAAGGTAGACAAAGGCATATCATTAGGGTCAGAAGAAACACTCTTAGTAAATAACTTCATAAGTTCATCCATCTTTCCACTCAAAACATTGTTTTCTTCTATAGCATGCATATTTTTATTAGTAGATCTTTCAGTATGCCATTGAGAATAATTAACCATAATATTATCTAGGAGTTTAGTAGCATCTCCTAAAGTGATTTCCATAAAAGTGCCTCCCGCGGCCGAATCTAAAAGATTTCTAGAAGCAAAATTCAATCCAGCATAAATTTTTTGTATAATCATCCACAAGTTCAAACCATGAGTAGGACAATTACATATCATTAATTTCATTCTCTCCCAAGCTTGTGCAACATGTTCATGATCAAGTTGCTTAAAATTCATAATATCGTTCCTAAGAGAGATAATCTTAGCGGGAGGGAAATACTTAGAGATAAAAGCATCTTTGCACTTGTTCCAAGAATCAATACTATTTTTAGGCAAAGATGAAAACCACGCTTTAGCACGATCTCTAAGCGAAAAAGGAAATAGCTTCAATTTAACGACATCATTATCGACATCTTTTTTCTTTCGCATATCGCATAAATCAACGAAGCTATTCAGATGAGTAGCGGCATCTTCACTAGGAAGGGCGGCGAATTGATCCTTCATAACAAGATTCAACAAAGCAGCATTGATTTCACAAGATTCGGTATTGGCAAGAGGAGCAATCGGGGTGCTAAGGAAATCATTATTATTGGTATTGGTGAAGTCACACAATTTGGTAGCATCTTGAGCCATCGCGACGAACAAGCAAACTAACAAACGAGCAAACAAAAGGCAAAGGAAAAAGGAGGAGGAGATTGGGAAAGAGAGGGCGAATAAAACGGCAAGGGTGAAGTGGCGGAGAGGAAAACGAGAGGCAAATGGCAAATAATGTAATGCGAGAGATAGGGATTGTGATGGGTACTTGGTATGTTGACTTTTGCGTAAACCTCCCCGGCAACGGTGCCAGAAATCCTTCTTGCTACGTCTCGAGCTTGCGTTAGTTTTCCCAAGAGGAGGGATGATGCAGCAGATGAGCGTAAGTATTTCCCTCAGTTTTTAGAACCAAGGTATCAATCCAAGAGGAGGCCACGCGCAAGTCCCTCGTACCTGCACAAAACGATAGCTACTCGCAACCAACGCGATTAGGGGTTGTCAATCCTTCACGGTCACTTACTTAGAGTGAGATCTGATAGAGATAATATTTTTGGTATTTTTGGTATAAAGATGCAAAGTAAAAAGTAAAAGCAAAGCAAGTAAATAAAGTGATGGAGATTGATATGATGAGAATAGACCAGGGGCCATAGGTTTCACTAGTGGCTTCTCTCAAGAGCATAGATATTCTACGGTGGGTGAACAAATTACTGTTGAGCAATTGATGAATTGAGCATAGTTATGAGTTTATCTAGGCAATGATCATGTATATAGGCATCACGTCCGTGACAAGTAGACCAAACGATTCGCATCTACTACTATTACTCCACTCATCGACCGCTATCCGGCATGCATCTAGAGTATTAAGTTAAAAACAGAGTAACGCTTAAGCAAGATGACATGATGTAGAGGATAAATTCATGCAATATGATAAAACCCCATCTTGTTATCCTCGATGGCAACAATACAATACGTGCCTTGCAACCCCTTCTGTCACTAGGTAAGGAATCCGCAAGATTGAACCCAAAGCTAAGCACTTCTCCCATTGCAAGAACTACCAATCTAGTTGGCCAAACCAAACGGATAATTCGAAGAGACTTGCAAAGATAACTTAATCATACATAAAAGAATTCAGTGAAGAATCAAATATTTTCCATAGATAAGCTGTATCACAAACCCACAATTCATCGGTCTCAACAAACATACCACAAAAAGAAGATTACATCGAATAGATCTCCACAAGAGAGGGGTAGAACATTGTATTGAGATCCAAAAAGAGAGAAGAAGCCATCTAGCTACTAGCTATGGACCCGAAGGTCTGAAGTAAACTACTCACACTTCATCGGAGGGGCTATGGTGATGATGTAGAAACCCTCCGTGGTGGATGCCCCTCCGGCGGAGCTTCGGAACAGGCCCGAAGATGGGATCTCGTAGATACAGGTAGTTGCGGCAGTGGAATTAGGTTTTTGGCTCCGTCCCTAATCTGTTGGGGGTACGTAGGTATATATAGGAGGAAGGAGTACATCGGTGGAGCGTCAGGGGCCCCACGAGGCAGGGGGCGCGCCCAGGGGGGAGGGCACGCCCCCCACCCTCGTGACCGCCTCTGACACTCCTTGGAGTAGGGTCCAAGTCTCCTGGATCACGTTCGGTGAGAAGATCACGTTCCCGAAGGTTTCATTCCGTTTAGACTCCGTTTGATATTCCGTTTCTTCGAAACACTGAAATAGGCAAAAAACAGCAATTCTGGGCTGGGCCTCCGGTTAATAGGTTAGTCCCAAAAATAATATAAAAATGGAAAATAAAGCCCATTATAGTCCAAAACAATAGATAAAGTAGCATGGAGCAATCAAAAATTATAGATACGTTGGAGACGTATCACCAGCCAACATTTTGGAGCCGTCGAAGTGCATGATCCAGTTGGAATATGTGCCGTACTCTTTAGGGAGTTCGGCTTCATCCATTCGGCATTTAAGTCGGCCAAAACTTGCGACTTAATGGCTCGCCGTGGCTTATAGGTTATGTCGAACGGGAGGAGCTCAATGGCCCATTTGGCAATCCGGCCTGTCGCGTCGCGGTTGTTTATAATGTCATTAAGAGGTACTTCAGAGGCTACTGTTATCGAACACTCTTGAAAGTAGTGTCGCAGCTTCCGGGATGCCATAAACACCGCGTACGCTATCTTTTGATAATGCGGATACCGTGACTTGCATGGAGTGAGGACAGTCGACATGTAGTAAACTGGTTTTTGAAGGGGAAACTTGTGTCCGTCTGTTTCTCGTTCGACAATGAGCACCGCGCTTACAACTTGATGAGTTGCCGCGATGTATAATAGCATTGGTTCGCCCATGCTGGGCGCGGCCAGGACCGGGTTTGTTGCCAATATGGCTTTTATTTCTTCGAGTCCGGCCGTGGCGGCATCCGTTCACTCGAAGTGTTCGGTGCGCCGGAGGAGGCGATAGAGGGGTAATGCCTTTTCTCCCAAACGGGAGATAAAGCGGCTTAGAGCCGCCACGCATCTAGTCAATTTTTGTATTTGTTTGAGGTCCTTTGGGATATCCAATTGTGACAAAGCTCGGATCTTGGGTGGGTTTGCTTCAATTCCTCTACGGATACAATGAAGCCCAAGAGCTTTCCAGGTGTACGCCAAAACGCATTTTTCGGGTTAAGCTTGATGTCATATGTTGGAGATTATCGAATGTGATCCTCAAGTCGTCTACTAGAGTTTCGACATGCTTGGTTTTGACGACCACATCATCTCGTATGCCTCCTTTGTCTTGCCGATCTGGTTTGCGGACATGTACGAATCATGCGCCGATATGTTGCGCCGGTGTTTTTGAGCCCGAAGGGCATTGTGTTGAAGCATAATGGGCCGTATGGGGTGATAAATGCTGTTGCGGCTTGGTCAGGCTCTGCCATCTTGATTTGATGGTAGCCGGAGTATGCGTCGAGGAAACACAATGAATCGTATCCTGCGGTAGCGTCGATAATTTGATCGATGCGGGGGAGGGGGAAGGGATCCTTTGGGCAAGCCTTGTTGAGGTCCTTGAAATCGACGCATAGGCGCCTGGATTTGTCCTTCTTTGGTACCATCACCAGGTTTGCTAGCCAAGACGGATGTTTTATATCTCGATGAATCCGCCTCCAATAGTTTGGCTAGCTCCTCTCCCATGGCTTGTCTGTTAGGTTCGGAGAAACACCAAGAGCCTATTTGGTGGCTTGAATCCTTTTAGGATGTTTAGGCTGTGCTCGGCCAGCCGGCGTGGGATTCTGGCATGTCCGAAGGGTGCCGTGCAAAATGTCCCAATTTTCGCGTAGGAATTCTCGTAGTGCGGCGTCTACATCAAGGTTTAATTGTGCCCCGATGGAGGCCGTTTTTGTAGGGTCCGTTGGGTGGACTTGGAATTTGATTATTTCGTCCGCTGGTTTAAAGGAGGTGGACTTTGATCTTTTATCGAGTATCACATCGTCCCTGTTCACCGTGGAGTGCAGCGCAGTCAGTTCCTCGGCCGCTAGGGCTTCGGATAGTGCCTCAAGGGCTAGTGCGGCTGTCTTATTTTTGGCGCGAAGTGCTATGTCTGGGTCACTAGCAAGAGTGATGATTCCGTTGGGCCCGGGCATTTTGAGCTTCATGTACCCGTAATGGGGTATAGCTTGAAAAAGTGTGAATGCCTCTCACCCTAATAGAGCATGGTATCCGCTGCTGAACGGGGCCACTTGGAACGTGACCTCCTCGGACCTGTAATTATCCGGTGTGCCGAACACCACATCCAGTGTGATTTTTCCTGTGCAGCACGCTTCTCGACTGGGTATTATTCCTCTAAAGGTTGTGCTGCTTCGCTCAATGCGGCTCCAGTCTATTTCCATTTTTTGAAGGGTTTCCTCATAAATGAGGTTCAATCCGCTGCCACCGTTCATGAGTACCTTGGTAAGGCGAAAGCCGTCCACTATTGGACTGAGGACCAATGCTGCTGGTGCTCGGGCTGTTCGGAATTTAGGTTCATCACTGGCATTAAAGGTAATAGCCGTGTCACTCCATGGATTTATTGTTGCTTCTTGGTAGACTTTGGCAAGGCTGCGGAGTGTTCGTTTTGCATATTATTTGATGCGAAAGTCTCAAGACCTATTAATACCGTCTTGGTATCCCCGGCTGGTGCTCTGTGGATGTTGGGGTTAGAAGCTCTTCGCCACTTTTGGCCACCGCCGGAGTATCCAACATGCTCTAAGGCTATGAGTTGGTGGGCGCCCTCGTACTATGAATTTTACAGGTCCGTTGAGCCATCCCTCCAAGACGGTTCCATGCCCGTAGGGGTTTTTTGTTTTTGGTGTTTAACCGGGTGATTGGCGATAATGCACCCTTTTATTTGGATTGGGTTTGTATTCGGGGCGGATTGTCCCAAAATCTTACTGGTTTTCAGCGCTTTCCATCGCAGAGTACTTTCGTACTATGGAAGCCAAGTCAACAAAGCGTGTAATTTCACGGCGACCTATGGCGTTGAGGATTCCCTTGTCCATGCAATTATTGCGAAGAATGAAATTGCTTCTTCCTCATGGCGATCCTTTATCCTGTTCATAACCAGGAGGAATCGCCCAAGAATGATGTCTTTGTTTCCTCGGGCTCTTGCCTAATTTTGGATAGATCGCCTATGTTCGGGTGTGTGGGTGAAATTAGATCCGAAACCTCACCCAGTCTGAGGCTCAAGGGCCAAGGAGTTTCCGAACTCAGAAGCTTGGATTCTTGGATGTTGTCCAATGAATCTAGCCCGTTGCCTGACTCTAAGTTCAGGTCTTGAGTGACGTCCTCACCTCCGCGGGTATCCGGCTTGGAGGGATCGGGAATACGGACATAGCTAGTCCTTAAGATAGATGAAGGGTCGTCGCATTGTTCCTCCACCACAGCAACGTGATGGGTGACCTGGGAGAGTTAATCTCTCAGTCGGGTTTAGCCCAATCGATCGTGAGTCAGAAGCGACTCCTGTATGCGTCGATGCAATCCAGAGCTCATTCAAGGAAGAGAGCTCCGTCGGATCTAACTGCTCGGCGAGTTCCGAGTTGACGTGAAGATTGCTTTTGATGACCCGAGAAGTCATCGTCGGTAGCTGGTGGCGAACAGCGGTCATAAGAAAACCGCCTAGCCGGAGAGTTTGGCCGATAGCCAAAGCTCCTTTAGCAACAGTGCCGTCTTTAAAGACGGGATGAGGCATCCTTCCTGATGGCGATGACACAGAGGAACTCTCAATGAAAGCACCAATGTCGGTGTCAAAACTGGCGGATCTCGGGTAGGGGGTCCCGAACTGTGCGTCTAGGCGGATGGTAACAGGAGACAAGGGAAACGATGTTTTTACCCAGGTTAGGGCCCTCTCAATGGAGGTAAAACCCTACTCCTGCTTGATTAATATTGATGATATGGGTAGTACAAGAGTAGATCTACCACGAGATCAGAGAGGCTAAACCCTAGAATCCAGCCTATGGTATGATTGTTGTTCATCCTACGGACTAAAACCCTCCGGTTTATATAGAGACCGGAGAGGGCTAGGGTTACACATAGTCGGTTACAATGGGAGGAGATCTACATATCCATATCGCCAAGCTTGCCTTCCACGCCAAGGAAAGTCCCATCCGGACACGGGACGAAGTCTTCAATCTTGTATCTTCATAGTCCAGGAGTCCGGCCAAAGGCTATAGTCCAGCTATCCGGACACCCCCTAATCCAGGACTCCCTCACCGATCGTCACAGAACTTTAAGCGTGCGGACCCTACGGGTTCGAGAACTATGTAGACATGACCGAGACACGTCTCCGGTCAATAACCAATAGCAGAACCTGGATGCTCATATTGGCTCCTACATATTCTACGAACATCTTTATCGGTCAAACCGCATAACAACATACGTTGTTCCCTTTGTAATCGGTACGTTACTTACCCGAGATTTGATCGTCGGTATCGCAATACCTAGCTCAATCTCGTTACTGGCAAGTCTCTTTACTCATTCCGTAATGCATCATCCCGCAACTAACTTATTAGTCACATTGCTTGCAAGGCTTATAGTGATGTGCATTACCGAGAGGGCCCAGAGATACCTCTACGACAATCGGAGTGACAAATCCTAATCTCGATCTATGCCAACTCAACAAGTACCATCAGAGACACCTGTAGAGCACCTTTATAATCACCCAGTTACGTTGTGACGTTTGGTAGCACACAAAGTGTTCCTCCGGTAATCGGTAGTTGCATAATCTCATAGTCATAGGAACATGTATAAGTCATGAAGAAAGCAATAGCAGTAAACTAAATGATCAAGTGCTAAGCTAACGGAATGGGTCAAGTCAATCACATCATTCTCGAGTGATGTGATCCCCTTAATAAAATGACAAGTCATGTCTATGGTTAGGAAACTCAACCATCTTTGATTAACGAGTTAGTCAAGTAGAGGCATACTAGTGACACTATGTTTGTCTATGTATTCACACATGTATTATGTTTCCGGTTAATACAATTCTAGCATGAATAATAAACATTTATCATGATATGAGGAAATAAATGATAACTTTATTATTGCCTCTAGGTCATATTTCCTTCAGTCTCCCACTTGCACTAGAGTCAGTAATCTAGATTACACAGTAATGATTCTAACACCCATGGATTCTTGGTGTTGATCATGTTTTGCTCGTGGAAGAGGCTTAGTCAACGGGTCTGCAACATTCAGATCCATATGTATCTTGCAAATCTCTATGTCTTCCCACCTAGACTTGATACCGGATGGAATTGAAGCGTCTCTTGATGTGCTTGGTTCTCTTGTGAAATCTGGATTCCTTTGCCAAGGAAATTGCAACAGTATTGTCACAAAAGATTTTCATTGGTCCCGATGCACTAGGTATGACACCTAGATCGGATATGAACTCCTTCATCCAGACTCCTTCATTTGCTGCTTCCGAAGCAGCTATGTACTCCGCTTCACACGTAGATCCCGCCATGATGCTTTGTTTAGAACTACACCAACTGACAGCTCCACCGTTCAATGTAAACATGTATCCGGCTTGCGATTTAGAATCATCCGGATCAGTGTCAAAGCTTGCGTCGACGTAACCATTTACGACGAGCTCTTTGTCACCTCCATAAACGAGAAACATATCCTTAGTCCTTTTCAGGTATTTCAGGATGTTCTTGACCGCTGTCCAGTGATCCACTCCTGGATTACTTTGGTACCTCCCTGCTAAGCTAATAGCAAGGAACACATCAGGTCTGGTACACAACATTGCGTACATGATAGAGCCTATGGCTGAAGCATAGGGAACATTTTTCATTTTCTCTCTATCTTCTTCAGTGATCGGGCATTGAGTCTGACTCAACTTCACACCTTGTAACACAGGCAAGAAACCTTTCTTTGCTTGATCCATTTTGAAATTTTTCAAAACTTTATCAAGGTATGTGCTTTGTGAAAGTCCAATCAAGCGTCTTGATCTATCTCTATAGATCTTGATTCCCAATATGTAAGCAGCTTCACTGAGGTCTTTCATTGAAAAACTCTTATTCAAGTATCCTTTTATGCTATCCAGAAATTCTATATCATTTCCAATCAGCAATATGTCATCCACATATAATATTAGAAATGCTACAGCGCTCCCACTCACTTTCTTGTAAATACAGGCTTCTCCAAAAGTCTGTATAAATCCATATGCTTTGATCACACCATCAAAACGTTTATTCCAACTCCGAGAGGCTTGCACCAGTCCATAAATGGATCGCTGGAGCTTGCCCACTTTGTTAGGTCCCTTGGATCGACAAAACCTTCCGGTTGCATCATATACAACTCTTCTTCCAGAAATCCATTCAGGAATGCAGTTTTGACATCCATTTGCCAAATTTCATAATCATAAAATGCGGCAATTGCTAACATGATTTGGACAGACTTAAGCATTGCTACGGGTGAGAAAGTCTCATCGTAATCAACCCCTTGAACTTGTCGAAAACCTTTCACAACAAGTCGAGCTTTGTAGACAGTAACATTACCGTCAGTGTCAGTCTTTTTCTTGAAGATCCATTTATTCTCTATGGCTTGCCGATCATCGGGCAAGTCAACCAATGTCCACACTTTGTTCTCATACATGGATCCTGATGTCTACTACGCAACCTTCTTCTTGTAGACGTTGTTGGGCCTCCAAGTGCAGAGGTTTGTAGGACAGTAGAAAATTTCCCTCAAGTGGACGACCTAAGGTTTATCAATCCGTGGGAGGCGTAGGATGAAGATAGTCTCTCTCAGGCAACCCTGCAACCAAATAACAAAGAGTCTCTTGTGTCCCCAACACAACCAATACAATGGTAAATTGTATAGGTGCACTAGTTCGGTGAAGAGATGGTGATACAAGTGCAATATGGATGGTAGATATAGGTTTTTGTAATATGTAAATATAAAAACAGCAAGGTAGCTAATGATAAAAGCGAGCGTAAACGGTATTGCAATGCTAGGAAACAAGGCCTAGGGTTCATACTTTCACTAGTGCAAGTTCTCTCAACTATAATAACATAATTGGATCATATAACTATCCCTCAACATGCAACAAAGAGTCACTCCAAAGTCACTAATAGTGGAGAACAAGCGAAGAGATTATTGTAGGGTACGAAACCACCTCAAAGTTATTCTTTCTGATCGATCTATTCAAGAGTCCGTAGTAAAATAACACGAAGCTATTCTTTCCGTTCAATCTATCATAGAGTCCGTACTAGAATAACACCTTAAGACACAAATCAACCAAAACCCTAATGTCACCTAGATACTCCAATGTCACCTCAAGTATCCGTGGGTATGATTATACGATATGCATCACACAATCTCAGATTCATCTATTCAACCAACACATTGAACTTCAAAGAGTGCCCCAAAGTTTCTACCGGAGAGTCAAGACGAAAACGTGTGCCAACCCCTATGCATAAGTTCACAAGGTCACTGAACCTGCAAGTTGATCACCAAAACATACATCAAGTAGATCACGTGAATATCCCATTGTCACCAGAGATAAGCACATGCAAGACATACATCAAGTGTTCTCAAATCCTTAAAGACTCAATCCGATAAGATAACTTCAAAGGGTAAACTCAATCCATCACAAGAGAGTAGAGGGGGAGAAACATCATAAGATCCAACTATAATAGCAAAGCTCGCGATACATCAAGATCGTACCACCTCAAGAACAGAGAGAGAGAGAGAGAGAGAGAGAGAGAGAGAGAGAGAGATCAAACACATAGCTACTTGTACATACCCTCAGCCCCGAGGGTGAACTACTCCCTCCTCATCATGGAGAGCGCCGGGATGATGAAGATGGCCACGGTGAGGATCCCCTTCGGCAGGTGCCTAACAGGTCCCGATTGGTTTTTTTGTGGCTACAGAGGCTTGCGGCGGTGGAACTCCCGATCTATTCTCTTCCCCGATGTTTTTAGGGTATATGGATATATATAGGCGAAAGAAGTCGGTCAGGGGAGCCACGAGGGGCCCACGAGGGTGGGGGCGCGCCTCCCTGCCTCGTGGCCACCTTGAAGCTTCCCTAACATCTACTCCAAGTCTCCTGGATTGCTTTGGTTCCAAAAATAACTCTCCAGAAGGTTTCATTTCATTTGGACTCCCTTTGATATTCCTTTTCTTCGAAACACTAAAATAGGCAAGAAAACAGCAATTTGGGTTGGGCCTCCGGTTAATAGGTTAGTCCCAAAAATGATATAAGAGTGCATAATAAAGCCCATAAACATCCAAAACAGATAATACAATAGCATGAATACTTCATAAATTATAGATACGTTGGAGACGTATCAGCATCCCCAAGCTTAATTCCTGCTTGTCCTCGAGTAGGTAAATGATAAAATAAATAATTTATGAAGTGTGAATGCTAGCAGGTGCACAATTTTGATCAATGATAATTTCAATCACCTTTTCTAGCATCATTATATATCATAACAGTAGCTCATCTCATAAAGCTTCTCATGATCAAGTAACAAACTATTCACATGTTAAAGTATAGATCATAAACTTTCTTGAAAACTAACAAACCGTGTTATTAGTCATCAAACAATTACAATTCATCTTATTTTCAGGAAGTGTCTATGTCAGTGCTTTGATTTATCAAACTCCACATACTCAACTATCATTTAGTCTTTCACAATTGCTAACACTCACGCGATATTTATGGGTTCAAAGTTTTAATTAGACACAGAGAAAGATAGGTGCTTATAGATTCGCCTCCCAACCTTTTACCTCAAGGGTAATGTCAACAATAATAGCTCATGATGCCTTACATCCAATTGGATATATATATCAGAATCTTTCCAACACAATGTGCTTGCCAAAGGATAAAATGTAAAAAGGAAAGGTGAAGATCACCATGACTCTTGCATAAGGTAAAAGACAAGAATAAAAGATAGGCCCTTCGCAGAGGGAAGCAGAGGTTGCCATGTGCTTTTGTAGTTGGATGCACAAAATATTAATGCGAGGGAACGTCACTTTACATTGCCACTTGTGATAGGGACCTTTATTATGCAGTCTGTCGCTTTTATTTATTCCATATCACAAGATCGTATAAAGCTTATTTTCTCCACACTAAAAGATCATACATAACTAGAGAGCATTTTTTATTGCAGGCACCGATGACAACTTACTTGAAGGATCTTACTCAATCCATAGGTAGGTATGGTGGACTCTCATGGCAATACTGGTTTAAGGGATGTTTGGAAGCACAAGTAGTATCTCTACTTGGTGCAAAGAATTTGGCTAGCATGAGGGGGAAAGGCAAGCTCAACGTGGTGGGCGATCCATGACAATATACTTTATTTCGGATATAAGAAAACATAACCCATTACGTTGTCTTCCTTGTCCAACATCAACCTTTTAGCATGTCATATTTTAATGAGTGCTCACAATTACAAAAGATGTCCAATATATTATATTTATATGTGAAATCTCTCTTCCTTCAATATTCTTTCATGAATTGTTCAAGTGACCAATACAATGTTTGCTAACCTTCAATAAATTTACCACCTCTACTTCTTATATGTGAAGTCATTACTCCCCATGGGATAAGCATATAAAACATACATAATTTTAGATTTATGATATTCAAATCATTCAACTATTTACTCATAGGATATAAGTGAAGCACACGAGTAAATGACAAACTACTCCAAAAAAATATAAGTGAAGATCAATGAGTAGTTAAATAATTATTTAGCTATGTGAAGACTCTCTATCATTTAATAATTTCATATCTTAATACTTTATTCAAACAGCAAGCAAAACAAAATAAAATGGCATGACGCTCTAAGCAAAACACATATCATGTGGTGAATAAAAATATAGCTCCAAGTAAAGTTACCGACGGATGAAGATGAAAGAGGGGATGCCTTCCGGGGCATCCCCAAGCTTAGGCTCTTGGTTATCCTTGAATATTACCTTGGGGTGCCTTGGGCATCCCCAAGCTTAGGCTCTTGCCACTCCTTATTCCATAGTCCATCGAATCTTTACCCAAAACTTGAAAACTTCACAACACAAAACTCAACAGAAAACTCGTAAGCTCCGTTAGCGAAAGAAAACAAAACACCACTTCAAGGTACTATAATGTACTCATTATTTATTTGTATTGGTGTTAAATCTAATTTATTCCAACTTCTCTATGGTTTATAAACTATTTTACTAGCCATAGATTCATCAAAATAAGCAAACAACACAATGAAAACAGAATCTGTCAAAAACAGAACAGTCTGTAGTAATCTGTATCAAACGTATACTTATTGAACTCAGAAAAATCTACCAAAATAGGAAGACCTAATAATTTTATTATTTATCTACTGCAATTTGAATCAGTATTTTATCACTTTCTGGTGATTTTTAACAATCGTTTTCGTGAGCAGAAAGTTTCTGTCTTTTTCAGCAAGATCAAATAATTATCATCCAAGAAGATCCTATAGGTCTTACTTGGCGCAAACACTAATTAAAACATAAAACCACATCTAACCAGAGGATAGATGAATTATTTATTACTAAACAGGAACTAAAAGCAAGGAACAAAAATAAAATTGGGTTGCCTCCCAACAAGCGCTATCGTATAACGCCCCTAGCTAGGCGTGATGATTTCAATGATGCTCACCTAAAAGATAAGAATTGAAACATAAAGAGAGCATCATGAAGAATATGACTAGCACATTTAAGCTAACCCACTTCCTATGCATAGGGATTTTGTGATCAAACAATTTATGGGAACAATAATAAACTAGCATAGGAAGGCAAAACAAGCATAACTTCAAGATTTTCAACACATAGAGAGGAAACTTGATATTATTGCAATTCCTACAAGCATATATTCCTCCCTCATAATAACTTTCAGTAGCATCATGAATGAATTTAACAATATAACCATCACATAAAGCATTCTTTTCATGATCTACAAGCATATAATTTTTATTACTCTCCACATAAGCAAATTTCTTCTCATGAATAATAGTGGGAGCAAACTCAACAAAATAACTATCATGTGATTGAAAATTAAGATCAAGATGACAAGTTTCATGGTTATCATTATTCTTTATAGAATACGTTTCATCACAATAATCATCATAGATAGGAGGCATGCTTTCATCATAATAAATTTGCACATCAAAACTTGGGGGACTAAAAATATCATATTCATCAAACATAGCATCCCCAAACTTGTGGCTTTGCATATCATTAGCATCATGGGTATTCAAAGAATTCATACTAACAACATTGCAATCATGCTCATCATTCACATATTTTAGGCCAAGCATTCTATGTAATTCTTCTTCTAGTACTTGAGCACAATTTTCCTTCCCATCATTTTCACGAAAGACATTAAAAAGATGAAGCATATGAGGTACCCTCCATTCCATTTTTTTTGTAGTTTTCTTTTATAGACTAAACTGTGATAAAACAAGAAACAAAAAGATTCGATTGCAAGGTATAAAGATATACCTTCAAGCACTCACCTCCCCGGCAACGGCGCCAGGAAAGAGCTTGATGTCTACTACGCAACCTTCTTCTTGTAGACATTGTTGGGCCTCCAAGTGCAGAGGTTTGTAGGACAGTAGCAAATTTCCCTCAAGTGGATGACCTAAGGTTTATCAATTTGTGGGAGGCGTAGGATGAAGATAGTCTCTCTCAAGCAACCCTTCAACCAAATAACAAAGAGTCTCTTGTGTCCCCAACACACCCAATACAATGGTAAATTGTATAGGTGCACTAGCTCGGCGAAGAGATGGTGATACAAGTGCAATATGGATGATAGATATAGGTTTTTGTAATATGTAAATATAAAAACAGCAAGGTAGCTAATGATAAAAGCGAGCGTAAACGGTATTGAAATGCTAGGAAACAAGGCCTAGGGTTCATACTTTCACTAGTGCAAGTTCTCTCAACAATAATAACATAATTGGATCATATAACTTTCCATCAACATGCAACAAAGAGTCACTCCAAAGTCACTAATAGTGGAGAACAAACGAAGAGATTATTGTAGGGTACGAAACCACCTCAAAGTTATTCTTTCTGATCGATCTATTCAAGAGTCCGTAGTAAAATAACACGAAGCTATTCTTTCCATTCAATCTATCATAGAGTTCACACTAGAATAACACCTTAAGACACAAATCAACCAAAACCCTAATGTCACCTAGATACTCCAATGTCACCTCAAGTATCCGTGGGTATGCTTATACAATATGTATCACACAATCTCAGATTCATCTATTCAACCAACACATAGAACTTCAAAGAGTGCCCCAAAGTTTCTACCTGAGAGTCAAGACGAAAACGTGTGCCAACCCCTATGCATAAGTTCACAAGGTCACTGAACCCGCAAGTTGATCACCAAAACATACATCAAGTAGATCACGTGAATATCCCATTGTCGCCACAGATAAGCACATGCAAGACATACATCAAGTGTTCTCAAATCCTTAAAGACTCAATCCGATAAGATAACTTCAAAGGGTAAACTCAATCCATTACAAGAGAGTAGAGGGGGAGAAACATCATAAGATCCAACTATAATAGCAAAGATCGCGATACATCAAGATCGTACCACCTCAAGAACACGAGAGAGAGAGAGAGAGAGAGAGAGAGAGAGAGAGATCAAACACATAGCTACTGGTACATACCCTCAGCCCCGAGGGTTAACTACTCCCTCCTCGTCATGGAGAGCATCAGGATGATGAAGATGGCCACCGGTGAGGGATCCCCCCTCCGGCAGGGTGCCGGAACAGGGTCCCGATTGGTTTTTTGTGGCTACAGAGGCTTGCGGCGGCGGAACTTCCGATCTATTCTCTTCCTCGATGTTTTTAGGGTATATGGATATATATAGGCGAAAGAAGTCGGTCAGGGGAGCCACGAGGGGCCCATGAGGGTGGGGGCGCGCCTCCCTGCCTCGTGGCCACCTCGAAGCTTCCCTGATGTCTACTCCAAGTCTCCTGGATTGCTTCCGTTCCAAAAATAACTCTCCCGAAGGTTTCATTCCGTTTGGACTCCGTTTGATATTACTTTTCTTCGAAACACTGAAATAGGCAAGAAAAAAGCAATTTGGGTTGGGCCTCCGGTTAATAGGTTAGTCCCAAAAATAATATAAAAGTGCATAATAAAGCCCATAAACATCCAAAACAGATAATTAATAGCATGAATACTTCATAAATTATAGATACGTTGGAGACGTATCAGATCCCATCTCAGATTTCATGGCTTCAAGCCATTTTGCGGAATCTGGGCTCACCATCGCTTCTTCGTAGTTCGTAGGTTCGCCTTGGTCAAGTAACATGACCTCCAGAATAGGATTACCATACCACTCTGGTGCGGATCTTACTCTGGTTGACCTACGAGGTTCGGTAGTAACTTGATCTGAAGTTTCATGATCAACATCATCAGCTTCCTCACTAATTGGTGTAGGTTTCATAGGAACCGGTTTCTGTGATGAACTACTTTCCAATAAGGGAGCAGGTACAGTTACCTCATCAAGTTCTACTTTCCTCCCACTCACTTCTTTCGAGAGAAACTCCTTCTCTAGAAAGGATCCATTCTTAGCAACGAATGTCTTGCCTTCGGATCTGTGATAGAAGGTGTACCCAACAGTTTCCTTTGGGTATCCTATGAAGACATATTTCTACGATTTGGGTTCGAGCTTATCAGGTTGAAGCTTTTTCACATAAGCATCGCAGCCCCAAACTTTAAGAAACGACAACTTTGGTTTCTTGCCAAACCACGGTTCATCAGGCGTCGTCTCAACGGATTTTGATGGTGCCCTATTTAACGTGAATGCAGCTGTCTCTAAAGCATAACCCCAAAACGATAGCGGTAAATCAGTAAGAGACATCATAGATCGCACCATATCTAGTAAAGTATGATTACGATGTTCGGACACACCATTACGTTGTGGCTTTTCGGGTGGCGTGAGTTGTGAAACTATTCCGCATTGTTTCAAATGTAGACCAAACTCGTAACTCAAATATTCTCCTCCACGATCAGATCATAGAAACTTTATTTTCTTGTTACGATGATTTTCCACTTCACTCTGAAATTCTTTGAACTTTTCAAATGTTTCAGACTTATGTTTCATTAAGTAGATATACCCATATCTGCTCAAATCATCTATGAAGGTGAGAAAATAACGATACCCGCCGCGAACCTCAATATTCATTGGACCACATACATTAGCATGTACGATTTCCAACAAATCTGTTGCTCGCTCCATTGTTCCGGAGAACGGCGTTTTAGTCATCTTGCCCATGAGGCATGGTTCACAAGTACCAAGTGATTCATAATCAAGTGATTCCAAACGTCCATCAGTGTGGAGTTTCTTCATGCTCTTTACGCCAATATGACCCAAATGGTAGTGCCACAAATAAGTTGCACTATCATTATCAACTCTGCATATTTTGGCTTCAACATTATGAATATGTGTATCACTACTATCGAAATTCAACACAAATAGACCACTCTTCAAGGGTGCATGACCATAAAAGATATTACTCATATAAATAGAACAACCATTATTCTCAGGTTTAAATGAATAACCGTCTCACATCAAACAAGATCCAGATATAATGTTCATGCTTAACTCTGGCACCAAATAACAATTATTCAGGTCTAAAACTAATCCCGAAGGTAGATGTAGAGGTAGCGTGCCGACGGAGATCACATCGACTTTGGAACCATTTCCCACGTGCATCGTCACCTCGTCCTTAGCCAGTCTTCGCTTAATCCGTAGTCCCTGTTTCGAGTTGCAAATATTAGCAACAGAACCAGTATCAAATACCCAGGTGCTACTGTGAGCTCTAGTAAGCTACACATCAATAACATGTATATCACGCATACCTTTGTTCACCTTGCCATCCTTCTTATCCGCCAAATACTTGGGGCAGTTCCGCTTCCAGTGACCAGTCTGTTTGCAGTATAAGCACTCAGTCTCAGGCTTAGGTCCAGACTTGGGTTTCTTATCTTGAGCAGCAACTTGTTTGCTGTTCTTCTTGAAGTTCCCCTTCTTCTTCCCTTTACCCTTTTTCTTGAAACTGGTGGTCTTGTTGACCATCAACACTTGATGCTCCTTCTTGATTTCTACCTCCGCAGCCTTTGGCATTGCGAAGAGCTTGGGATTTGTCTTATCCATCCCTTGCATATTATAGTTCATCACGAAGCTCTTGTAGCTTGGTGGCAGTGATTGAAGAATTCTGTCAATGACACTATCATCCGGAAGATTAACTCCCAGTTGAATCAAGTGATTGTTATACCAAGACATTTTGAGTATATGTTCACTGACAGAACTATTCTCCTCCATCTTGCAGCTGTAGAACTTATTGGAGACTTCATATCTCTCAATCCAGGCATTTGCTTGAAATATTAACTTCAACTCCTGGAACATCTCATGCTCCATGACGTTCAAAATGTCATTGAAGTCCCAGTTCTAAGCCGTAAAGCATGGCACACTGAACTATCGAGTAGTCATCAGCTTTGCTTTGCCAG
The DNA here is from genome assembly GCA_021605205.1 of Aegilops longissima. Lineage (NCBI taxonomy): Eukaryota > Viridiplantae > Streptophyta > Magnoliopsida > Poales > Poaceae > Aegilops > Aegilops longissima. The sequence goes on along the minus strand of CM038679.1, from coordinate 490,983,947 downwards.
ACGTTCTTAACGTCGTCAGTTGCATCTGCAGCAGGCCTGACACCCAGCGGTGCTTCCAGGACGTAATTCTTCTGTGCAGCAATGAGGATAATCCTCAAGTTACATACCCAGTCCGTGTAATTGCTACCATCATATTTCAACTTTGCTTTCTCAAGGAACGCATTAAAATTCAACGGAACAACAGCACGGACCATCTATCTACAACAACATAGACAAGCATAATACTATCAGGTACTAAGTTCATGATAAATTTAAGTTCAATTAATCATATTACTTAAGAACTCCCACTTAGATAGACATCCCACTAATCATCTAAGTGATCACGTGATCCATATCAACTAAACCATAACCGATCATCACGTGAAATGGAGTAGTTTTCAATGGTGAACATCACTATGTTGATCATATCTACTATATGATTCACGCTCGACTTTTCGGTCATAGTGTTCCGAGGCCATATCTGCATATGCTAGGCTCGTCAAGTTTAACCCGAGTATTCTGCGTGTGTAAAACTGTCTTACACCCGTTGTAGATGAACGTTGAGCTTATCACACCCGATCATCACGTGGTGTCTCGGCACGACGAACTTTGGCAACGGTGCATACTCAGGGAGAACACTTTTACCTTGAAATTTAAGATGCATCTTATAATGCTATCGTCAAACAAAGCAGAATAAGATGCATAAAGGATAAACATCACATGCAATCAATATAAGTGATATGGTATGGCCATCATCATCTTGTGCCTTTGATCTCCATCTCCAAAGCACCGTATGATCACCATCGTCACTGGCGCGACACCTTGATCTCCATCGTAGCATCATTGTCGTCTCGCCAACTATTGCTTCTACGACTATCGCTACCGCTTAGTGATAAAGTAAAGCAATTACAGGGCGATTGCATTGCATACAATAAAGCGACAACCATATGGCTCCTGCCAGTTGTCGATAACTCCGTTACAAAACATGATCATCTCATACAATAAATATAGCATCATGTCTTGACCATATCACATCACAACATGCCCTACAAAAACAAGTTAGACGTCCTCTACTTTGTTGTTGCAAGTTTTACGTGGCTGCTACGGGCTGAGCAAGAACCGTTCTTACCTACGCATCAAAACCACAACAATAGTTCGTCAAGTTAGTGTTGTTTTAACCTTCTCAAGGACTGGGCGTAGCCACACTCGGTTCAACTAAAGTTGGAGAAACTGACACCCGCCAGCCACCTGTGTGCAAAGCACGTCGGTAGAACAAGTCTCGCGTAAGCGTACGCGTAATGTCGGTCCGGGCCGCTTCATCCAACAATACAGCCGAACCAAAGTATGACATGCTGGTAAGCAGTATGACTTGTATCACCCACAACTCACTTGTGTTCTACTCGTGCATATAACATCTACGCATAAACCTGGCTCGGATGCCAATGTCGGGGAACGCAGTAATTTCAAAGAAAAATCCTACGCACACGCAAGATCATGATGATGCATAGCAACGAGAGGGAAGAGTGTTGTCCACGTACCCTCATAGACCATTAAGCGGAAGCGTTATGACAACACGGTTGATGTAGTCGTACGTCTTCACGATCGACCGATCCTCAGTACCGAACGTACGGCACCTCTGCGTTCAGCACACGTTCAGCTCGGTGACGTCCCGCGAACTCACGATCCAGTAGAGCTCGAGGGAGAGTTTCGTTAGCACGACGTCTTGGTGACGATGTTGATGATGCTACCGACGCAAGTCTTCGCCTAAGCACCGCTACGATATGACCGAGGTGGATTATGGTGGAGGGGGGCACCGCACACTGCTAAAAGATCAATGATCAATTGTTGTGTCTTTGGGGTGCCCCCCTGCCCCTGTATATAAAGGGGGGAAGGAGGAGAGGGCCGGCCGAGGGAGAGGCTCACCCAAGGGGAGGCAATCCTATTCCAAGTAGGTTTGTCCCCCACCTTTCCTATTCCAAGAAGGAGAAGGGGGAAGGAGGAGGTGGAGAGAAGGAAGGAGACGGGGGCCGCCGCCCCTTCCCCTTGTCCAATTCAGATTGGGACAAGGGGGGTCGCGCGCCACCTCCTGGCTGCCCTCTCTCTTCTCCACTAAGGCCCATATGGCCCAATAGCTTCCGGGGGTCCGGTAACCCCTGGTACTCCGGTATATGTCTGAAACCTCCCGAAACACTTCCGGTGTCCGAACATAGTCGTCCAATATATCGATCTTTATGTCTCGACCATTTCAAGACTCATCGTCATGTCCCTGATCATATCCGGGACTCCGAACTATCTTCGGTACATCAAAACACAAAAACTCATAATACCGATCGTTACAGAACTTTAAGCGTGCGGACCCTACGGGTTTGAGAACTATGTAGACATGATCGAGACACGTCTCCGGTCAATAACCAATAGCGGAACCTGGATGCTCATATTGGCTCCTACATATTCTACGAACATCTTTATTGGTCAAACCGCATAACAACATACGTTGTTCCCTTTGTAATCGGTATGTTACTTGCCCGAGATTCGATCGTCGGTATCTTAATACCTAGCTCAATCTCATTACCGGCAAGTCTCTTTACTCGTTCCGTAATGCATCATCCCGCAACTAAATCATTACTCACATTGCTTGCAAGGCTTATAGTGATGTGCATTACCGAGAGGGCCCAGAGATACCTCTCCGACAGACGGAGTGACAAATCCTAATCGCGATCTATGCCAACTCAACAAGTACCATCGGAGACACCTGTAGAGCACCTTTATAACCACCCATTTACGTTGTGACGTTTGGTAGCACACAAAGTGTTCCTCCGGTAATCGGGAGTTGCATAATCTCATAGTCATAGGAACATGTATAAGTCATGAAGAAAGCAATAGCAGTAAACTAAACGATCAAGTGCTAAGCTAACGGAATGGGTCAAGTCAATCACATCATTCTCCTAATGATGTGATCCCGTTAGTCAAATGACAACTCATGTCTATGGTTAGGAAACTCAACCATCTTTGATTAACGAGCTAGTCAAGTAGAGGCATACTAGTGAGACTATGTTTGTCTATGTATTCACACATGTATTATGTTTCCAGTTAATACAGTTCTAGCATGAATAATAAACATTTATCATGATATGAGGAAATAAATAGTAACTTTATTATTGCCTCTAGGGCATATTTCCTTCAATAGCACTATGGGTGGAATAGAATATGATGATGGAGGTTGTGTGGAGAAGACAAAAAAGGAGAAAGTCTCACATCGACGCGGCTAATCAACGGGCTATGGAGATGCCCATCAATTGATGTCAATGCGAGGAGTAGGGATTGCCATGCAACGGATGCACTAGAGCTATAAATGTATGAAAGCTCAACAAAATAAACTAAGTGGGTGTGCATCCAACTTGCTTGCTCACGAAGACCTAGGGCATTTGAGGAAGCCCATTGTTGGAATATACAAGCCAAGTTCTATAATGAAAAATTCCCACTAGTATATGAAAGTGACAAAATAAGAGACTCTTTATCATGAAGATCATGGTGCTACTTTGAAGAACAAGTGTGGAAAAAGGATAGTAGCATTGTCCCTTCTCTCTTTTTCTCTCATTTTTTTGGGCCTTCTCTTTTTTTATTTGGCCTTTCTCTTTTTTTGGCCTTCCTCTTCCTTTTTTTGGCCTTTCTCCTTTTTTATTTCCTCACACGGGACAATGCTCTAATAATGATGATCATCACACTTCTATTTATTTACAACTCAAGGATTACAACTCGATACTAGAACAAAATATGACTCTATATGAGTGTCTCCGGCGGTGTACCGGGATGGGCAATGAATCAAGAGTGACATGTATGAACAATTATTCATGGTGGCCTTGCCACAAATACGATGTCAACTACATGATCATTCAAGGCAATATGACAATGATGAAGCATGTCATAATAAACGGAACGGTGGAAAGTTTCATGGCAATATATCTCGGAATGGCTATGGAAATGCCATAATAGGTAGGTATGGTGGCTGTTTTGAGGAAGATATAAGGAGGCTTATGTGTGATAGAGCGTATCATATCACGGGGTTTGGATGCACCGGAGAATTTTGCACCAACTCCCAAGGTGAGAAAGGGCAATGCACGATACCGAAGAGGCTAGCAATGATGGAAGGGTGAGAGTGCGTATAGTCCATGGACTCAACATTAGTCATAATGAACTCACATACTTACTGCAAAAATCTACAAGTCATGAAAACCAAGCACTACGCGCATGCTCCTGGGGGGATAGATTGGTAGGAAAAAAACCATCACTCGTCCCAGACCGCCACTCATAAGGAGGACAATCAAAGAAACACCTCATGCTTCAAATTTGTTACACAACGGTTACCATACGTGCATGCTACGGGACTTGCAAACTTCAACACAAGTATTTCTCAAATTCACAATTAATCAACTAGCACGACTCTAATATAACCATCTTCATATCTCAAAACAATCATCAAGTATCAAACTTCTCATAGTATTCAATGCACTCTATATGGAAGTTTTTATTATACCCATCTTGGATGCCCATCATACTAGGACTAATTTATAGCCAAAGAAAATTACCATGCTGTTCTAAAAGACACTCAAAATAATATAAGTTAAGCATGAGAGATCAATAATTCCTATAAAATAGAACCACCACCATGCTCTAAAAAGATATAAGTGAAGCACTAGAGCAAAATTATCTAGCTCAAAAGATATAAGTGAAGCACATAGAGTATTCTAATAAATTCCGATTCATGTGTGTCTCTCCCAAAAGGTGTGTACAGCAAGGATGAATGTGGTAACTAAAAGGCAAAGACTCAAATCATACAAGATGCTCCAAGCAAAACACATATCATGCGGTGAATAAAAATATAGCCTCAAGTAAAGTTACCGATAGACGAAGCGAAAGAGGGGATGCCTTCCGGGGCATCCCCAAGCTTAGGATTTTGGTTGTCCTTGAATTTTACCTTGTGGTGCCTTGGGCATCCCCAAGCTTAGGCTCTTGCCACTCCTTATCCTATAATCCATCAAATCTTTACCCAAAAACTTGAAAACTTCACAACACAAAACTTAAACAGAAAATCTCATGAGCTCCGTTAGTATAAGAAAACAAATCACCACTTTAAGGTACTGTAATGAACTCATTATTTATTTATATTGTTGTTAAACCTACTGTATTCCAACTTCTCTATGGTTCATACCCTCGATACTAGCCATAGATTCATCAAAATAAGCAAACAACACACGAAAAACAGAATCTGTCAAAAACAGAACACTCTGTAGTAATCTGTATAAAACGTATACTTATGGAACTCCAAAATTTTTGAAATAAATTGGTGGACGTGAGGAATTTATCTATTAATCATCTGCAAAAAGAATCAACCTAAAACCACTCTCCAGTAAAAATGGCAGTTAATATCGTGAGCGCTAAAGTTTCTGTTTTTTACAGCAAGATCGCAAAGACTTCACCCAAGTCTTCCCAAAGGTTCTACTTGGCACAAACAATAATTAAAACATAAAACCACATCTAAACAGAGGCGAGATGGATTATTAATTACTAAACAGGAACAAAAAACAAGACAAAAATAAAATCGGGTTGCCTCCCAACAAGCGCTATCGTTTAACGCCCCTAGCTAGGCATAAAAACAAGAATAGATCTATGTATTGCCATCTTTGGTATGCAATCCATAAGTGGCTCTCATAATAGATTCATAATGTAATTTTATTTCTTCCTAGTAAAGTGTTCCATGCCTTTCCTTAACGTAAATTGGAATCTAATATTTCCTTCTTTCATATCAATAATTGCACCAATCGTTCTAAGGAAAGGTCTACCAAGAATAATAGGACATGTAGGATTGCAATCTATATCAAGAACAATGAAATCTACGGGCACATAATTCCTATTTGCAACAATAAGAACATCATTAATCCTTCCCATAGGTTTCGTAATGGTGGAATACGCAAGGTGCAAATTTAAAGAACAATCATCAAATTCACGGAAACCAAACACATCACACAAAGTTTTTGGAAGCGTGTAAACACTAGCACCAAATCACATAAAGCATAGCATTCATGATATTTAATCTTAATTTAATAGTAGGTTCCCACTCATTATAAAGTTTTCTAGGAATAGAAACTTCCAATTCAAGCTTTTCTTCATAGGATTGCATTAAAGCATCAACGATATGTTTAGTAAAAGCTTTGTTTTGATCATAAGCATGAGGAGAATTTAACACAGATTGCAACAAGGAAATACAATCTATCAAAGAGCAATTAGCATAATTAAATTCCTTGAAATCCAAAATAGTGGGTTCATTGCTATGTAAAGTTTTGACCTCTTCAATCCCACTTTTATTAATTTTTGCATCAAGATCTAAAAACTTTGAATCATTGTGACGCCTTTTAACTAAAGTTGACTTATCTCCAGTCCCATCTTTATCAAAATTCATATTGGAAAACAAAGATTTAATAGTAGACACATCAATCACTTTTAGATCTTCATTATTATTATCATGAAAACTAGAAGAACACACTTTCACAAAGCAATCTTTTTTAGCACGCATCCTAGCGGTTCTTTCTTTGCACTCATCAATGGAAATACTCACGGCTTTGAGAGACTCATTGATATCATGCTTAGGTGGAATAGATCTAAATTTCAAATAATCAACATCAAGATAAATTCTATCCACGTTCCTAGCCAACTCGTCAATCTTAGGCAATTTTTCTTCAAGCAGGGCATTGAAATTCTTTTGCGAATTCATAAATTCTTTAACACTAGTCTCAAAATCAAAGGGCATCTTATTAAAATTTCCATAAGAGTTGTTGTAGGAATTACCATAATTATTATAGGAATTACTAGGAACGGCCTAGAATTAAAGTTTCCGCTATACGCGTTATTACCAAAGTTGTTCCTACCAACAAAATTCACATCCAAAGATTCATTATTATTCTCAATAAAAGTGGACAAAGGAATATCATTAGGATAATAAGAAAAACTCTTATTAGCAAATAATTTCATAAGTTCATCCATCTTTCCACTCAAAACATTAATCTCTTCTATCGCATGAACTTTTTTACTAGTGGATCTTTCGGTGTGCCATTGAGAATAATTAAGCATAATATTATCTAGGAGCTTAATTAGTAGCTTCTACTAAAGTGATTTCCATAAAAGTACCTCCCGCGGCCGAATCTAAAAGATTTCTAGAAGCAAAATTCAATCCGGTATAAATTTTTTGTATAATCATCCATAGATTCAAACCATGTGTAGGGCAATTACGTATCATTAATTTCATCATCTTCCAAGCTTGTGAAACATGCTCATGATCAAGTTGCTTAAAATTCATAATATCGTTTCTAGGAGAGATTATCTTAGCGGGAGGAAAATACTTAAAGATAAAAGCATCTTTGCACTTATTACATGAATCAATACTATTTTTAGGCAAAGAAGAGAACCAAGTTTTAGCACAATCTCTAAGCGAAAAATGAAATAGTTTCAATTTAACAATATCATAGTCCACTTCTTTCTTCTTTTGCATATCACACAAATCAACGAAGTTGTTTAGATGGGTAGCGGCATTTTCACTAGGAAGGCCAGAAAATTGATCTTTCATGACAAGATTCAACAAAGCAGCATTAATTTCACAAGATTCAGCATCGGTAATAAGAGCAATCGGAGTGCTAATAAAATCATTGTTGTTGGTATTGGAAAAATCACATAATTTAGAATTATCTTGAGCCATCTTGACAAACAATCAATCCAACACACAAGCACAGAAGAAGCAAGCGAAAAGAGACGAACGAAAAAGGGCGAATAAAACGGCAAGGGTGAAGTGGGGGAGAGGAAAACGAGAGGCAAATGGAAAATAATGTAATGCGAGGGAGAAGAGTTTGTGATGGGTACTTGGTATGTCTTGACTTGAGCGTAGATCTCCCCGGCAAAGGCGCCAGAAATGGCTAGTTGACGGGAGATCAAATCTTGACTTGACTTCACGCAAATCTCCCCGGCAACGGTGCCAGAAATCCTTCTTGCTACCTCTTGAGCATGCATTGGTTTTCCCTTAAAGAGGAAAGGGTGATGCAACAAAGTAGGATAAGTATTTCCCTCAGTTTTTGAGAACCAAGGTAACAATCCACTAGGAGACTATACACAAATCGCCTAGTACCTGCACAAACAATCAAGAACCTTGCAACCAACGCGATAAAGGGGTTGTCAATCCCTTCACGGCCACTTGCAAAAGTGAGATCTGATAAAGATAATAAGATAAATATTTTTTGTATTTTTGTTGTATAGATTGAAAAGTAAAGATTGCAAAGTAAATAATGAACTAGAATTATAGATCGGAAACTTATATGATGTAAAGTAGACTCGGGGGCCATAGATTTCACTAGTGGCTTCTCTCATGATAGCATATATTACGGTGGGTGAACAAATTACTGCCGAGCAATTGATAGAAAAGCGCATAGTTATGAGAATATCTACGCATGATCATGAACATAGGCATCACGTCCGTGTCAAGTAGACGAAAACGATTCTGCATCTACTACTATTACTCCACACATCGACCGCTATCCAACATGCATCTAGAGTATTAAGTTCATAAGAACGGAGTAACGCATTAGGCAAGATGACATGATGTAGAGGGATAAACTCAAGCAATATGATATAAACCCCATCTTTTTATCCTCGATGGCAACAATATAATACGTGTCGGTTCCCTTTCTGTCACTGGGATCGAGCATCGCAAGATTGAACCCAAAGCTAAGCACTTCTCCCATTGCAAGAAAGATCAATCTAGTAGGCCAAACTAAACCGATAATTCGAAGAGACTTGCAAAGATAATCAATCGTACATAAAAGAATTCAGAGGAGATTCAAATATTGTTCATAGATAAACTTGATCATAAACCCATAATTCATCGGATCTCGACAAACACACCGCAAAAAGTATTACATCGAATAGATCTCCAAGAACATCGAGGAGAACTTTATATTGAAAACCAAAGAGATAGAAGAAGCCATCTAGCTAATAACTATGGACCCGAAGGTCTGTGGTAAACTACTCACACATCATCGGAGAGGCTATGATGTTGATGTAGAAGCCCTCCGTGATTGAATCCCCCTCCGGCAGATCACCGGAAAAGGCCCCAAGATGGGATCTCACGGGTACAGAAGGTTGCGGCGGTGGAAAAGTGGTTTCGTGGCTCCCCTAGATGTTTTCAGGGTATAAGAGTATATATGTGCGAAAGAAGTAGGTCGGTGGAGCTATGAGGGGCCCATGAGGGTGGGGGCGCGCCTACCCCCCTGGGCGCGCCCTCCTGCCTCGTGGCCGCCTCGTTGCGTCTTTGATTTCCACTCCAAGTCTCCTGGATTGCTTTTGTTCCAAGAAAGATCCTCGCAAAGGTTTCGTTCCGTTTGGATTCCGTTTGATATTCCTTTTCTGCGAAACATGAAATAGGCAAAAAAAAAAGAATCGCACTGGGCCTCCGGTTAATAGGTTAGTCCCAAAAATAATATAAAAGAGCATATTAAAGTCCATTATAAACATCCAAAACAGATAATATAATAGCATGGAACAATCAAAAATTATAGATACGTTGGAGACGTATCAGCAGCCTCACCGTTTACAAGGGAGTGGGGACCTGTTTTTTCTTCTCAGGTTTTTGTTTCCCTCATGTTGGAATAAGGTCTTCGGGTCTTTCCTTACCTCGACAACGTCTGATCCAATGGCAGCGACCTGGGAGTTTCTGTCCTCGGATCTGTGGGCTCTCTTCAGACCTCGGTAGTTGTTGTGTGATTCCAATGCAAGATGGTTAATGCTCGTCTTTCTTCCTAACGGTTGCGGGCCAATGGATATCTCGCTGATCCAAGAACTTTGCCATCATGACCAAGGTGTGTTGAGATCCCGGATAGCTCGAGTGGCTCAAGCGGCATAAAAAACCCGCAAGTAGGATTCCCTTGGTGGAGTCCTTGTAGGGGCATAGATAGTTCCTTGCTACAACGACGCTCTTCTCGGTGTGGGTGATTCTCGTCAATAACAACTCTTCGATGTTGAGGGTTGTTATTTTTCTGTCTTAGAAAGTCTATTTATGTAAAAATTACAGTTGTCTCATTCTTATCCAAATAAAGTAGTTTATGTTCTAAAAAAACTTACTGATATTACTTGAGAACACTATGAGGTGTCATATTCCAGGGGAGAGCCTATTTGGTGCAACAACGCATAGGGTCATTGCCTAGTTGGACCTTGGCCTAGTAAACCGCTCGCACGGTCCCTGTTCGCAGTTTTTCTTCTTCGATGGTCTACCGTTTTAGAAATAAAACGCTGCTTTCTAAGGCTAAAATTTAAACATTTGGGAAAATCTACAAACTTTAAAAAAACATGAATTTGAAAAATGTTCATGCATTTGAACAAAATTCATAATTTTTGAAAATTTGTGAATTTGAAAAACGTTCATGATTAAAAAATGTTCATGAATATGGAAAAGGCCCATGAGTTAAAAAATCACAAAATGAAAAAAGTCTCGAGATTTGAAAAAAGTTCACATTTTGAGAATTAAAAAAAATTCATGAATTTGAAAAAAAAAGTGTCCACGATTTTTCTTAAAAAGAAACCAAAATAACAGAGCTAAAACCAAAACAAAAAATGAAGGAATACAGCCAAAAAAACACAGATAAACCCACATGAAAAACAAAAGAAAACCAGGTGGAAGCTTCTAGTAGCTTTCAAAAATTGATTTCTACATAGGAAATTCCATGTTCCACGTCTGCATCTCAACAGTTCAAATTGCTTGCATGTGAATGTGATTGAACCACGCCTTGGCCCAGTAAACAGCTCACTTGGTTTTTTCTTTCAATGGTTTACTGTTTTAGGAAAAAGCCACCACTTTTTCTGGCTAAATTTATACATTTGGTAAAATCAACTAATGTGTATAGATTTTGAAAAAGTTCATGAATTTGAAAAAAGTGCATGAATTTAAAAAAGGTTCAAACATTCCAAAATAAGATTGTGAATTCTGGAAAAATATTCATGAATTTAGGAAAAGAAGAATATGTTAAAATATTGTGAATTCAGAAAAAAGCATGGAACCCAAGAAAAAATTGGGGATTTGAAAATTTTCATGAATACAAAAAGAAGTGAGCAAAATTTTAAAAAAATCATAGATTTTCAAATGATCATGTTCTTTTTGTAAAAAAGAAAAGCAAAACATAAAAATAAAGAAAAAACGGTCAAAACACAGTAAAAAAACACATGAAAAATAAAAGAAAACCATACGAAAGATTCTAGAAGCATTCCAAAAGCGATTCGAACATGAAACTGTTTTGGGCCAGCCAATTTAACAAATGGTCAGTAGGTTTGTGTGCCCCACATACTATCCGGCGTCTAGCAAATCGTATATGGTGCCATAAGCGTCGGATTTAGTATGTTTTACAAACCGCTGCACACCCCCTCCACTCCACTAGCCGGTCCAAGTAGCTTTTTTTCACACAAGTTCGGATTCCGCGGTGATTTTCTAGGCGTTTTTCTGTTTCGGTTTTTTCATGCATGCTTTTCGTGTGGATTTTTTATTATTCTATTTTTATTTTTCTATTTTCCATTTCTTTTGATGTTTCCTTTTTTTATTTGTATTTTCTTTTTTTACTTCTTTTTTATTTTTTTAAATACATTAGCTTTTTCAAATTTGTGAACTTTTTCTCAAATTTCATGAACACTTTCAGTTCTTGCTCGCTTTTTTAGTAAACTTTTTTCAAATTCATTAACTTTTTCGCTTTTGTTAACTTTTTAGTGTGATTTTTAGAATTCTGGCAAACATTTACTAAAATGTGTGAACTTTTTTCTCAGAATTCTTGAAGTTTTTTTTCATATCCATGAACTTTTTACAGTGTTAGTAACTTTTTTAGTGATTATATTTCAATTTTTCGTGAACTTTTTCCTTAAATTCACAAACTTTATTTTCAAATCTCTGAACTGTTTTTCCAAATCCATGAACTCTTTCCAACTGTTATGAACTTTTTCCAAAGCCCACAAACTTTTTTCAAATTTGTGATTTTTTCCCTAAATCTATGAACCTTTTCCAATATTGTGAACTATTTTTTTCCAAAATTGATGAACTTTCTCCAAAATCCATGATTTGTTTTTCAAATTTGCAAAGTTTCTTTTTTCAAAATCGATGATTTTTCCCAAATTCATGAACCTTTAAAAAAATTGATAAACTGTTTTTTACCAGTTCGATGAACTTTTTCATACTCGTGATTTTTTTTCACTTTCATGAAATGCACTGACTTTTCAAATCCATGTATGTTTTTCAATCTGCGACCTTTTTAAACTCAGGAGCTTCTTTCAAATCGTTATCTGCTTTGAAATTTGTAGTTTTTTTAGATCCATATTTAATTTTGAAAGTCAACCCATCACTGGTTGAACGTTGGACGGTGAATGAGGTGGAGTGAGCGAACGAAAGTGAGGGGAGAGCGACCAACTCACTTGCTGGTCCGGCCCATGCGAGATGGCTGTGTGAGCGGCAGCTTAGCGAGTTGCACAGCGCCTATAGCATTAAGCGAGTCGCTAAAGAACAGGAAAGGCGAGAACCAAGGATCGATCCCTGGTCGACAGGTATATCAAGCGCGCTGCTAGCCAATCCATCCAAGTCCCATTCATGGTTTTTACTACGGGCATGCCCTACTTAATGCCATTTAAGCCGTTTTTTTTATATTTTTTTCGTATTCTTTTATTTCTATTCTTTTTTCTTCTCTTTTTTTTTCATTCTTCTGCATTTTGTTTCTCGCGGTTTAGTTTTCATATTTTTCGGTTTATTTTGTTTCTTTTTCGATTTTTCTTTGTCATTCTGGTTTTTATTTTACTCTTTTTGTATATGGCAACCAAATTTTTCTAATACACGTCTAACATTTTTCCAATACAAATTTAACATTTTGTAATACATGGCCAATATTTTTTCTATACACATTTTCAACATTTTTCAAATAAAAGATTAACATTTTTTAATACATGGTCACCATTTTATCTCTAATATATCAATATCAAGGTTTGAAATTGCTGACCATTGCAATTGAAAACACTAACAGGGCTCTATTTGAACTAGATGAACTTGAAAATAAAAGGCACCTCGCCACCCCTGAAGCAAACTTTCGCCGAATACTCAAAAACCACATTCCGCGACTTCTGGCTTATCAGAAAGAATATTGGAAGAAAAGATGCACTATTCGTTGGGTCAAGTTTGGTGATGAGCAACCTAAATTCTTCCAAGCAATGGCTTCAGAAAGATATAGAAGGAACAATATTGCCTCACTTATCACCGAAGATGGTTACTGTGTGGAAGATCATGCAGGGAAGGAATCAATTATTTTTCAAGCTTTCAAAAAGCGGCTAGGTTCATCGGCACAACATGAAATGAAGTTTGATTTAGCCAGAATCATCAAGAGGATAAAAGACCTAGACCAACTCACAGTGCCATTCACTCACAAAGAAAACGATGATGTGATCAAATATATGCCTGCAGATAGAGCTCCAGGACCGGATCTAATTACTGGACAATTCCTTAAAACTTGTTGGCACGTGGTTAAAGAGGATTTCTACAAGCTATGCAGTCAATTCCATGATGGGAATCTAAACCTTGAAAGCATCAATGAGGGTTTCATAACCTTAATACCAAAAATTAATGCACCCACTTCTGTCGATGACTTCAGACGATCACTTTACTTAACTGCTATCTCAAGGTAATCACAAAGTTACTTGCTAATCGGCTACAAAAGCTCATTTTAAAGATAGTGCATCGAAATCAATACGGATTTTTGAAAGGTTGATCCATCCAAGATTGCCTGGCATGGGCATTTGAATGCATCTATCAATGCCAAGCCTAAAAAAAACCACTAGTTCTGCTTAAGCTTGACTTTGCCAAGGCATTTGATACAATGGAACATGAGGCCATGTTAGATATAATGAAGCATATGGGATTTAATGATAAATGGCTAGACTGGATCAAGGCTATTCTCTCATCTGGCAAATCTTCAGTTCTGCTTAATGGTGTACCCGGGCGACAGTTTCACTGCAAAAGTGGAGCGAGACAAGGCGATCCATTATCCCCATTAATCTTTGTGCTAGCAGCTGACCTCCTTCAAGCTGCGATTAATAATGCTTTTGATCAAGGCGCAATTCAACTTCCTTTTCCGTGTGCCACCCAAAAGGACTATCCGGTCATCCAATACGACGACGACACAATTCTGGTCCTTCCTGCATGTGAAGCACAAACGATCAAGAATATCTTGTCTGATTATGCCACCTCCATTGGACTAAAAATCAATTTTCACATATCAACTCTTATCCCAATCAATTGTGATGCCTCCCTAAGTAACAACATCGCCCAGATCTTTGGTTGCATGATTGGTAAAATGTTGTTCACTTATCTTGGGCTACCTTTGGGATCAACAAGGCCCTCGGTTCAAGATCTAATGCCAATGGTATGTAAAGTGGAAAGACATCTTACGGCTACTCTCAACATGATTTCGTATGGAGCAAAACTCTCACTACTTAATTCAGTGATCACCTCATTGACAATCTTTGCACTATGCACACTCAAACTACCAATAAGTATCATTGAGCTACTAGACAAGATCAGGAGGAAATGTGTGTGGACCAAAAAGACAAAACAAGGAGACTCATGCAACTCTCTGGCAGCTTGGAGCATGATTTGCAAACCAAAGGAATGTGGAGGTATGGGTATACTGGATCTCAGAACACAAAGTGATGCCCCATTGCTCAAATACTTACACAAATTCTATAATCATTGGGATCTACCTTGGGTGGAACTAATCTCACATACTATACCACAAAATCCCACATGCAACTGATGCATGTGGTTCCTTCTAGTGGAGAGACGTCACAAAGCTCATGCCTATCTATAGAGGCATAACCAAAGTCACAATTCAGGATGGGCACAACACTTTGTTATGGAAAGATCTCTGGGTGGATGATGTTCTTGCTAATAGCTATCCCAGGGCCTTCTCTTTCACAAGAAATGAAGACATCTCAGTTCAAGCTTTCCTAATGGTTGAAACGTTGTGGGAAACATTCCAACTACCTCTATCAGAACAAGCACATGCAGAATTTCTTGAGCTACGACAAATGATGTCACCTATTAACTTGACCCAAGGGGAGGACAAATAGACATGCATTTGGGGCAAGGAGAATACACGGCCAAACTGTACTACTCACACTAATTCAGAGAGATCAGTGCCCACCAATCTTACACATGGCTTTGGAGATCAAGGGTAACCATGAAACTCAAGGTGTTTGGCTGGCTTCTTCTATCAGACAGACTCAACACAAGGAATATTCTCAAGAGAAGGCATTACAACATTGGAGATAATCGCACATGCCTACTATGTGACTCACCAACCGAGGAAACTTTGGAACACCTCTTTTTTACCTGCCCATTCAGCCAAAAATGCTGGTCACACCTTAACATCGGATGGATATCACAAGGCACAAGACTACAATGGATAGAAAAAGCAAAATCTACATGGAATAGGCCAATGTTCATGGATATTTTTCTGCAGGCCGCGTGGAGCATATGGAAAGAGAGAAACAACAAGCACTTTAGAGAGATCATGCCCTCGAAAACCTCCTGGCTGGCTCGGTTGAAAGAAGACCTCTCCCTACTTTGCTATAGGGTGGGAGAAAGACACAAACCCTTTTTGAGCTCTTTTTTATCTAGCATCTAGCATCTAATACCTTAGTTCCCTTTTATTTCCTTTTACCACAACCCCCCCCAACTTCATCATGGCAATGGATGTAAGGTTATGAACTTGTAAGACCTTTTTGATACTCTAATTAATATATACAGTAGGAGCCTCTCCTACTGTTTCAAGTGTAAAAAAACCATTTTATCTATAAACACTTTAAAATTTTTCAAATTCTTGATTAACATTTTTCAAATAAAAGATTAACATTTTCTGCTACATGGTCAACATTTTTATGCACATTTTAACATTTTTTCAAATGCTTGATTAATTTTTATTAAATGCAATATTAACATTTTTTGACACATAGTGAACATTTTTCTGTACACATCTAAAATTTTCTAAATGCTTGGTCAACATATTACAAATACTTTTTCAACGTTTTTTCAATGCTTGGTCAAAAAATATTTGAAAGCAAAAATATTTGAAAATGTTGACCAAGCATTTGAAAAATGTTAAATGTGTATAGAGAAAATTTATATATATATACAAAAAATGAGTATGAAGCAATTTAATCATGTATTTAAAACAAGTTAATCAAGCATTTTAGAAAATGTTGAACAAGTGTTTGAAATTTTTTAAGCAAGCATTTGTAAAATGTAAAATGTGTATAGGAAAAATGTTGACTATGTATTAAAAAATGATGAAACAAATTTGATCATGCATATAAAAATATTGAACAAAAATTTGAAAAAACAAATGTTGCACAAGTATTTCAAAAATGTTGAACAAGAATATTTTAAAGTACAAACAAAATCAAAAAAGAAAGCAAAAAATGAAAACAAAAAACATGAAAAAACAGAAGCAAAAAAGAAAGCAAAAAATGAAAACAAAAAACATGAAAAAACAGAAGACAACGCCGGTGTTTCCCGCGCGCCTGGGCCGACCCAACTGGCGACTCCCTTCAGCGAGGGGTTCCCTCATGTCCCGCTGAATAGGAGCGCCCCGAGCTGGCACCAAAGCGCTAATTAGGAGGTCCCTTGGCGTCTTGAGGGCCAAATAGGCAAATTCATGTTCTACGTCTACACCTCATCAGTTCAAATGGATTACATGTCAATACGATGCAACATAAGAACATCTACAACCGTGGTTGCCTAATTTGGGGATGTTCGCCCCCAAATTCATATAAAAGCTTGCAAATCAGATAGATGAACATACAACGCATAAAACATATCAATGGAACATAGATAAGAGATCAAAGTTTAGTACAATCCTATCCAAAAGAGCCGCCCGAGTTCATGACCTAACCAAAATGATAGATTAAAAGTAACTAAACGGACAAGGCCGTCGGAATTTACCACTTCCTCGTCGGGCGCTTCCCCTTGGGGCCTTGGGAGCGATAGCTGCCGTCGGCGTACGCGTCGGCGGCGGGGAGAGCGTCATCGCCAGTAGTGGCGCTCTCTAGGAGGAGGAGATGATCCCTGCCATGCAACGGGCGGTGCGAACCTGCTCCCTCGCAAGCCGGGTGGCTTTCTCCGCCACCACCACCTTCTACCTTGCCACCCGCTTGGACTCATCGAGCCCAATGCTGAACGCCGTCGCATCGTTGTGGCGTTGACAGCGGGCGTCCGTCTTCGGTAAGGTCTACAAGCGGCGGATGACATCGTAGGAGGACTCGTCGTCATCCCTGGCGGGCAGCAACGGCTCCGGCGTGGGTCTACAGGACCTGCGGCCAGAGCAGATGGAGGTGGCCTGAGCCGCCCTTTGCCTTGTACGATGATTGGCGTGTGCCTCGGATTCCAGCAGCCGCGGGCGCTGCTGCTGGCTCGGAGGTGTGGCACTAGGACCCATCGCTGTCTGGGAGGAGTAGGGGTTGGTAGTGCCGGGGAAGGCGCAGACGACATAGGACGGTTGCGGGATGGAGTGGAGCTGCACCTACCCACCCGGGCCACCGACACATCGAGGTGGAGCTCCCGCCCTTGTCCATATGCGAGTGGCGGAGGGCAATGGGGACCGCGAGCTCCTTATCGTCCAGCACGGACAAGCTCAAGTCCTCCCGGGCGAGCACCGCCCAGTCGATGTCGTCGGACAAGCTGACGGATCCGTTCCTGGCCATGCTAGAGGGAAGTTGGAGAGGAAGGGGAGGCGAGCGAAGAGGGCGAGAGAGTGAGGTTGACTAGGGTTTGTCATCCGAGGAGGAGGAAGTGTTTGTGGTGATAGGGGTGGGGACATCGTGAATCAGCTTGGGCCAGTCCGATGTTGCAGAATGTCCGAACGCGTCCGGTCTACCCAGACATGAGCTGAGTATGGAGGTGTTGGTTAGCCCGAACATTTGGACTGCGTTTGTGGTGGCCGGTTGAGTGTCATTTTTTCCTATCTGGCAGTGAGATGCATGGATCCCACCATCAACACAAGGACACACAAATAGCGATGGAAAATAGAACAACTGAACAAAAGCTAGGGTTTCTGCCTCCCGCCGGCGCTGCCGCAGGTCCGCCTCATCTTCGGTGGCCCTAGGGCCATGGGGGCGCGGTGGATCTCGGCAAGGGCCGGCGGGAGGGCTCCGTTTTTAGTCTTTTCTTTCAGTTTTGCTAGGGTTTGTGTCCTGATCAGGAAGACGAGACGGCGGCGGCTCCCTGAAGATGGAATAAAGGTCTCGCCGCTTAGCCCCCGTTCCGGCGGTGCGTCTAGTACTGTTGGTGGGCGTGTGGAGGTGTGTCTTCGGCGGATCTATCTTTGGTGGATTTGCTCGGATCTCGTCGTTGTTCGTCTACGTTCGTGTGTCTTCGTATTGGATCCTTCCGATCTACGTTATTCTTCATCTGCGGCGGTTGCTGTTCTGGTGCGCTGGTCTTACGGGGCCTTAGCACGACGACTTTCCGACTGTCTACTACAACAAGTTGTGCCCAACTCCGGCGATGGAGGGGCGATGACGGCGGCGCGCCTTCAACTTGCTTCAGTGCTTGTAGTCGTCGCTAGGTGGTCTACGGATCTGGTTGTAATTTCTATTATTTCTGGTATTTGTTGTACTGCCATGTTTGAAGATGAATAGATCGGAGATTTTCTCGCAAAAAAAAAAGAACCACTATACAAACCAAATGTTTTTTTCTCTTTTGAATGGACTTCAAAATCCACGCACACACATATCCTGAATCAGATGTCTCTCCCATACCTTAATCAGCCAGAAAGAAAAAAACGACGTCAGCTAGCACCAGCCCTGCACCGGCCACCGGTCGTCTGGGTCCGGCCGCCACGACGACCGCCTCCTCTCATTCCTCAACGCCGGTGCCGGCGCCGGCACCGATTCTTCGTCCTCGTCCCTCCACCCCCAGACGACACGGGTGAGTATCCCCCAAAGCATCCTGACCGCTTGCGGCAGGCACGCCCACGACCACGCCCTATACTCGCCGCTGTCGTCGTCGGGGAAAGTCGCGTCACACGTGGTCGACAGGCGCTGGTACCCGGGGAGCATCCCCATCTCCATCTCTCCGGCGCTTCCGTCGGCCTCGGCGGCCAACACATACGGCGACGACGACGTCGACCCCGTTGTGATGGCCCGGCGAAGGGACGCGCTCTCCTCCTCGACGTGCATCGCCATGATGAACCGGGCTAAACAATGGATGATATTGCATTTGTTCTTGACAGCACCATCGATGGTCTCGTACGCAGTATATAGCAGTATACGCGAGCGTGGCAATTGAGGACAGTAGGACACGTTTGTCTGCATGTATGTAACAAAGCAGCTGCCTCGTAGTTGCCGGAAGTGACAGCACAATATTAACTGCAGCATGCTTGGTAGCAAGTTTGCAACGCGAGGGACATTTGAATGAATTAGCAGAACGATGAACATCAGCAGGGCAAGACAAGTGCTTCTATATAGTAACAGGCAAGAGGATCTACAAACACATCCAGCAGAGTAATCTCCAGGCGCGTCACGTCCGGAGAGAAGCAGAGTTGCTGTGCCCTGGCTCTGTGACATGCTGGAATGCTACCGTTCAGAGTCAGAGCAGGCCGGAGATCAGCCGCCGCCTCATACCCCTGGAGGTGGACTGGTAGGAACGGGCCAGGAGTCCAGCGCCGACGCCGACGCCGAGGAAGATGCCCAGGCTAATGCCCACGCCCACTCTGACGCCGGCGGTGAACCACGAGAGCTCGCTGTCCTCGCCGTCCAGGCCCGCCGATCTCGTGTACAAGCTGTCGTAGTCGACGTCGTCCATGCCCGGCTCCGGCCTGTAGCACCTGTACTCCGATTCCTGCGCGCAAGATGCAGTTCATGCGTTTCAGCAACACCGATGCAGTCAACCAATCCAGGATGAAACGAAAAAAATAAATTTGTGACGCGTTACGCACCTGTGGATCATGCTTCTGGTCAGGCGGCGTTTCTTTCGCGTCGTCGTCGGCGTGCTCGCCGCACTCGGGGATGGGCTCCATGAAAGGCGCCTTGACCTGGCGCGTCCTCCTGAGCCGCAGCTTCATCGCCTTGGTGAACACGACCGGGCTGCCCCGGAACAGGCTCGCCACGTACACCTCGACCATGGGCGACTTGGCGCCCTCCTCCCCGCCGCCTTTCAGGAACCCCGAGCACCGCTGCATGGCGACCTGGCACTTCATGACCCACCCCTTCTTCTCCTCCGCCACGTCGCACATCTCCATGATCCCCACGAGGAGCCTCTCGCCGCCGCCGACGCGGACCTCGAAGCGCACGCTCCCGGCCATCCTCACGGTCGCCGTGCTGACGAAGGAGGCCTCGCGCGACGCCGCGTCCACGCGGTCCCGGCGGAGGGGGCACGAGACGTGGCCGTGGTGGTTGCCGGTGCTTCTTGGCCTGTCGCCGTTCACTTCCAGGACGGTGTCGGAGGTGAGCGGGGAGTGGGTGATGGTCAGGGAGTCCAGCATGGTCTCGTCCAGCTCGCACCTGCTCAGCCGCAGGTAGAAGACTCTCAGGCTGAGCCACGACGATGGCTCCGGCGTGGGCTTGGGAACCTCTGGTTCGGGAATTTCGCCCATGTTTCCGAGAATTTGCGCCGAAGTTGCTCAAATTCGATGTCAGGATTATATGGAGGATTTTGAGCAGTCAGGATGTGGGCGTTTCAGAGTGTTCCGTTCTGCAAGAACACGGTTAGCTTGTAAAAAACTGCACCATGGAAAATTTGCATTTGGGTATACAGTTGGTGCATCTCAAGACTGATAATTCCATGCAAGGGGATAATGGATGGATGAACATCTATCATATCACTGAGAGGTAAGCATCCAAGAACTTCTCAAACGCATGCCCCCCCAAAAAAAACTTCTCAAAGGGAACACATAAAACTTCACTAGTTGTCTAGTTCCTCAATTTAACCCAGACTCCCACAGGGTGCGCTCTACAGGTTTCTTTCTTTGAATTCCATTTTTCCATAGGCTAAACTACTGTTGAGCATTAGTGAAGATTTTCATAACATAAAACATGGCTTCTTTTGAAAAAAAAGGAAGACAAGAACATAGAACAAGACTGAAGACGAGCTCAGACAAATTTTCCTACTCCCATACTCAAACGAACAAACAGAATCACAAAGCTCCACTAACATGGAGGAGGACCAGCTTTTGGAGAATCAAAGAACAAGAAATTGATTTGAGGTTCGGACTCAACTCTCGCAAAATTTGAGGCCATGACAAAATGATGAAACCTCTGTATTTCCCAGAACACCATTGAAGAACTCAGAGTGGACTTACATGGAGAGCATAGGGTCACTTACCAGATTCAGCTCCTGGGACCCAATTGCCTCTCCCTCCGTCCTTTTTTCTCGTCCGGCACGAGCTGCACTGTGCTAGTAGGATATATATGAGCGTGGAGGAAGAAGCTTCCTCGCTCTCTATTATACGAACTCATTTTCGGGCGGAGCTGAGCCCCCCGTAAATCCCTCCAACTGACACCTCACACAATGGGCGCCAACGTCCAAAAGCCACCTCCTCATGCATGACTGCATAATTCTGTTCGGCGACGTAGGAAAAATGAATAAATAAATGAAAAAATAAACTTGTTTTATTCCCATTATTGCTTTCGTTTTGCATACGTTGCTCTTCAGTAACGCTGTGGATAAATGCCCTCGTGTAACTGCCATTTTAATGTGGGTTCATTTCCCGTTTACGTACGTTCATAGCATGTTCAAATGTGTATTTCGTTTGAAATAATGGATCCAGCTACTCTGGCTAATAACATGGCAAAGGAATGATTTACCCCTATTGTGTGCTTGCTACATGTGAATTTAGTGGTGGTGTCGTTTAAAGTGGCGCACAAAAAAAGATGTGGATCTCCAGCATGTAGAAAGAGAGATGAATTTGGGTGGCCGGAAACAAGAGCATGTATGTCCGTCCAGTTGGCCACCTCGTGTTCAAGATCTCAAACTAGGCAATGGTGACCTTACGAGTCAAAATCAACTACCTATAGCCACATATATTTTGCCCTGATACTTACATATAAATTGTACTCCTTTCTCTCCATCCATTCCAAATTACTCGGCGTGCTTGGTTTTTCACATTCTCCAATATAGGATTCTAATATGATTTTTTTACTTCTAATAATGTCAACAGAGAGTGTAAAATCATAGTCAAAACAAAGTTCGTAAGATATTTTTTTTCGAAAAGGGAATCACCCCGACCTCTGCATCATATGATGCACACAACAATTTTATTAAACGGAAAGAACATCCAAGTCATCGAGCACCAAAATGTTTACCACAAAACATGACTATCTCGGTCAGAAACAAGATTACATAGCTCCTCCACATAATCTGCTACTAGCATGCCAGCCAAATTGGTTGAACAAACCTTGTGCAACCATCTCCAAACGGCTGCACCCAAAGGCCGTAGGCTCCTGCGTGTCTACACGCTGCCACGTACGAATTGATGTCATAGCCCTGAAGATAACCTGTAATTGTTTTGGGAATAGATGATATTTTAAAAACACAATCATTTCAGCAATTCCAAATTACCCAAAGAATGTCACAAATTTCCGCACGGATTTGGCCCTTCACTTTATGATTAATACATCCCAACCAATTACCAAAGAAAATTGGTATGCTTGTTGGTAGTGATAAATTGAAAGTAATGTGAATAGTACGGGAAATCAATTTAGCGAACGGGTAATGATAGGAATAAATGATGAATCGTTTCCACTTGACTGCAAAAACAACATTTTGTGCTACCCTGCTAATTGATGAATCGTTTCCACTTGATCACAAAAACAACATTTTGTGCTACAATGCTAATTGTGTCTTACAAGATTATCTTTGGTAAGAACTACCTCTCTCTGCAAAAACCACATGAAAATTTTGATTTTACAAGGACTTTTGTTTCTCAGATATGTTTTCTTCGAAAATAGGCCCATAATTCATGAAATCCGCATATATAGACTTCACGGTCAAGACACTGGTACTAGTTAACCTTCACTGGAATGTATCTGTCGTCCGAGTTAGATTGATCGACACCAACCTACTAACTATATAAATTTGCAAGAGACATACAACCATATTAATTTACATTTTCAATCATTATATTTTTGTGTATATTAGTGGTCAAAGGTCCAAAACATCGACAGAACACATAATTGTGTGTCCAATGTGTTGGAATGGAGGTGTAGATGCTATGACCGTGTAAAATTATGGCTCGGCTATGCATTACCCCTACATAAACAACAATTTAAAACACGGATATGCTTTTATTGCCTGGAACAACTAACAATTTTCTTATATGCCTCTAGAAAAATGGAGCCTAGATACTAAAACATGGGTTCAACGTAAGGGCAAAATTTTGGAATTCCAAATCGGTCATGACTCATTGCCATAAGAACAAATATTATTGTTCATAGCAGGGTGCATGTGTGTTGCAAACAACATACCAACGTGCATACCGCGTGAGACTTGTGGCTACAGAAGATCTATGTAGATAAAACTTAGTCTTGTGGCTAGCCACTTAAACGAATATAGACTATTTATGTTTATTGGCACACCGGAACCACTACTAGAGAAACTTACAAAGATGTAAAGCAGACCTGCTCAGACCACAAACTGGAATGTTCGTCGACGCTATCATTTAACAAAGACAGCATGCTATGGTTATGGTTGATAAAATTTCACTCCAGTAAAGAAACTAAGCGATGGTGATCGTCGGTTCACATTGGCTTCATACCAACCATCCAAGTTGCTACCAATCAATGATGTTGAAATGCGGTTGCTTAATACCCATATGTTTTGCAAAATTCTGATCTACCAAGTATTTTGTAGATGTACCAAGCAACACCTAAAATCAATAATCAGTTGATTCAATGCATTTTTATAGTAATTTCTGGAGGATCAAAATCCATAGGAATTTTCCAGTGCAAGTTATTTGATTTATATGATTGCATCCGATAGGAATTTTTCCTAAAGATTTTATTCCACTAAATTCCAAAGGATTTCCATCTCAATTTTTTTCCAATGGATTGTTTCTATCCGCTTGAGAGCTTCTTTCGTTAAAGGATATTTTCCTATGGAGGTTCGTTGATCCGATAAGATTTGGATCCTTATTTTTTTTCTCCCTAAGGACTCCCATGCACTTTATTTTGGGGGGCATGCACGTCCACTCATACCTCTTACCACAGTTCCATGGCATGTGTTGAACAAACAACTTTGTACTAATTCATCCATTTCTGAAATCCTATAAGGTTCGAGAGTACTTGGCATCCTAATCATGTATTATTCATGCTCACATGTTTTTAGAAATCAAGCGAACAAAAAGGTCCTCAACCCTATTGGAAAAAATATTTTATGTTCTCTATTCATGTTTTGTTTAGATAGGACGGATCGAAGTATTCTTTGCTAGTAGTTGTATTTAGTCACCAATAGGGTGTTTGTTCTTTACCAGCAGTAATGTTGAGTCACTTGTTTGACTGTTTGATCTGTATAAATATCACTCGAGTTGAGGTGTTGTCCTCACAACTGCCAATTCTAGCCACATCGAGCCGTGAGGCATTGACACATCGGAACCACTACCGGAGAAACTGACAAAGATGTTTGAAATAGCGAACTCGCTCTGGCCACAAGATGAAATGCCCGTCGATGCTAGCATTTAGCAAAGACTACATGCAATGTCTTTTTTTTACAGGTGTCCAATGGTTGTGGTTGATAATATTTCACACTTGTAAAGGAACTAACCAATGGTGATGGTTCGTTCACATTGGTGATGGTCCGTTCATATTGGGACCGTACCAAATGTCCAGTTTGCTACCGATCGCTAATGTTGAAATGTGGTTTATCAATACCTACCATGCTTTCGTGGACCATCCCGGTCTACCATGTATTTTGCAGTTTCACCAAGAAACACCCAACTTAATAATCAATCAAATCAAACATATTAGTACTCATATTTATTGTTACTATGTACATTCCTTTTATCTCATCACTTGGTGGACATGTCCACTTTGATCAAGTTGAAGAAAGAGGCTCTTGGGGCCGCCCAATTTTACAAAGTTTTAGCTTGGTGGAAATATGCCCTAAAGGCAATAATAAAGTTGTTATTTATATTTCCATATATCATGATAAATGTTTATTATTCATGCTAGAATTGTATTAACCGGAAACTTAGTACATGTGTGAATACATAGACAAACAGTGTCCTAGTATGCCTCTACTTGACTAGCTTGTTAATCAAAGATGGTTAAGTTTCCCAGCCATGGACATATGTGTGACGCCCCAGACCGGAGCTTCAGTTGCCTTCCAGGGTTTCCGAGTTTTGTCGTGTGGTTTGTTTTGTTTGAGCTTGCATCATGTCATCTCTTGCATTGCATCATGTCATCATGCCATCATATCTTTATTTTCAAAACTCAACTAAATAAATTGTATGGATTTTTTTCGATCCATTTAAATCGAGGGAATTCACATGGTGTTTTCTCTTTATAACATATCCTCCCAATATTAGGGAGCTATATAAATATTCCATTAATTGGAATCACCATAACACACTTGCAAAATTCCAATGCCCTTTCCACTTCAAGTTTGGTCTCCTCACCTTGCCATTTTATTTCATCATTTTCCGGAGTTCCACCAAAAATCCTCGGGCCATTTTTGTTAAATTCCTCATATTTTTATAAGTCCGGGAAAGTTGTCCTCCTGCCCAAATTCTTCCTCTAACCTTCTCTTCTCTCTTTTCTTGCTCTTTCTTTCTCTGTTATTTAGAGAAAAGAGTTTAAAGATAAAGGATAGAGAGAGCGCCCAGCCAGGCCTCTTAGGCGCGACCATCCAAACCGGCCTCCTGCCCGCAGCCTAACCAGCAAACCAGGCCGGCCCATTTGCCCTGGAGGCCAAGGCCCACTCACCCGTAACCCTAGCCCGAACCCCCATCTCCCCTCGATCCTCCTCCTCCTCCTTCGCTCCTCTTCAGCGCAGCTCGTCGCCCGCGCCCTGTGGCCTCATCCCCGCCTCGGTTTCGGTCCTCCCCGCGCCTAGTTCCTCTGCTGCTCCCTGCTTTGTGCTTCTGTCGTCGTCCCCATCGATCCGAGCGCGCCCATACGTGGCCTCAGCCTCGAGCTGTTGTCACGATGCCTACCCGAACAGGAAAAGTTTTGATCGCCAAGTCCCCTTCGGATTCATCGAGTCCTTCATGTACAACTACATTCGATGAGGCGACAAGTACCCGACAACGTGTACATCTACACCGGATTCGCCAAGTACCTCTACCGTCGTCTCCGGAGACGCCAAGTACCACTACGACCCAACGACCACCGAACCGAAACGACAAGTACCCGATGACACGTGTACCACTACCGTCGACCCTCGAAGACCCGTGGACCCCGAACATCCACGGACTTGAACAACTACTTCCGATGACGAGATGTACCACTACAAACGAACGTGAACGTCTACTTCCTCTACCGTCGCCGTGTACCACTACTTCCTCAGCGACCATCGAACGTGAACCACTACTTCCTCTACTTCCCTCGACGACCCGTGAACGTCTACTTCCCTCTCGAAACTCGACCCGTCCCGATTGCTCGCTTCGAAGGTATAACCCGTGATGACCGACCGTGTCCGAATCATCCTTGCGATGCCCCTCTTTTGCCATGCCACCGTTCCGTGGGAACCCGGTATCCGGGATCACCCCACCATCTTGCATGACTCGCTCACACGCTTTCCTTTGCACCGATATCTCAATCGAGTTATCGGAACCGATATGTTGCCGTGGCATCATTTTCGGATTCGCTGCCGTGGCACCCTTTCTTCCACCACGGTGACACAATGCTTCATAATGCTCTTGTCAACGTTTTCATAAAAATTGCATAACTTGCACATGTCATCCGCATCATGATAACAACAATTAAAATGTTTAAAATTGTTGTTTGCATTAATATGCTAATATGCCATGCTAAAATGATTTATTTCATAACTAAATAACCGTAGCTCCATTTTAAATAAATTATATATGTAAATGGGGTAGAAAAATGCCTAGTTTAACATGGTAGCTTTACTTTGCATGTTTAACAACTCTAAAATATGCTTTAGGTCAGATCTGTTCCAAATCCATAATTTGCATATGGGGATTTTCCGGAATTGTTGTTCGTTGTTTCCAGCCTCATTTAAACTTGCCTAGATAGGTAGTTTCGTTATGCTCCACCTCTTGCCATGTTTAACAACATTTAATATTGTTGAGTACCTAATCGGGAGAGAACTAAATAATTGATGTGGTGTTTTGTCAATATGCAACTCGTTGCATATTGAGCTCCACTTAATTTGTAGGATTGTTTGTGCATATTGCCATGCCATGTTATTTAAACCGGACATGCATCATACTTGTTTGTGCATCATGCCATGTCCATGTGATGGTTGTTTTACTATGTTGTTTGCTTCTTTCCGGTTTGCTTCTCTCGTTAGCTTCGGTTTTCGTTCCGGAGTTGTGAGGATTCATTCGACCTCGTCCATTTGTCTTCTTCATGGACTCGTTCTTCTTCCTTGCGGGATTTCAGGCAAGATGACCATACCCTCGGAATCACTTCTATCTTTGCTTGCTAGATGCTCGCTCTTTTGCTATGCCTTTGCTACGATGCCTACCACTTGCTATATCATGCCACCCATATTGCCATGTCAAACCTCTAACCATCTTTTCCTAGCAAACCGTTGTTTGGCTATGTTACCGCTTTGCTCAGCCCCTCTTATAGCGTTGTTAGTTGCAGGTGAAGATGAAGTTTGTTCCTTGTTGGAACATGGAGATGTTGTTCCTTGTTGGAACATGTTTACTTGTTGGGATATCACAATATATCTTATTTAATTAATGCATCTATATACTTGGTAAAGGGTGGAAGGCTCGGCCTTATGCCAGTGTTTTGTTCCACTCTTGCCGCCCTAGTTTCCGTCATACCGGTGTTATGTTCCCGGAGTTTGCGTCCCTAACGCGGTCGGGTGATTTATGGGACCCCTTGACAGTTCGCTTTGAATAAGACTATTCCAAAGAAGGCCCAACATTGGTTTTACCATTTGCCTCACCTATGCCTTTTTCCCTTGGGTTTCGGAGCCCGAGGGTCATCTTTATTTTAGCCCCGGGCCAGTTCTCCTTTGAGTGCTGGTCCAAACCGAAGCGATGTCCGCGCCCACAGGCAATCAGGGTTTATGCCAACCCGACGCCTTGCTCATCCGGTGTGCCTCGAGACCGAGATATGTGCAGCTCCTATCAGATTTGTCGGCACATCCGGCGGCTTTGCTGGTCTTGTTTTATTGCTGTGAAATGTCTTGTAGCCGGATTCCGAGACTGATCGGGCTTCCGGGAGAAGGTCTATTCTTCGTTGATCGCGAGAGCTTATCATGGGCTAAGTTGGGACACCCTGCAGGGTTTGAACTTTCAAAGCCGTGCAGCGGTTATGTGGCAGATGGGAATTTGTTAATGTCCGGTTGTAGAAAACCGAAGTTGATCTT
This sequence comes from Aegilops longissima, assembly GCA_021605205.1. Classification (NCBI taxonomy): domain Eukaryota; kingdom Viridiplantae; phylum Streptophyta; class Magnoliopsida; order Poales; family Poaceae; genus Aegilops; species Aegilops longissima. The sequence continues at coordinate 490,955,356 of CM038679.1, read as the reverse complement.
AATTAAAATACACCAATCGCGTGTGTAACGTGATGGTCTCTTCTCGCGGAGTCCGGAAGTGAACACGGTGTTGGAGTTATGCTTGACGTAAGTAGGAGTTCGGATCACTTCTTGATCATAGTTGTTCGACCGTGCTTTGCCTCCTCTTCTCGCTCTCTTTTTGTATGTTAGCCACCATATATGCTAGTCGCTTGCTGCAGCTCCACCTCACTACCTTGCCCTACCTTTAAGCTTAAATAGTCTTGATCTCATGGTGTGAGATTGCTGAGTCCCGTGACTCACAGATACTTCCAAACCAGTTTGCGGTGCCGATGAAACCGTGCAGGTGATGCACTGAGCTCAAGGAGGAGCTCGATGAAGACTTTGTGCATTGTGTTGTTTCGCTTCAGCTGATCAAGAGTGGAGCCAGTTGGGACGATCCGGGATCTGTGTAGCTTGTGGGATAGTCTTCTTTTATTTTGGTTCCGTAGTCGGACCTTGATTGTATCTGTATGATGTAATGTTTTACCCATGTATTGTGTGAAGTGGCGATTGTAAGCCAACTATGTATCTCTTTCCTTATGTATTACATGGGTTGTGTGAAGATTACCTCACTTGCGACATTGCTTTCAATGCGGTTATGCCTCTAAGTCGTGCTTCGACACGTGGGAGATATAGCCGCATCGAGGCGTTCAAGTTGGTAATCGAGCCTTCCCGACTTAGGAGCCCCTACTTGATTGTTTGTTTGGCGTTGTTGAGTCTAGAATGGAAAATGTTTTGAGTCTTAGGATTATATATATCGAGAGTAGGATTTTTTTACTCCTCGGTCCCTTCGTCGCTCTGGTGAGGTATCCGACGAGAGTTTTGTCTTTCCTCTCCTTAAATTTCACTAAAATTTTTTAGGATCACGTGGGTATCTTGGAATCGTTCCGATGGTTTTGTGACGAGAACATTGTTCTTGGTGCCTCCTGTCATTTAGGGGTTGTGGCGGTGTCCCGGGAGTTGAGCTCCGAGGTGTTGTCGCCACAATTTTATCGCTGCAGATTCGAATACCGAGTTTTACCGACATCGAAATCTCTTTTGTGCAGTTGTTGGTGAGATAACCCTGATAGCCCAGTACTGTGGCGAGTGCGGGAGTATTGCCATGACTTGTATAACGGATGTTTTTCGAAGGTCGAGGTACACGATTTCGAGGATTTCTTGGTTATGTGTTGACGGATGGATACAATGGATCTAGGTATTGTTAGTTTGGGTGATATATTTTGTGTCCCTGTATCCCCAACACCAGATTGCATAACCAGAAAGTTTCGGAGTTTATAGGTGGGAATTCTAGTAGCTTACGGGATATTCTTTCCGATGATGTATGATTTGAGATTGGGGTTCAACGTCTAGTGGTCCGCCCATTCACGGTCGATTCTGATGGTCGCGAGACGCCTTAAAGAATCCTTGGCTATGCTGATTCGGGACGTCTTGTTTGTCATTCGTGACGTCCGCTATCGTCAGGTCCGTGTGGGCCCCACCACGAACACTTTGGGCAAAATCTCTATCATGTGTTTGTTCCGCTTATTCGCAAGCCAAATCCTTTGTTTTGTTCCTTTTTGTGGTATTCGAGTTGCTTCAATGTCAAGTGTTGATTCCATACCTTTCCTAAAGGGTGTTCTCATATTGCTATGTGAATACTAATCCTTCTTGATCACTGAGCTTGTCATGTTAATTCTTTTTCTCAACCGGCGTGCTTCTCTTCAAGTGGATCCGATCATTCCAACATTCGCAAGATCAATTCTAACCTTTTTCTCAACGGTGTTCGTTTTATCCGACCCAAGTTGTTTTGATTTCCCGCCCTCCCACCCTTTTTCTTCAAGGACTCAGATTTCTTAATCAAGTATCCATTTTTATTGAGTAAAGTTTCTTCATTCTTTTCTTTCAATGTTCTATCCGGTGATTTTCTCATGAAGACGCTAAGGAAGCTGCAACCTTATCATTGTTCCATTCTAATTTTCTTCTCCGGTGGATTTAAGTCAAGTTTTCGGTGTTGATCATATTCCCTTCCTCGTTTCAAATGTTTTCCCATGCCGGTGTATCTCCTAATCATTCACTTCTCGCTATTCAATTGTTCCGGAGTGTTGAAGATATCTCAGAAGATTCTAGTTTCCATTCTCAATTCACTCAAGTTCTTTTGAGGATGCTATCTCATTCAAGCCATTTAATTCTACCGGTGCAATATCTATTTCAAACAATTGTTCAACGGTGGTTCTTTTGAGTGGGCCCTAACCCACAGGTCTTTTTCCAGGATCTTACCTGACTCTTCTAATTTTCAGGAACTATTCTCAAATTCTTTGCAAAGTTTGACGTAAGAATGAGTTATCATCAGTCAAATGTCTTTCTCCAAGATCTTTCAAATTATTTTCATTGTTGGTTCAACCTTTCTAATTTTCATTCCGGAGTGCTTCAATAATTCATGGTGGTGTTTCTCGTCGTCATTCTCGAATTTTGAAGACCGAAGACGAGTTTCTCTTTAAATCTCGCTCCTTTCTCTTCAAGATTCTTGGTTCTAGCTTCGTGACATTCTCATAATTGTTTTCATTGTGAGAATTCTTTTCACCCATCTGGAGAAATTCAGGAGTCTTTCCAGTTTGATTCTTCTGAGCCCATCATCTCAGAATTATTCATTCAAGCATTCAACTCTTGTTTTCCAAATCCCACCGGTGGTTCCATCAATACCTTCCCAAGTTTGTGCCATATCTATCTTAATCCTTTCTACGAGAATAAGTAGTATGCCAAATCCATTGCTTGTCATCAATTTAATTGGTGAAGGATGAGCATAATGTAATTCTTATTCTTGTTTCATCGAGTAAATTCAATTCCTTATTCCGGAGGATCATCAAAATTCTTGGTTTCACTTGTTCATCTTTCTTTCCGGAGTTCCAAGTTTTCTCGGTTATATCATTTCAAAGCTTCATCTTATCACTGCAAGGCTTCACCTTGTATTGTCAACTTCTCTTTCTTTTATCATCCTTTTATTACCGGAGTTCTTCATGGAGGCTCTACATGGTGCTTCCTCTAGGATTCTTTTCATTCTTTAATTGTTCTTCAAGATTTCTCTCGGAGTTAAGATCCGTCAAGCTACTCTAAAATAAGCATGGTGTTCAACACATGTTTTGTTTTGAGGAGTTCAAGCATTCTTCATCTTGCATTCCAAAGTGCAATTCTTTCTACCTTATCTCTTGAGATGGTGTTATGTCATTCTCGACAATTTGAGTTCGTGTTTCATGATTCACATGTTGTCAAGAATGAGGTATTTTAAATCCATCAATCTCTTCGTTGGAGTTATCTTGGGTTATATTTCACCTAAAGCTTTCCCTAAGGATTGTTGCTATTTATGGTGCTTATAAATAACCTAAGTTCTTCATTTGTCCTCCCGGTGATATAAGTTTCTCGTCTCCTTGTTGATATCAATCCAATCATGTGTTTCCGTTGGCGTAAACTCACCTCATAATATTGAGATGTGTTCCATAAGCCCACTACAAGCTTGTTCCTTTCGTTGTTGATAGTCCAACAACTCCGTTCTAACATTTCTTGTAAGCGTGCTCTTTCAAGATCTTGTTTCCCTTCGTCCATTCCATTCCACTCTTTCATTTGTTTCCGGAGGCATTGTGATGTTGCTCTCTTCACCCATCACCTCGTTTTGCAAAGATCATGTTCTTTTTCTTGCATTATCCATTTAACCGGTGGTTGTGTCATCTCTTCAAGTTCTTTTCATCTTATCAAGTTTCCTTCTTCTTTCAATCGGAGAGCTGCCCAAATTTTATCATTCTTCCTCCTTCTCGATCTAGTTTTAACCAGAGTGGTGTCAATATCTATGTTATCACTTAACCTCTTGGTTCTCGTCGTATCCCTTGTTCCTCTTTTCTAACAGAGTGTTTCAACTTCCTTCATCTTCGTTGTTTTTCTTTCTTTCATTTTGCTCAACCTCTCAAGGTTCTTTGGGTTCATTCGTTTGTCAAAGAAGCAACTTTGTTTTACCTCTTCCTCTTCCGTTTTTCTCCGGTGCCATCCTAGATCTCGGGACGAGATCCTCTCGTAGTGGTGGAGTGTTGTGACGCCTGCATCGGAGCTTCATTGCCTTCCGTGGTTTCGAGTTTTGTCGTGTGGTTTGTTTTGTTTGAGCTTGCATCATGTCATCTCTTGCATTGCATCATGTCATCATGCCATCATATCTTTATTTTCAAAACTCAACTAAATAAATTGTATGGATTTTTTCGATCCATTTAAATCGAGGAATTCACATGGTGTTTTCTCTTTATAACATATCCTCCCAATATTAGGGAGCTATATAAATATTCCATTAATTGGAATCACCATAACACACTTGCAAAATTCCAATGCCCTTTCCACTTCAAGTTTGGTCTCCTCACCTTGCCATTTTATTTCATCATTTTCCGGAGTTCCACCAAAAATCCTCGGGCCATTTTTGTTAAATTCCTCATATTTTTATAAGTCCGGGAAAGTTGTCCTCCTGCCCAAATTCTTCCTCTAACCTTCTCTTCTCTCTTTTCTTGCTCTTTCTTTCTCTGTTATTTAGAGAAAAGAGTTTAAAGATAAAGGATAGAGAGAGCGCCCAGCCAGGCCTCTTAGGCGCGACCATCCAAACCGGCCTCCTGCCCGCAGCCTAACCAGCAAACCAGGCCGGCCCATTTGCCCTGGAGGCCAAGGCCCACTCACCCGTAACCCTAGCCCGAACCCCCATCTCCCCTCGATCCTCCTCCTCCTCCTTCGCTCCTCTTCAGCGCAGCTCGTCGCCCGCGCCCTGTGGCCTCATCCCCGCCTCGGTTTCGGTCCTCCCCGCGCCTAGTTCCTCTGCTGCTCCCTGCTTTGTGCTTCTGTCGTCGTCCCCATCGATCCGAGCGCGCCCATACGTGGCCTCAGCCTCGAGCTGTTGTCACGATGCCTACCCGAACAGGAAAAGTTTTGGATCGCCAAGTCCCCTTCGGATTCATCGAGTCCTTCATGTACAACTACATTCGATGAGGCGACAAGTACCCCGACAACGTGTACATCTACACTGGATTCGCCAAGTACCTCTACCGTCGTCTCCGGAGACGCCAAGTACCACTACGACCCAACGACCACCGAACCGGAAACGACAAGTACCCCGATGACACGTGTACCACTACCGTCGACCCTCGAAGACCCCGTGGACCCCGAACATCCACGGGACTTGAACAACTACTTCCGATGACGAGATGTACCACTACAAACGAACGTGAACGTCTACTTCCTCTACCGTCGCCGTGTACCACTACTTCCCTCAGCGACCATCGAACGTGAACCACTACTTCCTCTACTTCCCTCGACGACCCGTGAACGTCTACTTCCCTCTACGAAACTCGACCCGTCCCGATTGCTCGCTTCGAAGGTATAACCCGTGATGACCGACCGTGTCCGAATCATCCTTGCGATGCCCCTCTTTTGCCATGCCACCGTTCCGTGGGAACCCGGTATCCGGATCACCCACCATCTTGCATGACTCGCTCACACGCTTTCCTTTGCACCGATATCTCAATCGAGTTATCGGAACCGATATGTTGCCGTGGCATCATTTTCGGATTCGTTGCCGTGGCACCCCTTTCTTCCACCACGGTGACACAATGCTTCATAATGCTCTTGTCAACGTTTTCATAAAAATTGCATAACTTGCACATGTCATCCGCATCATGATAACAACAATTAAAATGTTTAAAATTGTTGTTTGCATTAATATGCTAATATGCCATGCTAAAATGATTTATTTCATAACTAAATAACCGTAGCTCCATTTTAAATAAATTATATATGTAAATGGGGTAGAAAAATGCCTAGTTTAACATGGTAGCTTTACTTTGCATGTTTAACAACTCTAAAATATGCTTTAGGTCAGATCTGTTCCAAATCCATAATTTGCATATGGGGATTTTCCGGAATTGTTGTTCGTTGTTTCCAGCCTCATTTAAACTTGCCTAGATAGGTAGTTTCATTATGCTCCACCTCTTGCCATGTTTAACAACATTTAATATTGTTGAGTACCTAATCGGAGAGAACTAAATAATTGATGTGGTGTTTTGTCAATATGCAACTCGTTGCATATTGAGCTCCACTTAATTTGTAGGATTGTTTGTGCATATTGCCATGCCATGTTATTTAAACCGACATGCATCATACTTGTTTGTGCATCATGCCATGTCCATGTGATGGTTGTTTTACTATGTTGTTTGCTTCTTTCCGGTTTGCTTCTCTCGTTAGCTTCGTTTTCGTTCGGAGTTGTGAGGATTCATTCGACCTCGTCCATTTGTCTTCTTCATGGACTCGTTCTTCTTCCTTGCGGGATTTCGTGCAAGATGACCATACCCTCGAATCACTTCTATCTTTGCTTGCTAGATGCTCGCTCTTTTGCTATGCCTTTGCTACGATGCCTACCACTTGCTATATCATGCCACCCATATTGCCATGTCAAACCTCTAACCATCTTTTCCTAGCAAACCGTTGTTTGGCTATGTTACCGCTTTGCTCAGCCCCTCTTATAGCGTTGTTAGTTGCAGGTGAAGATGAAGTTTGTTCCTTGTTGGAACATGGAGATGTTGTTCCTTGTTGGAACATGTTTACTTGTTGGGATATCACAATATATCTTATTTAATTAATGCATCTATATACTTGGTAAAGGGTGGAAGGCTCGGCCTTATGCCTGGTGTTTTGTTCCACTCTTGCCGCCCTAGTTTCCGTCATACCGGTGTTATGTTCCCGGAGTTTGCGTCCCTAACGCGGTCGGGTGATTTATGGGACCCCCTTGACAGTTCGCTTTGAATAAGACTATTCCAGCAAGGCCCAACATTGGTTTTACCATTTGCCTCACCTATGCCTTTTTCCCTTGGGTTTCCGGAGCCCGAGGGTCATCTTTATTTTAGCCCCCCGGGCCAGTTCTCCTTTGAGTGCTGGTCCAAACCGAGCGATGTCCGGCGCCCCCTGGGCAATCAGGGTTTATGCCAACCCGACGTCTTGCTCATCCGGTGTGCCCTGAGACCGAGATATGTGCAGCTCCTATCAGGATTTGTCGGCACATCCGGGCGGCTTTGCTGGTCTTGTTTTATTGCTGTGAAATGTCTTGTAGCCGGGATTCCGAGACTGATCGGGCTTCCCGGGGAGAAGGTCTATTCCTTCGTTGATCGCGAGAGCTTATCATGGGCTAAGTTGGGACACCCCTGCAGGGTTTGAACTTTCGAAAGCCGTGCCCGCGGTTATGTGGCAGATGGGAATTTGTTAATGTCCGGTTGTAGAAAACCCGAAGTTGATCTTAATTAAAATACACCAACCGCGTGTGTAACCGTGATGGTCTCTTCTCGGCGGAGTCCGGGAAGTGAACACGGTGTTGGAGTTATGCTTGACGTAAGTAGGAGTTCAGGATCACTTCTTGATCATAGTTGTTCGACCGTGCTTTGCCTCCTCTTCTCGCTCTCTTTTGCGTATGTTAGCCACCATATATGCTAGTCGCTTGCTGCAGCTCCACCTCACTACCTTGCCCTACCTTTAAGCTTAAATAGTCTTGATCTCGCGGGTGTGAGATTGCTGAGTCCCCGTGACTCACAGATACTTCCAAACCAGTTTGCAGGTGCCGATGAAACCGTGCGGTGATGCACCGAGCTCAAGGAGGAGCTCGATGAAGACTTTGTGCATTGTGTTGTTTCGTTTCAGGTGATCAAGAGTGGAGCCAGTTGGGACGATCCGGGATCTGTGTAGCTTGTGGGATAGTCTTCTTTTATTTTGGTTCCGTAGTCGGACCTTGATTGTATCTGTATGATGTAATGTTTTACCCATGTATTGTGTGAAGTGGCGATTGTAAGCCAACTATGTATCTCTTTCCCTTATGTATTACATGGGTTGTGTGAAGATTACCTCACTTGCGACATTGCTTTCAATGCGGTTATGCCTCTAAGTCGTGCTTCGACACGTGGGAGATATAGCCGCATCGAGGGCGTTTCAATATGTTGTCATTTGATGAACGGGATCAAATCATTACAGAATGATGTGATGGACAAGGCCCGTCCGTTAGCTTAGCATTAATGATCGTTTAGTTTTATTGCTATTGCTTTCTTCATGACTTATACATGTTCCTCTGACTATGAGATTATGCAACTCCCGAATACCGGAGGAACACCTTGTGTGCTATCAAACGTCACAACGTAACTGGGTGATTATAAACATGCTCTACAGGTGTCTTCGATGGTGTTTGTTGAGCTGGCATAGATCGAGATTAGGATTTATCACTCCGTGTATCGGAGAGGTATCTCTGGGCCCTCTCGGTAATGCACATCACTATAAGCCTTGCAAGCAATGCGACTAATGAGTTAGTTGCATGATGATGCATTACGGAATGAGTAAAGAGACTTGCTGGTAACGAGATTGAACTAGGTATGATGATACCGACGATTGAATCTCGGGCAAGTAACATACCGATGACAAAGGGAACAACATATGTTGTTATGCGGTTTGACCGATAAAGATCTTCGTAGAATATGTAGGAGCCAATATGAGCATCCAGGTTTCGCTATTGGTTATTGACCGGAGATGTGTCTCGGTCATTGCTACCTCTTGACCACTGCGTTGGTTTTCCCTTGAAGAGGAAAGGGTGATGCAGTAAAGTAGCGTAAGTATTTCCCTCGGTTTTTGAGAATCAAGGTATCAATCCAGTAGGAGGCCACGCCCAATTCCCTCGCACCTACACAAACAAATATAAACCTCACAACCAACGCGATAAAGGGGTTGTCAATCCCTTCACGGTCACTTACGAAAGTGAGATTTGATAGATATGATAAGATACTATTTTTGGTATCTTTATAATAAAGATGCAAAGTAAAATAAAAGGCAATAAAAATAGCTAAGTGTTGGAAGATTAATATGATGGAAAATAGACTCGGGGGCCATAGGTTTCGCTAGTGGCTTCTCTCAAGAGCATAAGTATTACGGTGGGTGAACAAATTACTGTTGAGCAATTGATAAAATTGAGCATAGTTATGAGAATATCTAGGTATGATCATGTATACAGGCATCACGTCCGTGACAAGTAAACTGACTCCTGCCTGCATCTACTACTATTACTTCACACATCGACCGCTATCCAGCATGCATCTAGAGTATTAAGTTCAAAAGAACAGAGTAACGCTTTAAGTAAGATGGCATGATGTAGAGGGATAAACTCATGCAATATGATATAAACCTCATCTTGTTATCCTCGATGGCAACAATACAATACGTGCCTTGCTGCCCCTGCTGTCACTGGGAAAGGACACCGCAAGATTGAACCCGAAGCTAAGCACTTCTCCCATTGCAAGAAAGATCAATCTAGTAGGCCAAACCAAACTGATAATTCGAAGAGACTTGCAAAGATAACCAATCATACATAAAAGAATTCAGAGGAGATTCAAATATTGTTCATAGATAAACTTGATCATAAACCCACAATTCATCGGTCTCAACAAACAGACCACAAAAGAAGATTACATCGAATAGATCTCCACGAGAATCATGGAGAACTTTGTATTGAGATCCAAAAAGAGAGAAGAAGCCACATCTAGATAATAACTATGGACCCGAAGGTCTGAGGTAAACTACTCACACATCATTGGAGAGGCTATGGTGTTGATGTAGAAGCCCTCCGTGATCAATGCCCCCTCCGGCAGGACGGCGAAAAAGGCCCCAAGATGGGATCTCACGGTACAGAAGGTTGCGGCGGTGGAATTAGGTTTTCGTGGATGCTTCTGTTGGTTTGGGGGTACGTAGGTATATATAGGAGGAAGAAATACGTCGGTGGAGCAACATGGGCCCCACGAGGGTGGAGGGAGCGCCCAGGGGGGTAGGCGCGCCCCCCTGCCTCGTGCTCTCTTGGTTGATGCCTTGACGTGGACTCCAAGTCCTCTGGATCACGTTTGTTCCGAAAATCACGTTCCCGAAGGTTTCATTTGAAGGAAATATGCCCTAGAGGCAATAATAAAGTTATTATTTATTTCCTTATATCATGATAAATGTTTATTATTCATGCTAGAATTGTATTAACCGGAAACATAATACATGTGTGAATACATAGACAAACAGAGTGTCACTAGTATGCCTCTACTTGACTAGCTCGTTAATCAAAGATGGTTATGTTTCCTAACCATAGACATGAGTTGTCATTTGATTAACGGGATCACATCATTAGGAGAATGATCTGATTGACATGACCCATTCCGTTAGCCTAGCACTTGATCGCTTAGTGTGTTGCTATTGCTTTCTTCATGACTTATACATGTTCCCGTAACTATGAGATTATGCAACTCCCATTTACCGGAGGAACACTTTGGTGCTACCAAACGTCACAACGTAATCGGGTGATTATAAAGGAGTACTACAGGTGTCTCCAAAGGTACATGTTGGGTTGGCGATTTGAGATTAGGTTTTGTCACTCCGATTGTCGGAGAGGTATCTCTGGGCCTTCTCGGTAATACTCATCACCTAAGCCTTGCAAGCATTGTAACTAATGAGTTAGTTACGAGATGATGTATTACGGAACGAGTAAAGAGACTTGTCGGTGACGAGATTGAACTAGGTATTGGATACCGACGATCGAATCTCGGGCAAGTAACATACCGATGACAAAGGGAACAAAGTATGTTGTTATGCGGTTTGACCGATAAAGATCTTCGTAGAATATGTAGGAACCAATATGGGCATCCAGGTTCCGCTATTGGTTATTGACCGAGAATGGTTCTAGGTCATGTCTACATAGTTCTCGAACCCGTAGGGTCCGCACGCTTAACGCTTGGATGACAGTTCATAATGAGTTTATAAGAATTGATGCACCAAGGTTGTTCGAGTCCCGGATGTGATCACGGACATGACGAGGAGTCTCAAATGGTCGAGACATAAAGATTGATATATTGGAAGCCTACATTTGACATCGGAAGTGTTCCGGGTGAAATCGGATTTTTCGAGTGCCGGAGGTTACCGGAACCCCGGGAAGTCCATGGGCCTTAATGGGCCATGGGAGAAGAGGAAGGGCAGGCCAAGGTGGGCTGCGCCCTCCCCTCTAGTCCGAATAGGACAAGGAAGGGGGGGGGCGCCTTCCCTCTTCCCCTCCTCCAATCCTAGTCCAACTAGGAGAGGGGGAGTCCTACTCGGTGGGAGTAGGACTCCTCCTTGCGCGCCTCCCCTAGGGCCGCCACCTCCCCTTGGCTCCTTTATATACGGGGCAGGGGGCACCCAAGACACACAAGTTGATCTACGGATCTTGCCTTAGCGTGTGCGGTGCCCCTTCCACCATATTCCACTTCGGTCATATCGTCATGAGCTTAGGAGAAGCCCTGCGCCGGAGAAGTCATATCGTCATGAGCTTAGGCGAAGCCCTGCGTCGGTGGAGCATCAACATCGTCACCACGCCGTCGGTTGACGGAACTCATCCCGACACTTTGCTGGATCGAGTCCGGGATCGCCATCGAGCTGAACGTGTGCGTAACTCGGAGGTGCCGTGACGCTCGGTGCTTGGATCGGTCGGATCGTGGGGACGCACGACTACATCAACCGCGTTGTTATAACGCTTCCGCTTTCGGTCTACGAGGGTACGTGGACGGACACTCTCCCCTCTCGTTGCTATGCCATCACCATGGTCTTGCGTGATCGTAGGAAATTTTTTGAAATTACTACGTTCCCCTACAGTGGCATCCGAGCCTGGTTTTATGCGTTGATGTCATGTGCATGAGTAGAACACAAGTGAGTTGTGGACGATACAAGTCATACTGCCTACCAGCATGTCATACTTTGGTTCAGCGGTATTGTGAGATGAAGCGGCCCGGACCGACATTACGCAGACGCTTACGCGAGACTGGTTTCACCGCCCGAGCACTCGTTGCTTAAAGGTGACCGGCGGGTGTCTGCTCTCTCACTTTAGTTGAATCGAGTGTGGCTACGCCCGGTCCTTGAGAAGGTTAAACGGAGTCTATTTGACGAAGTATCGCTGTGGTTTTGATGCGAGGTAAGAACGGTTCTTGCTCAGCCCGTAGCAGCCACGTAAAACTTGCAACAACAAAGTAGAGGACGCCTAACTTGTTTTTGCAGGGCATGTTGTGATGTGATATGGTCAAGACGTGATGCTATATTTTATTGTATGAGATGATCATGTTTTGTAACCGAGTTATCGGCAATGGCAGGAGCCATATGGTTGTCGCTTATTGTATGAAATGCAACGCCATGTAATTGCTTTCTTGTATCACTAAGGAGTAGCGATAGTCGTAGAAGCAATAGTTGGCGAGACGACAACGATGCTACGATGGAGATCAAGGTGTCGCGCCGGTGGCGATGGTGATCATGACGGTGCTTGGCGATGGAGATCACAAGCACAAGATGATGATGACCATATCATATCACTTATATTGATTGCATGAGATGTTTATCCTTTATGCATCTTATCTTGCTTTGATTGACGGTAGCATTATAAGATGATCTCTCACCAAAATTATCAAGAAGTGTTCTCCCGAGTATGCACCGTTGCGAAAGTTCTTCGTTTGAGACACCACGTGATGATCGGGTGTGATAGGCTCTACGCTCAAATACAACGGGTGCAAAACAGTTGCGCACGCGAATACTCAGTTAAACTTGACGAGCCTAGCATATAACAGATATGGCCTCGGAACACGAGACCGAAGGTCGAGCGTGAATCATATAGTAGATATGATCAACATAGTGATGTTCACCATTGAAACTACTCCATCTCACGTGATGATCGGACATGGTTTAGTTGATTTGGATCACGTAATCACTTAAGATGACTAGAGAGATGTCGGTCTAAGTGGGAGTTCTTAAGTAATATGATTAATTGAACTTTAATTTATCATGAACTTAGTCCTGGTAGTATTTTGCAAATTATGTTGTAGATCAATAGCTCGCATTGTTGCTTCCCTATGTTTTTATATGTGTTCCTAGAGAAAATTGTATTGAAAGATGTTAGTAGCAATGATGCGGATTGGATCCGTGATCTGAGGTTTATCCTCGTTGCTGCAGAAGAATTATGTCCTTAATGCACCGCTAGGTGACAGACCTATTGCAAGAGCGGATGCGACGTTATGAACGTTTGGCTAGCTCAATATGAGCGATCTGAGGCGTTATGAACGTTTGGCTAGCTCAATATGATGACTACTTGATAGTTTAGTGCACCATGCTTAAACGGCTTAGAATCGGGACTTCAAAGACGTTTTGAACGTCATGGACCATATGAGATGTTCCAGGAATTGAAGTTAATATTTCAAGCAAATACCGAGTTGAGAGATATGAAGTCTCCAACAAGTTCTATAGCTAAAAGATGGAGGAGAATCGCTCAACTAGTGAGCATGTGCTCAGATTGTCTGAGTACTTCAATCGCTTGAATCAAGTGGGAGTTAATCTTCCAGATAAGATAGTGATTGACAGAATTCTCTAGTCACCATCACTAAGTTAGTAGAACTTCGTGATGAACTATAGTATGCAAGGGATGACGACAAAGATTCCCGAGCTCTTCGTGATGTTGAAAATCGACGAAGGTAGAAATCAAGAAAGAGCATCAAGTGTTGATGATTGACAAGACCACTAGTTTCAAGAAAAGGGCAAAGGGAAAGAAAGGGAACTTCAAGTAGAAAGACAAGTAAGTTGTCACTCTTGAAGAAGCCCAAAGCTGGACCATAGCCTGAAACCGAGTGTTTACACTGCAAAGGAAATGGTCCTTTGAAGCGAAATGCCCTGAATATTTGGTGGATAAGAAGGATGGCAAAGTGAACAAGAGTATATTTGATATACAGATTATTGATGTGTGCATTACTAGTGTTTATAGTAGCCCCTGAGTATTTGATACTTGTTCGGTTACTAAGATTAGTAACTCAAACCGGAGTTACTGAGAATAAACAGAGACTAGTTGAAGGGAAGTGACGATGAGTGTTGGAAGTAGTTCCAAGATTGATATGATCATCATCGCACACTCCCTATACTTTCGGGATTAGTGTTAAACCTAAATAAATGTTATTTGGTGTTTGCGTTGAGCATGAATATGATTTGATCATGTTTATTGCAAAACGGTTATTCATTTAAAGTCAAAGAATAATTGTTGTTACATTTAAATGAATAAAACCTTCGATGGTTATGCACCCAATGAAAATAGTTTGTTGGATCTCGATCGTAGTGATACACATATTCATAATATGGATGCCAAAAGATGCAAAGTTAATAATGATAGTGCAACTTATTTGTGGCACTTGCCGTTTAGGTCATATTGGTGTAAACGCATGAAGAAACTCCATCTTGATGGACTTTCGGAATCACTTGATTATGAATCACTTGATGCTTGCGAACCATGCCTTATGGGCAAGATGACTAAAGACTCGTTCTCGGAACAATGGAGCGAGCAAATGACTTATTGGAAATAATACATACTTGATGTATGCGGTCCGATGAGTGTTAAAGCTCACGGCAAGTATCGTTATTTTCTGACCTTCACAAGATGATTTGAGCAGATATGAGTATATCTACTTAATGAAGCACAAGTCTGAAACATTTGAAAAGTTCAAATAATTTCAGAGTAAAGTGGAGAATCATCGTAATAAGAAAATAAAGTTTCTACGATCTGATCGTGGAGGAGAATATTTGAGTTACGAGTTTGGCCTTCATATAAAACAATGTGGAATAGTTTCACAGCTCACGCCACATGGAACACCATAACGTAATGGTGTGTCCGAACGTCATAACCGTACTTTATTTTGATATGGTGCGATCAATGATGTCTCTTACCGATTTACCAATATCGTTTTGGGGTTATGCATTAGAGACAGCTGCATTCACGTTTAATAGGGCACCATCTAAATCCGAGGCGACACAGTATGAACTACGGTTTAAACAAAGATAAACCTAAGCTGTCGTTTCTTAAAGTTTGGAGTTGTGATGCTTATGTGAAAAGGTTTCACCGATAAAGCTCGAACCCAAATCGAGAAGTGCGTCTTCATAGAATACCCAAAGGCAACTATTGGGTACACCTTCTATCACAGACCGAAGGCAAGTTTTTCGTTGCTAAGATGGATCCTTTCTAGAGAAGAAGTTTCTCTCGAAAGAAGTGAGTGGGAGGAAAGTAGAACTTGATGAGGTAATTGTACCTTCTCCTTATTGGAAAGTAGTTCATCACGTAAATCAGTTCCAGTGATTCCTACACCAATTAGTGAGGAAGTTAATGATGATGATCATGAAACTTCAGATCAAGTTGCTACCAAACCTCGTAGGTCTTCCAGAATAAGATCCGCACTGAGTGGTACGGTAATCATGTTCTGGAAGTCATGTTACTAGACCATGATGAACCTACGAACTATGAGGAAGCGATGATGAGCCCAGATTCCGCGAAATGGCTTGAGGCCATAAAATCTGAGAAAGGATCCATGTATGAGAACAAAGTATGGACTTTGATTGACTTGCTCGATGATCAGCAAGCCATGTAGATAAATGGATCTTCAAGAGGAAGACGGACACTGATAGTAGTGTTACTATCTACAAAGCCCGACTTGTCACAAAAAGTTTTTCGACAAGTTCAAGGTGTTGACTACAATGAGATTTTCTCAACTGTAGCGATGCTTAAGTCTGTCTGAATCATGTTAGCAATTGCCACATTTTATGAAATCTGGCAAATGGATGTAAAAACTACATTCTTTAATGGATTTATTAAAGAAGAGTTGTATATGATGCAACCAGAAGGTTTAGTCAATCCTAAAGGAGCTAACAAAATGCGCAAGCTCCAGCGATCCATCTATGGACTGGTGCAAGCATCTCGGAGTTGGAATAAACGCTTTGATGAGTTGATCAAAGCATATGATTTTATACAGACTTTTTGGAAATGCCTGTATTTACAAGAAAGTGAGTGGGAGCACTACAGCCTTTCTGATAAGTATATGTGATTGACATATTGTTGATTGGAAATAATGTAGAATTATTCTGCAAAGCATAAAGGAGTGTTTGAAAGGAGTTTTTTCAAAGAAAGACCTCGTTAAAACTGCTTACAAATTGAGCATCAAGATCTATTGAGATAGATCAAAAACGCTTGATAAGTTTTTTCAATAATTACATACCTTGTCAAGATTTTGAAGTAGTTCAAAATGGAACAGTCAAAGAAAAGTTCTTGCCTGTGTTACAAAGGTGTGAAATTGAGTAAGACTCAAAACCC
This sequence comes from Aegilops longissima, assembly GCA_021605205.1. NCBI lineage: Eukaryota > Viridiplantae > Streptophyta > Magnoliopsida > Poales > Poaceae > Aegilops > Aegilops longissima. The sequence goes on along the minus strand of CM038679.1, from coordinate 490,939,152 downwards.
GACCACGACAGAAGATAGAAAGAGAATGAAAGTCATTCCCTATGCATCAGCCATAGGTTCTATAAAGTATGTCATGTTGTGTACAGATCTATTGCATACCCTACCACTAAAGCTTGGCAAGGAGTGCAATAGTGATCTAGGAGTAGATCAATGGACAGCAGTCAAAATTATCCTTAGTAGAATAAGGATATGTTTCTCGATTATGGAAGTGAAAAAGGTTCGCCGTAAAGGGTTACGTCGATACAAGTTTTAACACTAATCTAGATGACTCGAGTCTCAATCTGGATACATATTGAAAGTGGGAGCAATTAGCTAGAGTAGCTCCGTGCGAGCATTGTAGACATAGAAATTTGCAAAATACTTACGGCTCTGAATGTGATGCAGACCGTTGACTAAAATTATCTCACAAGCAAAACATGATCACACCTTAGTACTCTTTGGGTGTTAATCACATAGAGATGTGAACTAGATTACTGACTCTAGTAAACCCTTTGGGTGTTGGTCACATGGTGATGTGAACTATGGGTGTTAAACACATATAGTTGTGAACTATTAATGTTAAATCACATGGCGATGTGAACTAGATTATTGACTCTAGTGCAAGTGGGAGACTGAAGGAAATATGCCCTAGAGGCAATAATAAAGTTATTATTTATTTCCTTATATCATGATAAATGTTTATTATTCATGCTAGAATTGTATTAACCGGAAACATAATACATGTGTGAATACATAGACAAACAGAGTGTCACTAGTATGCCTCTACTTGACTAGCTCGTTAATCAAAGATGGTTATGTTTCCTAACCATAGACATGAGTTGTCATTTGATTAACGGGATCACATCATTAGGAGAATGATCTGATTGACATGACCCATTCCGTTAGCCTAGCACTTGATCGCTTAGTGTGTTGCTATTGCTTTCTTCATGACTTATACATGTTCCTGTAACTATGAGATTATGCAACTCCGTTTACGGAGGAACACTTTGGTGCTACCAAACGTCACAACGTAATCGGGTGATTATAAAGGAGTACTACAGGTGTCTCCAAAGGTACATGTTGGGTTGGCGTATTTGAGATTAGGTTTTGTCACTCCGATTGTCGGAGAGGTATCTCTGGGCCTTCTCGGTAATACTCATCACCTAAGCCTTGCAAGCATTGTAACTAATGAGTTAGTTACGAGATGATGTATTACTGGAACGAGTAAAGAGACTTGCGGTGACGAGATTGAACTAGGTATTGGATACCGACGATCGAATCTCGGGCAAGTAACATACCGATGACAAAGGGAACAAAGTATGTTGTTATGCGGTTTGACCGATAAAGATCTTCGTAGAATATGTAGGAACCAATATGGGCATCCAGGTTCCGCTATTGGTTATTGACCGAGAATGGTTCTAGGTCATGTCTACATAGTTCTCGAACCCGTAGGGTCCGCACGCTTAACGTTTGGATGACAGTTCATAATGAGTTTATAAGTATTGATGCACCGAAGGTTGTTCGGAGTCCCGGATGTGATCACGAACATGACGAGGAGTCTCGAAATGGTCGAGACATAAAGATTGATATATTGAAGCCTACATTTGGACATCGGAAGTGTTCGGGTGAAATCGGGATTTTATCGAGTACCGGAGGTTACGGAACCCCGGGAAGTCCATGGGCCTTAATGGGCCATGGGAGAAGAGGAAGGGCAGGCCAAGGTGGGCTGCGCCCCCTCCCCCTCTAGTCCGAATAGGACAAGGAAGGGGGGGCGCCTCTTCCTCTTCCCCTCCTCCAATCCTAGTCCAACTAGGAGGCGGGGAGTCCTACTCCGGTGGGAGTAGGACTCCTCCTTGCGCGCCTCCCCTAGGGCCGCCACCTCCCCTTGGCTCCTTTATATACGGGGCAGGGGCACCCCAAGACACACAAGTTGATACGGATCTTGCCTTAGCTGTGCGGTGCCCCTTCCACCATATTCCACTTCGGTCATATCGTCATGAGCTTAGGAGAAGCCTGCGCCGGAGAAGTCATATCGTCGCGGAGCTTAGGCGAAGCCCTGCATCGGTGGAGCATCAACATCGCCACCACGCCGTCGTCGTTGGCGGAACTCATCCCGACACTTTGCTGGATCGAGTCCGGGATCGCCATCGAGCTGAACGTGTGCGAGAACTCGGAGGTGCCGACGTTCGGTGCTTGGATCGGTCGGATCGTGGGGACGTACGACTACATCAACCGCGTTGTTATAACGCTTCCGCTTTCGGTCTACGAGGGTACGTGGACGGACACTCTCCCCTCTTGTTGCTATGCCATCACCATGGTCTTGCGTGATCGTAGGAATTTTTTTGAAATTACTACGTTCCCCTACATCATTCCGTTTGGACTCCGTTTGATATTCTTTTTCCGCGAAACTCTGAAATAGGCAAAAAACAACAATTTGGGCTGGGCCTCCGGTTAATAGGTTAGTCCCACAAATAATATAAAAATGTATAACAAATCCCATTAATCATCCAAAATAGAATATAATATAGCATGAATCAATAAAAAATTATAGATACGTTGGAGACGTATCAAGCATCCCCAAGCTTAATTCCTGCTCGTCCTCGAGTAGGTAAATGATGAAAACAGAATTTTTGACGCGGAGTGCTACTTGGCATAATTTTTTAATGTAACCCTCTTAATTGTCGTATGAATATTCAGATCCAAAAGATTCAAGACAAAAGTTTAATATTGACAGAAAAGTAATAGTACTTCAAGCATACTAACTAAGCAATTAAATCTTCTCAAAATAACATGGCCAAAGAAAGTTCATCCCTACAAAATCATATAGTTTAGTCATGCTCCATTTCCATCACACAAGAATGCTCTCATCATGCACAACCCCGATGACAAGCCAAGCAATTGTTTCATACTTTAGTAATCTCAAACTTTTTCAATCTTCATGCAGTACATGAGCGTGAGCCATGGATATAGCACTATGGGTGGAATAGAATATAATGATGGGGGTTATGTGGAGAAGACAAAAAAGGAGAAAGTCTCACATCAACGCGGTTAATCAACGGGCTATGGAGATGCCCATCGATTGATGTTAATGCAAGGAGTAGGGATTGCCATGCAACGGATGCACTAGAGCTATAAATGCATGAAAGCTCAACAAAAGAAACTAAGTGGGTGTGCATCCAACTTGCTTGCTCACGAAGACCTAGGGCATTTTAGGAAGCCCATTGTTGGAATATACAAGCCAAGTTCTATAATGAAAAATTCCCACTAGTATATGAAAGTGACAAAACAAGAGACTCTCTATCATGAAAATCATGGTGCTACTTTGAAGCATAAGTGTGGAAAAAGGATAGTAGCATTGTCCCTTTTTTGTATTTTTTTGGGCCTTCCTTTTTTTATTTGGCCTTTCTCTTTTTTTATTGGGACAATGCTCTATGAATGATGATCATCACACTTCTATTTATTTACAACTCAATGATTACAACTCGATACTAGAACAAGGCATGACTCTATATGAATGCCTCCGGCGGTATACCGGGATAGGCAATGAATCAAGAGTGACATGTATGAAAAATTATGAACGGTGGCTTTGCCACAAATACGATGTCAACTACATGATCATGCAAAGAAATATGACAATGATGAACGTGTCATGATAAAGGGAACAGTGGAAAGTTGCATGACAATATATCTCGGAATGGCTATGGGAATGCCATAATAGGTAGGTATGGTGGCTGTTTTGAGGAAGATATAAGGAGGTTTATGTGTGACAGAGCGTATCATATCACGGGGTTTGGATGCACCGGCGAAGTTTGCACCAACTCTCAATGTGTGAAAGGGCAATGCACGGTACCGAAGAGGCTAGCAATGATGGAAGGGTAAGAGTGCGTATAATCCATGGACTCAACATTAGTCATAAAGAACTCACATACTTATTGCAAAAATCTACAAGTCATCAAAAACCAAGCACTACGCGCATGCTTCTAGGAGGATAGATTGGTAGGAAAAGACCATCACTCGTCCCCGACCGCCACTCATAAGGAAGACAATCAAAGAACACCTCATGTTTCAAATTTGTTACATAACATTTACCATACGTGCATGCTACGGGACTTGCAAACTTCAACACAAGTATTTCTCAATTCCACAACTACTCAACTAGCACAACTTTAATATCACTACCTCCATATCTCAAAACAATCATCAAGCATCAAACTTCTCTAAGTATTGAGCACACTCATAAGAAAGTTTTTACTAGTCTTGAATACCTAGCATATTAGGATTAATTTCCCAATTTAAGCAAATTACCAAGCTGTTTAAGACTCTCAAAATAATATAAGTGAAGCATGAGAGAATAATAGTTTCTATAAAAAACCACCGTCGTGCTCTAAAAGATATAAGTGAAGCACTAGAGCAAAAACTATATAGCTCAAAAGATATAAGCGAAGCGCATAGAGTATTCTAATAAATTCCAAATCATGTGTGTCTCTCTCAAAAGGTGTATACAGAAAATATGATTGTGGTAAACTAAAAATCAAAGACTCAAATCATACAAGACGCTCCAAGCAAAACACATATCATGTGGTGAATAAAAATATAGCTCCAAGTAAAATTACCGATGGAAGTAGATGAAAGAGGGGATGCCTTCCGGGGCATCCCCAAGCTTTGGCTTTTTGGTGTCCTTAGATTATCTTGGGGTGCCATGGGCATCCCCAATCTTAGACTCTTTCCACTACTTGTTCCATAATCCATCAAATAATTTACCCAAAACTTGAAAACTTCACAACACAAAACTTAACAGAAAATCTCGTGAGCTCCATTAGCGAAAGAAAACAAAACACCACTTCAAGGTACTATAATGAACTCATTCTTTATTTATATTGGTGTTAAAACTACTGTATTCCAACTTCTCTATGGTTTATAAACTATTTTACTAGCCATAGATTCATCAAAATAAGCAAACAACACACGAGAAACAGAATCTGTCAAAAACAGAACAGTCTGTAGTAATCTGTAACTAACGCAAACTTCTGGAACTCAAAAAATTCAGCCAAAACAGGACGACCTAGACAATTTGTTTATTGATCATCAGCAATTGGAATCAATATTTAGTCACGTTCTGGTGATTTTTAACAATTGTTTTCGTGAACAGAAAGTTTCTGGAATTTTCAGCAAGATCAAATAACTATCATCCAAGAAGATCCTATAGGTTTAACTTGGCACAAACACTAATTAAAACATAAAAAATCTAACCAGAGGCTATATAAAATATTTATTCCTAAACAGAAGCAAAAAGAAAAAAAACTAAAAATAAAATTGGGTTGCCTCCCAACAAGCGTTATCGTTTAACACCCCTAGCTAGGCATAAAAACACGGATAGATCTAGGTATTGCCATCTTTGGTTGGCAATGCATTGAAGGAAATATACCCTAGAGGCAATAATAAAGTTATTATTTATTTCCTCACATCATGATAAATGTTTATTATTCATGCTAGAATTGTATTAACCGGAAACATAATACATGTGTGAATACATAGACAAACTTAATGTCACTAGTATGCCTCTACTTGACTAGCTCATTAATCAATGATGGTTGTGTTTCCTAACCATAGACATGTGTTGTCATTTGATTAATGGGATCACATCATTAGGAGAATGATGTGATTGACTTGACCCATTCCGTTAGCCTAGCACTTGATCGTTTAGTATGTTGCTATTGCTTTCTTCATGACTTATACAAAGTTCCTACAACTATGAGATTATGCAACTCCCGTTTACCGGAGGAACACTTTGTTTGATACCAAACGTCACAACGTAACTGGGTGATTATAAAGGAGCTCTACAGGTGTCTCCAATGGTACATGTTGAGTTGGCGTATTTCGAGATTAGGTTTTGTCACCCCGATTGTCGGAGAGGTATCTCTGGGCCCTCTCGGTAATGCACATCACTATAAGCCTTGCAAGCAATGTGGCCAATGAGTTGGTTACGGAATGATGCATTATGTAACGAGTAAAGAGACTTGCCGGTAACGAGATTGAACTAGGTATTGGATACCGACGATCAAATCTCGGGCAAGTAACATACCGATGACAAAGGGAACAACGTATGTTGTTATGCGGTTTGACCGATAAAGATCTTCGTAGAATATGTAGGAGCCAATATGAGCATCCAGGTTCCGCTATTGGTTATTGATAGAAACAGTTCTAGGTCATGTCTACATAGTTCTCGAACCCGTAGGGTCCGCACGCTTAACGTTACGATGACAATTTTATTATGAGTTTATAAGTTTTTGATGTACCGAAGGTTGTTCGGAGTCCTGGATGTGATCACGGACATGACGAGGAGTCTCGAAATGGTCGAGACATAAAGATTGATATATTGGACGACTATATTCGGACACCGAAAGTGTTCCGGGTGATTTCGGAGAAAACCGGAGTGCCGGAGGGGTTACCGGAACCCCCCGGGGAAGTATTGGGCCTTAGTGGGCCTGAGGGGAGAGAGAGGGCAGCAGCCCAGGAGGTGGCGCGCCTCCCATGGGGAGTCCGGTGGACTAGGGGGGGGGCGGCCCCTCTTTCCCTCTCCCTCTCCCTCTCTTTCCTTCCCCTTCCTCCTTCCTAGTTGGACTAGGAAAGAGGAGTCCTACTCCCACTAGGAGGAGGACTCCCCCCTCCTTGGCGCGCCCCTAGGGCCGGCCGGCCTCCCCCCTTGCTCCTTTATATACGGGGGCAGGGGGACACCTCTAGACACACAAGTTGATCTTCGTGATCGTTCCTTAGCCGTGTGTGGTGCCCCCCTCCACCATATTCCACCTCGGTCATATCGTAGCGGTGCTTAGGCGAAGCGCTGTGTCGGTAGAACATCATCATCGTCACCACGCCGTCGTGCTGACGGAACTCATCCCCGACACCCTGCTGGATCGGAGTCCGGGGATCGTCATCGAGCTGAACGTGTGCTGAACTCGGAGGTGCCGTACGTTCGGTACTTGGATTGGTCGGATCGTGAAGACGTGCGACTACATCAACAGCGTTGTCATAACGCTTCGCTTCACGGTCTCACAGGGTGCGTGGACATCACTCTCCCCTCTCGTTGCTATGCATCACCATGATCTTGCGTGTGCGTAGGAATTTTTTTGAAATTACTACGTTCCCCAACATGCATAAGTGGCTCTCATAATAGATTCATAAGGTAATTTTATTATCTTTCTAGGGAAGTGTTCCATGCCTTTCTTTAATGGAAATTGGAATCTAATATTTCCTTCCTTCATATCGATAATTGCACCAATTGTTCTAAGGAAAGGTCTACCAAGAATAATAGGACATGAAGGATTGCAATCTATGTCAAGAACAATAAAATCTACGGGCACATAGTTCCTATTTGCAACAATAAGAACATCATTAATTCTTCCCATAGGTTTCTTAATGGTGGAATCCGCAAGGTGCAAATTCAAAAGACAATCATCAAATTCACGGAAACCTAGTAAATCACACAAAGTTTTTGGAATAATGGAAACACTAGCACCCAAATCACGCAAAGCATAGAATTCATGATCTTTAATTTTAATTTTAATAGTAGGTTCGCACTCATCATAAAGTTTTCTAGGGATAGAAACTTCCAACTCAAGTTTTTCTTCATAAGATTGCATCAAAGCATCAACGATATGTTTAGTAAAAGCTTTATGTTGACTATAAGCATGTGGAGAATTTAGCACGGATTGCAACAAGGAAATACAATCTATCAATGAGCAATTATCATAATTAAATTCCTTTAAATCCAAAATAGTGGGTTTATTAATATCTAGAGTTTTGATCTCTTCAATCTCACTTGTACCAATTTTAGCATCACGATCTAGCAACTCCGAATTTTTGGAACGCCTTCTAGATAAAGGTGGATCATATTCAGTCCCATCATTATCAAGATTCATATTGGAAAACAAAGATTTAATAGGGGACACATCAATAACTTTTAGATCTTCATCTTTATTCTCAAAATTTTTCGGCTTAGCGGCCATCTTATTAACTAAGGTGGTCTGCTTATCCGAAACTTCAGCTATTAATTTTTCAAGATGAGCAATCTGAGATTTCAAACTATAAAATTCTTTAGACATATCATCGAGCTCTTTATTCATGTAACTCATAAAGCTTTTTTGTTCCTTAAGCTCGTTCCTAAAGAAATTATTATGCTCAAATTGTAAAGTCATAAAACTCCTGGCGTTGCTTTCGATCTCTTCTAACCTTTTAAGGTGAAGATCACCAAATCTAGGTAGAGCCATCGTGACAAGCAAACAATCCAACACAAGAGCAAACAAGAAGCAAGCGAAAAAGAGAGGGCGAATAAAATGGCAAGGGTGAAGTGGGGGAGAGGAAAACGAGAGGAAAATGGCAAATAATGTAATGCGGGAGATAAGAGTTTGTGATGGGTACTTGGTATGCTGACTTTTGCGTACACTCCCCGGCAACGGCGCCAGAAATCCTTCTTGCTACCTCTTAAGCGCTGCGTTGGTTTTCCCTTGAAGAGGAAAGGGTGATGCAGTAAAGTAGCGTAAGTATTTCCCTCAGTTTTTGAGAACCAAGGTATCAATCCAGTAGGAGGCCACGCCCAAGTCCCTCGCACCTACACAAACAAATATAAACCACGCAACCAACGCGATAAAGGGGTTGTCAATCCCTTCACGGTCACTTACGAAAGTGAGATCTGATAGATATGATAAGATAATATTTTTGGTATTTTTATAATAAAGATGCAAAGTAAAATAGAAGGCAATAAAAATAGCTAAGTGTTGGAACATTAATATGATGGAAAATAGACTCGGGGGCCATATGTTACACTAGTGGCTTCTCTCAAGAGCATAAGTATTACGGTGGGTGACCAAATTACTATTGAGCAATTGATAGAATTGAGCATAGTTATGAGAATATCTAGGTATGATCATGTATATAGGCATCACGTCCGTGACAAGTAGACCGACTCCTACCTGCATCTACTACTATTACTCCACACATCGACCGCTATCCAGCATGCATCTAGAGTATTAAGTTCAAAAGAACAGAGTAACGCTTTAAGTAAGACGAAATGATGTAGAGGGATAAACTCATGCAATATGATATAAACCCCATCTTGTTATCCTCGATGGCAACAATACAATACGTGTTTTGCTGCCCTGCTCATCCTTTGGGAAAGGACACGCAAGATTGAACCCAAAGCTAAGCACTTCACCCATTGCAAGAAAGATCAATCTAGTAGGCCAAACCAAACTGATAATTCGAAGAGACTTGCAAAGATAACCAATCATACATAAAAGAATTCAGAGGAGATTCAAATATTTTTCATAGATAAACTTTATCATAAACCCACAATTCATCGTTCTCAACAAACACACCGCAAAAGAAGATTACATCGAATAGATCTCCACGAGAATCGTGGAGAACTTTGTATTGAGATCCAAAAAGAGAGAAGAAGCTATCTAGCTAATAACTATGGACCCGAAGGTCCGAGGTAAACTACTCACACATCATCGGAGAGGCTATGGTGTTGATGTAGAAGCCCTCCGTGATCAATGCCCCCTCCGGCAGGATGACGGAAAAGGCCCCAAGATGGGATCTCACGGGTACAGAAGGTTGCGGCGGTGGAATTAGGTTTTCGTGGATGCTTGTGTTGGTTTGGGGGTACGTAGGTTTATATAGGAGGAAGAAGTACGTCGGTGGAGCAACATGGGCCCCACGAGGGTGGAGGGCGCGCCCAGGGGGGTAGGCGCGCCCCCTGCCTTGTGCTCTCCTGGTTGATGCCTTGACGTGGACTCCAAGTCCTCTGGATCACGTTTGTTCCGAAAATCACGTTCCCGAAGGTTTCATTCCGTTTGGACTCGTTTGATATTCTTTTTCTGCGAAAGTCTGAAATAGGCAAAAAACAGCAATTTGGGCTGGGCCTCCGGTTAATAGGTTAGTCCCAAAAATAATATAAAAGTGTATAACAAAGCCCATTAATAATCCAAAACATAATATAATATAGCATGAAGCAATCAAAAATTATAGATACGTTGGAGACGTATCAGTCATGTATACATTGTTCTCGAACCCGTAGGGTACGCACGCTTAACGTTCGATGATGATTTGTATTATGAGTTTATTTGATTTGATGACCGAAGTTCGTTCGGAGTCCCGGATGAGATTATGAACATTACAAGGAGTCTCGAAATGGTCGAGACATAAAGATTGATATATGCTACCTCTTGAGCACTGCATTGGATTTCCTTGAAGAGGAAAGGATGATGCAGCAAAGTAGCGTAAGTATTTCGCTCAGTTTTTGAGAACCAAGGTATCAATCCAGTAGGAGGCTACGCGCGAGTCCCTCGTACCTGCACAAAGCAAATAACTCCTCGCAACGAACGCGATAAGGGGTTGTCAATCCCTTCATGGTCACTTACGAGAGTGAGATCTGATAGAGATGATAGATAATATTTTTGGTATTTTTATGATAAAGATGCAAAGTAAAATAAAAAGAAAAGTAAAAGCAAAGGCAATAATAAAGGATGGAAGATTAATATGATGAAGATAGACCTGGGGGCCATAGATTTCACTAGTGGCTTCTCTCAAGAGCATAAGTATTTTACGGTGGGTGAACGAATTACTGTTGAGCAATTTACAGAATTGAGCATAGTTATGAGAGTATCTAGGTATGATCATGTATATAGGCATCACGTTCGAGACAAGTAGACCGACTCCTGCCTGCATCTACTACTATTACTCCACTCATCGACCGCTATCCAGCATGCCTCTAGAGTATTAAGTTCAAGAAAACAGAGTAACGCCTTAAGCAAGATGACATGATGTAGAGGGATAAATTCATGCAATATGATAAAAACCCCATCTTGTTATCCTCGATGGCAACAATACAATACGTGCCTTGCTGCCCCTACTGTCACTGGGAAAGGACACCGCAAGATTGAACCCAAAGCTAAGCACTTCTCCCATTGCAAGAAAAACCAATCTAGTAGGCCAAACCAAACTGCTAATTTGAATAGACTTGCAAAGATAACCAATCATACATAAAAGAATTCAGAGAAGATTCAAATATTGTTCATAGATAATCTTGATCATAAACTCACAATTCATCGGTCTCAACAAACACATCGCAAAAAGAAGATTATATCGAATAGATCTCCACGAGAGAGGGGGAGAACATTGTATTGAGATCCAAAAAGAGAGAAGAAGCCATCTAGCTACTAACTATGGACCCGAAGGTCTGAGGTAAACTACTCACACTTCATCGGAGGGGCTATGATGATGTAGAAGCCCTCCGTGGTGGATGCCCCCTCCGGCGGAGCTCCGGAACAGGCCCCAAGATGGGATCTCGTGGGTACAGAAGGTTGCGGCGGTGGAATTAGGTTTTTGGCTCCGTATCTGATCGTTTGGGGGTACATAGGTATATATAGGAGGAAGAAGTACGTCGGTGGAGCAACATGGGGCCCACGAGGGTGGAGGGCGCGCCCTAGGGGGGTGGGCGCGCCCCCCTACCTCGTGCTCATGTCGTTTCTTTCTTGACGTAGGGTCCAAGTCTCCTGGATCATATTCGGTGAGAAAATCACGTTCCCGAAGGTTTCATTCCGTTTGGACTCCGTTTGATATTCCGTTTCTTCAAACTCAAATAGGCAAAAACAGCAATTTCGGGCTGGGCCTCCGGTTAATAGGTTAGTCCCAAAAATAATATAAAAGTGGATAATAAAGCCCAATATGGTCCAAAATAGTAGATAATATAGCATGGAGCAATCAAAAATTATAGATACGTTGGAGACGTATCAATATATTGGACGATGTTATTCGGACACCGGATGAGTTCCGAGAGGTACCGGATATCTATCGGAGTGTCGGAGGGTTATCAGAACCCCCTGGGGGAACTAATGGGCCTTCATGGGCCTTAGTGGGGAGAGAGAAGGGCCACAAGGGGCTGCTCGCGCCCCCCCCTTAGGTCCGAATTGGACTAGGGGAAGGGGGCGGCGCTCCCCTTTCCTTCCCTTCTCCCTCCCCCTTCCTCCTTCCCCCTTGTCAGTGTCAAAAACGGCGGATCTCGGGTAGGGGGTCCCGATTTGTGCGTCAAGGCTGATGGTAACAGGAAGCAAGGGACACAGATGTTTACCCAGGTTCGGGCCCTCTCGATGGAGGTAAAACCCTACTTCCTGCTTGATTAATATTGATGATATGGGTAGTACAAGAGTAGATCTACCACGAGTGACGGTGTCCTGGACTAGGGGGTACTCACCACGTCGTCTCCCGATCTGTTAGATTGGGCCGAGGACCCCCATGGCCGTATACTCATGGGCCAGTCCGGACAGCTGCCGCATACAAGTAAGATTCCACAAGACTTGGCAATCAAGGCAAGGACTCCTCCCCACCGGCGTATTCGGCTAGGACTCTTGTTATCCTAGGCCTCTGGTGCATTATATGAACCGAGGCCAGGCTAGTCGATAGAGATATACAATAATCATACCATAGGCTAGCTTCTAGGGTTTAGCCTCTACGATCTCGTGGTAGATCAACTCTTGTAATACTCATATTCATCAAGATCAATCAAGCAGGAAGTAGGGTATTACCTCCATAGAGAGGGCCTGAACCTGGGTAAACATTGTGTCCTTGCCCCCTGTTACCATCCGCCTTAGACGCACAGTTCGGGACCCCCTACCCGAGATCCGCCGGTTTTGACACTGACATTGGTGCTTTCATTGAGAGTTCCATTGTGTGTTCGGTAAAAGGTCGATGGCTCGCTGCAGATCAATCTGCGACTTGGCATCTTCGCCGCCAGCTCGATTGGTCACCTTGGTTCGACCAAGGACTGCGCCCTACCTCCGATCGTCATGTTCAGATGAGGGCCTTCATCAACATCAACTCCGATCTCTATCAAGATCATGGAGGAATCATCCAGGGAGCCCGGGGGCTCAACGTCAACATTGCCCTCGGGCGACCATGCTGTTTTTCTGAACAACGAACTTGTGTCCGCCGCCACCGCCTCCTCAAGTGTCGTTTTAACGATTGCTTCAGTGGAATTGTGCGGAACTGAGTCTACAACAACCCTGGAAAATTTCGTCGAGTTCCGATGAAGGAATCTCTAGCAATCCGCGATATACCGGAGCCCTATTAAATCTGGACGAGAATCTGGATGAGTTTAGGGCGTGGTGTCCAGCTTCTAGCTCGGACATCCTTTGTAAGATCCAACCGTTGATCGGCTGCGGAATTCCTATATCTACCACCCCTCAAAATTTCAGCTCGATCCGACCGTCCAAACTCCGGGAACCTTCCGATTAGTGCATCACTTTTCGGATCTGTTTTCTGCGCGAAAACGAATCCGACCCGAGTTCGTCTTTTTTATGAACGGGATTTCGGACATCCATTTTGAAGGAAGTTTTGTATGGGGTATTGTGTTTTGTTCCCGAACACATCCCACTAACTTTAAAATCTTTTGAACATGATCTTCAACATCATGCTGGTGTCATACCAGTCCGGCAATATTGCTCCACGGCCGCCGACCTGCGCTAAACACGTCGTCAGTTTGTTGAGCCGAGCTCAACTTCTTTGGATCATCATCTCGGCAAGCCGAACAAGAGTTCGACGTCGGAAAGGATAAATCATCACCAACATCGCCGCCCCATGGATTACACGGAGCAGGCACACCGACATCACCGCACGGTCACTTCATCAAGCTGGCATTGACCACATCACGACCTGCATCGGCAGGGCCGCACCGTTGCTCCTTCGAGCCGGTGTCCATCATGCCGACCTACTTCGACTCATCGGCTGACATCGAGGCTCCGACATCTCGGCTGGACCGGGGGCTTCGCCATCTCTTCATCAACCTATACTCCAGAGACTTTGGCGTCACTGGCCGACCAGCTTCGTCACGTTAGCTGGACCGAGGGCTTTGCCTTGGCGAGCCAACCTCTGCCAGCATTGCCATGCCGTCGCTTTATCATCCGTCAGGCAATGGGTGTGCGGATCGAGTCCCAATTTTGGGAATCACCTTTCTTCGGATTGCTACAATAAATAAACCAGGTGCTATTAATCCTAGTATTTTTTGCTTGTTTGGGTTCATTTTTCCCAAGGAATTATTACTCTGGTTTGTCCATCATATGTACACAGGTCTATCAAATGGTGGCCGCATTATTGATGGTCGCATGGTGGTTCGGTCAGTTTCCGTACATAGTCCGGTGAACGCCGCATCTGGAACTCGGACCGACCTGTGAATTCAGGCTTTGCCACGCCTTTACTGCATCACGCCGACGCCCTGCATCGACATTGACTTCGGCGCCAGGCCATATTTCTTTTATTACTCACTTTGCATAAATTATTTATTATGCAACAATTTTTTAATTATTATTATTACTATTACCCCCGGTTTGCACTATTTTTTGTGCACAGGAAAATGATCCAGCCGGACTATATCCTTTGGCGTCACCTCGGCTGGACGGGGGGCTTCGTCAACACTTCATTACCCCATGCCGGGGACTTTGGCATCACTCTGTCGGCCTGCATTGACCGTGCTATGTCACCACTTCGGAGTGCCGAGCTCTTTGCTCCGCCACCTTAGGACCGGCTTGGGGGATGGAACCTTCTCCCGCATCAAGCTCGGACCGCGTCATTAATACCGAACACATTAACCAGCTAAGTTTCCTTCATGCTCAAAGTTTTAAATTTTAATTTATGTTCGGTTCGCCCAAGCATTATACTTACTTTTGGAAAAAAGTTGCTTGTAAAAATTTCCTTGTCCAAACTTTGTTTGTGACGCACAAATTCAAATACCCCGTTTACTTGGGGGCTCCCTTGCTGGAGCTTTTCCTCTTGCATATGATTATACTTGTACGACTTCATTCCTTGTTCGTGTATTACGCCACAATATGCACCACATTGACCTAAGTGATTTGCAAGCTGGGTTGCCTTGCTCCTGTGTTTACCCCTACGTTCCCGATGGTTCGGCTAGGGAGTAAAGGGAGCACCTCTGCGATTGTCATGATCGGGTCACCCGAGCCTGACCTCAGACTGGGTGAAGCCGAAAGCTAGCGCTCTTACTGTTTTCAATTATGGTTGGCACACAACATAACTCATGAGTACAAAAAATCTATTGCACAAGTCTCATATTAACAATGAGCACCGAAGAAAGGTATCAGTGGGGGTACTATTTTCTTCGAAGATGCTTCTTACACTTTATCAGTAATATAGCATAAGTTCCCCGAGCGCTTTGTGCATTACAGCCTTATGACCTGATTGCTGGTTATCGGAAACACCGTCGATATTCTTGACAGGTGGAGTACATAACACTTTTGGTCCTTGGTCAAGAGGAGAAGCCGACGGTCGGTTAAGACGCATTTAAAGTTCGGGTGAACATAGATATGATATAAGTACTTCGGTACATACAATCATTCTTTTACCCAAGTCACTCGGGGGCTCTTAAATTTATGTAAGCTGTTTTATATTAAGTGTTCTTTTTCTTAGTTGTTGCAAAGTCTTTTTTCTATCACTCCTTTTTTCGACGCGAGTGTGCGGTCAATAGCCGGGGCGCCTAATTTCTCTCTCAAAGCCGCTAAAGTTTGCTAAACTGGCCTAACGAGAAGTACTCCGCCTTTGGGATAGGAGGTTGAAGCCATAGGCTGACCCGCTTGAAGTCTCGAGATAGGATGTGTCATGTTAAAGCAGCATGTAAACACCTTTTTTTCTAAGACCAATTTTCGATTTGGCACCGAACACTTGATCTAGTTCGGACATTAAACTTTTGAATAAGTTTTTTGGCTTTTCGAGCCTATGGCACTTTTTGTGCCATAGGCTCGAACAAATAGGATGTGTCATGTTAAAGCACGACAGAAACACCTTTTTTTTCTAAGACCAATTTTCGATTTGGCACCGAACACTTGATCTAGTTCGGACATTAAACTTTTGAATAAGTTTTTTGGCTTTTCGAGCCTATGGCACTTTTTGTGCGTTTCTAGCATTAGTCTCGCAGTGCAACGCCGGACACCTTTAGGGATTCGGCAAAAACATTCTCGGATATTGCCATATATGCATCGGTTTTGAATTGTGTCTTTGGTCAATAGTTGGGTTGCCTGGCTCCTGTGCTTGCCTCCTACGTTCCGCTTTGTTCGGCTAGGTGTGCCAAGGGAGAACCACTGCGATTGTGCTTCCAGCTCGCATGGTCAAGCACCTCGATGGAGAAAGTCAAAACCGATCGTCACAATAGGCGTGAACTGGTCAGCGATCCGATGACTATGTTAAATGACGGGCCGTTCATAACATTGGCCGAAGTGTTTAGGCTTGACCTCGGCTGTCGCCGAACACTAACCGGGGGCTCATAGCTAGCTTCCCCAGTATAAAGCTCCTCTGACTAAGCGAAAGTTTTAAAGCCCGCCTATCTGATTGCCTCGTTTATGCTAACACAACCGCCTTCGGGCACCGAGACGTCGGCTAAGGGTTGTTTTGTTAGTACGGAAACACCCTGCGTAGTATATATCTACCAAGGGGTAGAAGCCGACGATGGGCCACTTTCAACTGATAAACGGTCACAATGGAGTCAAAATAATGATGTAAAGTACTTGGATACATGGAATCATTACACATAATTTGTGATTTTACTCTGGATATTGATCCTTAATTCGGCCACCCGTGCCCACATTAAGGCTCGGGGACTACTGGGCTTCGTGCTCATTATTTATAAATACTAAAACGGGCACATCGATCCCCTGATCTGGTGTTGCCACCCGACCAGTGTCTCGGGGGCTACTGCATTGCTTATTCAATGCAGAGAATTCAAAGTGCTCAGTGTTCGGCTTGAACGAACTATGTGCATACATGTCTTCGGACAATAATAGGTACCATATGGACCTATCCGGCATCAAGCTAGTATATTGCGGCGACTTCTCATGACCCTCTCTCAGGGGCCCGTTCGCCGATCACTATTATCTCTAATATATTACATTGTGTTTTTATTCCTATGTATGCTGCTGAGCTAGGAATTGATCCTTAGGCCGATTTCGCGCATCGACCTGAGTCTCAAGGGCTACTGGGAACAACGGTTTTTATGCTTGCCTTCAGGTGCATCTCGGGTTTTAGACTGACACACACCTTGAGGTCTACTGGATATACATTGGCAGAGAATAAACTGCACTAGTTAAAAATATTCACAAAAAATGAGCCCGCGGTCGGGGTGGTGCACCACCTTGGAAGCAGTCCGGCATAAAGCTCGGGCGCTAGCGGCTAGCTCCATAGAGGGCATTTCCGGCATTAAGCTCGGCTAAACTCCTTCACCTTTTTTGAACCAAGATGATCTATGACATCTTGGATATAGTCCGGCGTTGGAGCTCGGATACAGTCCGGCGTTGGAGCTCGGATACATTTCAGCGTTGGAGCTCGGAAGCAGTCCGGCATTGGTGCTCGGCTGCAAAAGATACCTCGAATGCAGTCCGGCGTTGGAGCTCGGACGCAAGAGGACACTGCCTCCCGGGAAAAACTTAAAACCCGAGGTAGGGCATAAAAATAACAAGGCATTGATAAAGGCCGGAAACTTAAAGGGGCTCCTCGGATGCCCGACGTGCAAAATCTTCGGATGCACTTCGGCGATCCTCAAGATCGAAGATGAGAAGATTTGTTGAACCAGTTTTCAAGACCGACGACCGAAGATGAAGAACAGTTCGGAAGAATCGAGGAGCGTCCCTAACTTGAAGACCCGTTCAGGGGGCTACTGACGGTTTCCTGGACTAGGGGGTACTCACCACGTCATCTCCCGATCTGTTAGATTGGGCCGAGGACCCCCATGGCCATATACTCATGGGCCAGTCCGGACAGCTGCCGCATACAAGGAAGATTCCACAAGACTTGGCGATCAAGGCAAGGACTCCTCCCCACCGGTGTATTCGGCTAGGACTCTTTTTATCCTAGGCCTCTGGTGCATTATATAAACCGAGGCCAGGCTAGTCGATAGAGATATACAATAATCATACCATAGGCTAGCTTCTAGGGTTTAGCCTCTACGATCTCGTGGTAGATCAACTCTTGTAATACTCATATTCATCAAGATCAATCAAGCAGGAAGTAGGGTATTACCTCCATAGAGAGGGCCTGAACCTGGGTAAACATTGTGTCCCTTGCCCCCTGTTACCATCCGCCTTAGACGCACAGTTCGGGAACCCCTACCCGAGATCCACCGGTTTTGACACTGACAACGAGATCGTAGAGGCTAAACCCTAAGAGCTAGCCTATGATGGTATGATTGTAATTGTGATCGGCCTTCTAAGGGCCAACCTCTCCGGTTTATATAGACATCGGAGAGGGCTAGGGTTTACATGGAATCGGTTACAAGGAAGGAAATATAATATCCGGATCGCCAAGCTTGCCTTCCACGCCAAGGAAAGTACCATCCGGACACGGGCCGAAGTCTTGAGTCTTGTATCTTCACACTTCAATAGTTCGGACATCGTACACAGTCCGGCAGTCCGGATACCCCCTAATCCAGGACTCCCTCAGTAGCCCCTGAACCAGGCTTCAATGACGATGAGTCCGGCGCGCAGTCTTGTCTTCGGCATTGCAGGGCAGGTTCCTCCTCCGAATACTCCAAGGTAATTATCGAACACTCAAACCGTGTCCGGATCCACAAGATGATCTTCGCTTGCCACCGTAGAGAGAATGATGTTTCACAAATACGATCCGCTGATAATTTTTGGCAACGCAACGTGCCATTACGGTCGGGTCATTATTTGAACCGTTTCCCCACAACCAGCTACTGCGTATATTACGAGGCAGTTTCCTCGACACGTCTTGTCGAAGCGGAGATCGTGTCCCCTTATCGCGGGATTCTCATCAATACGGGCATGGGTAATCCAACCGCACCGCTAATCACGGCGAGCGGGAGGCAAACAGGCTCAACCAGCAAGTGGGGGCGCAAAAGCACTTACCGCCCCTATAAAGAGACAAGGCCTCCTTCTCTTTACCCACGCCTTTCTCCTTCCGCCGCCATTCCCTCTTTCGAGCCCTAATGCCCAAGCATTCTTCCTTTCCACCAAAGAGAGGCTTTCCAAAGATGTCCGGATCCGGAGCAGGAGGCAAATGGATGGCCTCTACTGTCCGGGAGAAGGATATAAAGAAGCTCCGGGATGCCGGGTATCTGGCTCAGAAGATCGACCACCGTCTCCCCCCGGCGGGACAGGTCGTCCCCACTCCGGAACCTCACGAGAGATTCATGTTCCTTCCCCATTTTGTCTGCGAGCTCGGGTTTCCCCTGCACCCATTCGTTCGTGGAGTCATGTATTACTACGGGATTGATTTTCATGATCTTTCCCCCAACTCCTTCCTCAATATCTCGACGTTCATCGTCGTGTGCGAGACTTTTCTTCGGATCTCACCTCACTTCGGCCTGTGGCTAAAGATTTTTAATGTGAAGTCCAAGGTGGTGAGTGGCGAACACGCCGAGTGCGGCGGCACCATGGTGAGCAAGATGCCCAAGGCCGTTTGACGGGCGCGCTTCAACGACCGTAAGGAGTGGCAGCAGCGATGGTTCTATATCACCGAACCACGCGGCAAAAAGTGGGCGGCCGCTCTAGAGTTCAGATCCGGAGCTCCACTGCGGCTCACATCCTGGCCCGAGAAGGGCCCGAACTGGTCCTCTTCCGACGAGCTGTCATCGCCCAGACGCGCCTTCGTGGCGTGGTCGATAGGGGACGCCAAACTTGTGGATGTAGTCCGTGATGCTAGTTCGCTGGTTCTCCTTGTCGATGCCGAGCTTGTACTCTGTGGGAGTTCGACCCTGCCAAGCACCAAACCCTTCGGGAGCTTTACGATTCCTCCCACAAGGATATCTGGAAGGTGCTCTTTAAGTCCGGCAAATCATGGCCGGGCCCCACCAAGGACCGTGGGTATCAGTTATCCCATTATCCAAGCTCGGTAAGTCACAACCAAGCTCTGTCTATTCATGCTTCAGCTGGCATGTCATGGGGGAGACATCCTAATCGTGTTTCATCGTGACCTCAGGGATGGATAAAGAAAGTGGAGCGGATACATTGTCCGGCCCCGTTGCCGGAGGAACCGGCCGGACCCCTTCTGACGAAGATGCTGGTCCCCGCGTGTCGGTGTCAAAACCGGCGGATCTCGGGTAGGGGGTCCCGAACTGTGCGTCTAGGCGGATGGTAACAGGAGACAAGGGACACGATGTTTTTACCCAGGTTCGGGCCCTCTCAATGGAGGTAAAACCCTACTCCTACTTGATTAATATTGATGATATGGGTAGTACAAGAGTAGATCTACCACGAGATCAGAGAGGCTAAACCCTAGAAGCTAGCCTATGGTATGATTGTTGTTCGTCCTATGGACTAAAACCCTCCGGTTTATATAGACATCGGAGAGGGTTAGGGTTACATAGATTCAGTTACAATGGGAGGAGATCTACATATCCTTATCGCCAAGCTTGCCTTCCACGCCAAGGAAAGTCCCATCCGGACATGGGACGAAGTCTTCAATCTTGTATCTTCATAGTCCAGGAGTCCGGCCAAAGGTCATAGTCCGTCATCCGGACACCCCTAATCCAGACTCCTCAAGAGCCTGAACCAGGCTTCATGACGACGAGTCCGGCGTGCGATTGTCTTTGGCATTGCAAGGCGGGTTCCTCCTCCGAATACTTCATAGAAGATTTTGAACACAAGGATAGTGTCCGGCTCTGCAAAATAATTTCTACATACCACCGTAGTGAGAATAATATTTACACGAATTCAACCTGCTGACGTATTCCGCAGCGTGACATCACACCACGGCCAAGCCTTTACGGTCCCACCTCAGCGCTTAGCGAGGCGGTTTCCTTGGCACGTCTTGTTGAAGGAGAGATCGTGTCCCCTTATTCCGGGATTCTCATCAATACGGGCATGGGTAACCCAACCGTTCCTTTAATTTACGGCGCTTGGGAGATAAGCGAGTTTTACCAGGCTGGTGGGGGCACATAGTTTTGTCCGCCCATATAAGGGGATAAGGATCCACCTTTTCCATCTACGCCTTCTTCCTCCTTTGCTTATCCATTTCGCAAGACTCGAGCTCCAAATACCAAGTCCGCACATCCCACCTCTACCTTCTCCAGTGATGTCCGGAGCGGGAGGCAAGTGGATGGTCTCCTTCATCATGGAGGGACACATCAAGAAGCTGAGAGAGGCCGGATACTTGTCTAACGACATCGCGCACCGGCTCCCAGACAAGGGGCAGCTCATCCCCACCCCCAGGCCCCATGAGAGGGTGGTGTTCCTCACCCATTTCCTCTGCGGACTAGGTTTCCCACTTCACTCGTTTGTCCGGGGGCTCATGTTCTACTACGGCCTGGATTTCCACGATCTGGCCCCGAACTTCGTCCTCAACATCTCGGCGTTTATCGTCGTGTGCAAGGCTTTCTTCAGATCAAGCCCCACTTGCTTATGGTGAAGACCTTCAATGTCAAGTCAAGGTAGTGGGCGGCCAGCAAGGGGAGTGCAGAGGCGCCATGGTGGCCAAGATGCCCAACGTTACATGGCTTGAGGGCTTCTTCGTGGAGACCATAAAGGGGTGGCAATCGGGGTGGTTCTACATCACTGAGCTGCGTGACCCTGAATGGGCAGCGGCCCCCGAATTCCGATCTGGCATCCCCACATGGCTCACCTCCTGGAAAGAGAAGGGCCTGTCATGGGGTAATTCGGAAGAGTGGACCGGACTCCAGACCTGCGTCCAAGACCTGGTGGACAAAGAGGTTAAACTCGTCAACGTAGTCCAGGTCATGCTCATCCGCCGGATCCTCCTGTGTCAACGATGGGCTTTTAACTTGTGGGAGTTCAACCCGACCCAGCACCAAACTCTGACCAGGCTCTTTGACACAACGCACGAGGATGCCTGGAAGGTGCTATTCAAGAGCGCCGAGGTTCCCCCTCCCATCACCGAGGATCGCGGATTCCGCGCGAAGCGCCAAGCCAGCGTAGTAAGCTTATTTTACCCTTTACGTGATACTTGTTTTTCATAGTTTAACTCTATGCGGGATCTAAGCTCCTGCCTTTGACAGAATGGCGAAGAAGACCGACAGATCGACCGTCTGCCTTTGCCCGAAGACAGCAGACGCCCACTTGACGGGGTTGCTGGTCCCGCACCTTATTTGGTCTTGGAGAAGAAGGCCAAGAAGAAGGCCACGGAACTCGAAAGAGTTCTCGGCGCTGATGGTGCCGGATTCATCGTCCGATGACTCGAGGCGCCTCCTCCTCCAAGACAAGGAGGAGGAAGAAGAAGCCTCTCCCCCTCCAACTGGGGGGGGGGGAGGGTCCAAGAAGGGAAGGACCCTTCCTCCGGACTACTCCACCAACGCCGACGACGGCGAAGAGGAGTGGCCATCCTGGGCCAAGCCCCTGGCAAAATCGTAATTATCCGGATACCAGAATAACTCATGGCATTCCTTTACTGCACAGTATCTTCTGACGCCGAATGTAATCATGCAGTCCGCCCGCGGCCCAGCTTGACGCTTCATCGTGCGGATCCCTGGATTCGTCGGATGTGAATAGCCTTTCACTTCCGACTGCTACCTCCCCTCGTCCTACGGACGATGCCGAGGTGGAGTCCCAAAAGGGTCCAAGCCAGGAGGGGGTGGTCCTGGAGGCGCCGCAAGGCGACCTCCCGGACTCTAGGCGCAAATGGGATAAAACCCCGAAGGGCTCTAAGTCCGGCCCTAGGCCGGACACCGCACCAGAACCTTCAACGGTTCTGGCATCCGGCAGGCGGCCCCCTACTAAGAAGGGAAAGCCTATGACGCTAGTGACCTCCATCCAACCGGAGGCACCGGATAATCTGCTGGAGGTGCTTAACGGCGCCTCCATCAACGAGGAGCACCACACTATTATGAGTGTGGTGATCCGAAAACTCGATCCGCCAAGAGCCGGCCGATCAAACTCGTGCCAGCCTTCTAACAGGCTTTGAGGTATGTATTTAAGATATGTAAAAATATTACCGCATAGATAGTAGCCCCTGATGCTTAGTTTGGTGTTCGGAAAGAAAAGCCGAACTGAGGATCAAAAAGATATGCGCATGAGTATAACATAAGTATGTCAATATGGGAATGCAGGCTGTGCTGCTGACCTCTGCCGCACTGACTGTGAAGGTCAATGCATTGAAAAAGAGCCTCGAGCGGTCCGAGAACGAGCTCGGCCTTGCCAAGAAGCAGCTCGAGGACAAGGAAGGTAAGTAATACCTTATGTAAGTATATAAAAAAGATGTGGTTGCAAAAAATGACAGGACCAACGTGAGTATTACAGGGCCACAACCCAGGTGGCGACCCTCAAGGAAGCGTTGTCCAAGGCCGAAGAAAATGCGGCCGTGGAGCGTACCCAGCGAGAAAAGCAGGAGGCGCGGGTGGCGGAGGTGCAGCAAGAGCTCCAGGCTCTCGTGGAAAAACACGAGAGTTTGGAGCTTGACTCAAAGACTCGAGAGTCCGAGCTCGCCTCGGCGCTTGAGAGCGCCAAATCTGCCAAGGCCGAAGCCCAAAAAGCCCTCCAGGAAATTGAGGCGATGAAAAAGATAGCGGCGGGTAAGGCATTGTTTATGCAAAGCAAGCACGTGAAAGTGAATTACTTGTTACTTACCTGAGTCCGGAGCTCTCTAGGAGCATTCGCACATCTTCCCCGGAGTGTGTCCGACGCTGCCGCATTCTACTGAGCTGAAGAGGGGAGCTCGATGGAGAATGTGTTCTGGTCTCAGTATGCTAAGGCCGGACACCCGGTGCCCTTGAGCGACCAGCTAAAGTAGCTGGTCGAGCTCCATAAGGTGGCCGAACAGGCCATGAAGGGTCTCGTAGTCCGGCTGTGGCCTAGGGAATCCATGCCTGGGAGCTACTTCAGGCTGGTAAGGCGGCTGGTGGATGCCTGTCCAAGGCTTGAAGTCATCAAGCGCTCCTATGCATCGAAGGTGCCCGTAGGGCCCTTGCCCGTGCTAAAGTGCACTGGGGCAAGATGGACGCTGAGAAGCTGGGGACGGACGGACCACCGCCTGGCAAGGAGCATCGCAAGACCGAGATGTATTATGAGGGCGTCCTGAAGGGTGCCCGCCGTATAGCGGATGAGTGCTCCAAAGATGTAATTTTTGAGTAAACTCGCATTTGTGATCTGTGACGCTGAAAACTTGTTCATATGCGCTTAAGCAACGCTTTTGAATTTAAAATATTACCATCGTGTGCGGCCGCTTATTAAATTTGAGAGATGGTGAGTCATCGTCTTCTGCCCCCATGCCACGAGTGCTGGGGTGTTCGGGATAAACTTGAGCACTCCTTTTCCCATTATTGGGTCCTTCGAGGGAGGCGCCCAACACAACGAACAAGGCAATCAGACTATAATGCTTGAACACTCTCACTTAGCCATAGAATTCTATAATTTTAAATTTCGGCGAAGCCCCTAGTATTCGGAAGACCGAGTTCGGGGCGCTATCCACGCCTTGGCCGGACAAAGCCGACTCCTCGCTCTAAGCGGCATAAGTCTTTAGGGACTCGAAAACCTCTCGAACAGCGACCAGCTCTCGCCCTATCATGACGGTCTGTTTTAGCTTTCTCCATCGAGGTGCTTAGCCCAGCTCAACCGGGCACAATCGCAGTGGTTCTCCCAAAGGCTACCTTAGCCGATATAACGGAACGTAAGGTACCAAAACATGGGAGCCGGGCAAACCCAACTATTGACCCAAGACATGATTCGAGCCGATGCATATAATGCTATAAGTTTGGGGTGCCGCACTCATGAGAGTGTTCGACTTCTCACACCATATTCGGGGTACGTAAGCCCCTCGTGTATTGGCCGTACTAAAGTGTATGGTTGCATAATGTCATAATGAACATATTTTTACAAAAAGGAATGCAATAATAGACAAAAGCTATGTATTGTTTATTGAAAAGTCTGCATGTAAAGCGAACGATACAAATAGTGCGATAAGCAAGAGATGGGACTATTTAACATGTCCTCCTGGGCGAGCTGCGGGATGATATGTGAAACAAGTATCTTGCTCGTTATAGAGACCACCGACACTCGACATAGCTTTCTGCCTCCTGGCTGTTGCATCGTGTGTTGGCGAGTGTCTTGCCGGACAGGCCTTTCGAGAATGGAGTCCTGAAAGTAAGAAAAGAATGACAAAATCGGAGCCCCAGTGCGGTTGAGCCGCATTTTGGGCATGCCGTGGTCGTGCCCTCCCCTATGCCCATGGTATTTCCGAGCGTAGTTATGTACGCCGTAGTACTGGTTCGCAATTTCGCGAGGGCTGGGGTTAGCCCCATTGCTACGCATGCTCGGAACGTGCCAGCGGTCTTGTTGTAGGTTACTCAGCGCTGCTTGACGGTGTCCGGACGCTTAATGGCCGGATCGAGAATTGCCTTGAGAGGCTGCTTTGTACTTCCGCGCGAGGGTTGCCGTATGCTCCTCCGCTCGAGAGAGCGCTCGGTGTTTCCATTGACCGTAATGACTCGCTCGAGGGCCTGGCATCTTGAGCTTGAGGTATGCATAGTGCAGCACCGCATTGAACTTTGCAAATGTGGTTCGTCCGAGCAAAGGCGTGATAGCCATCTGCGGAACGGGACTATGTCAAGATTAACTCTCGCTCGAAATTATCCGGGATCCAACACCACCTCAAGTGTAATCGAGCCTGCATGATTGGCCTATACACTGGTATGACGCCTTTAAAGGTCGTCTTTGTGGGTTTAATCCTTGAGGGATCTATGCCCATTTTTTGCACTTTATATCTCGATAAAGCAGGTTCAGTTGCCGCCGTCCATAAGGACTCTAGTGAGGTGAACCGTCAATGATTGGGTCTAGAACCAATGCGGCGAATCCGCCATGGCGGATGCTAGTGGGTGGTCCATTCGATCAAAAGTGATCGGGCAGGAGGACCATGGGTTGAACTTTGGGGCGATGGCTCCAACGCATATACGCCCCTCGAGTGCACTTCCGCTCCCTTTTGGGTATGTGGGTTGCGATATCATGTTCACCGTCCGCACTTGTGGGGAAGCCCTTCATCTCCTATTGTTCGGCTGCCGGGCTCCTCCTCGTCATCGCTATGCAGCCCTTGTCATTGTTTTCGGCGCTTAACTTGCTCGCTGCTTGAACACCCAACAATCCCTGTTGGTGTGGTTGGCTGGTTTTTCGGGGTGCCGTGTATCCGCACGAGCGATCGAGTATTCGGTCCAAATTGGACGGGCCCGAGTATTTCTTTTGAATGGTTTTTCCGCTGACGGGTTTAGAGCCTCGAATCCGCATTAATCGCCGTATCCTCAGCATTGTCGCCGTTAATGCGGTGCTTTTGCTTGTTGCGACGCGACCGCCAATGTTGTCCTTGGTATCGAATTACTGGGGCTCTTGGTCATGTTATTACTACGAGCTAGCCAGCTGTCTTCTCCCGCAAAGCGGGTCATGAGTGTTGGGAGGGCTGCCATGGATTTGGCTTTTCTGTGCTAGGTGCGGGCAAGCCACTCGTCACGGATGTTATGCTTGAAGGCTGCAAGGGCCTCTGCGTCCGGACAATCGACTATTTGATTTTTCTTGGTTAGGAACCGTGTCCAGAATTGTCTGGCCGATTCCTCTGGCTTCTGAATTATGTGGCTTAGGTCATCGGCATCTGGTGGTCGCACATAGGTGCCCTGGAAGTTGTCGAGGAATGCGGCTTCCAGGTCCTCCCAACAACCAATTGATTCTGCTAGCAAGATGTTAAACCAATGCCGAGCTGGTCCTTTAAGCTTGAGTGGGAGGTATTTGATGGTGTATAGATCATCGCCGCGGGCCATGTGGATATGAAGGAGATAATCCTCGATCCATACCGCCGGATCTGTTGTGCCATCGTATGATTCGATGTTTACGGGTTTGAAACCCTCGGGGATTTGATGATCCATTACTTCATCCGTGAAGCATAGTGGGTGTCTTGGCGCCTCATTGGGCTATATCACGACGTAGCTCAAATGAGCTTTGTGTCTTGTGTTCGCCCGGCGGATTTACCATATCCGCATGACGGTTATCGTCACGTGTCGTGGGGCGCCCACGCGATCCATAGATCGATCTTGTTTGCCTTGCCCTATCCTCCGATATATCTCGTAGGTCTGGTGCATTTCCCCGTGCCTTGGTATTCTTTGAGCGACGCCGGGGTGCAGCTTGAGTGGAGGGCCGAGAGGCCTCTCTGTCGCGGCCACGAGGTGGCCGGCCGGCCGCATCATGCGCTGGTGATGTAGGTCTTTGTGCTTCCTCCTCTAATCGGGGTAGCAGCCCGCGTCTTGGGTAGCTCTTGGAGGGGCGTTCGAGTACGTACTCTTCAGCCGCAAGGACATCCGTCCATCTGTCGGCTAGCAAGTCTTGGTCAGCTCTAAGCTGGGTTTCTTTTTTCTTGAGGCTGCTCGCCGTGGCCATAAGCCTGCGTTTGAAACGCTCTTGTTCGACGGGATCCTCAGGCACGACAAATTCGTCGTCGTCGAGGCTTGCCTCGTCTTCGGAGGGAGGCATGTAATTATCGTCGTCTACCTCTCTGTCTGCCGCTCTCTCATGAGGGCTGGCTTCTCCATCCTCTTGCGCTGAATCCTGCTGGAGGGGATTGTCTTCGGCACTGTGCGGGGTGTTATTATCTCCCGTGCCGGAATTGTCGTTTTTGCTATGGCGGGATTTAGAGCGGCGCCGCTAACGCCGGCGCTTAGGCTATTTCTTGGAGGGGTCATCCTCCGTTGTTCCATCGCTGTTCCCTTCTTTTGGGGTGTCCACCATGTATATGTCATACGACGAGGTGGCCTTCCAGTGCCCTGTAGGCGCTGGTTCTTGGTCGTCTCCTGCATCGGCGTCCATATCGTCGATGTCTTTGGAGTAGAAGTCGAGCATGTCAGTTAAATCATCGACAATGGCTACGAAGTGGGTGGTGGGTGGGCTTTGAATTTCTTCGTCGTCCGCAGCCCAACCTTGCTGACCGTAGTCCGGCCAGGGCTCTCCTGATAAAGAGAGAGACCTTAGTGAATTCAGAATGTCGCCGAAAGGAGAGTGCTGAAAGATGTCCGCGGCGGTGAACTCCATGATCGGCGCCCAATCGGATTCAATTGGCAGGGGCACGGAAGGTTCGGAGTCCAGAGAGGAGTTCGGCACCTTGGAGTCACGAGCTTCGCAAAGGACATGTATGGTGTTCGGCTCGATCGCCGTAGAGATTGCAGCCCCCGAGGCGGTGTCCAGCCACCCGCCCTCGACATGCGATCGGCCCGAGCTAAGGGTCGAGCGGACATCGGTGTGGCCTCAGGCACTGCTCAGTGGCAGAGCTAGATCATGCCCATCGTGACAAAGTCTGGCGCGCTTGGCTGTGGCTCGAACCCGTCGAAGATCAAGTCTCCGCGGACGTCGTCTGTGTGATTCAAACTTCCAAATCTGACCTGATGGCCAGGGGCGTAGCTTTCGATCTGCTCCAGATGGCCAAGCAAATTGGCCCGCAGTGCAAAGCCGCCGAATACAAAGATCTGTCTGGGGAGAAAAGTCTCGCCCTGGACCGCATCGTTGTT
This sequence comes from Aegilops longissima, assembly GCA_021605205.1. Taxonomy (NCBI): domain Eukaryota; kingdom Viridiplantae; phylum Streptophyta; class Magnoliopsida; order Poales; family Poaceae; genus Aegilops; species Aegilops longissima. Next base: position 490,910,681 of record CM038679.1, on the reverse strand, counting down.
GACGATAGGAGGAGCCATCGGGCCTAAAGATGACGACACAGAGGAGCTCTCAATGAAAGCACCAATGTCAGTGTCAAAACCGGCGGATCTCGGGTAGGGGGTCCCGAACTGTGCGTCTAGGCGGATGGTAACAGGAGACAAGGGACACGATGTTTTTACCCAGGTTCGGGCCCTCTCGATGGAGGTAAAACCCTACTCCTACTTGATTAATATTGATGATATGGGTAGTACAAGAGTAGATCTACCACGAGATCAGAGAGGCTAAACCCTAGAAGCTAGCCTATGGTATGATTGTTGTTCGTCCTACGGACTAAAACCCTCCGGTTTATATAGAGACCGGAGAGGGTTAGGGTTACATAGAGTCGGTTACAATGGGAGGAGATCTACATATCCGTATCGCCAAGCTTGCCTTCCATGCCAAGGAAAGTCCCATCCGGACACGGGACGAAGTCTTCAATCTTGTATCTTCATAGTCCAGGAGTCCGGCCAAAGGTCATAGTCCGGTCATCCGGACACCCCCTAATCCAGGATTCCCTCACCGCGCCTTACGAGGCACCGAAGAAGGAAGCCTCCAAGAAGGTCAAGAAGACCCGGAGTGGCCTCCGTCACCGTGAGGCTTCGGATGCAAATTCCGAAGACTCAAGTGACGCTCCCTCTTCGAAAGACAAAGAGGAAGAAGCAGAGGAGGGCGAGCCTCATTCTGGAGGTGGGAAGAAGCGCGTAGCTTCCTCGTCCCTGGAGGCCGAATCGCCCAAGAGAAGGAAAGGTTCCCTCCCAGAGGCATCCACCACGGCTGCCGACAGCAGTCCGGAGTGGGATCCATGGCTCATCCCTTGGAGAAGTCGTAAGTGTACAAGATCCGAACATGCATATGCGTCCAGGACTGCTTTTGGGTATAATAGTTTTAACTGTTGCTATATTTTGCACAGTCCGGCGAGGTCCCGCGCCGGCCAGTCCTCATCCGAGGATTCGCTGAGCTCGGACGCTTTGGCGAGCGAGACGCCTCCAGAGGCCCCTTCCCCAAAGTCCCGACGCGACATTGAGGTGTCGTCTCAATGGGGCTCGGACCAGGGGGGCATATCACTGGGGCCGGACACACGGGAGCGATGGCCCCGGAGTGTGCCGTTAGCGGGGGCGACCTTGGGTTCGGCCCACAGCTGGACAAGGTCCAGGAGACCTCTAAGGCTCCCGGATCGGGCGAGCAGCCACCTTCAACGGTGGGGGGCTTGCCTACTCCGCCGGCAACCTCTGTTCGGACAGAGCTGCCAGGCGGTCTATCGGCGGGGTTAAAGAACGCATCTATCATCGATGAACATCGGACCCTTATGGGTGCGGTGGTTGAAAAGATTCAGTCCGCCGAGAGCGGGCTGAACGAGTCCTGCCTTGGCCTTATAAGGGCCTTTGAGGTATGTTTCCCAAGAAAACTTTGAGGAATCGTCATTATATGAGTAGTAGCCCCGATACCTTTGTCCGCAAAGGAGAGGATCCGGCAGGGATCAAATCCTCTCTTGTCGTGGGAACTTATGTTAATTACACGTACCTCTTGGTTTAAATACAGGCGTCTGCGGAGAAGACGACCGCTCATAATGCGGAAGTGTCCAAACTGAAGCGGAGCCTGGAACGGGCCGAGGAAGAACTTGGCCGCGTGAGGAAGCAATTAGAAGATAAACAAGGTATGATAAAACATTGTCTTGCATTAGGCACAAATAAGTAATTGTGCTTATTGAAAAGTATTTGTGTTGTATGCCCTAGGAGCGAGTGCCGAATATGAGGCACTGAAGAAGGTTGTGGATGATGCCAACAAGAAGGCTGCCGCCGAACAGGCACTTCGTGAAAAACACGAGGCCAGGGTTGTCACAGCTGAGCGAGAGCTCCAGGAGGATGTGAAGAAAAGCGAGGGCTTGGAGCATAGTGTAATAGAGAAAGAAGCCGAACTCGCCCAAGTGCTCCAAGCTGCGAAAGATGCCCGTGAAGAAGCCCGAGGTGCTGTACGGGACATTCAAGATGCCCGGAAAGTTGCGGCTGGTAAGGCCTTCTGTATTCTTAGCCATTTATTCATGATGATGGGAAGAATTCTAAGCGGCAAGCTGGATTCTTATTTTTCCAGGGACGTTTGCGGATCTTCCTCGTAGCATATCAGATGCCGCCCAATTCTACCGAACCGAGGAAAAGAAGTCTGCGGAGAGGATTTCGGTCGCAGATTTGGCATCGAACTATCGGTGCCCTTTATCGATCGGTGAAGCAGTTGGTCGAATCGCACCAGCGGCCGAACTAGCCATGAAGGACTTGATTGTCCGGCTGTGGCGGCCGAGCCAATTCGGCGATTACCGGGCTCGTGAAGCGGATTGCGGGCGCTTGTCCTCGACTTGATGCTATTAAGCGATCGGTCTGCATAGAGGGTGCACGTATGGCATTCACCCGTGCAAAAGTGCATTGGGGGAAGCTTGACGCGGAGAAGCTGATGACTAAGGGGCCGCCAGAGGGTAAGGAGCATCGCAAGCCCGAACTGTACTATGAAGGTGTACTGAAGGGGGCCCGCCTTGCGGCGGATAAATGTACCAAAGACATTATATTTCCCTGAGGGCATTCGTGCCACCTTTTTGTAATATGGTATTATGGCGTTTATATATTGCCTGTTTTGTTTGAACATATGTTCTTCCTGTGCAGCTGTTTAATGTAAGTAAATCCTGAGAGTTGGACAGTCGTCGGCTTCTGCCCCCATGTAAAAAGAATACTGGGGTGTTCGGGATATATCTGAACGCTCTTTATCCCATAATTGGGTCCCTTTGCGGAGGCGTTTCTCACCACGAACCAGGCAATCGGACTATAATGCTTTATTACTCTCACTTAGCCATAGGAATTTGAGTATGGTCGGCGCAGCCCCTAGTGTTCGGAGGGCCGAACTAGGGGCTCTATTGGCGCCTGATCAGTAGACCGATCCGTCGCACTCTGCATTTATAATGGCGTTGTGTGGAATAAATCTTTAGGGATTTTACAACCTCTCAAACAGCTGACCAGCTCTCGCTGTATCATGATAGTCGGTTTTCGGCTTTCTCTACTGAGGCGCTCGTCCGGCAGATCCGGGACACAATCTCAGTAGTTCTCCCTGCGCTACCTTAGCCGATATAACGGAACGTAAGGTACCAAAACAAGGGAGCCGGGCAAACCCAACCAATGACCCAAGACATGATTCGGAGCTGATGCATATAGTGCTATAAGTTCGGGGTGCCGGACGACCGAGAAGGTGGTCGGACTTTATTGCCGTATTATGAAGCCCCTGGCGAATCGGGCGTAACACGAGGTGTCGGCGAAAGCGACGGCGGTAAGTGTTATTTAAGTCTACGTATTGTAGCAAAATGATATGTCTATGCATATGAGTACGATGTACGATTATGAAAAGAGGTGTTTTTTGGCTAAACCTGTGATGGCCGGACTGGAGGGAGTTTGTCAATGGATCGGAAGTGAATCCAGACTGCCTTCTTTTAGGGGGGGGGGGGCTCCTTGTGTGTCCTGGCCAATTCCACATCACCTATCCTGTTCTGCTTCAAATTTAGTTTGTAAGGCAAATACTCGGAGGTAACCGAGCGTCCGCTTGTGGTTGGTCCGAGGGCTCCTGATCGGGCCCTGGTAAACACAGCCGTCATACCGGTGGGTAGCGCAGACTCCTCAATTGGTGTCCGGATAGTCATCTGTCATATCAGAATCTTGATAGGCATGCGCGACTCGCTACTCCGGCAGCTGTATGATATCCGCCCCGAGGGCGGGGTTCGGCCTTGCCCATAGGTGTGATTACATCACATGGTGTTGGCCCGAGTGATGTACCACACGGGATCTAGCCAACGTGGTTCGTCCCGTTAGCATACGGTAAATTACCGCATGGTGGGAAGGTGCCGAAGGTTTATTCTTTGGCGTAGTATTTGTTTGGTGATCCGAAGACAATCGTTTAGAGTGATGGGCCGGAAAAACTTGGCCTCTGCCCCCAGCATCTTTTAAGAGATGTTGTTTGTGATTTCACACCTGCGGGGGTTTTATGTTTTGTGGAGCCCCTGGTTTGCTATGTCCTTAGGTACTGCAACTGAGTTGCTGTGATTAGCGCGGTCTGGGGCAAGCGGCCGTACTTATATGCTATGGAGGGGGGATCTCTTGACCCGAAGTCTCCCTTCATTGTTTCTGGCACGCGGCCAGCCGTTTTGCTTTGAGGATCCGACATTCTCTATTGATATGCTTTGCCGTCCTTCTAGGAGTACCATGAATTTCGCATGGTTGATCTACTGTGTGGCTTGGGCCGGATAGGTCTGAGCTCTTCTTTGTCCGTTGACCGGACTGGGAGTTGCTAAAGTTAGCACCAGCTTTCCTGACTTGACGCTTATGACCGTTGCGCCTGGGCTTGAGTGTGCTTCTTCTTTTGTCCTTCGTGTTGTTTTGGACCGTAGTGGCATGTTGACGTCGGGGCATGTGCCTTGAGTTCTCCTGCTTAGGTTGGGGTGGCTGGTTGTGCCCTTTGTCGGGGCGGTCAGGTCCGTATCTTTCAGTGGCCAGGACTTTGGTCTATCTGTCTACCAGCGAATCTTGGTCAGCCTTAAGCTGCTGTTGCTTCCTTTGCAGCCTTTTTGCCGTGGCCATAAGTCGTCACTCGAAGCGAGCTTGTTCCACTGGATCTTCAGGCACGCCGAATTCGTCATTGCCGAGGCTTGCCTCGTCCCTGGAGGGGGGGCGTATAGTTGTCCCTCTCCAAGTATCCCATAGTGGCCAGTCCGGCCCTGGGCCGGTGTTCCTGTGGCGGGGCTCGGAGCGGCGCCGACGACGCCCATACTTTGCTTTTCCCCCTAGGGGATTATCCTCCGCTGCCTCGTCGCCATTGGTTTCCTTCGGAGTGTCCGCCATGGGGATAGGCGGCTATCCAACGCCCAGTGAGTGGTGGCTCCTGTGATTCTCCTGCATCATCGTTCATACCATCGATGTCTTCGGAGTCAAAGTCAATCACGTCGGTTAGATCATCGACCGTGGCAATGAAGTGGGCGGTGGGTGGGCAAAGAATTCCTTCATCGCCTGCTTCCCATTCGACCCGGACGTAGTTCGACCAAGAGCCTCCTGACAAAGAGAGGGACTTTAATGAGTTCAGCATGTCACCGAAGGGCGAGTGCTGGAAGATATCCGCAGCGGTGAACTCCATTACCGAAGCCCAGCCTGGCTCGAATGGATCGGGAGTGTGCGGACCAGAACCAACGTCCGAATATGAATCCGGGGGTCCGGATTCACAGGCCACTACAGGGGTAAGTCCCGTGTTCGGCTCTATCGCCGATGAGTGCGCGACCGGCGGGGCAGGGTCCATCCCTCCGTCCTTAGACAACACGGCCTACTCCGGATCTAGGTCCGGAGATACTACGGGGGCGATACCCCGAGCTTCGTCCGATGGCAGGTCTAAGCCGTGCTCGTCGCGACTGTCCGGTGCTCCTGGCATAGGCCCAAATCCATCGAAAATCTAGTCTCCGCGGATGTCCGCCGTGTAGATCAGGTTTCCGAACTTGACTTGGTGGCCAGGGGCATAGCTGTCGATCTGCTCTAGATGGCCAAGCGAGTTGGCCCGCAGTGCGAAGCCGCCGAACACGAAGATCTGTCCGGGGAGGAAAGTATCACCCTGGACAGCGTCTTTGATGATGATCGAAGGAGCCATCGAGCCTGACGGCGACGACACAGAGGAACTCTCGATGAAAGCACCAATGTCGGTGTCAAAACCGGCGGATCTCGGGTAGGAGGTCCCGATCTGTGCGTCAAGGCTGATGGTAACAGGAAGCAAGGGACACGGATGTTTACCCAGGTTCGGGCCCTCTCGATGGAGGTAAAACCCTACTTCCTGCTTGATTAATATTGATGATATGGGTAGTACAAGAGTAGATCTACCACAAGATCGTAGAGGCTAAACCCTAAGAGCTAGCCTATGATGGTATGATTTGTAATTGTGATCGGCCTTCTAAGGGCCAACCTCTCCGGTTTATATAGACACCGGAGAGGGCTAGGATTTACATGGAGTCGGTTACAAGGAAGGAAATATAATATCCGGATCGCCAAGCTTGCCTTCCACGCCAAGGAAAGTCCCATCCGGACATGGGCCAAAGTCTTGAGTCTTGTATCTTCACGCTTCAATAGTCCGGACGTCGTACACAGTCCGGCAGTCCGGATACCCCCTAATCCAGGACTCCCTCACCCCTTCCACCAAGTGGAATCCTACTAGGACTTGGAGTCCTAGTAGGACTCCTCTCCTTGGTGCGCCCTATAGGGGCCGGCCGGCCTCCCCTCCCCTCCTTTATATACGGGGGCAGGGGGCACCCTTGAAAACAGAAGATCAATTGTCTTAGCCATGTGCGGTGCCCCCCTCCACAATTACACACCTCGGTCATATTGTCATAGTGCTTAGGCAAAGCCCTACGCTCTTCATCATCACCGTCGCCACGCCGTCGTGCTGACGGAACTCTCCCTCGTCCTCAACTGGATCAAGAGCTCGAGGGATGTCATCGAGCTGAACGTGTGCTGAACGCGGAGGTACGTTCGGTGCTTGGATCGGTTGGATCACGAAGACGTTCGACTACATCAACCGTGTTACTAAACGCTTCCGCTTTCAGTCTACAAGGGTACGTGGACACACTCTCCCCGATCATTGCTATGCTTCTGCTAGATAGATCTTGCGTGATCGTAGGAATTTGTTTGAAATACTACGTTCCCCAATAGTGGCATCAAAGCCAGGTCTATGCGTAGATGGTATATGCACGAGTAGAACACAAAGAGTTGTGGGCGATAATAGTCATACTGCTTACCAGCAACGTCTTACTTTGATTCGGCGGTATTGTTGGATGAAGCGGCCTGGACCGACATTACATGACCGCGTTCATGAGACTGGTCCTACCGATGTGCTTCGCACACAGGTGGCTGGCGGGTGTCTGTTTCTCCAACTTTAGTTGAATCGAGTTTGCCTACGCCCGGTCCTGTTGAAGGTTAAAACAACACACTTGACGAAAAATTGTTGTGGTTTTGATGCGTAGGTAAGAATGGTTCTTGCTAGAAGCCCGTAGCAGCCACGTAAAACTTGCAACAACAAAGTAGAGGACATCTAACTTGTTTTTGCAGGGCATGTTGTGATGTGATATGGTCAAGATGTGATGATATATAAATTGTTGTATGAGATGATCATGTTTTGTAACTGTTATCGGCAACTAGCAGGAGCCTTATGGTTGTCGCTTTATTGTATGAAATGCAATCGCCATGGAATTGCTTTACTTTATCACTAAGCGGCAGCCATAGTCGTCGAAGCAATAGTTGGCGAGACGACAACGATGCTATGATGGAGATCAAGGTATCAAGCCGGTGACGATGGAGATCATGACGGTGCTTTGGAGATGGAGATCAAAGGCACAAGATGATGATGGCCATATCATGTCACATATTTTGATTGGATGTGATGTTTATCTTTTATGCATCTTATTTTTCTTAGTACGATGGTAGCATTATAAGATGACCCCTCACTAAATTTCAAGGTATAAGTGTTCTTCCTGAGTTTGCACCATTGCTACAGTTCGTCATGATCAGACACCACGTGATGATCGGGTGTGATAAGGTCTACGTTCACATACAACGGGTACAAGCCAGTCTTGCACACCCAGAATGCTCGGGTTAAACTTGACGAGCCTAGCATATGCAGATATGGCCTCGAAACACTGTGTCCGAAAGGTCGAGCGTGAATCATATAGCAGATATGATCAACATAGTGATGTTCACCATTGACAACTACCCCATCTCACGTGATGATCGGACATGGTTTAGTTGATTTGGTTCACGCGATCATTTGGATGACTAGAGGGATGTCTATCTAAGTGGGAGTTCTTAAGTAATATGATTAATTGAACTTTAATTTATCATGAACTTAGTACCTGATAGTATTTTGCATGTCTATGTTGTTGTAGATCAATGGCCCGTGCTACCGTTCCTTTGAATTTTAATGCGTTCCTAGAGAAAGCTAAGTTGAAAGATGATGGTAGCAATTACACGGACTGGGTCCGTAACTTGAGGATTATCCTCATTGCTGCACAGAAGAATTACGTCTTGGAAGCACCACTAGGTGTACCACCCGCACCAGCAACTGCAGATATTGTGAATGCCTGGCAGTCGCATGTTGATGACTACTCGATAGTTCAGTGTGCCATGCTTTACGGCTTAGAATCGAGACTTCAACGATGTTTTGAACGCCATGGAGCATATGATATGTTCCAGGAGTTGAAGTTAATATTTCAAGCAAATTCCTGAGTTGAGAGATATGAAGTCTCCAACAAGTTCTATAGCTGCAAGATGGAGGAGAATAGTTCTGTCAGTGAACATATACTCAGAATGTCTGGGTACCACAATCACCTGACTCAACTGGGAGTTAATATTCCTGATGATTGATACGTCTCCAACATATCTATAATTTTTTATTGTTCCATGCTATATTATATTCGGTTTTGGACATTATTGGGCTTTATCAGACACTTTTATATTATTTTTGGGACTAACCTATTAACCGGAGGCCAGGCCCAGAATTGCTGTTTTTTTGCCTATTTCAGAGTTTCGCAGAAAAATAATATCAAACGGAGTCCAAACGGAATGAAACCTTCGGGAACGTGATTTTCGGAACGAACGTGATCCAGATGACTTGGACCCTACATCAAGACATCAACCAGGAGGGCACGAGGTAGGGGGGCGCGCCTACCCCCCCAGGGCGCGCCCTCCACCCTCGTGGGCCCCCTGTTGCTCCACCGACGTACTCCTTCCTCTTATATATACCTACGTACCCCCAATTTACTAGATACGGAGCCAAAAACCTAATTCCACTGCCGCAACCTTCTGTACCCGTGAGATCCCATCTTGGGGCTGTTAGGAGCTCACTTGAGGGGGCATCGATCATGGAGGGCTTCTACATCAACACCATAGCCTCTCCGATGATGTGTGAGTAGTTTACCTCAGACCTTCGGGTCCATAGTTATTAGCTAGATGGCTTCTTCTCTCTTTTTGGATCTCAATACAATGTTCTCCCCCTCTCTCGTGGAGATCTATTCCATGTAATCTTCTTTTGCGGCGTGTTTGTTGAGACCGATGAATTGTGGGTTTATGATCAAGTTTATCGATGAACAATATTTGAATCTTCTCTGAATTCTTTTATATGATTGGTTATCTTTGCAAGTCTCTTCGAATTATCAGTTTGGTTTGGCCTACTAGATTGATCTTTCTTGCAATGGGAGAAGTTCTTAGTTTTGGGTTCAATCTTGCGGTGTCCTTTCCCAGTGACAGTAGGGGCAGCAAGGCACGTATTGTATTGTTGCCATCAAGGATAACAAGATGGGGTTTATATCATATTGCATGAGTTTATCCCTCAACATCATGTCATCTTACTTAAAGCGTTACTCTGTTCTAATGAACTTAATACTCTAGATGCATGCTGGATAGCAGTCGATGTGTGGAGTAATAGTAGTAGATGCAGGCAGGAGTCGGTCTAATTGTGTCAGACGTGATGCCTATATACATGATCATACCTAGATATTCTCATAACTATGCTCAGTTCTGTCAATTGCTCAACAGTAATTTGTTCACCCACCGTAATATTTATGCTCATGAGAGAAGCCACTAGTGAAACCTATGGCCCTCGGGTCTATTTTCCATCATATTAATCTTCCGACAACAAGCTATTTCTGGCGCCATTTTTATTTTACTTTCTTTACTTTGCATCTTTATCATAAAAATACCAAAAATATTATCTTATCATATCTATCAGATCTCACTCTCGTAAGTGACCATGTAGGGATTGACAACCCCTTATCACGTTGGTTGCGAGGATTTATTTGTTTGTGTAGGTGCGAGGGACTCGTGCGTGGCCTCCTACTGGATTGATACCTTGGTTCTCAAAAATTGAGGGAAATACTTACGCTACTTTGCTGCATCACCCTTTCCTCTTCAAGGGAAAACCAACGCAGTGCTCAAGAGGTAGCAATGATAATGTCATTGACAGAGTTCTTCAATCACTGCCACCAAGCTACAAAATCTTCGTGATGAACTATAATATGCAAGGGATGGATAAGACAATTCCCGAGCTCTTCGCGATGCTGAAAGCTGCGGAGGTAGAAATCAAGAAGGAGCATCAAGTGTAGATGGTTAACAAGACCACTAGTTTCAAGAAAAAGGGCAATGGGAAGAAGGGGAACTTCAAGAAGAACGGCAAGCAAGTTCTTGCTCAAGTGAAGAAGCCCAAGTCTGGACATAAGCACGAGACCGAGAGTGCTTCTCTTGCAAAGGGACTGTTCCTTTGGAAGCGAACTGCCCCAAGTATTTGGTGGATAAGAAGGATGGCAACGTGAAAGGTATATTTGATATACATGTTATTGATGTGTACCTTACTAATGCTCGTAGTAGCGCCTGGGTATTTGATACTGGTTCTGTTGCTCATATTTGCAACTCGAAACATGGGATATAGATTAAACAAAGATTGGCTAAGGACGAGGTGACGATGCACGTGGGAAATGGTTCCAAAGTCGATGTGATCGTCGTCGGCACGCTACCTGTACATCTACCGTCGGGATTAGTTTTAGACCTAAATAATTGTTATTTGGTGCCAGCGTTGAGCATGAACATTGTATCTGGATCTTGTTTGATGCGAGACGGTTATTCATTTAAATCAGAGAATAATGGTTGTTCTATTTATATGAGTAATATCTTTTATGGTCATGCACCCTTGATGAGTGGTCTATTCTTGTTGAATCTTGATTGTAGTGATACACATATTCATAATATTGAAGCCAAAAGATGCAAGGTTAATAATGATAGTGCAACTTATTTGTGGCACTGTCGTTTAAGTCATATTGGTGTAAAACGCATGAAGAAACTCCATGATGATGGAATTTCGGAATAACTTGATTATGAATCACTTGATACTTGCGAACCATGCCTCATGGGCAAGATGACTAAGACTCCGTTCTCCGGAACAATGGAGCGAGCAATAGACTTGTTGGAATACTGATGTATGCGGTCCGATGAGTGGGTAGGCTCGCGGCGGGTATCGTTATTTTCTGACCTTCACAGATGATTTGAGAAGATATGGGTATATCTACTTGATGAAGCATAAGTCTGAAACATTTGAAAAGTTCAAAGAATTTCAGAGTGAAGTGGAAAATCATCATAACAAGAAAATAAAGTTTCTACGATCTGATCGTGGAGGTGAATATTTGAGTTATGAGTTTGCTCTTCATTTGAAACAATGTGGAATAGTTTCGCAACTCACGCCACCTGGAACACCATAGCGTAATGGTGTGTCCGAACGTCGTAACCGTACTTTATTGGATATGGTGCGATCTATGATGTCTCTTACTGATTTACCGCTATAGTTTTGGGGTTATGCTTTAAAGACGGTTGCATTCACGTTAAATAGGGCACCATCTAAATCCATTGAGACGACACCATATGAACCGTGGTTTGGTAAGAAACTCAAGTTGTCGTTTCTTAAAGTTTGGGGCTGCGATGCTTATGTGAAAAAGCTTCAACCTGATAAGCTCGAACCCAAATCAGAGAAATGTATCTTCATAGGGTACACCTTCTATCACAGATCCGATGGCAAGATATTAGTTGCTAAGAATGGACCTTTCTAGAGAAGGATTTTCTCTCGAAAGAAGTGAGTGGGAGGAAAGTAGAACTTGATGAGGTAATTGTACCTTCTCCCGAATTGGAAAGTAGTTCATCACAGAAATCAGTTCCAGTGATTCCTACACCAATCAGTGAGGAAGCTAATGATGATGATCATGAAACTTCAGATCAAGTTACTACTGAACCTCGTAGGTCAACCAGAGTAAGATCCGCACTAGAATGGTATGGTAATCCTGTTCTAGAGGTCATGTTACTTGACCATGACGAACCTACGAACTATGAGGAAGCGATGATGAGCCCAGATTCCGTGAAATGGCTTGAGGCCATGAAATCTGAGATGGGATCCATGTATGAGAACAAAGTGTGGACTTTGGTTGACTTGCTCGATGATCAGCAAGCAATAGAGAATAAATGGATCTTCAAGAAGAAGACTGACGCTGACGGTAATGTTACGGTCTACAAAGCTCGACTTGTTGCGAAAGGTTTTTGACAAGTTCAAGGAGTTGACTATGATGAGACCTTCTCACCCGTAGCGATGCTTAAGTCTTTCCGAATCATGTTAGCAATTGCCGCATTTTATGATTATGAAATTTGGCAAATGGATGTCAAAACTGCATTCCTTAATTGATATCTTAAAGAAGAGTTGTATATGATGCAACCAGAAGGTTTTGTCGATCCAAAAGGTGCTAACAAAGTATGCAAGCTCCAGCAATCCATTTATGGACTGGTGCAAGCCTCTCGGAGTTGGAATATACGCTTTGATAGTGTGATCAAAGCATATGGTTTTATACAGACTTTTGGAGAAGCCTGTATTTACAAGAAAGTGAGTGGGAGCTCTGTAGCATTTCCGATATTATATGTGGATGACATATTGTTGATCGGGAATGATACTGAATTTCTTAATAGCATAAAAGGATACTTAAATAAGAATTTTTTAATGAAAGACCTCGGTGAAGCTGCTTATATATTGGGCATCAAGATCTATAGAGATAGATCAAGACGCTTAATTGGACTTTCACAAAGCACATACCTTGATAAAGTTTTGAAGAAGTTCAAAATGGATCAGTCAAAGAAAGGGTTTTTACCTGTGTTACAAGGTGTGAAGTTGAGTCAAACTCAATGCCCGACCACTTCAGAAGATAGAGAGAAGATGAAAGTCATTCCCTATGCCTCAGCCGTAGGTTCTATCATGTATGCAATGCTGTGTACCAGACCTGATGTGTGCCTTGAAGGAAATATGCCCTAGAGGCAATAATAAAGTTATTATTTATTTCCTTATTTCATGATAAATGTTTATTATTCATGCTAGAATTGTATTAACCAGAAACTTAGTACATGTGTGGATACATAGACAAACAGAGTGTCACTAGTATGCCTCTACTTGACTAGCTCGTTGAATCAAAGATGGTTAAGTTTCCTAGCCATAGACATGAGTTGTCATTTGACTAACGGGATCACATCATTAGAGAATGATGTGATTGACTAGACCCATTCCGTTAGCTTAGCACTTGATCGTTTAGTATATTGCTATTGCTTTCTTCATGACTTATACATGTTCCTATGACTACGAGATTATGCAACTCCCGGATACCGGAGGAACACTTTGTGTGCTACCAAACGTCACAACATAACTGGGTGATTATAAAGGTGCTCTACAGGTGTCTCCGATGGTACTTGTTGAGTTGGCATAGATCGAGATTAGGATTTGTCACTCCGATTGTCGAAGAGGTATCTCTGGGCCATCTCAGTAATGCACATCACTATAAGCCTTGCAAGCAATGTGAATAATGAGTTAGTTGTGGGATGATGCATTACGGAACGAATAAAGAGACTTGCCGGTAACGAGATTGAACTAGGTATTGAGATACCGACGATCGAATCTCGGGCAAGTAACATACCGATGACAAAGGGAACAACGTATGTTGTTATGCGGTTTGACCGATAAAGATATTCATAGAATATGTAGGAACCAATATGAGCATCCAGGTTCCGCTATTGGTTATTGACCGGAGACGTGTCTCGGTCATGTCTACATAGTTCTCGAACCCGTAGGGTCCGCACGCTTAACGTTCGGTGACGATCGTATTATGAGTTTATGTCTTTTGATGTACCGAAGGTAGTTCGGAGTCCCGGATTTGATCATGGACATGACAAGGAGTCTCGAAATGGTCGAGACATAAATATCGATATATTGGACGACTATATTTGGACATCGGAATGGTTCCGGGTGAGATCGGTCATTTACCGGTGTACCTTATTGGGCCATAGTGGGAGAGAGCAGAAGGGAGCAAATGAGGGGGCGCGCCCCCCAAGCCCAATCCGAATTGGGAGGGGGGCCGGCCCCCCCTTTCCTTCCTCCTTGCTCCCCCTTCCTTCTCTCCTAATCCAACTAGGGAAAGGGGGAATCCTACTCCCGGTGGGAGTAGGACTCCCTTGGGGCGCGCCTAGGAGGCCGCCCCTCCTCCTCCTCCACTCCTATACGGGGGAGGGGGCACCCCATGGACACACAAGTTGATCATTGATCTTTTAGCGGTGTGCGGTGCCCCCCTCCACCATAATCCACCTCGGTTATATCGTCGTAGTGCTTAGGCGAAGCCCTGCGTCGGTAGCTTCATCATAAATGTCATCATGCCGCCGTGCTAACGAAGCTCTTCCCCGACACTCTACTGGATCATGAGTTCGTGGGACGTCACCGAGCCGAACGTGTGCAGATCACGGAGGTGTCGTATCTTCGGTGCTAGGATGTGTCGATCGTGAAGACGTACGACTACATCAACCGTGTTGTCATAACGCTTCCGCTTACGGTCGACAAGGGTACGTGGACAATACTCTCCCCTCTCGTTGCCATGCATCACCATGATCTTGCATGTGCGTAGGAATTTTTTTTGAAATTACTATGTTCCCCAACAGTGGCATCCGAGCCAGGTTTATGCGTAGATGTTATATGCACGAGTAGAACACAAGTGAGTTGTGGGCGATAATAGTCATACTGCTTACCAGCATGTCATACTTTGATTCGGCGGTATTGTTGGATGAAGCAGCCCGGACCAACATTACACGTATGCTTACGCGAGACTGGTTCTACCGACGTGCTTCGCACACAGGTGGCTGGCGGGTGTCAGTTTCTCCAACTTTAGTTGAATCGAGTGTGGCTACGTCCGGTCCTTGTTGAAGGTTAAAACATCATATACTTGACGAAAAATCGTTTTGGTTTTGATGCGTAGGTAAGAAAGGTTCTTGCTAAGCCCGTAGCAGCCACGTAAAACATGCAACAATAAAGTAGAGGACGTCTAACTTGTTTTTGCAGGGCCTGTTGTGATGTGATATGGTCAATACATGATGAGATATAAGTTGTTGTATGAGATGATCATGTTTTGTTGAAGTTATCGGCAACTGGCAGAAGCCTTATGGTTGTCTCTTTATTGCATAAGTAGCAAGCGCCAAATAATTGCTTTACTTTATCGCTATGCGATAGCAATACTTCCAAGAGCAATAGTTGGCGAGACGACCATGTGAAGACACGTTGATAGAGATAAAGATGATGGAGATCATGGTGTCATGCCGGTGATGATAGAGATCATGACGGTACTTTGGAGATGGAGATCAAAGGCGCAAGATGATCATGGCCATATTGTCACATCTTTTGATTGCATGTGATGTTTATCTTTTATACATCTTATTTTGCTTAGTTCGGCGGTATCTTTATAAGATGATCCCTTACTAAAATTTCAAGGTATAAGTGTTCTCCCTGAGTATGCACTGTTGCGACAGTTCTTCATGCTGAGACACCACGTGATGATTGGGTGTGATAAGCTCTACGTTCACATACAACGGGTGCAAGCCAACTTTGCACACGCAGAATACTCGGGTTAAACTTGACGAGCCTAGCATATGCAGATATGGCCTCGGAACACTGAGACCGAAAGGTCGAGCGTGAATCATATAGTAGATATGATCAACATAGTGATGTTCACCATTGAAAACTAATCCATCTCACATGATGATCGGACATGGTTTAGTTGATATGGATCACGTGATCACTTAGATGATTAGAGGGATGTCTATCTAAGTGGGAGTTCTTAAGTAATATGATTAATTGAACTTTAAATTTTTCATGAACTTAGTCCTGGTAGTATTAGCATATCTATGTTGTAGATCAATGGCTCGCGTTTAGCTCCCCAGTCTTATTTTTGATATGTTCCTAGAGAAAACTAAGTTGAAAGATGTTAGTAGCAATGATGCGGACTGGATCCGTGATCTGAGGGTTATCCTCATTGTTGCACAGAAGAATTATGTCCTTGATGCACCGTTGTGTGACAGACCGATTGTAGGAGCAGATGCAGACGTTATGAACGTTTGGCAAGCTCGATATGATGACTACTTGATAGTTTAGTGCACCATGCTTTACGGCTTAGAATCGAGGCTTCAAAGACGTTTTGAACGCCACTGAGCATATGAGATGTTCCAAGAGTTGAAATTAGTATTTCAGAATCTTGCCATGTCGAAAGGTATGAGACCTTTGACAAGCACTTTGCCTACAAGATGGAGGAGAATTGCTCAGCTAGTGAGCATGTTCTCAGAATGTCTGAGTACTACAATCACTTGAATCAAGTGGGAGTTAATCTTCCAGATAAGATAGTGATTGACAGAGTTCTCTAGTCACTATCACCAAGTTAATAGAACTTCGTGATGAACTATAATATGCAAGGGATAACAGAAATGATTCCCAAGCTCTTCGTGATGCTGAAATCGATGAAGGTAGAAATCAAGAAAAGCATCAAGTGTTGATGGTTGACAAGACCACTAGTTTCAAGAAAAGGGCAAAGGGAAGAAGGGGAACTTCAAGAAGAACGGCAAGCAAGTTGCTTCTCAAGTGAAGAAGCCCAAGTCTGGATCTAAGCCTGAGACTAAGTGCTTCTACCACAAAGGGACTGGTCACTGGAAGCAGAACTGCCTCAAGTATTTGACGGATAAGAAGGATAGCAAAGTGAACAAAGGTATATTGATATACATGTTATTGATGTGTATTTTACTAGTGTTTATAGCAACCCCTCAGTATTTGATACTAGTTCAGTTGCTAAGATTAGTAACTCGAAACGGGAGTTGCAGAATGAACAGAGACTAGTTAAGGGTGAAGTGACGATGTGTGTTGGAAGTGGTTCCAAGATTGATATGATCATCATCGCACACTCCCTATACTTTCGGGATTAGTGTTGAACCTAAAAAATGTTATTTTGTGTTTGCGTTAAGCATGAATATGATTTGATCATGTTTATTGCAATACGGTTATTCATTTAAAGTCAGAGAATAATTGTTGTTCTGTTTACATGAATAAAACCTTCAATGGTCATACACCCAAGGTGATTGGTTTATTGAATCTCGATCGTAGTGATACACATATTCATAATATTGAAGCCAAAAGATGCAAAGTTAATAATGATAGTGCAACTTATTTGTGGCATGAAGAAAATCCATGCTGATGGGCTTTTGGAATCACTTGATTATGAATCAGTTGATGCTTGTGAACCATGCCTCATGGGCAATATGACTAAGACTCCGTTCTCCGGAACAATGGAGCGAGCAACAGACTTGTTGGAAATAATACATACTGATGTATGCAGTCCGATGAGTGTTGAGGCTCGCAGCAGGTATTGTTATTTTCTGACCTTCATAGATGATTTGAGCAGATATGGGTATATCTACTTGTTGAAACATAAATCTGAAA
Organism: Aegilops longissima; assembly: GCA_021605205.1. Classification (NCBI taxonomy): domain Eukaryota; kingdom Viridiplantae; phylum Streptophyta; class Magnoliopsida; order Poales; family Poaceae; genus Aegilops; species Aegilops longissima. Next base: position 490,893,301 of record CM038679.1, on the reverse strand, counting down.
CATTTGAAAAGTTCAAATAATTTCAGAGTGAAGTGTAAAATTATCATAACAAGAAAAAAAGTTTCTACGATCTGATCATGGAGGATAATATTTGAGTTACGAGTTGGGTTTTCATTCGAAACAATGCGGAATAGTTTTTCAACTCACGCCACCTGGAACACCACAACGTAATGGTGTGTCCGAACATTGTAACCGTACTTTATTAGATACGGTGCAATCTATGATGTCTCTTACTGATTTACCACTATTGTTTTGGGGTTATGCATTAGAGACAGCTTCATTCACGTTAAATATGGCACCATCTAAATCTGTTGAGACGACACCATATGAACTGTGGTTTGGCAAGAAACCAAAGTTGTCGTTTCTTAAAGTTTGGGGTTGTGATGCTTATGAGAAAAAGTTTCATCCTGGTAAGTTCAAACCCAAATCGGAGAAATGTGTCTTCATAGGATACCCAAAGGAGACAGTTGGGTACACCGTCTATCACAGATCCGAAGGCAAGACATTCGTTGCTAAGAATGGATCCTTTCTAGAGAAGGAGTTTCTCTCAAAAGAAGTGAGTGGGAGGAAAGTAGAACTTGATGAGTTAAATGTACCTGCTCCCTTATTGGAAAGTAGTTCATCACAGAAATCTGTTTCTGTGACTCCACCAATTAGTGAGGAAGCTAATGATGATGATCATGTAACTTCAGATCAAGTTACTACCGAACCTCGTAGGTCAACCAGAGTAAGATCCGCACCGAGTGGTACGGTAATCCTGTTCGGAGGTCATGTTACTTGACCATGACGAACCTACGAACTATGAGGAAGTGATGACGAGCCCAGATTCCGCGAAATGGCTTGAGGCCATGAAATCTGAGATGGGATCCATGTATGAGAACAAAGTGTGGACTTTGGTTGACTTGCCCGATGATCGGCAAGCCATAGAAAATAAATGGATCTGCAAGAGGAAGACGGACTCTGATAGTAGTGTTACTATCTACAAAGCTAGACTTGTCGAAAAAGGTTTTTGACAAAGTTCAAGGTGTTGACTACGATGAGATTTTCTCACTCGAAGCGATGCTTAAGTCTGTCTGAATCATGTTAGCAAATTGCCACATTTTATGAAATCTGGAAAATGGATGTCAAAACTACATTCCTTAATGGATTTCTTAAAGAAGAGTTGTATATGATGCAACCAGAAGGTTTTGTCGATCCTAAAGGTGCTACCAAAGTGTGCAAGCTCCAGCGATCCATCTATGGACTGGTGCAAGCATCTCGGAGTTGGAATATACGCTTTGATGAGTTGATCGAAGAATATAGTTTTATACAGACTTGCGGCGAAGCCTGTATTTACAAGAAAGTGAGTGGGAGCACTACAACATTTCTGAAAATATATGTGAATGGCATATTATTGATCGGAAATAATGTAGAATTTTCTGGAAAGCATAAAGGAGTATTTGAAAGGTGTTTTTCAAAGAAAGACCTCGGTGAAGCTGCTTACATATTGAGCATCAAGATCTATAGAGATAGATCAAGACGCTTGACAAGTTTTTTCAATGAGTACATACCTTGACAAGATTTTGAAATAGTTCAAAATAGAACAGTCAAAGAAAGAGTTCTTGCCTGTGTTACAAGGTGTGAAATTGAGTAAGACTCAAAGCCCGGCCACGGCAGAAGATAGAAAGAGAATGAAAGTCATTCACTATGCCTCAGCCATAGGTTCTATAAAGTATGCCATGCTGTGTACCAGATCTATTGTATACCCTACACTGAGTTTGGCAAGGGAGTACAATAGTGATCTAGGAGTAGATCACTGGACAACGGTCAAAATTATCCTTAGTGGAATAAGGATATGTTTCTCGATTATGGAGGTGACAAAAGGTTCATCGTAAAGGGTTACGTTGATGCAAGTTTTGACACTGATCCGGATGACTCTAAGTCTCAATCTGGATACATATTGAAACTAGGAGCAATTAGCTAGAGTAGCTCTGTGCAGAGCATTGTTGACATATAAATTTGCAAAATACATACGGATCTGAATATGGCAGACTCGTTGACTAAAATTCTCTCACAAGCAAAACATGATCACGCCTTAGTACTCTTTGGGTGTTAATCACATGGCGATGTGAACTAAGATTACTGACTCTAGTAAACCCTTTGAGTGTTAATCACATGGTGATGTGAACTATTGGTGTTAAATCACATGGCGATATGAACTAGATTATTGACTCTAGTGCAAGTGGGAGACTCAAGGAAATATGCCCTAGAGGCAATAATAAAGTTATTATTTATTTCCTTATTTCATGATAAATTTTTATTACTCATGCTAGAATTGTATTAACCGGAAACTTAATACATCTGTGGATACATACACAAACAGAGTGTCACTAGTATGCCTCTACTTGACTAGCTTGTTGAATCAAAGATGGTTAAGTTTCCTAGCCATAGACATGAGTTGTCATTTGATTAACATGATCACATCATTATAGAATGATCTGATTGACTTGACCCATTCCGTTAGCTTAGCACTTGATCGTTTAGTATATTGCTATTGCTTTCTTCATGACTTATACATGTTCCTATGACTATGAGATTATGCAACTCCCGGATACCGGAGGAACACTTTGTGTTCTACCAAACATCACAACGTAACTAGGTGATTATAAAGGTGCTCTACAGGTGTCTCTGATGGTACTTGTTGAGTTGGCATAGATCGAGATTAGGATTTGTCACTCCGATTGTCAGAGAGGTATCTCTGGGCCCTCTCGGTAATGCACATCACTATAAGCCTTGAAAGCAATGTGACTAATGAGTTAGTTGCGGGATGGTGCATTACGGAATGAGTAAAGAGACTTGCTGGTGACGAGATTGAGCTAGGTATTGAGATACTGACAATCGAATCTCGGGCAAGTAACATACCGATGACAAAGGGAACAACGTATGTTGTTATGCGGTTTAACCGATAAAAATCTTCGTAGAATATGTAGGAACCAATATGAGCATCCAGGTTCTGCTATTGGTTATTGACCGAAGACATGTCTCGGTCATGTCTACATAGTTCTCGAACCCGTAGGGTCCGCACGCTTAACGTTCGGTGACGATCGTATTATGAGTTTATGTGTTTTGATGTAATGAAGGTAGTTTGGAGTCCCGGATATGATCACGAACATGACGAGGAGTCTCGAAATGGTTGAGACATAAAGATCGATATATTGGACGACTATATTTGGACATCGTAATGGTTCCGGGTGAGATCGGGCATTTACCGGTGTACCGGGAGGTTACCGGAACCCCCCGAGAGGTATATGGGCCTTATTGGGAGAGAGGAGAAGGGAGCAAAGGAGGGGGCGTGCCCCCCCAAGCCCAATCCGAATTGGGAGGGGGGCCGGCCCCCCCTTTCGTTCCTCCTTCCTCCCCCTTCCTTCTCTCCTAATCCAACTAGGGAAAGGGGGGAATCCAACTCCCGGTGGGAGTAGGACTTCCCTTGGGGCGGGCCTAGGAGGCCGGCCCCCTCCCCCTCCTCCACTCCTTTATATACGGGGGAGGGGGGCACCCCATGGACACACAAGTTGGTCATTGATCTTTTAGCCATGTGCGTTGCCCCCTCCACCATAATCCACCTCGGTCATATTGTCGTAGTGCTTAGGCGAAGCCCTGCTCCGGTAGCTTCATCATCACAGTCATCACGCCGTCGTGCTGACGAAGCTCTTCCCCGACACTCTACTGGATCGTGAGTTCGTGGGACGTCAACGAGCCAAACGTGTGTAGATCGCGGAGGCGTCGTACCTTCGGTGCTAGGATCGGTCGATCGTGAAGACGTACGACTACATCAACCGCATTGTCATAACGCTTCCACTTACAGTCTACGAGGGTACGTGGATGCTACCTCTTGAGCACTGCGTGGGTTTTCCCTTGAAGAGGAAAGGGTGATGCAGTAAAGTAGCTTAAGTATTTCCCTCAGTTTTTGAGAACCAAGGTATCAATCCAGTAGGAGACCACGCTCGAATCCCACGCACCTACACAAACAAATAAGAACCTCACAACCAATGCGATAAAGGGGTTGTCAATCCCTTCACGGTCACTTACGAGAGTGAGATCTGATAGATATGATAAGGTAATATTTTTGGTATTTTTATAATAAAGAGAAATAAAGATGCAAAGTAAAATAAACGGCAATATAAATAGCTACGTATTGGAAGATTAATATGATGGAAAATAGACCCGGGGGCCATAGGTTTCACTAGTGACTTCTCTCAAGAGCATAAGTATTACGATGGGTGAACAAATTACTGTCGAGCAATTTATAGAATTGAGGATAGTTTTGAGAATATCTAGGTATAAACATAATATAGGCATCACGTCCGCGACAAGTAGATCGAAACGATTCTGCATCTACTACTATTACTCCACACATCGACCGCTATCCAGCATGCATCTAGAGTATTAAGTTCATAAGAACAGAGTAATGCTTTAAGTAAGATGACATGATGTAGAGGGATAAACTCATGCAATATAATATAAACCCCATTTTTTATCCTCGATGGCAACAATACAATACGTGTCGTTTCCCTTACTATCACTGGGATCGAGCACCGCAAGATTGAACCCAAAGCTAAGCACTTCTCCATTGCAAGAAAGATCAATCTAGTAGGCCAAACCAAACTGATAATTCGAAGAGACTTGCAAAGTTAACCAGTCATACATAAAAGAATTCAGAGGAGATTCAAATATTGTTCATAGATAAACTTGATCATAAACCCACAATTCATCGGTCTCGACAAACACACCACAAAAGAAGATTACATCGAATAGATCTCCAAGAGAATCGAGGAGAACTTTGTATTGAGATTCAAAGAGAGAGAAGAAGCCATCTAGCTAATAACTATGGACCCTAAGGTCATAGGTAAACTACTCACACATCATCGAAGAGGCTACGGTGTTGATGTAGAAGCCCTCCGTGATCAATGGCCCCTCCGGCAGGACGCCAGAAAAGGCCCCAAGATGGGATCTTACGGGTATAGATGGTTGCGGCGGTGGAATTAGGTTTTCGTGGATGCCCCTGATGGTTTGGGGGTACGTAGGTATATATAGGAGGAAGAAGTACGTCGGTGGAGCAACGTGGGCCCCACGAGGGTGGAGGGCGCGCCTGGGGGGGGGGGGGTAGTTTCGCCCCCCTGCCTCGTGCTCTCCTCGTTGCTTTCGTTACGTGGACTCCAAGTCCTCTGGATCATGTTTGTTCCGAAAATCATGTTCCCGAAGGTTTCATTCCGTTTGGACTCCATTTGATATTCTTTTTCTGCGAAACACTGAAATAGGCAAAAAATAACAATTTGGGCTAGGCCTCCGGTTAATAGGTTAGTCCCAAAAATAATATAAAAGTGTATAATAAGGCCCATTAAACATCCAAAACAGAATATAATATAGCATGGAACAATAAAGAATTATAGATACGTTGGAGACGTATCAAGCATCCCCAAGCTTAATTCCTACTCGTCCTCGAGTAGGTAAATGATAAAAACAGAATTTTTGATGTGGAACGCTACTTAGCATAATTTCAATGTAGTTCTTATTGTGGCACGAATGTTCAGATTCGATATGATTCAAGATAAAAGTTTAATGGTGACATAAAAACAATAATACTTCAAGCATACTAACCAAGCAATTATGTCTTATCAAAATAACATAGCCAAAGCAAGTTATCCCTACAAAATCATATAGTCTGGCTATGCTCCATCTTCCCCACACAAAATATTCATATCATGTACAACCCCGGTTTTAGCCAAGCAATTGGTTCATACTTTTTAACGCGCTTCAGCCTTTTCAACTTTTACGCAATACATGAGCGCAAGCCATGGATATAGCACTATGGTGGAATAAGGTATAATGATAGGGGTTATGTGGGAAGACAAAAAGGGAGAAAGTCTCACATCGACGAGGCTAATCAACGGGCTATGGAGATGCCCATCAATTGATGTCAATGCAAGGAGTAGGGATTGCCATGCAACGGATGCACTAGAGCTATAATTGTATGAAAGCTCAAACAAAAGAAACTAAGTGGGTGTGCATCCAACTTGCTTGCTCACAAAGTCCTCGGGCATTTGAGGAAGCCCATCATTGGAATATACAAGCCAAGTTCTATAATGAAATTTCCCAATAGTGTATGAAAGTGACAAAATGAGAGACTCTCTATCATAAAGATCACCGTGCTACTTTGAAGCACAAGTGTGGTAAAAGGATAGTAACATTGTCCCTTCTCTCTTTTTCTCTCATATTTTGGGGCCTTTTTCATTTTATTTTTATTTTTTCATGGCCTCTTTTTTTTATTTAGTCCGGAGTCTCATCCTGACTTGTGGGGGAATCATAGTCTCCATCATCCTTTCCTCACTTGGGACAATGCTCTAATAATGATGATCATCACACTTTTATTTACTTACAACTCATGAATTACAACTCAATACTTAGAACATGATATGACCCTATGTGAATGCCTCCGGCGGTGTACCGGGATATGCAATGAATCAAGAGCAACATGTATGAAAGAATTATGAACGGTGGCTTTGCCACAAATACAATTTCAACTACATGATCATGCAAAGCAATATGACAATGATGGAGCGTGTCATGATAAACGAAACGGTGGAAAGTTGCATGGCAATATATCTCGGAATGGCTATGGAAATGCCATAATAGGTAGGTATGTGGCTGTTTTGAGGAAGGTATAAGGAGGTTTATGTGTGATAGAGCGTATCATATCACGGGGTTTGGATGCACCGGCGAAGTTTGCACCAACTCTCAAGGTGAGAAAGGGCAATGCACGGTACCGAAGAGGCTAGAAAATTGCGGAAAGGTAAGTGTGCGTATAATCCATGGACTCACATTAGTCATAAAGAACTCATATACTTATTGCAAAATTTATTAGCCCTCGAAGCAAAGTACTACTACGCATGCTCCTAGGGGAAGGGTTGGTAGGAGTTAACCATCGCGCGACCCCGACTGCCACACAAAGGATGACAATCAATAAATACCTCATGCTCCGACTTTGTTACATAACGGTTCACCATACGTGCATGCTACGGGAATCACAAACTCCAACACAAGTATTTGTCAATTTCACAATTACTCAACTAGCACAACTATGATATTACCACCTTTATATCTCAAAATAATTATCAAGCATCAAATTTCTCATGATATTATAATTAAAGCAAATTGCCATGCTGTTTTAAGACTCTCAAAATAATATAAGTGAAGCATGAGAGATCAATAGTTTCTATAAAACAAATCCACCGGCGTGCTCTAAAAAGATATAATTGAAGCACTAGAGCAAAAACTATATAGCTCAAAAAATATAAGTGAAGCACATAGAGTATTCTAATAAATTCCAATTTATGTGTGTCTCTCTCAAAAGGTGTGTACATCAAGGATGATTGTGGTAAACTAAAAAGCAAAGACTCAAATCATACAAGACGCTCCAAGCAAAACACATATCATGTGGGAATAAAAATATAGATCCAAGTAAAGTTACAGATGGAAGTAGATGAAAGAGGGGATGCCTTCCGGGACATCCCCAAGCTTTGGCTTTTTGGTGTCCTTACATTATCTTGGGGTGCCATGGGCATCCCCAAGCTTAGGCTCTTGCCATTCCTTGTTCCATAATCCATCAAATCTTTTACCCAAAACTTGAAAACTTCACAACACAAAACTTAGCAGAAAATCTCGTGAGCTCCGTTAGTGAAAGAAAACAAAACACCACTTCAAGGTACTGTATTTAACTCATTATTTATATTGGTGTTAAACCTACTGTATTCCAACTTCTCTATGGTTTATAAACTCTTTTACTAGCCATAGATTCATCAAAATAAGCAAACAACACACGAAAAACAGAATTTGTCAAAAACAGAACAGTCTGTAGTAATCTGTAACTAACGCAAACTTCTAGAACTTAAAAACATCTACCAAAATAGGAAGACCTAGAAAATTTGTTTATTGATCTACTGCAATTGGAATCAGTATTTTTTCATGTTCTGGTGATTTTTAACAATTGTTTTCGTGAGCAGAAAGTTTCTGGAATTTTCAGCAAGATCAAATAACTAACATCCAAGAAGATCCTATAGGTTTAACTTGGCACAAACACTAATTAAAAGATAAAAAATCTAACCAGAGGCTAGATCAAATATTTATTCCTAAACAGAAACAAAAAGCAAAAAAAATCTAAAATAAAATTGGGTTGCCTCCCAACAAGCGCTATTGTTTAACGCCCCTAACTAGGCATAAAAGCAAGGATAGATCTAGGTATTGCCATCTTTGGTAGGCAATCCATAAGTGGCTCTCATAATGGATTTATAAGGTAATTTTATTTTCTTTGTAGGGAAGTGTTCCTTGACTTTCCTTAACGGAAATTGGAATCTAATATTCCCTTCCTTCATATCAATAATTGCACCAATCGTTCTAAGGAAAGGTCTACCAAGAATAATAGGACATGAATGATTGCAATCTATGTCAAGAACGATGAAATCTACGGGCACATAGTTCCTATTTGCAACAATAATAACATCATTAATTCTTCCCATAGGTTTCTTAATGGTGGAATCCGCAAGGTGCAAGTTCAAAGAACAATCATCAAATTCACGGAAACCTAGCAAATCACACAAAGATTTTGGGATCGTGGAAACACTAGCACCCAAATCACACAAAGCATAGCATTCATGATCTTTAATTTTAATTTTAATAATAGGTTCCCACTCATCATAAAGTTTTCTATGGATAGAAACTTCCAATTCAAGTTTTTCTTCATAAGATTGCATCAAAGCATCAATGATATGTTTAGTAAAAGCTTTATTTTGGCTATAAGCACGAGGAGAATTTAGCACAGATTGTAACAAGGAAATACAATCTATCAAAGAGCAATTATCATAATTAAATTCCTTGAAATCCAAAATAGTTTGTTCATTGATATCTAAAGTTTTGATTTCTTCAATCCCACTTTTACCAATTTTTGCATCAAGATCTAAAGACTCCGAATTTTTGGAACGCCTTCTAGGTAAATGTGGCTCATATTCAGTCCCATCATTATCAAGATTCATATTGCAAAACAAAGATTTAATAGGGGACACATCAATAACTTTTAGATCTTCATCTTTATTCTCATAAAAATTAGAAGAACACGCTTTCACAAAGCAATCTTTCTTAGCACGCATCCTAGCGGTTCTTTCTTTGCACTCATCAATGGAAATTCTCATGGCTTTGAGAGACTCATTGATATCATGCTTAGGTGGAATAGATCTAAGTTTCAAAGAATCAGCATCAAGAGAAATTCTGTCAACGATCCTAGCCAATTCATCAACCTTGAGCAATTTTTCTTCAAGCAAAGCATTGAAATTATTTTGTGAATTCATAAACTCATTAATACTAGTCTCAAATTCAGAGGGCATCTTATTAATATTTCCATAAGAGTTGTTGTAGGAATTACCATAATTATTAGAGGAGTTACTAGGATACGGCCTAGGATTAAAGTTTCCTCTATACGCGTTGTTACCAAAATTATTCCGACCAACACACATCCATAGATTCATTATTATTATCAATCAAAGTAGACAAAGGCATATCATTAGGATCAGAAGAAACACTTTTATTAGCAAATAATTTCATAAGTTCATCCATCTTTCCACTCAAACATTAATTTCTTCTATCGCATGCACTTTTTTATTAGTAGATATTTTGGTGTGCCATTGAGAATAATTAACCATAATATTATCTAGGAGTTTAGTAGCTTCTCCTAAAGTGATTTCCATAAAAGTACCTCCCGCGACCGAATCTAAAAGATTTCTAGAAGCAAAATTCAATCCGGCATAAATTTTTTGTATAATCATCCAAAGATTCAAACCATGTGTAGGGCAATTACGTATCCTTAATTTCATCATCTCCCAAGCTTGTGCAACATCTTCATGATCAAGTTGCTTAAAATTCATGATATCATTTCTAAGAGAGATGATTTTAGCGGGAGGAAAATACTTAGAGATAAAAGCATCTTTGCACTTATTCCATGAATCAATACTATTTTTAGGCAAAGATGAAAACCAAGCTTTAGCGCGATCTCTAAGCGAAATTTAGCGGGAGCAATCAGAGTGCTAAGAAAATCATTGTTGTTGGTATTGGAAAAGTCACACAATTTAGTATTATCTTGAGCCATCGTGACAAACAAGCAATCCAACACACGAGCAAATAAGAAGTAAGCGAAAAAAAGCAAAAAGAAAAGAGAGGGCGAATAAAATGGCAAGGGTGGAGTGGGGGAGAGGAAAACGAGAGGCAAATGGCAAATAATGTAATGCGAGGGATAAGGGTTTGTGATGGGTACTTGGTATGTATTGACTTGTGCGTTGACTCCCCGGCAACGGCGCCAGAAATCCTTCTTGCTACCTCTTGAGCACTGCGTTGGTTTTCCCTTGAAGAGGAAAGGGTGATGCAGTAAAGTAGCGTAAGTATTTCCATCCGTTTTTTTAGAACCAAGGTATCAATCCAGTAGGAGACCACGCTCGAGTCCCACGCATCTACACAACCAAATAAGAACCTCGCAACCAACGCGATAAACGGGTTGTCAATCCCTTCACGGGCACTTACGAGAGTGAGATCTGATAGGTATGATAAGGTAATATTTTTGGTATTTTTATAATAAAGATAAATAAAGATGCAAAGAAACGGGGGCCATAGGTTTCACTAGTGGCTTCTCTCAAGAGCATAAGTATTACGATGGGTGAACAAATTACTGTCGAGCAATTGATAGAATTGAGCATAGTTATGAGAATATCTAGGTATGATCATATATATAGGCATCACGTCCATGACAAGTAGACCAAAACGATTCTGCATCTACTACTATTACTCCACACATCGACCGCTATCCAGCATGCATCTAGAGTATTAAGTTCATAAGAACAGAGTAATGCTTTAAGTAAGATGACATGAAGTAGAGGAATAAACTCATGCAATATGATATAAACCCCATCTTTTTATCCTCGATGGCAACAATACAATACATGTCGTTTCCCTTATTGTCACTGGGATCGAGCACCGCAAGATTGAACCCAAAGCTAAGCACTTCTCCCATTGCAAGAAAGATCAATCTAGTAGGCCAAACCAAACTGATAATTCAAAGAGACTTGCCAAGATAACCAATCATACATAAATTAATTCAGAGGAGATTCAAATATTGTTCATAGACAAACTTGATCATAAACCCACAATTCATCGGTCTCGACAAACACACCGCAAAAGAAGATTACATCGAATAGATCTCCAAGAGAATCGAGGAGAACTTTGTATTGAGATTCAAAGAGAGAGAAGAAACCATCTAGCTAATAACTATGGACCTGAAGGTCTGAGGTAAACTACTCACACGTCATCGGAGAGGCGACGATGTTGATGTAGAAGCCCTCCATGATCAATGCCCCCCTCCGGCAGGACGCCGGAAAAGGCCCCAAGATGGGATCTCACGGGTACAGAAGGTTGCGGTGGTGGAATTAGGTTTTTGTGGATGCCCCAGATGGTTTGGGGGTACGTAGGTATATATAGTAGGAAGAAGTACGTCGGTGGAGCAACATGGGCCCCACGAGGGTGGAGGGCGCGCCCCCTGCCTCATGCTCTCCTTGTTGCTTTCTTTACGTGGACTCCAAGTCCTCTGGATCACGTTTGTTCCGAAAATCACATTCCCGAAGGTTTCATTCCGTTTGGACTCCGTTTGATATTCTTTTTTGCGTAACACTGAAATAGGCAAAAAACAGCAATTTGGGCTAGGCCTCCGGTTAATAGGCTAGTCCCAAAAATAATATAAAAGTGTATAATAAGGCCCATTAAACATCCAAAACAGAATATAATATAGCATGGAACAATAAAAAATTATAGATACGTTGGAGACGTCTCAGTGGACAATACTCTCCCCTCTCGTTGCCATGCATCACCATGATCTTGCGTGTGCGTAGGATTTTTTTTGAAATTAATACGTTCCCCAACATGCCTTGCTATTAGCTTAGTAGGGAGGAACCAAAGTAATCCAGGAGTGGATCACTGGACAACGGTCAAGATCATCCTGAAGTACCTGAAAATGACTAAGGATATGTTTCTCGTTTATGGAGGTGACAAAGAGCTCGTTGTCGGTGTCAAAACCGGCGGATCTCGGGTAGGGGGTCCCGAACTGTGCATCTAAGGTGGATGGTAACAGGAGGCAGGGGACACGATGTTTACCCAGGTTCGGGCCCTCTCGATGGAGGTAATACCCTACTTCCTGCTTGATTGATCTTGATGATATGAGTATTACAAGAGTTGATCTACCACGAGATCGTAGAGGCTAAACCCTAGAAGCTAGCCTATGGTTATGATTGTTGTTGTCCTACGGACTAAACCCTCCGGTTTATATAGACACCGTAGGGGGCTAGGGTTACACAGAGTCGGTTACAAGGGAGGAGATCTACATATCCGAATTGCCAAGCTTGCCTTCCACGCAAAGGAGAGTCCCATCCGGACACGGGACGAAGTCTTCAATCTTGTATCTTCATAGTCCAACAATCCGACCAAAGTATATAGTTCGGCAGTCCGAGGACCCCCTAATCCAGGACTTCCTCAGTAGCCCCTGAACCAGGCTTCAATGACGATGAGTCCGGCACGCAGATTGTCTTCGGCATTGCAAGGAGGGTTCCTCCTCCGAATACTCCATAGAAGATTTTGAACACAAGGATCGTGTCCGGCTCTACACAATAAATTCCACATACAACCGTATAGAGTATAATATTCTACAAATCTAATCTGCTAACAAGTTTCATAGCTTGACATCACGCCACGGCCCGGTCATTATTCAAACCGTTTTTCCCAACCAGCTACTGCACATATTGCGAGACGGTTTTCTTGGCACGTCTTGTCGAAGCAGATATCGTGTCTCCCTATCACGGGATTCTCATCAATACGGGTGTGGGTAATCCAACCGCGCCATCAATTACGTCACTTGGGGAATAAGCGAGTTTACCAGGCAGGTAGGGAGGTGCATAGTTTCTTCCGCCCTTATAAAGGGACAAGGATTCATCTTTTTCACCCACGCCTTCTTCTTCCCAGCCCATCCATTCTCGCGCACTCGAGCTCCAGCGCCCAAGTTCGCATTTCCTCCGCAAGACCACTCCAAACATATCCGGAGCGGGAGGCAAGTGGATGGTCTCCTCCGTTACGGAGGGGGACATTACAAAGCTCCGGGAAGCCGGATACCTAGCCACAGATATCGCGCATCGGCTCCCAGACGCAGGGCAGATCGTCCCTACTCTAGAACCTCACGAAAGGGTCGTATTTCTTACCCACTTCGTCCTCGGGCTGGGATTTCCCCTCCACCCACTCATCCGCGGGCTCATGTTCTACTACGGGCTGGACTTTCATGATCTGGCCCCCAATTTCATCCTTAACATCTCGGCGTTTATCGTCGTGTGCGAGGCCTTCCTCCGCATCAAGCCCCTCTTCGGCCTATGGCTGAAGACCTTCAATGTTAAACCGAAGGTGGTGGTCGGCCAACAAGCGGAGTGCGGAGGCGCCATGGTGGGAAAAATGCCCAACGTCGCCTGGCTCGAAGGCTCCTATGTGGAGACCGTGAAGGGGTGGCAATCGGGGTGGTTCTACATCATCGAGCCGCGCGACACCAACTGGGTGGCGGCCCCCGAATTTTGATCCGGTATCCCCATGCGGCTCACCTCCTAGAAAGAGAAGGTCCTATCCTGGGGTTCATCGGTGGAGCTGACCGGACTCCAGACCTGCGTCAAAAACATTTTAAGCAAGAAGATCAAGCTTGTCAACGTGGTCCAAGTCATGCTCTTCCGCCGGATCCTCCCGTGTCAAAGACGAGCATTCAATTTGTGGGAGTTCGACCCGGCTAAGCACCAGACACTGCGAGAGCTCTTCGACACGACGCACAAGGATGTCTGGAAGGTGTTTTTCAAGGGCGCCGAGGTACCTCCTCCCCTTACCGAGGATCGCGGACTCAGCGCAAGGCGCCCTGCCAATCCGGTAAGTCTTTTATATCTCATAAGATGTTCCTTTCCCCAGTATAACCGTGCGAGGGATCTGAGCCTCCACGCCTTTTGACAGGACTGGGTAGCGACAGCGGAGCAGATCGATTGTCCAGCCCCCCTGCCCGAAGATCCTGCAGATGCTTTCTTAACGGAGATGCTGGTTCCGGTGCCTTATGAGGTGCCGGAGAAGAAGGCCAAGAAGAAGGCCATGGGGACCAGGAAAGGTCTCTGGCGCAAGGTTATATCGGACTCATCGTCCGAAAACACCGAGGCGCACTCCTCCGATGAAAACGAGGAGGAGGAAGAGGAAAGTTCTCCCCCCCCCCCCCCAAGCCGGGGGTGACAAGAAAAGGAAGGCCGCCCCGTCTGGGGAGGCCGAAGGGTCCAAGAAGGGAAGGACTCTCCTTCCGGACTGTTCCACGACGGCCGCTTTTAGCGACGAGGAGTGGTTGCCTAGGGACAAGCCCCTGGCGAAGTCGTAAGTATTCAGATACCATAATAGTTATTGGCATGTTTTATTTTATTGCTTCTTATCAGGCCGAACATGATTATGCAGTCCATCCAGAGCCCATATCGACGTATCCTCTTCGGAGGAGTCTTTGGGTTCGTCAGAGATGAAGAGCGATTCACTCCCGACCGCCTCCTCTCCCCGCCCTACGGACGACGCCGAGGTGTTGTCCCAAAGGGCACTGAACCAAGGGGAGACAATTCCGGAGGCGCCCCAAGGCGACATTCCGGACGCTGGGTGCAGGAGGGGCAAGACTCCCCTGGGCAGTGGGGGCAGCAAGTCTAGCCCCGGCGAATCTGCACGGAACCTCCGGTGGTTCCAGATTCATCGGCGACCCCTCGCTAAGAGGGGCAAGCCGCCCGTCGACGGCCTCTGTCCATCTGAAGCATCAGACAACTTCTTTGGGCGCTTGGCGCTTCCATTGGCGAATCACCGCACTATCATGAGTGCGGTGGCCAAAAGGTTCATCCGCCAAAAGCGGATTGGTGAAGCTGTGCCGACCTCCTAACGAGCTTTGAGGTAAGTAATCAAATTATGAGAAAATGTTACAGCACAGACAGTAGCCCCTGATGCTATGTTTGGTGTTCGCAAAGAAAGGCCGAACATAGGATCAAAATAATAATCACGGGAGTCTAATCAGAACATGTCTATGTGAATAAGCAGGCTTCACTGTTGGCCGCTACCGCTTGTACTGCGGAGGTTGCCGCACTGAAGCGGGACCTTGAGCGGTCCAAGGAAGAGCTCGGACTTACCAAGAGGCAGCTCGGAGAGAACAAAGGTAAGTAATACCCCGTCTGTATATTGATAAAAAGAAATAAGATGGTTGTTAAATCATAGGATTGTCATGAATTTGCTAGGGGCCACGACCGAAGTGGCGGCCCTGAAGAAGGCGCTATCCGAGGCCGAAGACAAAGCGGCCAAGGAGCGCACCGAGCGCGAGAAACAAGAGGCCCGAGTTGGCGAGGTGCGGCAAGAGCTCCAGGACTTTGTCGAGAAGTACAAGTCCTTGGAGCGTGACTCTAAGATGCAAGAGTCCGAGCTTGCGAAGGCCCTCGAGAATGCACAAAACGCCAAGGACGAAGCCCAAAAGGCCCTCCAGGAAATTGAGGCGATTAAGAAGATAGTAGCGGGTAAGGCATTCATTGTGCAAAGCAAGCATGTGAAGGAAACTTTCCTTTTACTTACCCGAATTCGGAGCTCTCCAGGAGCGTTCGTAGATTTGCCCCGCAGCGTATCGGATGTCGTAGAGTTCTGTCGGGCCGAGGAAGGGAGCTCGACGGAGAAGTTGTTCTGGTCTCAGTATACTGGGACCGAACATCCGATGCCCCTGAGCGGCCAGTTGAAGCAACTGGTCGAGCTGCACAAGGCGGCCGAACTGGCCATGAGGGGTCTCATAGTCCAGATGTGGCCTGGCGAGCCCCTGCCTGGCAGCTACTTCAGCCTGGTGAGGAGGCTTGTGAATGCCTTCCCCCGGTTTGAAGTCATAAAGCGGCCCATCTGCATTGAAGGGTGCAGAGGCTTCGCCGGCGAAAGTGCACTTGGCGAAGTTGGACGCCGAAAAGCTGGTGAAGGAGGGGCCGCCGGAGGGCAAGGAGCATCGCCACCCCGAAAAGTATTATGACAGTGTCCTGAAGGGTGCTCGCCTTGTGGTGGAGGAATGTGATAAGGATGTAATATTTGAATGAATGTACTCATGTGATCCTGTAATATGAAATGAGTTCATGTGCGCTATGTAATGCTATGTTAATTTAAAATATTACCTTCTGTGCGGCCGTTTACAAAATCTGAGAGTTGGCGATCGTAAACACGCCCCCATGTAACTAATCTTTGGGGTGTTAGGGATAAACCTGATCACTCTTTATCCCAGTTTTGGGTCCTTCGAAGGAGGTGTTCAGCACAATGAACCAGGCAATCGGACTATAAGGCTTTATCACTCCCACTTAGCCATATAAGTCTACAATTTTAAATTTTGGCGAAGCCCCTAGTATTCGGAAGGCCGAACTTGGGGCGCTATGTACGCCTAAATCGGACAAGGCCGATTCCTCGCCCGAAGCGGAAAAAAATCTTTAAGGATTTAAAACCTCTCGAACAGCGACCAGCTCTCGCCGCATCATGACAGTCAGTTTTCGGCTTTCTCTACTGAGGTGCTCGTCCGGAAGAACCGGGACACAATCGCAGTAGTTCTCCCAGTGCTACCTTAGCCGATATAGCGGAACATAAGGTACCAAAACATGGGAGCCGGGCGAACCCAACTATTGACCCAAGACATGATTCGGAGCTGATGCATATAATGCTATAAGTTCGGGGTGCCGCACTGTCGAAAGTGTTCGTACTTTTCACGCCGTGTTGTTGGGTACACTGAAGCCCCTGGCGCACTAGTCGTACCAGAATGTACGAGCGCAATTTGTCGTAAAAAGTAGACAAGGAAAAAAAGTAAATGCAATAATAGGCTAACGCTATGCATTGTTATTTAAATAATACGTCAAAGCATACAGATACAAGTAGTGCAATAAGCAAAAAAAAGGACTATTTGACATGTCCTATCCAAGGGCAAGCTGCGTATGGGTATGTAAAACAGGTATTCGATCGTTATCAGAGACCACCTGGGGATTCCCGTGCACGTCAGAGCGTCTTGCTTCCTTGGTATTTCCTTCCCGCAATGAGTCAACAATCAGACTACCGGAGAGGTCTTCCAGAGGTAAGGTCCTGAAAGAGAAAGATGATAAAGGTATACGTGCCCTGGGGCGGTTGAGCCGCATTGTGGGCCGTGCCATAGCCGTGCCTCCGCCTATGCCCATGGTATCTTGAGTGCGTAGTTATGTACGCGCGGCACAAATTTCGCCGCTTGACTGGGACTATGACGGAGGCCGAATTGCTAGGCGAGCTCAAAACATGGCTGGAGATCCTCCTGCGGGGTACTCCGGACTTGCTTGAAGGTCTCTGCGGTCTTTTTCGCCGACTTGGCGGTTTGCCTAATAAGGCTGCTTTGCGCTTCTACTGCGAGGGCCGCAGTGTGCTCCTCCATGCGGAGCGAGCGTTCTGTGTTTCTATTAACTGTTATAACCCCATGTGGTCCTGGCATTTTGAGTTTGAGGTATGCATAATGCGGTACCGCATTGAATCTGGCAAATGCGGTTCGTCCGAGCAGTGCGTGATAGCCGCTGCGAAAGGGGACGATATCGAAGATTAACTCCTCGCTTCGGAAGTTGTCCGGAGATCCGAAGACCACTTCGGTGTGATTGAGCCCATGCAATGGCCTCTACACAGGATGACACCTTTAAAGGTGGTTTTGGTGGGTTTGATCCTCGAGGGGTCTATACCCGTTTTGCGCACTATATCCTGATAAAGCAGGTTCAGGCTGCTGCCACCGTCCATAAGGACTCGAGTGAGGTGAAATCCGTCAATGATGGGATCAAGAACCAATGCGGCCAAACCGCCATGACGGATACTAGTGGGGTGGTCCCTGCGATCGAAAGTGATCGGACAAGAAGACCATGGGTTGAACTTTGGGGCGACTGGCTCCATCGCATAGACGCCCCTTAGTGCGCGCTTCCGTTCCCTCTTGGGAATATGAGTTGCGTATATCATGTTCACCATTTTCACTTGGGGAGGAAATTTCTTCTGTCCTCCTGTGTTCGGCGGCCGGGGCTCCTCCTCGTCGTCGCTATGCAGCCCCTTTTCCTTGTTTTCGGCGTTCAACTTGCTGGCCTGCTTGAACACCCAGCATTCTCTGTTAGTGTGATTGGCTGTCTTATCGGGGGTGCCGTGAATTTGGCATGAGCGATCGAGTATGCAGTCCAAAATGGACGGTCCCGGATTGCTTCTTTTGAACAGCTTTTTCCACTGATCGAATTTAGAGCCACTGAATCCGACATTGACTGCCGTGTCTTCGGCGTTGTCGCCGTTGTTGCGGCGCTTGTGTCTGTTGCGACGTGGTCTGCCGTTAATATCTTTGGCATCTGAATTGCCAGGATTTCTTGATGTGTTGTTCCTGTGAGCCAACCAGCTGTCCTCGCCCGCGCAAAAGCGGGTCATGAGTGTCGTGAGGGCTGCCATGGACTTCAGCTTCTCTTGGTCGAGGTGTCGGGCGAGCCACTCGTCACGGATGTTATGTTTAAATGCAGCTAAGGCCTCGGCATCCGGACAGTCGACAATTTGGTTCTTTTTAGTTAGGAACCGAGTCCAGAATTTCGTGGCCGATTCCCTTGGCTGTTGGGTTATGTGGCTCAAGTCATCAGCATCCGGTGGTCGCACATAAGTGCCCTGGAAGTTGTCGAGGAATGCATCTTCCAAATTCTCCCAACTGCCAATGGAGTTTGTTGGCAGGCTATTCAGCCAATGCCGAGCTGGTCCTTTGAGTTTTAGTGGGAGGTACTTGATGGCATGTAGATCGTCACCGCGGGCCATGTGGATGTGGAGGAGAAATCCTCGATCCATACCATGGGGTCTGTTGTACCATCATATGACTCAATGTTCACGGGTTTAAATCATACGGGAATTCGTGATCCATTACTTCATCGATGAAGCATAGGGGTGTCTGGCGCCTACATGCGGGCTATGTCACGACGCAGTTCATACGAGTCTTGTCTGCTGTATTCGGCCCGGCCGGATTTGCTTTTAGTGTATCCGGCATGATGATCATCATGACGCTTTGGGGCGCGCCCCCGTGATCCGTAGATCGATCTTGTATGTCCTGCTTGGTTTTCCAATATGTCTCGCAGGTCCCGCGTGTTGTCCCGGGCCTTGGTGTTTTTGTTTCAATGGCGGCGGGGTGCGGGCTGAACTTCGGGCTGATATGCCACTCTCTCTCGGCCACGAGGTGGCTGATCAGCCGCATCATACGCTGGTAATGTAGGTTTTAATGCTTCCTCCTCGAGTTGGGGTAGCAACCTGTGCTTTGGGTAACTCTTGGTTGGGCGTTCGAGTTCGTATTCCTTGGCCGCCAGGACCTCGGTCCATCTATCCGCTAGGAGGTCTTGATCAGCTCGAAGCTGTTGTTGCTTTTTCTTCAGGCTATTTGTTGTGGCTATAAGCCGGCGCCTGAAGTGCTCCTGCTCGACGGGATCCTCATGCACGATAAATTCTTTGTCGCCGAGGCTCACCTCGTCTTCGGAGAGAGGCATGTAGTTGTCATCCTCAGATTCTCCGTCTACTGCCTGTTCCTGAGGGATAGCTTGCCCGTCCTCCCGCTCGAGGCCTGGCTGGAAGGGATTGTCTTCGTCTTCGGCACTATCCGGAGCGTTGTTGTCTCTTGTGCCGGTATCGCAACTTTTGCTATGGCGGGACTTAGAGCGGCGCCCCTGACGCCGGTGCTTGGATTGCTTCTTGGAGGGATTATCCTTTGTTCCCTTATCGCCATCACCTTCTTTGGGGGTGTCCACCATGTATATATCATATGATGAGGTGGCAGTCCAGCGTATACAATGGGCGGTGGTTCTATTAAATCTCTGCTTCGTCGTCCATCTTGTCGATGTCTTGAGCGAAATCGAGCATGTCGGTTAAGTCATCGACAGTGGCTATTAAGTGGGTGGTGGGTGGGCAATGAATTTCTTCGTCGTCCGCTTCCCACTCAAGCCGGACATAGTTCGGCCAAGGGTCTCAGACAAGGAGAGAGACCTTAATGAATTTAGCACGTCGCCCGATGGCGAGTCTTTGAAAGATATCGCGGAGAAAACTCCATCATCGGTGCCCAATCAGATTCGACGAGCATGGGACGCGGCGGTTCGGAGCCCGTGGTCGGGGCGAATCCGGTGTCCGCAACACGGGTCTCATAGGGGTGAAGTCGATTCGGCTCTATAGCCGCTGAGTGTGCGGCCTCCGTGGCGGGGTCCATCCACCCGTCCTCGGACGGCGCAATCTACTCCGGATTGAGAGCCGGAGTAGCTACAGGTGGGATCTCCCGAACACCGTCCGATGACAGAGCTAAGTCGTGCTTATCGTGACTGTGCGGCGCACCTGACATGGGTTCAAATCCGTCGAAGATCAAGTCTCCGCGGATGTCGGCAGTATAGTTCAAGCTTCCAAACCTGACCTGATGGCCAGGGGCATAGCTCTCGATCCGCTCCAGATGGCCAAGCGAGTTGGCCCGCAGTACGAAGCCGCCAAATGCGAAGAGCTGTCCGGGGAGGAAAACCTCACCCTGGGTCGCATCGTTGCCGATGATCTAAGGAGCCATCAAGCCTTTGTCGTGACGACACAGTGAAACTCTCAATGAAAGCACCAAATGTCGGTGTCAAAACCGGCGGATCTCAGGTAGGGGGTCCCGAACTGTGCGTCTAAGGCGGATGGTAACAGGAGGCGGGGGACACGATATTTACCCAGGTTCGGGCCCTCTCGATGGAGGTAATACCCTACTTCCTGCTTGATTGATCTTGATGATATGAGTATTACAAGAGTTGATCTACCACAAGATCGTAGAGGCTAAACCCTAGAAGCTAGCTTATGGTTATGGTTGTTGTTGTCCTACAGACTAAACCCTCCGGTTTATATAGACACCAGAGGGGGCTAGTGTTACATAGAGTCGGTTACAAGGGAGGAGATCTACATATCCGAATTGCCAAGCTTTCCTTCCACGCAAAGGAGAGTCCCATCCGGACACGGGACGAAGTCTTCAATCTTGTATCTTCATAGTCCAACAGTCCGGCCAAAGTATAGAGTCCAGCAGTCCGAGGACCCCCTAATCCAGGACTCCCTCACTCGTCGTAAATGTTTACGTCGATGCAAGCTTTGACACTGATCCGGATGACTCTAAGTCACAAACCGGATACGTACTTATATTGAATGGTGGAGCTGTTAGTTGGTGCAGTTCCAAGCAGAGCGTCATGGCGGGATCTACATGTGAAGCGGAGTACATAGCCGCTTCAGAAGCAGCAAATGAAGGAGTCTGGATGAAGGAGTTCATATCCGATCTAGGTGTAATACCTAGTGCATCGGGTCCAATGAAAATCTTTTATGACAATACTGGAGCAATAGCCTTGGCGAAGGAATCCAGATTTCACAAGAGAACCAAGCACATCAAGAGACGCTTCAATTCCATCCGCAATATAGTCAAGGAGGGAGACATAGAAGTTTGCAAAATACATACGGATCTGAATGTTGCAGACCCGTTGACTAAGCCTCTTTCACGAGCAAAACATGATCATCACCAAGACTCCATGGGACTTAGAATCATTACTATGTAATCTAGATTATTGACTCTAGTGCAAGTGGGAGACTAAAGGAAATATGCCCTAGAGGCAATAATAAAGTTGTTATTTATATTTCCTTATATCATGATAAATGTTTATTATTCATGCTAGAATTGTATTAACCGGAAACTTAGTACATGTGTGAACCCAAAGAAAAACAGAGTGTCCCTAGTATGCCTCTACTTGACTAGCTCGTTAATCAAAGATGGTTAAGTTTCCTAGCCATGGACATGTGTTGTCATTTGATGAACGGGATCGCATCATTAGAGAATGATGTGATGGACAAGACCCATCTGTTAGCTTAGCATTAATGATCGTTTAGTTGTATTGCTATTGCTTTCTTCATCACTTATACATGTTCCTCTGACTATGAGATTATGCAACTCGCGAATACCGGAGGAATATCTTGTGTGCTATCAAACGTCACAACATAACTGGGTGATTATAAAGATGCTCTACAGGTGTCTCCGTTGGTGTTTGTTGAGTTGGCATAGATCGAGATTAGGATTTGTCACTCTGTGTATCGGAGAGGTATCTCTGGCCCTCTCGGTAATGCACATCACTATAAGCCTTGCAAGCAATGTGACTAATGAGTTAGTTGCAGGATGATGCATTATGGAACGAGTAAAGAGACCTGCCGGTAACAAGATTGAACTAGGTATGAGGATACCGACGATCGAATCTCGGGCAAGTAACATACCGATGACAAAGGGAACAACGTATGTTTTTATGCGGTTTGACCGATAAAGATCTTCATAGAATATGTAGGAGCCAATATGAGCATCCAGGTTCCGCTATTGGTTATTGACCGGAGATGTGTCTCGGTCATGTCTACATAGTTCTCGAACCCGTAGGGTCCGCACGCTTAACGTTCGCTGACGATTTGTATTATGAGTTTATGTGATTTTATGACCGAAGTTCGTTCAGAGTCTCGGATGAGATAACAGACATGATGAGGAGTCTCGAAATGGTCGAGACATAAAGATTGATATATTGGACGACGTTATTCGGACACCGGATGAGTTCCGAGAGGTACCAGGTATCTATCGGAGTACTGGAGGGTTATCGGAACCCCCTGGGGGAACTAATGGGCCTTCATGGGCCTTAGTGGGGAGAGAGAAGTGCCACAAGGGGCTGGCCACGCACCCCCCCCTTGGGTCCGAATTGGACTAGCGGAAGGGGGTGGCGCCCCCCTTTCCTTCCCTTCTCCCTCTCCCTTCCTCCTTCCCCCTTCCACCAAGTGGACTCCTACTAGGACTTGGAGTCCTAGTAGAACTCCTCTCCTTGGCACGCCCTACAGGGGCCGGCCGGCCTCCCCCTCCGCTCCTTTATATACGGGGGCAGGGGCACCCTTGAACACAGAAGATCAATTGTCTTAGCCGTTGCGGTGCCCCCCTCCACAGTTACACACCTCAGTCATATCGTCGTAGTGCTTAGGCGAAGCCCTGCGGTGGTAACTTCATCATCACCGTTGCCACGCCGTCGTGCTGACGGAACTCTCCCTCGTCCTCAACTAGATCAATAGCTCGAGGGACGTCATCAAGCTGAACGTGTGCTGAACGAGGAGGTGTCGTACATTCGGTGCTTGGATCGGTTGGATCGCGAAGACGTTCGACTACATCAACCGCGTTACTATACGCTTCCGCTTTCAGTCTACAAGGGTACATGGACACACTCTCCCCGCTCGTTGCTATGCTTCTCCTAGATAGATCTTGCGTGATCGTAGGATTTTTTTTGAAATACTACGTTCCCCAACACAGTGGCACGTGAGATTGCAAAGTTTTGTTTTAGTGCGTGTTTTGTTGGTGTTTTAGTAGGCAGTGTTCCGTCACGCATGACAAGTTTTGTAGACAATGATTGTAGAAACTTATCTTTATTAATATAATGTTCAGAGGATTTCAATAGTAAGTTTTGAAGGATTGAAATGATTTTTTATGTGAGTTGTTCGATTCATAGGATTGGATATCAAAGGATTTTTTTTCCTGAAGTTCTAACTGCACTAAATTTTAAAGAATTTTCTCCATCTAGTTGAGAGCTTCCTTGACTGAGGGACGTTTTTGTATGGAAGTTGGTTGATTCGCAGGATTCAAATCCTTAATATCTTTTCCTAAGGACTCCTTCACTCTATTGTTTGGAGGAAATGCACATCTACACAAACCACTTACTACAGTTTCATTTGTTTTCTATGGTATGTGTTGAACAAACAACCTTGTACTAATTCATGCATTTATTTAAAATCCTATAAGGTTCAAGAATTCTTGACATCTTAATCGTACCTCTGTTCATGTAGCGAACAGAAAGGCCCTCATGTCTATTAAAAAATTCTTGGTTTCTGAAGGAAATATGCCCTAAAGGCAATAATAAAGTTCTTATTTATTTCCTTATTTCATGATAAATGTTTATTATTCATGCTAGAATTTTATTAACCGGAAACATAATACATGTGTGAATATATAGACAAACATAGTGTCACTAGTATGCCTCTACTTGACTAGCTCGTTAATCAAAGATGGTTAAGTTTCCTAACCATATACATGAGTTGTCATTTGATTAACGCGATCAAATCATTAGGAGAATGATGTGATTGACTTGACCCATTCCGTTAGCTTAGCACTTGATCGTTTAGTATGTTGCTATTGCTTTCTTCATGACTTATACATGTTCCTATGACTATGAGATTAAGCAACTCCCATTTACCGAAGGAACACTTTGTGTGCTACCAAACGTCACAACGTAACTGGGTGATTATAAAGGTGCTCTACAGGTTTCTCCGAAGGTATTTGATTGGTTGGCGTATTTCGAGATTAGGATTTGTCACTCCTATTGTCGGAGAGGTATCTCTGGGCCCACTCGATAATACACATCACTATAAGCCTTGCAAGCATTGTAACTAATGAGTTAGTTGCGGGATGATGTATTATAGAGCGAGTAAAGAGACTTGCCGGTAACGAGATTGAACTAGGTATTGAGATACGGACGATCGAATCTCGGGCAAGTAACATACCGATGACAAAGGGAACAACGTATGTTGTTATGCGGTTTGACCGATAAATATCTTCATAGAATATGTGGGAGCCAATATGAGCATCCAGGTTCCGCTATTGGTTATTGACCGGAGACATGTCTCGGTCATGTCTACATAGTTCTCGAACCCGTAGGGTCCTCACGCTTAACGTTCGGTGACGATTTGTATTATGAGTTTATGTGATTTGATGTAGCGAAGGTAGTTTGGAGTCCCGGATGAGATCAGGGACATGACGAGGAGTCTCGAAATGGTCGAGACATAAAGATCGATATATTCGACGACTATATTCGGACATCGGAAAGGTTCTGAGTGGTTCGGGTATTTTTTAGAGTACCGGGGAGTTACGGGGATACGGGGGAAGAAGTATATGGGCCTTATTGGGCTTTAGGGGAGAGAGAGAGGCAGCCCCCCCCCCCCCAATGACTAGTCCGAATTGGACTAGGGGGAGGGGCGGCGCCCCGTCCTTCCTTCTCTTCCCTCTTCCCCTTCCTTGTCTCCTACTCCTACTACTTGGAAGGGGAGGAATCCTACTCCCGGTGGGAGTAGGACTCCTCCAGGGCGCACCATAGGCGCCGGCCCTCTTCTCCCTCCTCCAGTCCTTTATATACGGGGGCAGGGGGCACCTCTAGACACACAAGTTGATCTATTGGTCTCTCCCAGCCGTGTGCGGTGCCCCCCTCCACCATATTCCACCTCGGTCATATCATAGCGGTGCTTAGGCGAATCCCTGCGTCGGTAGCAACATCATCACCGTCATCACGCTGTCGTGCTAACGGAACTCTCCCGTGAAGCTCTGCTGGATCGGAGTTCGCGGGACGTCATCGAGCTGAACGTGTGCTGAACTCGGAGGTGCCGTACGTTCGGTACTTGGATCGGTCGGATCGTGAAGACGTACGACTACATCAACCGCGTTGTGCTAACGCTTCCGCTTTCGGTCTACGAGGGTACGTGGACAACACTCTCCCTTCTCGTTGCTATGCATCACCATGATCCTGTGTGTGCGTAGGATTTTTTTTTGAAATTACTACATTCCCCAACAGTTTCTTCTATTAATTTTTCTTTTTAAACAATTCAAATCAAAGTAGTTCTTTGCTAATAGTATTTAAATAAGGTGTTTGTTCTTTAATAGAAGCAACATTAAGCCACTTGTTTGACTGGTTTATGGTGTGAATAGCACTCAAGTTGAGGCGCAATCCTTGCATTAATCAAATCTCACCACCTTCATCAAGTGGTGGAGGTCTAGTAAATCCTCAATTTGCATAAAATGATCTTACAAATAGAGCGAAAAAACTCTTAAGGTTGACTACAAGTAGACAAAAAAATCTTGCAAAACAAGGTGCATTCCTCGTGCGCGCGCGCGCGCGCGTGTGTGTGTGTGTCAATTCTCGCCACTGTCATCAAGTCATGGACCTAGTGAGTCATTGATTTACCTCATTGAACGATCTTACAAAGTAGACCGAAAAAGACTTAAGGTTAACTACAAGCAGACAAAAAATTTCTTACAAAGCGAGGTGCAGTTCTCTCACGTTTGTCAATTCTCGTCACCGTCATCAAGTCTTGGAGTTCTAATAAGTCATTGATTTGCCTCATAGAACGATCTTACAAAATAGATCAAAACAAGTCTTAGGGTTAACTTGAAGTAGACAAAAAGCTCTACAAAACAACGTGCACTTCTCGGTTTGGAAATTCTCACCACTGTCATCAAGTCCTAGTGAGTCATAAATTTGCGTGATCGAATGATCATACAAAACTGAGTGAAAATGTCTTAAGGTTAACTACAAGTAAAAAAAAACCCACAAAACATGGTGCCTTCCTTGCATGTGTCAATTCTCGCCATTGTCATCAAGTTGTGGAGTTCTAGTAAGTCATTGATTTGCCTCATAGAACAATCTTACAAAATGGACCCAAAAAGTTCTTAAGGTTAACTAGAAGCAGACATAGAAAACCACGCAAAACGAGTGTAGTTCTCACGTTTGTTAGTTATCATCACCGTCATCAAGTCGTTGAATTCTAGTAAGTCATTGATTTGCCTCATCGAATGATCTTACAAAATAGATTGAAAAGATCTTAAGGTTAACTGCAAGTAAACAAAAAACCATACAAAATGAGGTGTAGTTCTTGCATCTGTCAATTCTTATCACCTCATCATGTTAGTGGAGTTCTAGTGAGTGCTCGATTTGCCTCATTGAACAATCTTATAAAATAGACCGAAAAAGTCTCAAGGTTAACTACAACTAGACAAAAGACCCTACAACACGAGTAGAACAAAAGAACATACATTTTGTTACCACACTAGGAGAAAAACGAGGTGCAGTTCTCACGTTTGTCAATTCTCGCCACCGTCATCAAGTCATGGAGTCACCTATTTGCCTCATCGAACGATCTTAGAAAATAGACTAAAAAATGTCTTAAGGTTAACAAGAAATAGACAAAAAAAACTACAAAACAAGGTGTAGTTCTTGTGTTTGTCAATTCTTGTCGCCTCATCAAGTCAACGGAGTTCTAGTAAGTCATCGATTCGCCTCATCGGACAACAACAAAGCCTTTTAATCAAACAAGTTGAGGTAGGTCAGAGTTGAAACTCATAAGATCTTTGAAACTAACTCATGATTATGGCACGTGGATAACTAACTTTCACGCACCCTTGTCCATGATTAGCTCTTTGATGATATTATAGTCCTTCAAATCTCTCCTAATGGACTCCTCACATGTCAAGTTTAGTCTACCCTGACCTCTCTTGACATTATTAACATGCTTTAGCCGTCTGCTATGCACTAAATCTGCTAGTGGTCTGTGTTATGCACAAATCATCTCAAACGATGTTGGCATTTTTTTTCTTCATTCTAAAATCATCAAACAATCTTACAAAACAGACCAAAAAAAGCCTCAAGGTTAACTACAAGTAGACACCAAAAAACCCTACAAACAGTACAACAAAGAACATAGATTTGCTGCCACACTAGGAGAAAAGAATATAGGTTGAGCCCACAAAAATTTGTATGAACGATCAATCTTACAGAATAGACACAAAAAGTCTCAAGGAAAAAAAGGTTGACAAAAAGCAAAATGAGTAATTTTTTTTGCCATGCTAGGAGAAAATATAAATTGATCAAATAAAAACATTTAATAATGCTTTAACCGTCTGTTATGTACTGACGCTTTTAGAGGTCTACGTTGTATATGCACAATTCATCTCAGACGATGTTGAACAAATTTTCTTCATTCTGAAATTATTGAACAACCTTACAAAATAGACCAAAAAAAGTCTCAAGTTTTTTTTTTGCAAGTCAAAACTTATATTACTGAAGCATCAACCATACAATCGTTCTTACATAATAACTCAATGACTTCTTGGAGGCCAAATCCCAGCCGAACTAGATAAATTTGCTGCCACACTAGGAGAAGAAAAATAGGTTGAGCACACAAAAATTTGTATGAATGAACAATCTTACAGAATAAACCCAAAAAAGTCTCAAGGAAAAAAAGTAGACAAAAACCTACAAAACGAGTATATTTTTCTGCCACGCCAAGAGAAAAATATAATAAATTGATCAAATAAAAACTTTATAACGCGCCAATGTTGAACAAATTTTCTTCATTCTGAAATTATTGAACAACCTTACAAAATAGACCAAAAAAAGTCTCAAGTTTTTTTTTGCAAGTCAAAACTTATATTACTGAAGCATCAACCATACAATCGTTCTTACATAATAACTCAATGACTTCTTGGAGGCCAAATCCCAGCCGAACTAGATAAATTTGCTGCCACACTAGGAGAAGAAAAATAGGTTGAGCACACAAAAATTTGTATGAATGAACAATCTTACAGAATAAACCCAAAAAAGTCTCAAGGAAAAAAAGTAGACAAAAACCTACAAAACGAGTATATTTTTCTGCCACGCCAGGAGAAAAATATAATAAATTGATCAAATAAAAACTTTATAACGCGCCAGGTAGGGGTCGAACCTACGACTTTCCGCTTAGGAAACGGACGCTCTATCCACTGAGCTACAGGCGCCTTCGTTGAAATAAAATCACTCGGTACCTTCATAAATCGACACTAATCTATCATCCGCAATCACACCGGGTCTTCTCTTTAATACCCCCTGCAAAGCTGTCGCGATCTGGTCGTTTCGCTCGCGTCCTCCTCCTCGTCGGCGGCCATGATCCAGGCGGTGATGGTCATCAGCACTCTGGGCAAGCCCCGCCTCCTCAAGTTCTACGATTTCCAGGTCCCGAACCTTCTCCAGTCGCCGCCCCTTCTTATTTTCTCCTGACGCCCTTTCTTCAGCCTTCACCCGTCCACCAGCTGCTCGGCCAAATTCCGCACCCAAATCCTGAACCGCTTCATCTTTAGATCTCCATGTGCTTGATGAAATGCCTTAGAGACTAAGCTCTGCACTTTGTTTTTCTCTGTCCTCCGGCTCACGGATTATTCGATGGCTGCAGGACCCGGAGAAGCACCAGGAGCTGGTCCGCGGTGTCTTCCAGTGTATGTGTACACACAGTTCGCTTTCCCTTTTCTTTTCGCCCTTTGTATGTATATAGATGATGTGGTTGAGTTACGGAGCCTGTTCTTGCAGTGTTATCTGCGAGGCCGGAGGGTGTGAGCAATTTCGTCGAGGCCGATGAAATCTTTGGACCGGTAGTGAACCTTCTCCAGCTATCCTAGGCAATGAACAAGGAAATTTGAAATGTTTGTCAATCTGTATGTAAACAGACTAAACTATTGACTAGGTATGCAAATGCTCAGAAATCTTTTTGGAGGGGAGTGGCGAACAGCTATGTAACGTGTGTTGCTGTAAACATATGACTAGTCGTAAAACTAAATTTGCACCTGAGTTAAATTTGTGACGGAAACAACTGAATTATTGGAGTAACCTTTTTTCATTTTACCTACAATGAGCTGTAAGGGGGGAAAAACGTTTGATTTTCGTTTTTATGCTTTGCAGGGAACGAGACTGGTCTACAAGCATTTGGCGACACTATACTTCATCTTTGTCTTTGATAGCTCTGAGAATGAGCTTGCCATGCTCGACCTCGTACAAGGTAACTTAACTCCTTCCCCACGGAATTGTTTCTTCCATTACTATAAATGATAGCCGTGTGCAATGGAAAATTGAGGCTGCATAGATTTGCATGAGGAACTAATTATGTTCAGTGTGTTATCATGCTTCGCATTTTTTGAAATGTTTCCGTACAGAGTCTACTTCCCCCGGTGGCTGTTTATCTCATTACTGTGATTCTTTGAGTTCATTCTCCATACACTACTTGTTTACATTTTTGTATTCCGTATTTCCGGTGCAAATTCTGATTCTTGCTAAGCACTTATGCATACCACTGCACTACTATTGGTTCTAAAAAACTGTCACTGCACTAACACAAACATGCATTCCTTTGTACATCTAACACTCAGTGAATTGTTCATCTTCTTTCTCCTCTGTTTGTCACTTTAAGATTCTTGTATGACCTGTTTGAAGAGATCAACTAATCTTCTTGTCACAGTTTTTGTTGAAACATTGAATAGGTGCTTCAAGAATGTATGTGAGCTTGACATTGTATTTAACTTCAACAAGGTACAGTGATTCTCTTTGTTTGGTATTTTATTCTGGATAGTCACTGCTATAATAAATAAAATCCACAATAGCATTGGTGTTTTTTATCCTCGTCTGCAGCATGGAATAGTTTTTTGATACACGGTTCATATAAAATCATATGTGCAATTGCCCAATGTAACAAATACTTGAATCTAACAAGACTTACAATGCTGGATTACTGCATATCTGTTTCATTTTGCACTACTGATCAAATTATTACAGTTGGAATTCGAAGAAACATTTTCTGACTTAAAACTATATGTTGTTAAATCATGCTGGTGTTTCACTGAAGTTCTGTAGTACCTTGGCAGTGGGCACCTCAAACTTACAGAAGCATGTACTCCCTCCGTTCCAAAATAGATGAATCAACTTTGTACTAACTTTAGTACAAAGTTGAGTCATCTATTTTGGAACGGAGGGAGTAGCTAGATCCATCTGTTTGAGCGTTAATTAATACGGGGCGGAGGGAGTAGTATTTAGTTTACATCTCAACCAAAGATCAACATCATAATTGAAATGGTAACTTATAAATTCTATAGAGATTAGGATAAACAAATAGGTATGAAATACCAAATCTTCTGGAGCTGTTAGACAGCATATAACTATAAGTGAGCATTAGTGTCCTGTAGTCTACTAACAGTCTGGCAGAGAGCTTGAAGAAAGTGTAGGAAGGGCCAATCCAATATAACATGCCAATGGACCTGTTAAAAGAGGGTCGATAACTTTTTTTTAGTAAGCAATGCTGACAATCGATACTTAAGAACTTTTGGAATGGAAGGCTAGGGCCACCTCTTGCCCTGAATAAACTCTAAACCTGCTGGTGCCTATGATGCCATTGCCCTTTACCACTCCATCCCCTGCTTTCTGTAGTGTCTACACCATGCATATATGTAGAGATGCACATTCTTTCTTTTCAGAGTTCAGATCAAACTCCAATGGTTCATCAGCAGCCTTTTCTTTCTCATGTCATAGTGATGGGTAATACTACTTCAAAATAACGACCATTCTCTCTTGGTTCATTATAATATGATGAAATGCAGCTTCACACAGTTTTGGATGAAATGATACTGGGAGGACAAGTGATTGAAACAAGTTCAGAGCAAATAATGAAATCTGTAGAAGAGATTGCGAGGTTTTTACTCCCTTCTGCATTCAACTGCCATATCATTTATTCACGCGCATGTGCAATTTTATAACAGCGATGATTGCTACTTGACACAGGTTAGAGAAACAATCAAGCACAACTAGCCTCATACCGAAGTCGATATCGGAGCGTTTCAGCCGTTAAAATTTTCCGCTTGTGTTTCGGACTGACAGTTTTGGAGACTTGAGCAAAAGAAATCAAATTGATGATCATATCTCAAATGGTCTTTCAGTTCTCTGAAGTCTTGAGCTTCTGCCATTCAACATGAAAACCTATTGGCTGACGTGCACATCATATTGTCTCCCTCCCCAGAGTTGTAAGTTGTAACCTGAAATGTGAAGCTGGCATGCCCAGTCTATACAGCTGTTATGTGTAAACTTATACAGTTGGAGTACTAGTCTAGTTATGTGGCTCTGTGACGGTGTGCAAATGTAGCAAGCCAGAGATTTATTTCTGACCACATTTCTATGGGGATATATGAGGTGTTTGAAGTTCCAACCCGGATCTATGTGGATGGTACAATCAACTCAGTCCGAAGTTATGCGTCCATCGCACATGAGAGTTTTTCTTGTAGTACCTCACTTGAGGGTGATGGGTGGGGGGACCCCACCAGTATACATTACTCAAGGGTGAATCGGTTCAAAGTAACCAGAGTTAGAGCATCTCCAATAGCATGTGTATATTTGGATGTCTATATATTCATATAGACAATGGTCTAAAAAGATTCTCTCATACACACATCCAGTTTTGCATCAGAACGTCTATATACAGGGACCATGACAAGTGGGCCATCACTGGGGAGAGGAAGAAATCATGATTGCAGCTGAGTTTAGACGACGCCTTCACATTGTCCAGGCGTGGGCATTATCGAGGTCGATTTAGAGGATGTGTATATTTGGACGACCATATAGACAAGCTGTTGGACGCCTGTTTTGGGCCCACGTCGTGGAAAACGAGTATAGACATCCATATAGACAAGCTATTGGAGATGCTCAGAAGGTAGCGCGGTGCGCGAGGAGAGCTATTGACAGACATTTTTTTTTTCCGATAAAGCGCGCTTTTATTATCTCAAAATATAGCATCAAACGGATACAAAGCATTAAGAGTATCACCCGCCCTCTGCATAACTAGGATGCACACAGCCAAACACCATTAGTTTGATAAATTATCTCAAAATATAGCATCAAACGGATACAAAGCATTAAGAGTATCACCCGGCCTCTGCATAACTAGGATACACACAGCCAAACACCAGTAGTTTGATAAACTGAAAGATAAAAGACCGACAATTCGGCAACGATAGGGTCCATGGACCGACACTATGCCTATGTCGAAAGAGATGGTGGACCGATCCGAAGATTATGCTACTACCTATGTTGGGTAAAAACCTCCATAGCCACCTGCTCCAATAGCGTACACACTGCCTTGAACAACGATTGGTACTCTGCTCGTTGTAGCGTACACCACATACGAAGTGAGTGCATACAACGAAAAATAACCTACAAAGGAGAGGCGTTTTTGTCATTGAAAACAACGTCATTTCTACATAGCCAAAGCAACCATAGTAAGGCATACGCTCCCACCCTTATTAGCGTTTCGTACCTATTTGAAATACCGTCTAGCCAATGACTAAAAATATTGGCAACACTTGTGGGCGGATACGAATTTGATGCTATTTGGATGGCTGGCCACGTAGAACGGGCAAATTTACATTGGAAAAAGATGTGTTTAATTGTCTCGACATGAGTACAAAAACCACACTTCTTACTTCCTGACCAGTTGCGTCGTGCGAGGTTGTCTTTTGTTAGCACAACTCCCCCGCGGAGATACCACATGAATATTTTAACTTTAAGTGGTACCTTCGCTTTCCAATTTTTCTTGTTATTACTCACCGGTACCTCAGAATGCGTGAGTGCATGATACATAGTCTACTGTGAAAGACCCAGATGCAGTAAGGTTCCAGTGAAACACATCCCGGCCTTGTGTCAGGTTAATCGAATCCAGACGGGACAAGTGATTATTCCATGACATAAGTCGGGTGCCAATCAAATCACGCATGAGCGAAATATTTGGCGGGGATGAGCTGAGCACTTGCGCAATAGTATTATTCTTATCGCGTGCAATGTTGTATAAGGCTGGGTATTGTTCTCAGAGACTAGCATTGCCTAGCCATATGTCTTCCCAAAACCGAATCTCCGACTCGTCCTTTATCGTGAAAGACCCAAAGCGAAGGAGATGTTTCTTTGCCGCCATTAGGCCAGCCCAAAAGTGTGAGTCTCCAGGTTCCCAATATACATGAGACACCGCCTTTTGGCCTATATACTTGTTGTGCAGCATGGTTTGCCAAACACCATCCTCAGTAAGAAGTTTGAACAACCATTTACTAAGTAGGGCCTCATTCTTGACCTGCAGGTCATGAATACCAAGGCAACTCTGATCTTTCCGCTTACAAACCATGCTTCATTTGGCCAGCCTGTTGGGGATATGACTATCAGGCATGACCCGCCAGGAGGGGCCGGGTCATCCCTATGACGACCCATCTCCATGAAGCCCGAGAGCGTAATCAGAATGGCGGTTCATAGATAGGCTGAATAGAGGGCCCAAGCCCAAAGGTGGCTTAAGGCCCGCGGTTATAAACCGCCATGTATGCATGACTTGTATTGTAAGGCATATGTAATTGGTCTCCGAGCCGGACACGTATATGAGCCGGCCGGGACTCTGTAGACCGCAGGGCGTCGACCCGTGTATATAAGGGGATGAACCAGCGACGGCTTAGGAGAAAAAAACAACATATCGAGAGCCAGGTTTAGCGTATTCGCTCCCCGATCATCGAAACCCTAGCAATACCACCTCAAACTGGATTAGGCCTTTACCTTCAGCGCAAGGGGCCGAACCAGTAGAAAATCCTCGTGTCCTTTGTCCTTTTAACCCCTTTAAGCTAACTTCATTGCGATGGCTCCATGACTAAGTCCTCACACTAGGACATCTGACGTGACAATTCCACGACAGTTGGTGCCCACCGTGGGGCTATGGCACCATGGTTTCAAGTTCTTGGAGGGCAACTTCGAAGGGCTCAAGGGATACGCGGTGGGCCAAATGACCAAGAGTCGTCACGGCAAGATCTACATCGACGATGCAGGCTGGGGCCCCGAGGCCGGCTCAATTGAGTACGAGTACCCGGGTCCCCTTCGGCGGAATTCATGCCTTCATTGGCAAAATCGGCGAACCGGGCCATGAGCCGGACATCTGCACCGACATCATCGAGACGGCTCAGCGTGCGAGACTCGCCCGAGTTCATCCAGCCATGAGGCGTGCCTTCGTGGGATTCATTAACGGTGCGGAATCTGAATCGGTATCTAACGGTGAGACTGTTATCTATTCCGATGGCGACTTATCCACCTGTGAGACCGAGTCATTGTACCAACTGCAAGATGGCCGGCTTGGGGGCTGTTCCGATGGCGACAGTATTCCGGACCCCTACGAGCCGCCGAACCGGGTTGCGATTTTCATGGCGATGCGCGGCGGTCTTTGCACTCATCGATCGCAGAGAGACGATTTCGGGTCGGCGGCGGCGACGGCTGCCGGGCGAGAGGCCTGTCGCGCCGGCCGGCTCGAGCTTTAATCGACCCTCTTGGATAAGTTAACAACATTGTTAACAATGGTAGTTAACCCGGCGGATCAGGATCAGCACAATGCGGCGGTTGCAAAATTGCGTGATGAGATAGCATGGGCTAAGAAGGAACTAAACGCGGAAAACGCGAGGATGGCTGAGGAGCGAGCCGCTTTGGATGCTCAGGCGCAGCGGATTGATCGAGTCGTGCGGCTCATGCTAGATCAGAACGCTACAAATGACGTCATGAGAAGGAGGCATCGGAGTCATCTGCCCCCGGTTTATGAGGCGAGAAATCTCTTCAACACGCCAAGAGCAGGAACCAGTAACCTGGCAGTGGTGAACCGGGTCGAGACACCCGGGACGGGCACGCCGGTTCAGCCACGTGCGACAGACCCGCCTCGTCAGAGCAATAACCCACCGCAGCACGTGCCGAAGCCACCAGGTCATTACTCTAACCCTTTGGATAACATGATCGCTGCAGCGTCACGGCTGGCGGCTCTCCCGGTTGAAGGTGAATCTCCGACGGCGGTTGAAATGCGGAGGGCTAGAGAGCTCCTTCAGACTGCTTTGGTTCAGCAACAGGCTTATTCTTACAGTTGTGACATGATTCATTCCACCCCTCGCCCGAGCCGGAGTTACAGCAGGCATATCGATGAGCCGACTATGTCAAGCAGTGGACGAAACCATAACCCGCCTAGAGGACATAACCCGGCGGGCGGGGGTGCTGAGGCTCAGAACGCAGTGGATCAAGGTAGAGCATGTCGGGAGGCCGAGCTGGCGGCTCAATATGCGGCCCGTCAATTTTCTCCGGCTCGTCCAACAACTTCGATAGAGCCGGGCATGACCTCTAGGAATTTGGGCGTGCCGTGTTTGGTGCCGGCTCTGTGCAATGAGGCCTGGATCGAGAGTTATGAGATGGCCATGGAATTGCTGGATGTTAGCGAAGCTACGTGTGCTAAGTACTTTCCCCTGATGTTGGAAGGAACGACCCGTACTTGGTTTAAAGGGCTCCCCGCCAATTCTATTGGATCATGGGCTGAGCTAAAGGCCCAGTTTATCCAGAACTTTAAAGATACATGCAAGCAGCCCATGTCAATTATGGATTTAGCCTCATGTGTACAAGAAGAAGGTGAGTTGACGACTCATTGGGTGCGCCGGGTCTCAACAAGCCTGCACTCGTCGGATCGCATCAAGGCCGACTCATCGGTCTTAATGTTGGAAAACAACTGCCGTTTCACACCCCTGAAGCAGAAATTGGGACGGCTCAAACGCCACTGCAATGACATGGGGACGCTCACGGCGGCTCTGGTTAAGTATGCTGACTCTGATGGTACCAAGGACTCCGAGTCTGATGACGAAAAGCCGGGGAAGGGAAAGAAGAGCAGTAATACTAAGGGGCAGCAGCATAACCCGGCGAACCAGGGAGGTAACGGTAAGCGCAAGGATGATAATAGTTTTGACTTTGTGGCTAACACCAATGCACAGAATAATGGTCAGCATCGTAAGGGTAAGCCGCCCCCACAGGCTGCAGGATCAGGCATCAATCTTGATCAGCTGTTAAATCAGCCCTGCCCAAGACATGGGACGTGAGAAAGGCCATCTTCGCTGTTGGGGAACGTAGTAATTTCAAAAAAATTCCTACGCACACGCAAGATCATGGTGATGCATAGCAACGAGAGGGGAGAGTATCGTCCATGTACCCTCGTAGACCGCTAAGCGGAAGCATTATGATAACACGGTTGATGTAGTCGTACGTCTTCACAATCGACCGATCCTCAGTACTGAACGTACGGCACCTCCGCGTTCAGCACACGTTCAGTTCGATGACGTCCCACGAACTCACGATCCAGTAGGGCTTGAGGGAGAGTTTCGTCAGCACGACGATGTGGTGACGATGTTGTTGAAGCTACCGACGCAGGGCTTCGCCTAAGCACCGCTACGATATGACCGAGGCGGATTATGGTGGAGGGGGCACCGCACACGGCTAAGAGATCAACGGATCAATTGTTGTGTCTATGGGGTGCCCCCCTGCCCCCACGTATAAAGGAGCAAGGGGGAGGCGGCCGGCCAAGGAGGAGGGCGCGCCAAGGGGGGAGTCCTACTCCCACCGGGAGTAGGACTCCTCCTTTCCTAGTAGGAGTAGGAGAAGGGGGAAGGAGGAGGTGGAGAGAAGGAAGGAGAGGGGGGGGGGGGCGCCGCCCCTTCCCTTGTCCAATTCGGACTGGGGCAAGGGGGGCCGCGCGCCACCTCCTGGCTGCCCTCTCTCTTCTCCACTAAGGCCCAATAGGCCCATTACATCCCCCGGGGGGTTCCGGTAACCCCCCGGTACCCCGGTAAAATCCCGATTTCACCCGAAACTCTTTCGATGTCCAAATGTAGGCTTCCAATATATCAATCTTTATGTCTCGACCATTTCGAGACTCCTCATCATGTCCGTGATCATATCCGGGACTCCGAACTTCCTTCGGTACATCAAAACATATAAACTCATAATACCGATCGTCATAGAACTTTAAGCGTGCGGACCCTACGGGTTCGAGAACTATATAGACATGACCGAGACACGTCTCCGGTCAATAACCAATAGCGGAACCTGGATGCTTATATTGGTTCCTACATATTCTACGAAGATCTTTATCGGTCAAACCGCATAACAACATACATTGTTCCCTTTGTCATCTATATGTTACTTGCCCGAGATTCGATCGTCGGTATCTTAATACCTAGCTCAATCTCGTTACTGGCAAGTTTCTTTACTCGTTATTTAGTGCATCATCTCGCAACTAACTCATTAGTCACATTTCTTGCAAGGCTTATAGTGATGTGCATTACCGAGAGGGCCCCGAGATACCTCTCCGACAATCAGAGTGACAAATCCTATTCTCGATCTATGCCAACTCAACAAGTACCATCGGAGACACCTGTAGAGCACCTTTATAATCACCCAGTTACGTTGTGATGTTTGGTAGCACACAAAGTGTTCCTCCGGTAATCGGGAGTTGCATAATCTCATAGTCATAGGAACACGTATAAGTCATGAATAAAGCAATAGCAGTAAACTAAACGATCAAGTGCTAAGCTAACGGAATGGGTCAAGTCAATCACATCATTCTCCTAATGATGTGATCCCGTTAATCAAATGACAACTCATGTCCATGGCTAGGAAACTCAACCATCTTTGATCAACGAGCTAGTCAAGTAGAGGCATACTAGTGACACTATGTTTGTCTATGTATTGACACATGTATTATGTTTCCGGTTAATACAATTCTAGCATGAGTAATAAACATTTATCATGATATGAGGAAATAAATAATAACTTTATTATTGCCTCTAGGGCATATTTCCTTCATTCGCACCTCTGGAAGGATTGCTTCATTATGAAGGAGTTCAAAAATTCGAATTTTTACCAAGACGGTCATGGACCGGCTAGCGGTTCAGGATCCGGCTTCCAGGGACCGGGTTACAGCGGTGGCGGCTCTAATTCCGAATTTCAAGGAAATCAAGGCAATCATGGCAACCAAGGTGGTTACAATCAACAGAATAACCAGGGGAATCAACAACAGCAACAATCTGGTTATCAGAGCAACCCAAAACAGTTGAATAGTGGACAATATCATGTCTTTACCACTAGCTTATGTAAGCGTGACCAGAAGCTTCATAAGAGGGCAGTCAATGCCGTTGAGCCGGTGGTTCCCCGTTACTTGCGCTGGTCTGAGCAGCCCATTGTATGGAGCCGGGAGGATCACCCGCCCTGGGTTGACAATCCGGGCCACTTGGCTTTGGTAGTCGCACCTCAGGTCGGAGGATATAAGTTCACCAAGGTACTCATGGATGGAGGGAGCAGCATCAATATCCTTTATTATGAAACCTTCTGCCGCATGGGGTTGACTGATTAAAACCTTAAGCCGTCCAACACCGTTTTCCATGGCGTGGTGCCTGGTAAGTCGGCTTATTCGGTTGGTAAGATAGCTCTGGAGGTTGCTTTTGGAGATGATCATGACTCTAGGTCGGAGACATTGACCTTTGAAGTGGTTAAAATCCACAGCCCATATCACGCTCTGTTTGGACGGCCGGCTTACGCCAAGTTCATGGCGCGGCCTTGTTATGTATATCTGCAACTCAAGATGTCGGGTCACAAGGGAACCATCACGGTGCATGGGAGTTAGAGGATAGCCTTGGAGTGTGAGGAATGAGACGCTGCTTATGCTGAGTCTGCTTGTGCGACGAAGGGCTGAAATTTTATAAGGATAATGTTGACCCGGCAGACATGACGTCTCTAAAGAAGCCAACCACAGAGCAGGATCCTTCGCTCAAATTTAAGTCGGCAGATGATACTAAGATGGTTGATTTTGTTCCTGGCGATTCATCGAAACAGTTCAGTATCAGTGCCAATCTAGATCCGAAATAGGAAAGCGCGCTCATCGAGTTCATCCGTGAGAACCGGGACATCTTTGCATGGAAACCTTCAGACATGCCGGGTGTACCGAGAGAACTCGCTGAGCACACTCTTAATATTGATCCAAAGTTTAAGCCGGTCAAATAGTTTCTTCGCTGATTCAACGAGGAGAGGCAGAAGGCCATTCGAGAGGAAGTGGCCCAGCTCTTGGCAGCTGGGTTTATTGTTGAAGTTTTCCATCCTGAATGGTTGGCTAACCCGGTGTTGGTACTCAAGAAGAATGGCACTTGGCGGATGTGTGTGGATTACACGGACTTGAACAAGGCTTGTCCGGCTAATCCGTTTGCTTTCCCTCATATTGATCAAATCATTGATGCTACGGCGGGTTGTGAGCGTCTGAGTTTTTTGGATGATTATTCTGGTTATCATCAGATCAAGATGTCAGTTAAGGACCAGGTGAAAACAACTTTCATTACTTCGTTTGGAGCCTTCTGCTATGTGTCTATGCCTTTTGGGCTCAAGAGTGCCGATGCGACTTATCAGTGGTGTGTGCAAAATTTCCTTCACAATCAGATTGGGCGCAATGTTCATGCTTATGCCGATGACATTGTGGTGAAGTCAAGGAAGAAGGAGGCCCTGATTGATGATTTGAAGGAGACATTTGATAATCTCCGGGTCTACAAGATGATGCTTAATCCGGCTAAATGTGTATTTGGTGTGCATGCAGGCAAGCTCTTGGGTTTTTTTGGTTTCTAACAGAGGCATTGAAACTAACCCAGAGAAAATCAAAGCTATCACTTCTTTGGCTAAGCCGGCGTGCATTAATGATGTTCATCGCTTGGCGGGTCGTATTGCCGCTTTGAGCCGGTTCATAAGCCGACTGAGTGAGAAGGCTATCCCCCTCTATCAAATGATGAAGAAGACATATCATTTTTTTGGAGTGATGCTGCTAACCAAGCATTTGAGGATCTAAAGAAGCAATTGGCTGAGCCGCCCGTGCTTGCTGCCCCTGTTGATAAGGAGCCATTATTGTTGTATGTGGATGCTAATAGCCGGGCCATCAGTGTGGCCATCGTGGTAGAAAGGAAGGAGGCAGGCAAGGAGTATCCGGTTCAGTGACCGGTTTATTATATCAGTGAGGTGCTCATTGAGTCCAAACAAAGGTACCCACATTGGCAGAAGCTTGTGTATGGGGTCTTCATGGCAAGCCAGAAGCTTAAGCAATATTTTCAGGGTCATCCCATCACTGTGGTTAGTTCTGCTCCTTTGGGGGATATCATCCAAAACAGGGAAGCAACTGGCCAGGTTGCTAAGTGGGCCATTGAGCTTGGACCACACAGGCTACAATATGTGCCTCGTATGTCTATCAAGTCTCAAGCGCTTGTGGATTTCATCAATGACTGGACAGAGTTGCAGGCACCAGAGGAAAAGCCGGATAGCACGTATTGGACTATTCACTTTGACGGGTCTAGGCAACTGGAGGGCTCGGGGGCTGGAGTTGTCTTGACTTCCCCATGAGGTGATAAATTTTCCTATGTCCTTTAATGTTCCCTTGTACTAACAATGCAACCGAGTATGAGGCCCTGCTCCATGGTCTTCGGATGGCTAAGGAGATGAATTTAAGTCGGGTGAGATGCTTTGGTGATTTAGATCTGGTGGCCCAACATATCTCTGGTACTTGGGATTCCAAGGATCCGCTTATGGCGGCTTATCATCGAGAGGTCGATGCCATTGCAGGTCACTTCAAGGGTTACCAGGTTGAACATATCGATCGAAGGAAGAATGAGGCGGCCGATAATTTAAGCTGGCTAGGCTCTCAGCGTAAGCCAGTGCCACCAAACACGTTCCTGGATGTTCTACTCAATCCTTCGGTCAAATTGCCTACGGAAGAGGACCTTGCTATTCCTGACCCGAAAGCACAATTGGTGGCAGCTCTTCATGTTAGTCCTGATTGGACAGTGCCCTATTTGGCTTACATGACCCGGGTGAGTTACCTGAAGACGAAATCTTGGCCAGGCAAATAGCCCGACGGTCTAAGTCAATGACAATAGTCAATGGGGAGTTGCACCATTGCAGTGTTACAGGAGCGTTTCAGCGTTGCATTTCTCCTGAAGAAAGCTGTGAGATTCTGCGTGAGATCCACGAAGGAGATTGTGGTCATCATGCCGGCTCTAAATCCCTGGTGGCCAAGGCTTTTCGTCACGGGTTTTATTGGCTAACGGCTCATGCTGATGCTGAGGAATTGGTCAAAAGATATGACAGTTGCCAGAAGTTTTCACGTCGAGCTCATGTTCTGGCTCAGGAGCTGAGGATGATCCCAGTCACTTGTCCGTTTGCAACATGGGGGCTTGACATGGTTGGACCTTTCAAGAGGTCCAAGGATAAGAAGACCCATCTCTTGGTGGCGGTTGATAAGTTCAGTAAGTGGGTCGAGGAAGAGCCGGTCAGCAAGTGTGAAGCAGCCACGACGGTTCAGTTCATGAAGAAGGTGATCTTCCGTTTTGGTTTTCCACACAACATTATAACAGATAATGGAACTAATCTCTCCAAGGGTGCTATGAAAGAATTTTGTCAACGTGAGCATATCCAGCTTGATGTATCATCAGTGGCTCACCCCCAGTCTAATGGCCAAGCGGAAGAGGCAATCAAGAGATCTTGAGAGGCATCAAGCCCCAGCTTATGGTTCCTTTACAACGAACGCCGGGTTGTTGGGTGGAGGAGTTACCTTCTGTGTTATGGAGCATTAATACTACCCCAACAGGTCTACAGGTTATACACCTTTTTTCATGGTCTACGGAGCAGAGGCGGTTCACCCTAGTGACATCTGTCACGACTCACCTCGTGTGGCGGCTTATGTTGAAGC
This sequence comes from Aegilops longissima, assembly GCA_021605205.1. NCBI lineage: Eukaryota > Viridiplantae > Streptophyta > Magnoliopsida > Poales > Poaceae > Aegilops > Aegilops longissima. The sequence continues at coordinate 490,850,947 of CM038679.1, read as the reverse complement.
TGACAATGTAAAAGCACGCTAGGAAGCACTTGACCTGTTAGATGAGGAGCGTGACATCGCAGCGGCTCGTTCAGCGATTTACCAGCAAGATCTGCGTCGTTACCACAACCGCCGGGTTAAAACCAGAACTTTCCAAGAAGGCGATCTAGTGCTCCGACTCATCTAGGATCAGACTGATATGCACAAGTTATCCCCACCTTGGGAAGGACCCTTTGTGGTCAGCAAGAATCTGAACAACGGGTCATACTACCTTACCGATGTTCGAGAGCACAAAGACTCACGTAAGTCGGAGGAGGAGACCCATCGGCCTTCGAATATTGCTCACCTTCGGCCTTATTACACTTGAGCCATCGACTCTTCTGATGTACATATTATAATAATGTATATATTATGACCAATATAATAAAGTCGGCATGCCTGTCAAAGCAGGGCCTCTGTCATTTTCTCTTTAAATCATGAGTTTTTGGTCACTTGGGGGCTTCTGCTTTATAGAGCAAAGTTATGATTACCCTTTGATCCGGCTTATAGGCCACAAAAAAAACTTGGGGGCTGGCTACCTAGGTTAAAGGGACCAAAGAAAGACTGTTGCAAAAATGCAACTCAAACATAGGTGCCCATTGAGCATAGCTCAGAAATATTGCTTGGGGGCTCTTTTGTTCTAAAGAACAAGAGTTGCTATAACCCTTGTGATACGCTTAAAAGCCAGGCTTGGAAGCCAGGTATATTCACCTAAACCCCGGGTTATCCTGCATGTATGCCAGATGCTTCTCCATGAGGTAATCCTGATTGACCCTGAAAGGATCGATATGGTTGACTAGAGGGGGGGGGGGTGAATAGGCAACTAACAATTTTTAAGCTTTTCTTTACCAATTTAAACTTTGCGATAATAAAGCTTGTCTAGATGTGCAACTAGGTGAACAACCTATATGATGCAATCAACACAAGCACAAGAGCAAGCAAAGATAGAAACACAAATAAGCTTGCACAAGTAAAGGGATAGGATAACCAAGAGTGGAGCCGGTGGAGGCAGTATGTGTTACGAAGTTCCTTCCTTTTGAGGGAAATGCGCCTCCGTTAGAGCGGTGTGGAGGCACAATGCTCCCAAGAAGCCACTAGGGCCACCGTAATCTCCTCACGCCCTCGCACAATGCAAGAGTCGTGATTCCACTATTGGTGCCCTTGAAGGGCAACCGAACCTTTACAAACAAGGTTGGGGCAATCTCCACAACAATTGGAGGCTCCCAACGACACCACGAAGCTTCACCACAATGGAATATGGCTCCACGGTGACCTCAACCGTCTAGGGTGCTCAAACACCCAAGAGTAACAAGATCCGCAAGGGATAAGTGGGGAATCAAATGTCTCTTGGTGGAAGTGTAGATCGGGCCCTTGTCACCCAATCCCGAGCAAATCAACAAGTTTGATTGGCTAGGAGAGAGATCGGCCAAAATGGAGCTTGGAGCAACAATGGAGCTTAGAGATGGAAGAGGTGGTCAACTAGAGGTAGGAGACCGCCTTTTATACTCGTGGAAAAGATCCAACCGTTATCCTCTAGTTCAGCTCGCGACACGCGGTACTACCGCTCGAAGCGGCGGTACTACCCTGTGACCCGCTGCGTACTACCGTGGAGGACCACGGTACTACCGCAGCAGCAGCAGGCCGGGGATCGGCTCGACCGAGCGCGAGTACTACCGCTTCATGGCGGTACTACCGCACACCCTTGCGGTACTACCGCAAGGCAAGTAAGCCACAGCCCTCTAAGAGCGCGGATGAAATAAACTACATCCGTGCCTACTTCCGCTGAAAAAGAAAGTCACGAAAACCCGACGCGGTACTACAGCGACGAGTCTTGACACTACCGTGGAGGCGCGGATGTAAAAATTACATCCGCTCCTACTACATGCAATAACGGTACTGGGCATGAGGGCCACGGTACTACGGCTCCAAGAGAGCGGTACTACCGTGTCCACCCGCGGTACTACCGCGCAAGACGTGCGGTACTACCGTGTGGGCGCGGATGTAAAAAATTACATCCGCACCTACTACCATACCGGAGTAGCACTAGGCCTGGGAGTTGCGGTACTAAGGCTCCAGGGGAGCGGTACTACCGTGACCCCCAGCGGTACTACCGCTGGTGCTTGCGGTACTACCGCTCCCTAGAGCAGTACTACCGCAAGAACAGCAGTAGCCGTCGGATTTATGCACAGCTATGACAACGGGAAGATGCTCCAAAGTGCAAGGAAAGGAAGGACAAGTGTACGTGTTGATTTCACCCAAACCTTTCCGACGCGGACCCCCTCTTAATAGTACGGCTCTCCTACGAGTCAAATCCACCAAAGAGAAACGCAGAACGACGCCTCTTCAATAGTCTCCAAGGGGCACCGAATCGTCTCGTGCCTAGTGATGAAGCATCTGAGAAACTCAAGGCATACGATTAGTCCGCAAAAGTATCGTCATCAATCACCAAAACACCTAAGGGATAAATATGCCCTTACAATCTCCCCCTTTTTGGTGGATTGATGACAATACGGGATTTGCACAAAGTTACGATAATATTGAGCAAGGGCAAACCCCTCCTCTCCAAAATATAGACGGGCTCCCCCTAGATGTGTCCACTCTGGATGAATGCTTTGGACTACATAGCACACATACTAGGATCACCACTCCCCCTATATTTTAGAGACAAAGGCACGAAGATTACCATCTAAGCAACACATAGCACAATATAACACAAGCTCGCTAAGATAGATAGAGTGCATATGTCTTACACCATATGAAGGAAAAGCAACTAAAACGAGGTTCAAACGAAGTTCAACCGAGAAAGCAATAAACACACCAAACACGAACACGACACACGACTCGCAAATCCCTACACTCTCTCCCCTTTGGCATCGAGGCGCCAAAAGGCAGAGAGGACACCTACCTGGCGGTGGCTCAAGCAGCAGGGAACTCATCCCAACCCTCTCCGTCGGACTCCTCGGCGGGGATGGACTCCTCGACGTCCTCCTCAGAATCAGTCCACTTGTAGCCTTGCTTCTCCATCCACTCGGCCTCTGGAGTGATGCGCTCCTCAGACCCGCCGGACACATCCTCACCATATAACTGCAAGATCTTCTTGTTCCGGCGACGACTCTCCTTGGATGCCACGTGAGTCTTGTACTGCCCCTTGGCTTGCATGCAGAAAAGAGTCTTCATCTTGTCCTTCAGCTTCTTGGCCCATGAAGGCATAGAGGAGGTCTGGGAAGGCCTAGCAGCATGGCCCTCAACAACATTCTCGGCGCCAAACATCCTCCTCATCGCAGCAGCCCTAGCAGCAGGCGCCTCGACGCAGTAGTAGTGTTGGCCCAGTTGGGTTTGACACGCAGACAGATGGGATCATGGCGAATCCGATCGAGGGCAAGGAACTCCTCACCAGGAACATCTTCTCCCAAGTCTTGAGATCGTGAGAAGCAGATGGGGCCCATAGATAGGCACTGCGGTTGAACACCGAAACCGAAGCTCACACCACATGATGTGTGAGACATCAAGTGGCTGAGTCTGAGACAAACGAGCCTCCTCGCAGATGAGCATCATATCCACCATATAGGCATGAACCTTGTCCTTGTCACCAATGCGAGGGAACAATGAGTTGCGGAAGATGCGATACATGATATCCAGAAAAGAGTTGAGCACCAACCCTATCTTGCCACTTGGGAGCGTCTTCTCAACATAGTATGGTGCAAGCTTGTCCTTGTTGGCAGAATCAGAGTTGGCATGGGGGCGAACACCCACGGGAGTGTCGAGCCCGTCATCAGGTACCTGGAGCAAATCCATGAACTCCTTCCAGGTAGCAGTCAGCTTACGACCATTGGACATCCATGTCATCCTCCTCTCTTCATCAGTGTGAAATTATACTGAGGCAAAGAACTGACAGATAAGCTCAGGGTCATAGTCAAGGTGAAAGGATATCACATGCTCAATGCCAAACTGCTCCACCAAGTCCAGAGCCTCTCCAAAGTAGGCACGGAACTTGTCCTTCCTCAAGTGATGCATGTCAATCCATTTCACATCCACATAGGTATTCTGCTTGTTCTTGATGACATCCGGATAGATGTTGGTTTGTTGCTTGTTCCAAAACAGCTCACAACCCCTGACAGAGGAACGAGGGGTCACGTACGGGTGAAGCTGCCTGAGACGGACGTAGTCAGATTGTGGCATCTCATCCATGCCCTTGGCGGGCTCCTTGTACTTGCTAGCTGAAGTCTTGACATTGCGCTTGGGGGCAGAGGAGCCCTCTGGTGCGTCACCTGGGTTGCGCAGACGCTTGGAGCCAGTGTCACGATTTGGGATTGGGCAATGAGAGCCACCACCGAGACACACATGCAAAACACCAACGAAGCGAAGAGGATCAATGCAAAGACCACAGCAAAGCACACGAAACACATAGGAAATATCGTGAAGGTTGGCCAGCGATAGATGTGAGCCACGGTAGTCTTGCCGATTACTGCGGTACTAAAATATTAGTACTGCTCCAAGTCGCGGTAGTACCGTGCGAGGTCACGGTAGTACCGTGGTTGGAGCAGTAGTAAAATTTTAGTGCCGCAGTGTGCGCGGTAGTACCGTGCAAGCGGTAGTACCGCGCCCGACGGCCGGTAGTACCGCATCGCGTCAGATCCAAACGATAGTTCGAATCTGAAAAGACCCGCGAAACAATGGTAGTGCTACGGTGATCAAATCTAGCGCAAGACAACAAAACAAGTATAATTCCTACGCAAAGCTACTCTCCTTCATCCTATTATTGCAAAGAGAAAGCCTACGAATCTCTAGAACACACAAGTCTCCCCCAACAACCTAGAGGCAAAGAACTCAATAAAACGAGGAAAGATTGGGGAAAAACCTGGGTCCATAGCAAGAGCACGTGGTGGGGAAGGATCCCACCAGACGGAATCATGGGAGGGCAGCTGGAGAAGGAGATCCGGTGACGAACGCCGGCTCCTATCTTGAGCGTGAGAGAGAGAGAGAGAGAGAGAGAGAGACGACGTGGGAGGAACTGCGAATGGGTATGGGGGAGTTAGAACTCCCCCTGCCCGTCCTTATCCCCACGCGCCCAAGTCGGCGCGGTAGTACCGCAAGTCATCGCGGTAGTACTGCTCGGGCGGAAGTACCGCACCGAAGCGGTAGTACCGCTCACCAGCGGCGATAAAAATTACTGCCGCGTGGGGGCGGTAGTACCGTGCTCCCACACGCGGTAGTACCGTGGGTGGCCGTGGTAGTACCGTAGCCGGCCGCGGTAGTACCGTGAGCTCAAGACACCGCCGGTTTCAACACAAGAGAAAGGTCTTTGCACGGAAAATTTTCACACAAAAGAAGCCACAAGCACACGCACAAACCAGAGGCAGAAAGACAACAAGAGAACACCAAGCGACACAACCTCTCAAAAGGAGAGGGTGGTGGCCGAAGCCACCTATGTTTGAGTTAGATGGTATGGCACCGCGAAGAATTATCCTTGGGCCCATGACCAAAACTCGTCTTTGAAGCACAAGTACCATAAAAAATGGCTAATGTGAAAGAGTTGATCTATTTATGCATGATAGGGGGGAGGGAGAGTTCATTGAGAAAACAACACTCCCCTTATGTCCATGCCTACACCTAAACTAGACAACAAGTTGAGTGTGGTGGGGGGTGCACGGGTTCAAGTCACATTGCTCAAATCAATGATATTTAGCTCATGCCTTAACTCGCGAAATCTTGCTTCATCCAAGGGCTTTGTGAAAATATCTGCAAGGTTATCATGAGTGTTGACATACTTGAGCTCGATCTCCCCTCGCCTAATGTGATCCCGGATGAAGTGATACCGAATCTCAATGTGCTTCGTCTTGAAGTGTTGCACCGGGTTGAGAGAAATCTTGATGGCACTTTCATTATCACACCAAAGAGGCACTTTGTCACAGATGACACAGTACTCCTTTAAAGTTTGCCTCATCCATAGGAGTTGAGCACAACAACTACCGGCCGCCACATATTCCGCTTCGGTGGACGAGAGAGACACACAACTTTGCTTCTTGAAAGACCAACTTACCAAAGAGCAACCAAGAAATTGGCACCCTCCGGAAGTGGACTTCCTATCCACTTTGTCTCCGTCGGAATCGAAGTAAATCCTTCAAGCTTGAAGTTTGCCCTCTTGGGTACCATAAGCCAAAGTTTGGGGTATGAGCCAAATATCGAAAGATTCGCTTGACCGCCACATAGTGGCTTTCCTTGATCTTGACTTGAAACCGTGCACACATTCCCACACTCAACATGATATCCGGTCTAGATGCACAAAGGTAAAGCAAGGAGCCAATCATGGAGCGATATACCTTTTGATCCACCGCTTTACCATTGGGATCAATGTCAAGTTGGCACTTGGTAGGCATTGGTGTAGTAGCCGGCTTGACATCACTTAGCTTGAATCTTTTGAGCATGTCTTGAGTGTATTTGGCTTGGTTGATGAAGGTTCCTTCTCTTCTTTGTTTGATATCGAAACCAAGGAAGAACTTCAACTCTCCCATAGAAGACATCTTGAACTTGGAGGTCATGAGAGCGGCAAATTCCTCATTGAAAGCTTCGTTAGGGAACCAAAGATAATATCATCAACATATAGTTGGCATACAAACAACTCCCCATTGACCTTCTTAGAAAAAGAGTGGGATCGATTTGCCCCACTTCAAATCCACGATCTTGTAACAACTCGGTAAGGTGGTCATACCACGCACGTGGGGGCTTGTTTAAGGCCATAGAGTGCCTTATCGAGTTGATACACATGATCCGGGAAGTAGGGGTCCTCGAACCCGGGGTTGCTTGACATAGACCAACTCATTAATAGGACCATTAAGAAAAGCACTTTTCACATCCATTTGTTGCAACTTAAAGTTGTGATGGGCAGCATAAGCAATCAACAAGCGAATGGATTCAAGGCGAGCAACGGAGCAAAGGTTTCACCGTAGTCGATACCCTCAACTTGGGAGTAGCCTTGTGCTACCAATCTTGCCTTGTTGCGAATGATGTTCCCATGAGCATCTTGCTTGTTCTTGAAGATCCACTTGGTTCCAATGACGTTGTGGTTCCCCGATGGCCTTGGCACCAATCTCCACACCTTGTTGTACTCGAAATTGTTGAGTTCTTCATGCATGGCATTGAGCCAATCCGAGTCTTCGAGCGCCTCATAGACCTTTTGGGGTTCAACCGTCGGGGAAGCTGCTCGTGTCCCACGAACACCTATGGGACCTGGTGGACCGAGTCCCTTTTGGTTCGGTGGGGGCGGAGATTGCACAAAGAGCAGATCGAGGCGGTGCACACGAGCAGTTTACCCAGCTTCGGAGCTCTCCGGAGAGATAATACTCCTACTGCTGCTTGGTTGATTGTATTGTGTTCTTGCTAGGGAGCAATGGGAGCTACAAAACCTAGCTTGAGTGAGTGTAGTCTCGAATGAGTCGAATGAACCGAACCCTTTTTACCTTGCACATGGGCCTCCTTTTATAGGTTCAAAGGGGTCACCACAGGTGGCAATATAGATGAGGGTACAAATGGAAAAACAGTAGTTGGTACACCGACTTGTACAGTGTACTCTACCTAACTCTGACGGCAAGGGACAAGAGTAATAAATACCCGTCCCTGTCGCCTAAACAGTGCAACAGGGACCGTCAAGTGCACCACCGTTTGCCACGATGGTAAGCTTGTCAGCGCCGCTTATCGCTGCTCCCCGCTGGCTGCACAGCCTCTTGACACGTACGCCTGGAATGGCCCCATGGCGACACGTTGGTAGATGAGCTGGAGCGGAGATGAAGAGAGGTTGTCTGCCGCGGCTGAATCCTTGTCGCGCTCGGTAGCTCGTCGCTCACCGAGCCTTCTCGGCAAGCTCCTCTTGCCGGGGTATTGTTCCCTTCGTGCCTTGAGTGGCCATCCCGGCAAGCTCCTCTTGCCGGGGCCTTGAATATTTTGTTCTTGAACGGCTCCGAAGGAGCCACGGAGGACCTTGGCGGTCACCAGGCAAGCCTTGCCGCGGGGTGCTGCAACTGCCCGTGCACGAGTTAGGGATACTAGGGTACCCCTACTCTAGTACACCGATAGGAGCCCCCGGGCCTGGGCCACACACGGCGCCGAGCTCATGGGCCAGCCCAAAGCGATTCTGCACGGGCACGCGCTAGATCACGCCGTTTCGCCCGGACCCACCACGCCCCCATTTAACAACACACGCCGAACGTGGCGTCGTGGGAGAGATCGTGGGGGCTTTCTTTAATTGGAAAAGCGGAACGTCCGCCCCCTCTCCCTCCTTATAAACAGAGGAATCGGGGGCAGGACGCCCCACCTCGCCATTGCTGTCACATCTCAAAACCACCTTCGCCTTCTTCTTCTCTGGTCGAAGAGAGCAACGCCCGCTCCCATCGCCACCAGTGCCATCAACGCCGCGGCCTCCTCCACCGCCCCGCCATGGCTCGAAAGGCAACAAGGGAAGGGCGTGAAGTCGGCCGAGGCGCAGCGTCGCATGGCGCTGCGCAAGGAGCGGCCCTCTTCGATCCCTAGCTCGACGCAAAGGAGCTGCGGAGGGTACTACCTCTTACGGTCGACGGAGACGCGGGCGCACCAGCAAGACGAGGGTGATCTCCGCCGCCGCATCCGAGAAGGTTTCTGTCGGGTATCCCTTCTTCGCGCTCTTCTTCTATTGCGGGCTCTGCCCGCCCTTTTCCGAATTCTTCTGCGATGTTATGAATACCTACGGGTTTAGCCTCCTTGATTTCACCCCCAACACCGTTCTGACCATGGCGGTTTTCGCACACCTCTGCGAGAACTTTGTCGGAGTCCACCCAAATGTAGCCCTTTTCCGCCACTTCTTCATGCCCCGCGTCGAGAGAGGAGAGCCACTTGCCGGAGGAATTGCTTGGATCTCCAGGATCGGCAAGAAATAATCCTATCTTGAAGGAGAGCTCCGCAGCCCTTTACTGCCCAGCGCCAAACTCCCATAGTGCGCGGCAAGATTGGAGCAACTTGGCGCCGGAGGATGCTAGGTTGAAGATAGTCTGTGACCGGATCTTGCGCCTCAGCTTGCGAGACTCACCGTAGGGCTAGCAGTTGGCGAGATTTCTTCGCCGCCAAGATCGCTTCCCTTGCAAGAGAGGAGGAGGCTCGCTTGGGAGTTCCAAACCCGCAGATATCATGAGGTTGCGCCGGGCCTCAATTGAACTTCACTGCCTTGGAGTTGGGGCAATGCTGCTGGAGTTGTTCAAGCATGACCCCGATCACCCCGAGTGGTTTATGTTGCCGAGGGGGGGTCGTTCCTTTGTGCAACAATTCTTCTCTTGACCGCATCCGCGCCATGATGCCCTTGTGCGATTCTCATGGAATCGTTCCAACCTGGCAAGAGCCTTCCGACGACATCGTGCGGCAGTTCTTCGACAGCTTGGAAGAAGTGCCGATCCGCGCCGACGAGCAGAGGTGGCTCACCCGCGACACCACCGAGCAAGAGATGGCGCGCATTGCCACAAGGTTGAGGAGGCGGCAGCAGCGCTGCTGCCGGGCGTGTTTGGGTTCACCGTGGAGGCAGAGGCAGCCGAGGCGGCGAGCCTTGCCGATCGAGAGGAGTTTGCCGGCGAGGAGGAGCAGGCCGAGCCCGATGCTGAGCCGAACGAGCCTGCCGGGGACGCCTCCCCTCCACCCTCATATAACTTGTCGCGGAGGAGCCCGCAGCTCCACCAAGAAGGCGCCCGCAAGACCGGGAAGTGGCGGGCGGCAGACGGCCAACAACAGCCGCCGCGCAGCGACGCGCTTCCACTGCTGCAAGCTCCGCTGTTGCTGGAGCGCTCACGCCGCCACAACAACTCGAGCGGGGCCTTCTGGAACCACGGCTCCCGCACCCGCCAAGCGTCCGAGGGAGTCTTGTAACGCCCTCGATGCGGCTATATCTCCCACGTGTCGAAGCACGACTTAGAGGCATAACCGCATTGAAAGCAATGTCGCAAGTGAGGTAATCTTCACACAACCCATGTAATACATAAGGGAAAGAGATACATAGCTGGCTTACACTCGCCACTTCACACGATACATGAGTAAAACATTACATCATACAGATACAATCAAGGTCCGACTACGGAACCAAAATAAAAGAAGACTACCCCAAATGCTACACAGATCCTCGATCGTCCCCAACTGGCTCCACTATCGATCAACTCAAACGAAATAACACAATGAACAAGATCTTCATCAAGCTCCTCCTTGAGCTCGGGTGCGCCACCTGCACGGTTTCATCGGCACCGCAAACTGGTTTTGAAGTATCTCGTGAGTCACGGGACTCAACAATCTCACACAGCGAGATCAAGACTATTTAAGCTTAAAGGTAGGACAGGGTAGTGAGGTGGAGCTGCAGCAGTTTAATCGGGCATATATGGTGGCTACATACGCAAATTTAGAGCGAGAAGAGAAGGCAAAGCACGGTCGAACAACTATGATCAAGAAGTGATCCTAGAACAACCTACGTCAAGCATAACTCCAACACCGTGTTCACTTCCCGGACCGCCGAGAAGAGACCATCACGGTTACACACGCCGCTGGTGTATTTTAATTAAGGTCAACTTCGGTTTTCTACAACCGACATTAACAAATTCCCATCTGCCTCATAAACCGCGGGCACGGCTTTGAAAGATAATACCCTGCAGGGTGTCCCAACTTAGCCCATTATAAGCTCTCACGGTCAACGAAGGATATTCCTTCTCTGGGAAGACCCGATCAGTCTCGGAATCCGGACTACAAGACATTTCGACAAAGAATAAAACAAGACCAGCAAAGCCGCCCGGATGTGCCGACAAATCTCGATAGGAGCTGCACATATCTCGGTCTCGTGGCACACCGGATGAACACTACGACGGCAACCGACGATACCCCAAGTTGCCTCGGGGCGACACCGCAAGTGGCTCTAGTTTGGACCAGCACTCGGAGGAGAACTGGCCTGGGGGTTAAAATAAAGATGACCCTTGAGTCTGCAGAACCCAAGGGAAAAAGGCTTAGGTGGCAAATGGTAAAACCAAGGTTGGGCCTTTTGGAGGAGTCTTATTCAAAGCGAACTGTCAAGGGGTCCCATAAATCACCCAACCGTGTAAGGAACGCAAAATCCGGGAACATAACACCGGTATGACGGAAACTAGGGCGGCAAGAGTGGAACAAAACACCAGGCATAAGGCCGAGCCTTCCACCCTTTACCAAGTATATAGATGCATTAATTAAATAAGATATATTGTGATATCCCAATAAGTAAACATGTTCCAACAAGGAACAACATCTCCATGTTCCAACAAGGAACAAACTTCATCTTCACCTGCAACTAACAACGCTATAAGAGGGGCTGAGCAAAGCGGTAACATAGCCAAACAACGGTTTGCTAGGAAAGGATGGTTAGGGGCTGACATGGCAAAATGGGTGGCATGATATAGCAGGTGGTAGGCATCGTAGCATAGGCATAGCAAAAGAGCGAGCAACTAGCAAGCAAAGATAGAAGTAATTTCGAGGGTATGGTCATCTTGCCTGAAATCCCGCAAGGAAGAAGAACGAGTCCACGAAGAAGACAAACGGACGTAGTCGAACGAATCCTCACAACTCCGGAACGAAACCGAAGCTAACAAGAGAAGCAACCCGGAAAGAAACAAACAACAACATAGTAAACACACAATCATAAACATGGCATGATGCACAAGCGAGTATGATGCATGTCCGGTTTAATGAGGCTTGGCATGACAATATGCACAAACAACACTACAAGTTAAGTGGAGCTCAATATGCAACGGGTTGCATATTGACAAAACACCACATCACTTATTTAGTTCTCTCCCGAATAGGTACCCAACAATATTAAATGTTGATTAAACATGGCAAGAGGTGAAGCATGATGAAACTACCTATCTAGGCAAGTTTAAATGAGGCCGGAAACAACAACAACAATTCCGGAAAAATCCTCATATGCATATTTCGAATTAGGTACTGATCTGCCCTAAACACAATTTTAATGTTGTTAAACATGCAAAGTAATGCTACCATGTTAATCTATGCATTTTTCTACCCCATTTACATATATAATTTATTTAAATCCGAGTTACGGTTATTAAGTTATGAAATAAATCATTTTAGCATGGCATTTAAGCAAATTAATGCAAACAACAATTATAAACATTTGAATGTTGTTATCATGATGCGGATGACATGTGCAAGTTTTATGCAATTTTATGAAAATGTTGACAAGAGCATGTTATGAAGCATTGTGTCACCGTGGTGGAAGAAAGGGGTGCCATGGCAACAAATCCGAAAATGATGCCACGTCAACATTTCGGTTCCGGTAGCTCACGGAGATACCGGTGCAAAAGAAGTGGGCGTGTCATGCAAGGATGGTGGGGTGCTCCCGGATTCCGGGTTCCCACGGGACGGTGGCATGGCAACAGAGGGGCATCGCGAGGACTAACGGGCACGGTGCAAACACGAGCATCTCATACAACACACATTCGTCCACGGGCGGTCGTTCCGGCGGGTATACCTTTGAAGCGTGCCTTTTCGGAACGGGACAAGTTCGTCGAAGGAAGTAGTGGTTCTCGTGACGGTAGGGGAAGGAGGGGTTCACGGACGACGGTAGTTGTACATGTTTCGTTTTCGAAGAGGTACTTGACGGGTCCGAATCCCTTCGGGGTTGTCGTGGTACTTGCGGTCTCGCGATGGTAGTCGTACATCTTGTAGTGGAACTCGGGCGTAGTGGTACACACATTGTTGGGGTACTTGGCGTTTAGGAGACGACGGTAAAGGTACTTGACGATCACCCTGTAGTCGAACTTGGCGGCCTTGAGGAACCGTAGTGGTACTTGATGGTCTCGAACTCCAAAGTGGTACAAGGAGATGCGCGGCCGTGGTCATCTTGGACTGGGCTCCATGACGGTGTTGTGGTGGTCTTGCAGCCAAAGCAGCAGCAAGGCGCCGGGAGGAGATGGCTGGGCTGGCCTTCGGGCTAGGGGTTAGGAAGGGTTGGGCCTCACGGGATTGGTGGGCCGGCTGGCCTAGTGGCGAGATGGGTCTGCCTGGTGGGAGGCACGGGTGGGCCAAGGCCTTGGGCAGCCGGGGGGGGTTGGGAGGCCCAGTGCTGGGCTGCAGGCTGCTCTCTCTACTCTTAAGCAGAAAAGAATTAGAGAGAAGAAAGAGAAAGAGAGGGTTTGGGAAAGAAGTTGGACATGGGGATTATTTTCCTGACTCACAAAAATATGCTCGATCCAGAAAAATAGAAAAAGAGGCACTAATGCAAGATTTAAATTCAAACTCATTTGATTTAAATTCAAATGATTTGAATAGGAAGTGAGGTTTGGGAAGGTCCAAAATGTTCAGATTTTTGGTGGAGCTCGAATATGATGAAATAATATTGGCAAGGTCTTGAGGTCAACTCGAGCGTAAAAGGCATGGGATATTTTGCAAGTGGGTTATAGTGATTCCAAAACAATGGAATATTTTAATATAGCTCCTTAATATTGGGAGAATATGTTATAAAGAGAAGTCAACCTTCCTCGATTTAAATGGATCAAGATCCATACAATTTATTTAGAAGAGTTATAAAATTAATGATATGATGGCATGATGAGATGATGCAATGCAAGAGATGACATAATGAATACACAATCAAAACAAATCACATGGCAAAACTCGGAAACCCTGGAAGGCAACTGAAGCTCCGGTCTTGGGGCGTCACAAGTCTACTCTTCCAGCTCGTCGCACCGGAGGCGGAGCGGAATTTGACTTCTCCGCTCTCAGCTCCGAGGAAGAAGAAGAAGAGTAAGATCTTGTCGCTGTTACTTGTAATTCTTCAATTTGCTGCTTTGTCTTGTATCTGATTTGCTTCATTCTGAACCCTTTCCTTTTTCAGGACGTTGGCTCAGAGGCGCCAAGAGAGCCAAGACCCCGGTGGTTGTCATCGAAGACGATCCCCCTGTGGCTGCTACAGGAGGCGCGCCTCGAGACTCCCTTGCCGGACCCAAAGAATCCCTTCTCAGAGCAGCCCCCAAAGACAGCCCCCCCAAAGTAAGTATTTGGTTTATTTCTTACGGTTAGGTGTGCATGGGTGCTCCTTCTTCATCGATATCTGACTTGTTGATTTGTGTAGGAGCAGAGCAGCCTCATCGGAGGCCCCAAGTCACTCCCGAAGTTCTGTCTGCTTCAACTATGCCGCCAAGGGAGAATTCTCCGCAAGGAGCGCCTCCGCAAGGGAGGCTTCTCCGACGAGGATGTTTCTCCGCCAAGGGCAGCGCCGGCGATCCTCCGTGGTGGAGACCATGCCACGACTCCCATCGCAGTAATCTTCTTGCTTGAAAATTTCCTTGGGTTCCTTTTCTTCGTTCTTCTTTTCGAGCATTTGCTTGACTGTTCTTTCTTTCTCTGATTATCAGATCCATCTGTCGGAGAGCCGATGGAGACTGAGGCTGCCGGTGAGGAGGACGCGCGGCAACAATGACGACGCCGCCAACATGGAGGAGGAGGCCGGCGCCGATGGGTCCGGCCTGGCGAGGAGGCCGCCAAGGGCCGGGCGCAAAGGTGGGGAGGGGTCTCGTGATCGTCATCGACGACCTCGAGGCCGCAGGAGCGCCAGGCGCTACGCCGACCGCCGATCCCTCCGCCACCGATGCGGCACCAGGCTCCGAAGAGCCCCAGCCCGGCGCCTATCTGAAGGCCGGCGACGGTGTCTTCATCAAGCTTCCATGGGCGTCGAGTTCCAGGGCGCCGGTCGAGGGAGAGACCTTCGACGAGGAGCTGCTCGCCTCCGCTGGGCTGTCGCTAGTTGATGCGCCAAGCAGCAGCAGTGGCGAGTCTGAGGAGGAGCAGCTGCTGAAGAAACTGCTGTCGCTCTACCGCGCCCGACAAGCTAAGCTGGAGTCCCGGGAAGCACTTGTCGCGAGGGAGGGAGCAGACATGGAGAAGCGCGCAGAAGAGCTTCGGCGCGCCAACAAAGAAACTCTCCGGGACGTGGCGGAAGCGCGGGAGCAACTCGCTGAGGAGCGCACGGCCTTCATCCTGGAGAAGGCCGAGGTCGAGGAGCAGCAAAGGCTTGCCGGAGAGAAGCTATCTGCGCAAGAAGGCGAGCTGGCGCAGCGGAAGATCAACCTCGACAGCTACAAGGAAGATCTCGCCGCGCGCGAGCAATCAATTGGCGGAGCTCTCAAGGAAGCAAAGGATGCTGCCGTAGCTGCCGAGGCCGCCAAGAAGGAGTTGGAAACGAGGGTGACGCAGCTGGAGGCCGCCCTTCAGAAGAGCGGCGAGGAGGTCACCGCGCTGAAGCACGAGCGCGAGAAGGACGCCTACACTCTTGGCGAGTTGCAGGGCCGTCTCGCCGAGAGGATCAAGGAGCTCGACGCCGCCAAGGACTCCAAGGCAGATCTTGAGCTGAAGCTGACCACCTTGACGGAGACGCTGGACGGCGCCAAGGAGCGGGAAGTGGGTTTGTTGGAGAAGATCAAGGCCAACGAGGAGCTGTTGGTGACTGCCACGACTGCCCATAACACCTTCAAGGAGAACGTGATGCACTGGATGGAGGGTCTTGTGGATACTGCCGCCGCCATTGACAAGGAGCTGATGGAGATGGGGATGGTAGATCTCGGGTACTCCACCGACGAGCATCTCCAACCCAGCACCAAGCTCACTGTTCCTCAAGGGCGCAGGACGGCTCTCCAGCCGCTCGGGAAGAGATCCCAAAGCAGCTGGCCGACGAGTCGCGCCAAATCTGTGCAGGGCTCTTCAAGGTGCCGATGAAGGTGGCCTTCCGCAATCCGGCGTTACTTTCACCAACGCCCTCAAGTCCTCGCCGCCGATCGCCGACGTTGAAGCGCCAAGGCCCTTGTCGCACCCATTGTGGACAGGGTGAGCGGAGTCAAGAGGGTTGATGGCGACCGCGTGGACTAGGCCACAATTTATCTTTCCTTGTCGCTGTTGATCATGTTTAGGGAACAATTCATTAGATCTGCGACAAGTTATTTTTGTAATATACTCTATCTTAGGTAACGATTGCAATGTTATTTCCTTTACTTGATTCCTTCCTTTGTATGTTTGTGCCCCACGCTTAGGGAACTTGTCGGTGCGGGCACCTTTGCCATGAAGGCTGAAAAGTGGACGCCATCACCGCCTGGCGATGCCGCCCGACAAGCAACCTTGTCGTGAACTGGTTGCAGCTCACTTAAGTTGTTGAGCGGACTCAAACAAAGTAAGGGCGATACCAGCCGCGAGTTGGTTCCTTCGTACAGGTTTTCCATACAAAGTACTATCGCTCGAGGAACATAACTTAAAATTTTAAAACTGATTGCTCAAACTTTGGCAACTTAGCTTTTCTCGTCGTCTGCTTCCGGCAAGGCGATACTTCCTCGAAGCGACACTTGGTGGCCCACACCATTATCTTCTCCTTCCCCGCTAACTTAGGGCGAAGGAACCTTCCTTTCTTATGAGAGGAAAGAAGAGAAAATAAAGTTATGGAGCCTAGTGGCTTGTTATAAATACGTGGTGTGGATGCTGTACAAAATGTCGATAACACAGCAAACTGATTATGAAAGCATGCATTTGACAAGTTGTGCGCAACACATGAGCTTTATCGATGCACGGGTCTGCATACCGCTTTGTACAAAGGATTACATGCAACATCGACAAGACTTGTATTAGGGTGGTTGCCGGAACGGGTTCCGCAATCGCGCCTATGGGTAAAACTTACGAAGATGCTCTATATTCCAGAGTTGCTCACCGAACGCCATCTTCGGTCTCAAGCATGACAGCGCCAGCCTAGTGACTCGCTTTCACCCGATAAGGGCCTTCCCACTTCAAGCGCCAACTTGTTGGAATTCTTGGCGGACTGAACGCTACCAAGAACAAGGTCGCCTTCCTCGAAACTTTCGCACTAACTTTGCGGCTATGGTACCGCGCAAAACTTGCTGGTAACGAGCAGCTCAGACAATGCCTCAAGACGATCCTCCTCAAGGAGCAGCGTCATCTTGTCGCAGCTGCTCTTGCTCAAGCTCATCATAAGTTTAGTACTGAGGTGATCCGTGATACGAGTTCCGTGGGGAGAACTGCCTCGCTCCATAGACTAGAGCGAAAGGTGTCCGCCGGTGGCTCGACGGTGTCGCCCCGATTGACCAAAGAACCACCGGCAGCTCCTCAATCCAGTTTCTTCCGCACTTGTGCAGCCTATCGAAAGTTCTGGTCTTGAGTCCTCGCAGCACTTCAGATTTGCCCTCTCGCTGACCGCTGCTCCTTGGATGAGCAATGTAGCAAAGGCACCTTGGCGCCAAGATCTTGGACGACAGCATGAAGGTGCCACTCAGGACTGTGTGCCGTTGTCGGTGATGATCCCGTTAGGAATCCCAAACGGCAAACAATTGACCAAGAACTTGATCGCCGACCGCTGTCACCTTCCTCATCGCTTCCACTTCCGCCACTTTGTGAACTTGTCAATTGCGGCGTACAAGTACTCAAAGCCCCGACAGCTCGGGAAAGGGGCCGAGGATGTCGAGCCCCTGCATCAAAATGGCCAGGATAAAGGGATCGCCCGGAGAGCTTGAGCTGGCTGGTGTATCTGCTTGGAATGGAACTGCACGCTTCACACTTGGTTACTTGTGCAGCTTGCATCTCGAGGGCTTCCGCCGAAGAAACCTTGCCGGAAAGCTTTGCGGCAAGTGTTTTGCGCCAATGTGGTGACCACATATGCCTCCGTATCTCCGCCAATAGCTTCGCCCATCTTCTCGATGAATACACTTCAATTTCACTCCGCTGAGTCTTCTTTCGCATGTGATGTTGTCAACAAACTGGTACATAGTTGACCGCCGGGCTACTCTCTCCGCTTCTTCTTGCTCTTCGGAAGTTCTCCATGCTCAGAGGAAATGGACAATCTGCTGTGCCCATCTTTGGAGCTTGTGGCTCGACGACAAGGACTAAAGGCACATTCGCCGCTGCGGGAACATCAGCTTCGACGGCAAGAACCCGAGGCTCGGCCGAGTTGATGTTCCCGACGAGCTTGCCGGAGCAAAACTTGTCGGGAGCGCTCGCTTCAACGAAACAAACCCGAGGGCTTGTCGGAGCAGCATCGCTCCTCAAGATTCTCGGTGTTGATCCTGGGACTTTCAAGGGCGGCGATTTTCGGTAGCTCGCCAGAATGTAGTCGCCAGAAATCAACTTCCTCTTCTTGTTCTGTCCATTGATGGCGTTATAGCTTGGATGAGTCAGCTTGAGCACGAAGATCCTGGTTCCATTGTGTAACTTGAGGCGCGACTTTGACAGCCATCAACAATATCATTCTCGGGCTCTTGAACGTGTTCCATTTGCGTGCCTTCAAAGTGCTCTTCTAGCTTTCTCACTTCATCAACGTAGGCCTCCATCAACGGACTCGATAATCTTTGTTTACTTGGCGGACGACAAGCTGCGAGTCACCCCGACAAGGAGCTTCTTGATCCTAAGGTCATCGCATTTCGAGACCAGCAAGCAAACCTTCATACTGCAAAGATTATTTGTTGCTTGCTCCTTGGGAAAGTGCATCCGACTATGTACTTGAGGTGCTCTCCGGTGGGTGCGATAAGCAGACGCCGCACCGGCGCCTTTGCAGCGAGAAGGCACCATCAAAATACATCAGCCACTCTTTACTTGCCTCCTTGACGGGATGCTCGTCTCTCGAATTTCTTCGCCTTGTGTTGGCGCCCATTCTGCTATGAACTCGCCGGTGTTCTGCTTTGGATAGTTGAAGTGCTTTCAAACTGAAGGCCAAAGCTTGATAGCCCAAAGGCCCACTCGACAATCCTGCCTGCCGCTTCTGGATTTTGCAATATTCTCTTCAATGGAAAGCGAGTGACAACTGTTATCTCATGTGCTTGGAAGTAATGGCGCAGCTTTCTCGAGGCCATGAGGAGGCCGAAAAGCAATTTCTGCACACCAGAGTACATAGGACCTAGCCCCCTGCAGAAGGGAACTGACAAAGTAGACTGGGCGCCGCACCATCCTTTTCTGCATCTTCTCGCAATCCTGCGTAGATCCATCCTTGTCGGGACCAGAGCTTGACGATGAAGCCCCCTGCTTGTCGCTGGACGTAACTGCCATGGTTGCCGGCTCATCATCCGCCTCCCTCTCCGCTACTAACGCAGCACTAACCACTTGATTGGTTGCCGCTATATATAGCAGCAACTTCTCTTGTGGCTTAGGTGCGACAAGTATTGGAGTAGAGGACAGGTACCTCTTTAAGTCCTGCAGCAGCAGCCTCCGCTTCGAGTCCATTTCATTGACCTGCCTTTTTCAAAATCTTGAAAATGGCAGGGCGCCAGCAGACCTAGAGATAAACCCATCGAGAGCAGCCACGCAACCGCAAGTCTTCGTGACATCCTTGACGCGCTTTGGTGCTTCAATCTGCTCAATGGCCTTGATCTTGTCGGGATTGACTTCAATTCCCCGCCGAGACATGAAGAACCCGAGAAGCTTGCCGGAAGGAACTCCAAACACGCACTTCTCGGGTTGAGCTTGAGGTTGATCTTGCGCAGATTTGCAAAGGTCTCATCCAAATCTTGAACCGTAGTTGCTTTGTCCTTGCTCTTGACCACTATGTCATCCATGTAAGCTTCTACATTTCGTGCATTTGTGGCTCAAAAGCGCCATGGACTACTCTTGCAAACGTTGAACCAGCATTCTTCAAACCAAAAGGCATCCGTATGAAACAAGATGTGCCACATGGTGTAATGAATGCGTTTTCTTCATCCTCTTCTCGCCATGAAGATCTGATGATATCCCGAGTATGCATCAAGAAATGAAAGGAGATCACATCCAGCCGTGGAGTCAATAATCTGGTCGATGCGCGGCAAGGAAATGGGTCTTTGGGACAAGCTTTATTAACATCTCGTGAAGTCGATACAAAGTCTCCATTTCCCATTTGCCTTATGCATAACCATGGATTGGCCAACCACGGGATGGAGCACCTCCGACAAGACCCGCCGCTTCCAACTTCTTGATCTCTTCGCAATGAACTCTTGGCGCCCACCGCTCGCTTCCTTACTTTTTGCTTGACGCGCGCCAAGATGAGGACAGACAGCTAGGTGGTGCTCAATTACTTTCCGGGAACACCGGGATGTATGATGGTTGCCATGCAAACACATCGACATTCGCCCGCAGAAAGCAACGAGCTCGCCTTCCTATTTAGGGTCGAGAGTGGCATCGATGGTGAAGGTACCACCAAGCCGCCCTCCTTGGCGGGCACCTTCTGGTCTTCGGCGGAGCTGCCATCATCTTCTTACACTTGCCGGTGGAGCTCGATGGTGCGCCCTCGACGGTAGCGCAGCACCAAGAGGTGCGCTTGCCGAGTGGGCATCGAGCTCTTGCCGGACTTGGTGGTCTTCTTCTTGTCCCCGGGAGCTTCAGCGCAAGTGATTTGCTATTCATCGCAGCTGCTGCATCCCGGTAAATCTTGTCGGCGCAGATAAGAGCATCTTTCTTGTCGCCATGAACAAAAATGACACTTATCGGGCCGGGCATCTTGAGCAAGTTGTATGCATAATGAGAGGCTGCCATGAACTTGGCAAGTGCTGGACGGCCAAGTATCCCATTGTAGGGCAATGGGAAATCAGCGACGTCGAATGTGACCCTCTCAGTCCTGAAGTTGAGTTCACTGCCAAATGTTACCGGCAACGTGATCTTCCCTTTCGGGTTGCTCCTTCCTGGATTGATTCCTTGGAAAGTGCCAGTCTCTTCGAGCTCGCTCTCAGGGATCTGAAGCTTCTGGAGCACTGCGGATGAGATCAGGTTTAAGCCGGCCCCGCCGTCAACTAGCATCTTGGTGACTTTGAGGTTGCGGATGGTTGGTGAGACCAACATCGGCAAGCACCGACCGCAGTTATGCGATCGTGGTGGTCCTCAATGTCAAAGATGATAGGCGGTCGACCACTTCAGAGGCTCGCGTGACTCCACGGATGGTTCTGCTGCATTAACCTCCCGTGATCCATTGCTTGAGCTGGCGGTGTGAGGTATGCAGAAGCACCACCGCCAACGCAGGACCTCCGTGGCTTTTCAAACTCTTGCTCATCAGCTTCATCATCCTCCATGTCTTCATCGCCATTGTCGTTTTCATCCTTGTCGCGCCGCTGGGAGGTCTGTCTCCTTGCCGCTGTTTGGCCTTGCCGCTGCCGTTTTCTCGACCGGGCCGCTTGCTAACTCCCCAGACCTTC
This sequence comes from Aegilops longissima, assembly GCA_021605205.1. Taxonomy (NCBI): domain Eukaryota; kingdom Viridiplantae; phylum Streptophyta; class Magnoliopsida; order Poales; family Poaceae; genus Aegilops; species Aegilops longissima. The sequence continues at coordinate 490,829,750 of CM038679.1, read as the reverse complement.
TTCGGGCCTTTTCCTTGTCGCTACCGTCAGACTCAGCCTTCTGTTCAACAAGCTGCTCGACCTTCTTGCAGCTCGAGGTCATGGCCCTTGGTGCGTGAATCTTGCAAGATCGTTTGTTGAGCTGTCCGCTTGTCGGCGGCTGCCACAGCTTGGCGGTCGGTGCCAGCCGCAACCTCCTTGCCGAGCCACCAACTTTGGCTTTCTTGGCGGCACCACCGCTGCCGGACCGCTCGACAACCAGCACCTCTTTGCCCTTCTTCTTCCCGTTGTTCCGCCACCGCTCTTCTTCGCCGGGCGGTCTCCTCACTTTCAGATCCTGCTCCGCATTTTCTCCCTGGAGTCTTCTCCTTCTTCAAAGACGCAAGACTTGTCGCCAAGGCATACAGCTCACCGACGCCCTGACCTTACACATCGCCATCTCCTCCTCATCCCGCGGTTCAAGACGCTCGATGAAACGCGCTGATCACCGCGGCAGGTGGACATCCGGGATGTTGTAGTGCACACAGCTGAATCCTCGAATGAACTTGCGCAGGGACTCTCCTTCCTTCGGGCGAAAGCAGGTGAAGGTCACTCTTGGCCATGAGGCTTGTGCCCGCCGTGAAGGCGCGACAAACCGATGGCATAGATCTGCCCAAGAAGATATGGAACTGTCCGCAAGTGCATGAGCCAAGATCTGACATTTGGCTTGAGTACCAGCCGGAAGTAGTTGGCGAGGATCTTGTCGCCTCGCCCCCCGCAGCCTCGCACCGCAATGGTGTAGATGCCGAGGAACTCCGATGGATGCGCCCCGCCATCATACTTCTCCGCACATTTGGTTTGAAGTTTTTCTTGTCGGGCCACCGGACTTGCCACAGCCACGAAAGTGAACGCAGGGCAACCTATCGCTGACGGCAAGTCACCGGTTCTCGGGCGCTTGCATGTCGACAGCGGGCCCAGCGACTGGTCGGATTGACGCCGACTTTCTTCGGGCGCCGGCGCGAAGTTCGAAGGCCTTCTTGTTGCCGCTTGAAGAACTTGGCGCTGATCACGGCGAAGCTCAGGATCCGACGACGCGTGGAGTCGCCGCCGAGGTGGATCCGAGGAGCTGGTGATCTGGCCTTCGGATGGAGAGTGCATGGTGGTTGCACCCCACAGGTCTCTGCCGCCACCGCTCATGCCTTGTCCTTCCGCCGCGCAAGGATGCGCTTGGTTGCCGCGAGTATCGCTGCTGGCAAAGCCGATGAGGCTTTGAATGGTGGCCTTCCATTCATCGACCTTGTCGGCCGTTGAGGGTAGTCTAGAAGCGCTGAGCTCGCCAAGGCTTCGCTGGAGTGGTGGGTGGTAATGGCGACGGCGCAGGAACGGATATGCTCGACTTCTAACCGTTAGAAGGAGCAGCATCCCGCCCAGCGATCAGATTCGATTGCATTTCAAAGATGTCGGGCGCGCATGCTGGTCTCGAGGGCTTCGGGATCCTCCAGCTTGGCCTTGATCCAACGAGCATATGGCGCCATGAGCACCATGACGCTGCCGGTCTCAAGGCCCCGAGATGGACGCGTACGATCCGGACGCCGAGGTTTGCGCCGCTTGTCCTTGACCTCGCAGCGCTGTGGCCTCGACGACGCCGGTTCTCCGCCTGCGTTTTCCCCACCACTCGCCAGCTCCGTGGTGGTGGGTTTGACGCGACGGCTGGCTGTCAGCCAAGCCTTCTTATTCGGAGGCATGCTGATGAAGATGATGAAGATTGTTGCTCGTGTGAACGCCGGATCAGGTTCACACAGCCTCGACGCCCCCTACCTGGCGCGCCAAAGATGTCGGGAAGTTGATCGTGTCCCACTTAACACCTATGGGACCTGGCGGACCGAGTCCCTTTGGTTCGGTGGGGCGGAGATTGCACAAAGAGCAGATCGATGCGATGCACACGAGTAGTTTACCCAGCTTCGGAGCTCTCCGGAGAGATAATACTCCTACTGCTGCTTGGTTGATTGTATTGTGTTCTTGCTAGGGAGCAATGGGAGCTACAAAACCTAGCTTGAGTGAGTGTAGTCTCGAATGAGTCGAATGAACCGAACCCTTTTACCTTGCACATGGGCCTCCTTTATAGGTTCAAAGGGGTCACCACAGTGGCAATATAGATGAGGGTACAAATGGAAAACAGTAGTTGGTACACCGACTTGTACAAAGGTACTCTACCTAACTCGACGGCAAGGGACAAGAGTAATAAATACCCGCCCCTCGCCGCCTAAACAAAGGCAACAGGACCGCTGGCGCACCACCGCTTGCCACGATGGTAAGCTTGTCGCCGCTTATCGCTGCTCCCTCACCTGGCTGCACAGCCTTCTTGACACGCACGCCGAATGGCCCCATGGCGACATCGCTGGTAGATGAGCCGGAGCGAGATGAAGAGAGGTTGTCCGCCGCGCTGAATCCTTTGTCGCGCCGGTAGCTCGTCGCCACCGAGCCTTTCGGCAAGCTCCTCTTGCCGGGTCTTGTTCCTTCGTGCCTTGAGGCCTTCCCGCAAGCTCCTCTTGCCGGGCCTTGAATATTTTAGTTTTGAACGGTTCAAGGAGCCGCTGAGGACCTTGGCGGTCACCGTGCAAGCCTTGCCGTGGTTGTCTGAATCTGCCAGGCACGAAGTTAGGGATACTAGGGTACCCCTACTCTAGTACACCGACATCAACACAAGAGACAAATGCGTGATGTTCACAATAGTTTGCCAATTGTCTACAAGTGCTTACCCCTTTTCTTAGGCTTCCAACCACATTCTCCATGAGATGGCCTTTGGTGGTAAGTTTGATGCAATCTTGGCGGCACGACGCCTAATTCTTCCTGAGGTGAGATGAGGAGGGTCACTTGATCATCTTGAGCGCTGCCTTGAACATGTTCTTGATCTTGAGCATGCTCGGGAAGATAACTTGACCTTGGGCATCATTTGGTGTGTCACCATCGCCTTGAGCATGATCTTGCCCTTGGTCTTGTTCATGAGGTTGAGGGCCTTCATTTTGTTCTTCGAAGCTGCAGGGCCTTGAGTTGGTGATGGCTCCACTTGAGTGGAGCATTGTCCTTCTCCTTCGCCACAAGGGGTTCCTCAACGGTTAGGATAAAACCAACACCCATTCTTCTTATGGCTTGAGGAGGAATTTCATCACCTACATCACAAGTGCCACTTTGCTCCACTTGGGAGCCGTTATTCTCATCAAACTCCACGTTACACGTCTCCTCAATAAGTCCCGTGGATTTATTGAGGACACGGTAAGCATGAGAGTTTGTAGCATAACCAACAAATATGCCCTCATGAGCTCTAGCTTGAAATTTAGACAAACGAACACCTTTCTTGAGAAAGAAACACTTACACCCGAACACCCGGAAGTACTTGAGATTGGGCTTGTTGCCGGTGAGTATCTCATAAGGAGTCTTGTTCAATCCTTTGCGGAGATAGAGCCGATTGGATGCATGACATGCGGTGTTGATGGCTTCGGCCCAAAAGTTGTATGGAGACTTGAACTCCGCCATCATGGTTCTTGCCGCATCCATCAATGTCCGGTTCTTCCTCTCCGCAACACCATTTTGTTGAGGGGTATATGGTGCAGAGTATTGATGCTTGATCCCCTCATCACTAAGAAACTCATCCAAGGTGTAGTTCTTGAACTCGTGCCGTTGTCACTTCTTATTGTCAAGATCTTTGCATTATGTTGACGTTGAGCTTCATTTGCAAAGTCGATGATAGTTTGTTGAGTCTCACTCTTCCTCTTGAAGAAGTATACCCAAGTATATCTTGAATAATCATCCATAATCACCAAGCAATACTTTCTACCCCCAAGACTATCAAAGGATGGAGGTCCAAAGAGGTCCATGTGCAGGAGCTCCAAGGGTCTCTTCGAGTAGATGATAGTCGTGGGAGGGTGTGCCGTTTCATGAAGCTTTCCTTCGATACAAGCACTGCAATCACGATCTTTGGCAAAACTAACATTTGTTAGTCCACGGACATGGTCCCCCTTGAGAAGACTTTGCAAAGATCTCATATTGACGGCTAAACGGCGATGCCAAAGCCATCCCACGCCAACTTTAGCCATTAGGCATGTCGCGGTCTTAGTGGGTCGCCCAAAAGTTCATCACATAAAGACCATTCTCGACATGCCCAAAAAAGGCTACTTTAAGAGTCTTGCTCCACAAGAGGGCCACGGTATCAATGTTAAAGAAGGTGGCGAAGCCCATGAGTGCAAGTTGACGAACGGAAAGCAAATTGTATGAAAGGGACTCAACAAGCATGACTTTCTTGATCGTTAGATCATGAGAAACGACAACCTTGCCAAGACCCAATACCTTAGAATGTGAGGCATCACCCCACTCAACATTGGTGGGCATAGATGGGATCTTTGCACGTCCACCACCAAGTCCTTGCTCCGGTCATATGATTTGTTGCTCCACTATCGAGCAACCATGATCCCCCACCGGAAGCAAACACCTACAAGAAATCAATGCTTGGTTTTAGGTACCCATTTAGTAATGGGTCCTTTGATGTTAGTAACGAGGATCTTAGGAACCCAAATAGACCATTCAATGTACTCATAAGAAGAACCAACAAATTTAGCATAAACATGCCCATCACTAGCACGACACAACACATATGAGGGGTTAAAGTCGCCGGCTATGTTCGAGGGGATGGCGTTGTCCTTCTTGGCATTGCCACCATTTGCATGGTTCTTCTTCTTCTTGAAGCACCCTCTCCTCCCTCACAAAAGTTTGCTTGAGAGGAGGAGGTTTCTTGGTCTTGTCATTCTTCTTTCTGTTTTGGGCTTGGGCGCCAACCCAATCCCTCCTTGGTTACAACTTCCTTTTGATTACTCAAAAGGTCGTTAAGGTTCTTCTCACCTTGTATGCATGTGACAAGGCCTTTTCAAGTTGCTCCTTCAACTTAGCATTCTCTCAACAAGATGCACATGCTCACAACAAGGGTTAGTAGCATTTGCATTATCAATCAATACAATATGAGGAAAGGTGGCTTTCTCCTTGGTTAGTTTCACTTGGAGTTGATCATGAGACTCTCTCGAGACTAGCATGAGCACCCTTCAAGACTTTGTGAGCCTTGTCGAGAATGTCAAACTCCTCGTTGAGTCTAGCAAGATCAACTCCAAGCTTTGCCTTCTCGGAGCTAAGCACACGAGACACAACAAGAGCATGATCAAGGTCTTTCTTTAATTTAGCATGATCATCGCTGTATGACTTCTCAAGAGCCAAATGAGGACCACGCCTTCCTCAAGATCATTGAAAGATCCGAATCTCATTGGCATAGTCACGACTATGCCCTTCCATCTTAGAGATGGTTTCTTCATGAGCCTCGATCATGAGATTGGCTTCACCAAGTTGTTCCAAGAGAGGAACGGCGCTTCTTGGATTTGCCCTTGAGTTTACCCATAAAGATCTCAAACTCATTCTCCTCCACATTAGTCTCTCATGTTCATCAATGCAATCCACAAAGAAGAATGATTGATGATGGTAGTTTTGATGTTGGGGTTACCTTGTTGGTGGCTTTAGCCATGAGGCACTTGGCGGTGATGCTTTCATTGGGTGAGTCAAGAGAGACACTCGAGGAGTCGCTGTAATGGCAACGGAGGCCATGGCAACCGACTCACCATCTTCATCATCATCTTCATCCTCATTGTACTCTTCTTGAACCACCAAAGCTTTGTGAGGAGCCTTCTTGGTGAAGTTGTTTTGTTAGGGAAAGACTTGGCCTTGTCCTTACGGATGAGCTTGCACTACTAGAAAAACCACTACTAATGGCGCATTTAATTTGGCCATTAATGGCGCATCACTGTGCGCCATTAATAGCACGCCATTAGTATTTTACTAATGGCGCACCACCGGTGCGCTTATTAGTATCTGGTATACTAATGGCGCACCACCGGTGCGCCATTAGTATATGCCTGTGGTGCGCCATTAGTATGCCTCCTGTAAGCATGTATACCAGTGTGTTTTGAGATACTAATGGCGCACCACCTCCGGATGCGCTTATTAGTAATCACAGATACTAATGGCGCACTACCCGCTGATGCGCCATTAGTAGCAGATCGTCATACTAATGGCGATCGTCATGTGATGCGCCATTAGTATGAATATTAGGTTTTTTTCTTTTTTATTTTCTGTTTTTGCACAGGTTACAAAATGTATAATTTGACAAAATAAAGACAGCACACATCAACAATAGATTCATCAAATACAATAGAAGATTAGTCTTTGAATACAATTCATCATATTAGTCTCCTAATACAATTCATCATATTAGTCTCCGAATTGAAAAGACCGAACAAAGATAGAACATTATATTACAAGTCTCGAGACCGCGAGTAGCGAGTTTGTCTTCACATTACAAGTCGATATCGATCATCTAAACTACCATCACATAGAAGAGAGCTGCGGTCATCACGATGAGCATCATCACGATGAAACTCGCCTTCATCCGGTTCCTCCAACGCCTTCCCTCTCCCGCTAGATAGCGGGCGATCCAGATTCGCCTCGCCCTAGTGGTGTACCTTTGTAATGTTATCGCTGAATCGGTGAACCTGTCTCCGACACTCCTCCCACCATCGAGACTCCGAACCTTACCCTTGTACACTACATACGCCGGCATCGCTATGCACTAGCCAAACGTAAACGTTAGTACCAATTCACGCACAATACATAAGCAATATATAAGTATGCAATGAACGATCGAAGAGAAAAGCAAGACATTAATAGCATCGATTACATCTAAGTTGAACGACTCTCAAACCAAAGAGACATACTACAAGTTCATTAAAGTTTAATTACAACATGAGCCAATCGATGTTTCGTAACTAGACAACTCGACTCAAGGATCGGAGCGTGGATGAAGCCGCCGCTCATCGTGGGAGTCATGAAAGAACGGGCGTTGTCATCCTGCATTTGTAGCATTGTGTCGATGTCACCGTTGGACGGTTGATTTCGAGGTAGAACTGCCCCGAGGTACGGCGACATCTTGATGGATGATTTCCGCAAACTCCGATCGATGCGAAAGAATTCTCGCCGGAGGTCCGCGGCCCCGGATTGCCGACACGCCGCGCCCAATCTTGAGTTTACTCGCAGCGTGGTTGATGATGGTCCCGCACGATCGCCTCGCATGTGATGGATGGCGAGTAGGCACCCTTCGATCGCCAGCGGCTGCTTGACGCAGCGTAACGTCAGACAGGGAGAACACGTGCTTGCCGCATTTACTTAATAGGCCTCGTGAAGGTGCTTCCAGATTTGGCGAGCGGGAGAACATCATCAAGAACCTTCTTGACATTTGTGTAGTCTACGCTCGATCGACGGTCCGGTCGAAATACGTGGCCATGGAATATTTGGGGCTTAGGAGGATGAGCGCAACGTGTGTCACCGCAGAAAACACGGAATGTTAAAAGAAAACGATCGAAATGTAAGAATTCATATGTTACGGGCCGGTTGAGGGAGGACTTACTCGGAAAGTAAGGCACGAGGAAGTTATCCTTATCTTGGTTTGCCGTAATGACGCCGAGGTAAGAACTCGCGACTTGCCGGTCCCCGCGCTGCCCAAGATCTTGGCACGCATGTAGAAGGGGTCAACTATCACGATGTCCCGGTCTTGTCGCTAATGATCCGTGATTCCATACTCAAATAAAATAGCCGAACGAAGGTGTAGTGCAGCGGATGAAGGTTCAACATAGCGTGGATGTCATCAAAACGCAGGACGATCGTGACGCCCGATGGAGTTATCCACAAAGCCCTTGCCCTCCGCACCTTGGCCGCAAAACCGGTATGCCACATCCTTCTCCCCGAGACGCCGCTTCTCCAAAGAAAGAACACTGTCATGCAGACTCCGATAGCACCGGTTGCAGCATTGAGCATATTTGTCGGTAGCATCGCCTCTACCCGCCACATGCACCTCCTCGAGATATCCTGCGGTGAAGGTGGCCCGCCCCGAGCACGGATCGCATTTCGGTGCCGGCTGGCTCGCACCCTTCTTAGTCTTTCTTTTGCGCCTTCTTCTTCTCTCCTGTAATGGGACCGAAGTTTTGCTCATAGACCGCCTTCTTGAGTGTGTTGGGGCTGATATTTCGCACCTCGCCTATCCGAGGCTCGTGAAGTCGGCAGCTGGAGGCGCCTCCCGAGAGCTGAACGCCGATGGCGCCTGCTGTAACTTGGCTTCTCCGGCACGAGCTAGATCGCACACGCCTTTTGTTGGGTTTGGTTCTTGAGAAGGAGGCCCCATGAAGTCGCCATCGCACTCCATGCTCGGCAAAGTATCGATCGACGCTGCCAAATGTATCATAGTCGCCGCCGCCGCTGCTCGATCCCGTGCCATATGCATGTTTGGATCCAGTGGCATAGGGATGTCCGCATCTACGGCGGTCTTGCCATGGGGCCGACTTGGCGCCGCACGACCGGCGGTGTTGTCTTTGGGTGGTGTCCCCGCCTCAAACGAATCCGCTCTTCGCCAAAGCAGGGTCACCAGCAGCGCCGAGGGTCATCACGCCATCATCGCCGGCCCCGACGGGTCGATTCGAGGTAACAAGTCGTCGCAGCTCGGCAGCACCAACCAGTTGAACCCTAAACAAGTTGGGTGGCATCCGGTACCGTGGAACAAGGTTGCCCGGTTGAACGATTTTGCCCTTGGCGACATCGACCAACTCGTTGTTCACGGCGGAGGAGAGTGCACGGAACGTCGGGCGCCCGCGAAAACATGTAGGGCGTCAGGATGCCCACCAAAGGCAAGGAGATGAAGTCCTCGCCGAGAGAGGCTTAATTAGTTACCGTGATGATGGCGCCGAGCTCGGCTAATGTCGACGCACCGCCAACGGCGGGCGGCAGCTTGACGGAGGGGCCGCTTGTTGAAGAGGTGCCGGCGGCGACACCCGGTGCATTAAGCTCCCGTGCGGCGCCGGAGACACTAATGCCGCCCGCCGGAGGCACCAATGGCCCCGCCATCGCATTATGCGAGTTGCTGGCCGTGAAGCTAGGAATCGGGCGCCTCGCTGGTCGCCCGCAATCCACGAGACTCAACCCCGAGATCAAGGTAGGCACAAGGGCGGTGATCGCCGCCCGAGTCGTTGTTCCACTTTCTCTTGACAATCTCCGAATCCGCGCCACCTGTGCCTTTGAGTTCTTGAACCTCTCGCTACCTGGCTTTCCGAGCTGGTCTTTTTCTCCTTCCGCACACCAGCCGTATAGTATGACCCCATTTTGTCGACAAGTTTTGCCGCCACACGACCAGCCGACGCCGGCCATCGAGCTTATCCTTGTTCTTCAAGACATTCAACCCCTATTTAGAGTGGTGTCCCAAGGGTTGTTTTAGTCGACCCCGCCATCGCTTTCAACGCTCGGAAGGAATGTGAACCATTTAGAAATTCGCTTCATTAATTAGAATGCAACCATATGGAGCTAATTACGCTGGGTGTATTCCTTACCGTAACAAGCTCAAGCTGCCTGGTCTTCGGATCCGTGGTAAGCTCCTTTGTTTTCGGTCCTTCTTGTACCGGCCCCGACAAAGTTCCTGGTCCGCTTGTCACCAGATGTATCAAGAGGGCGGTAGGCCTTGCTCGCACGGTCCGCCTCCTCCTTGTCCCATATAGGCTCCGCCACTCAGAATCGCGGACCGAGTGTGTGTTCCCCATGTTCAGCTCCGCATTTGTTTCCCCACTCACTTGATTGGGAGCTTGCGGTGCTCGAGCAATTGATCTTGAAGTCGTAGTAGTCATCTTCGTGATCAAGGATTTTTCTCCTTGATCTTCCGATAACTCTCACCTTTCTCGATCATTCTCTTCACATTGCTTTTCCAAGTAGATGTGGCCTTGCTCATCTTCGTGAGGGCAGCATTGTTCACTTTATTCCCTTTGAGGCTTGTGTTTTCAAATTCAGCGGGAACTTGTATCGCTCGTGCAGCTTCGCGGAAGAGGAGGTTGCGCAAATTCCTCGGTCGATGCCTCGTGTTCTCGGTGTTGATCGAGACGGTGTTCGGACAATGCACCCGAGCTGAAGCGAAGTACCCTTGACTATTCGCTCGGGCGCCGCTGGATTCCGCTGAGTCCACTTCAAGAACTTCCTCCTTGAGGGTGCGGAGCACGATCGGGCGCCGGTCCTTCCGCTGCCTCTTCGGTTGGCTGCCATCTGCGCGGCGCCGCCATCATCGATGGTGGCATCCTCGGCGGCACCATCGGTGGTGGCATCAGTGTGGTCATCCTCGGCGGCACCATCCGTGGTCTCAGGATCGGTGGGGAAGGCGCGGCCTCATACAAGTGAGGTTGTTCCTCCATCTCCGGGACAGCTCCTGTAATGCCTTGCCACCAACCCCGCCTCATCGCTAGGGCCATGTTTTCTCTAAATAGAAACAAAGTTTGGTCAAAAGTTGGTTATTGTCAAGGAACAAGATCTCTAAGTTGACCAAATAACCTAATTCTCGAGGAATGTCGCCAAAAGTTGGTTATTGTCAAGGAACAATTGAGAGATGTTTGTGATATTGCCTAGGTGTTTTGGGATAGAACCCGTTAGTGTGTTGTTGCTAAGGTCCAAGTCCACGCTCGTGGTAACCTAGTTCTTGAGGGTGTGTCTAGAAAGTTCACTCTTCTTTTAGAAGACAAGCGCCCTGAAATGGTATTGCCTTTCCTTAATTTGTACTATTTTTCATTGTGCTGAATACTTATGTGGGTGAGTGTATCTGAATTACTTTTTACTACACCGCAGTAACTAATCCTCGAGTGTTCCGTGTTATTGCTTTTTCAATCTATAGCTGAAACATATTACACCATAGATGGTGATACTGTGTTTGCATATGAAAATAGCACCACATGCGGTCGATAGTCTTATGCCTCTAGCAACTATTGAGTTTCAAAACTCAACACTTCTACATTACAATTCTACCGAATAGCTGCAGTGTTTTGTCACCAAGAGCTAGATGATGTTGTTTGCTCTATGGTTTCTGTATGTAAACTTGCTGTATTTATTCTGTAAAAGGTGTAAAGTTCGCAGACCCAAAGAAATCAAGGCGCACCAGCTAACCATGTCAAATTGCTAGAGCAAGTGGTTGTATCGACACGTAACATTGCTACACCGTGATAGTGTATCTGTAATTACTTTTTACTACACCAGGATTTGTACTATTTTTTCATTGTGTTGAATACTTATGTGGGTGTGTGAATAAAATACTAAACTAATCCAACCACTAAAGCAAATTATTTTATTTCGTTGAGAATCGGCATTTTCTAGGTCAAGAAAATTGGGCATGACCTTTGCTAATTTTCTTGACCTAGGAGTGCCCCATTTCTCAACCAAACGGAAATTAATCAACATTTCAGGAGAAAGGGTTATTTTTTGGCACAAACAGAGATGTTCTAACTATTTTCAAGATCAAGGCATTGCAGTTTGAATCATCTTATCGTTGTCTCTACAAAAATAGCTCAGAATTATGATTCCATTTCCACATTGATCTTTGAGCAATATGGTGCATTGTTTTGCTTCAGTGATCTGTCCCTTGAGCAAAGCATCCGGACCAAAGCTTTGCAACCTTACAGCGGTGCGTGCACACACGCATTTACGAAGTTTCAAAGAGCTAAATCATGCTATTAGCTGGGCATATGTAGCAGGAACAACCAAACTTGAAGAAACTCATGCTAAAGAATTTAAAAGCTTCGCAATACAAAGATGACAATTCACAATTCTTGCTAGTAAATGCATCAGATTTAGAATTCTTGTCAAGCACGGATACATGTTTAGAATTCCATTTTACTCAATCTTTGCTACAACTTTCAAGATGCCTTGAAAAATTTACAAGGACACACTTGTGAAGCTTGTGACCACATTATGGGTACAAACATGTTTACCACAAACTCCACGTAATTCATAGTACTTGAAACTAAAAGCTAGTGGTCGATCCCGCCAACCAATAAACTCAATCTCTATGTGCCACTTGTCCAACTAGTGCCTCGCTACTCTTCTTCTCCTCTAATTATCTCAGATCAGATAACTACTACCAATGGTGATCCGTGTCTGGTATTGTGCGACTCAATCTCCATATTAAAAAATCCAGATCGAACAAAACCAACAGTTCACTCGACAATATCACTTTCACAGTCACGGGTCTCGGGCCGGTCTCTATTTCAGATAGTTAACCATATGCACATTGCTACTTGCCAAACAAGAAAAACCAAAACAGTGGTGACATCGTCCAGGAGATTGCATTCCAAAGCCAAGGCTTCATTCATCCCTGGTCATGTATGGTCAAATTTTTTTCTATCTTCGACCACTAATTACAAAAACACAATTCAAAGATTTACAGTTAGATTTCTGGTCAAGAGACTTGAACTGGATCGTACCACGTGCTCTCACCAGAGAGAATATTTCCCATTGACTAGTCTTGGAACAGATGAACCTATCATGATTGGATTGGCTAGGACTAACTGCAACTTGGTGGCATTATATACTAAATAATCTGTCAATGCATCGCAAACAATAAAAAAATTATTTGCAAAGGACATGATTGCTCAAAATAATTGCAAAGCAAATGTACCATGCGAGGCAAAGTCACTAGTTTGCATCAATAATAATGCAACAGCTATAAAACAATTACTAAAAACAAACACGCTCATGACAAGCGGAGCAAACTTAAGCCAAGGATTGCCAGTAGCGTTGTTATGAGGAAGCACTGATTTCGAAGGTGCGAGGAATCAGGATCCGCCTCCAGTTAACAAGAAAATGAGAGGAGGGGAGGGGAGGAGGGGAGGAGGAGGGGAGGAGGAGGGGAGCTCACGGGGTGGTGGTGCTCCGCGACGGTGGTGTGGACGGGCGGCGTCCGGAGGCGGCGGGGTCGCCGAGGCGGCGCGGGCGGGTCGAGGTGGGGCAGCAAGCGCTGGGCGGCGCTGGGCGGCGGGCAGCGCCGAGGCGGAGTCGGGCGGCGTCCGGGCGGCGGGTCGCGCCGAGGCGGCGCTGGGCGGCGGGTCGGCCGAGGCGGCGCTGGGCGCGCCAGGCGGCGGGGTCGCATGAGGCGGCGGGCAGTCGAGGTGGCGGGACGGTGGCGCGAGGGAGGCGGGCGAGGGAGAGGGAAGGCGAGGAGAGGGCGAGGGAGGAGAGGGCGAGGCGAGGGCGCAGCAGTGGGTCAGGGCAGCGGCGGGCGGCGCGGTGGATCGAGAGGGAGAGGGAATGGCGAGGGGAGAGGGAAGGGGGATCGGGCGAAGGGGAGAGGGCAGGGGGATCGGGCACATTACTAATGGCGCACTCACCGTGGTGCGCCATTAGCATGTCTGAGCATTAATGGCGCACCTCACCGTGGTGCGCCATTAGTATTTTTTTTATTTCAACTCCAGCCAACAAGGTTATGTACTACGTAACTTATCCACATCAAGCCCACTCTACTAGCTCGACCGGTCAGCAGCCAGCTCACACAGGAGGTCCCGGGTTCGACTCCTGTGCTCCACAAATTTTTTAGCATTTAAAAAGCTGTTTGATACTTATTTATGTTTAAATATGTTCAAACTTGTTTAAATAATAACAGTAATATTTTTATAAGACAAGAGCATTTAAAAAGCTGTTTGATACTTATTTTTTTATAAGACGGTGCTGGGTGCGGGGGTCGGGCGTGTTGAGTAGGGAATCGAGGGTGCGGGGGTCATGGCGGCGGCCGTGAACTGGGGGTGCTCGGCGGCGAGGGGACCGGATCTCGCGAGGTGGGATAGCGATCGAGATGGAGGGGGATCGAGGTGGGCTCCACAAATTTTTTTAGCATTTAAAAAGCTGTTTGATACTTATTTGTGTTTAAATATGTTCAAACTTGTTTAAATAATAACAGTAATATTTTTTATAAGACAGAGTACATTTAAAAGCTGTTTGATACTTATTTTTTTATAAGACGGTGCTGGGTGCGGGGGTCGGCGGCAAGCGGTTGAGTAGGGGAATCAAGGGTGCGGGGTTTGCATGGGCGGCCGGTGGACTAGGGGGTGCTCGGCGGGGGACCGGATCTCGAGGTGGGATAGCGATCGAGATGGAGGGGGATCGAGGTGGGCTCCACAATTTTTTTAGCATTTAAAAGCTGTTTGATACTTATTTGTGTTTAAATATGTTCAAACTTGTTTAAATAATAACAGTAATATTTTTTTATAAGACAAGAGTACATTTAAAAAGCTGTTTGATACTTATTTTTTTATAAGACGGTGCTGAGGTGGGGGTCGGCAAGCGGTTGAGTAGGGGAATCGAGGTGCGGGGGTTGGTGGCGGCGGCCGGTGGATCTGGGGGTGCTCAAGCGCAGGGGACCGGATCTGGCGAGGTGGGATAGCGATCGAGATGGAGGGGATCGAGATCGAGTGTCCATGAAATTTAAAAATATTCATGATAGTTCAAAAGTACCCATGAAATACAATCGAGAAATGAAGGCTACGATTTAAATACAATCGATCTTAGCTAGCTATCTGCTCACAATCTTCTTGCCCTTCTTTTTCGCAAATGGATTTCTTACGTGGAACGGACGCCCTTTAGGTAGGGTGGTCCTGCTTCTTCTTGTGGTGTATGCTGCTACTTCATCATCGCCGCCATGTTCGATCCTCGGTCGCCGACTTGTCAAGTCTTGCTCATTGGCTACTCCATCCATTCCGATGATCTTCCTTTTGCCTCTCCTCACGACAACACGACCGGGCTTTTATGGTCGGTAATGAAGAAGCATTGGTCCACTTGGGAAGCCAGTACCATGGCTCATTTTTCGCGGTGACGCTTTGCGCCCATGGTCTTGATTTGGCTTCGTATAACCATGGTGGTGAAATACCGTCTTCTTTTATGACGTTTTGGCCCATCCGACACGGAACATCGGACCTTCTCTCCAACAGAGCTCAGCTCCCAGATCTCCTCGATCCTTCCGTAGTATCTGTCCTTGTCGCTACCGTGTAGGATTCCATCGTTACCCGGAGTTCGATAACCATCGCCTTCATGTCCTTGGCCTCGGTGTAGAATGTGTAGTCATGATATCGTGACGCCTCATAGGTCATCGTTGTGCTCGGCGCCTCGTGACAAGGCGAATATGAGTTGTTCTTCCGCGAAGAATCCTCATGTAAAGGGTACGACGAAGCTTATGCTTGAACCAACGCGTGAAACATGAGTTGTGCTCTTTGAGTGTATCTCCGTCCGTCCTCTCGTTGGCCTCGGCCATTGTACGCCTTTTTAATAAAGGTTTTGTGCTCTACCACCCAAGGATCGACCACGCCTATGTGTTGTAGCGCCGACTAGGTTTGCTCTTTCAAAGTCGGCGAGTCGACCAAGTCGACATGCATTTCGCGGCGACCTCACGGTGACCCCATCCAGCGAGCCCGCCGAGGTGCTGCTGACGGGCAGACCAACGGGTTCTCGATGCCTAGATAATTCGTGCAGAGGAGATGAACTCTTCGTCGAAAGCCCCCGCTATGCTTCCTTCCGACGTGACATGTTGCGAACGTATCCTTTGATGACACCATTCATCCTTTCGAACGGCATCATGCTGTGCAGGAACGCCGCCCGAGTTGGATGATATCCTCCACTATATGGACCAGCAGATGCACCATAACGTCAAGAATGCGGGCGGAAGTACATCTCAAGCTCGCATAGTATCACCACGATCTCTTCCTGTAGCCTTCGAGTTGCCTCACGCCAATCGACTTCCGAGAGATGACGTCAAGAAGTTGCATAGGCCAAATAGCGTTTCACGGACGTGCGCGCCCATGATCCCATGGATTGCAATCGAAGTATCTGCGCCATCAAGACGTGATACCGTGAGACTTCATCCCGCTGAACTTCGCTTCACTGGTCTAGGTATCTCGCTTATCTTCCCACAGAATCAGAAGGAAGTTTTACTCCTAGGAGGCAGGTGAAAATTGCTCGATCTCCTCCCGACTTAGAGTGAAGCACGCGGAGGGTAGTCATTTCCGGTCTTCTTGGCCTTTTGCCTTTGCGACGACTTCTTCGTGTCCCGCTTCCTCATCATCATCATCATCATCATCATCATCATCATCATCATCATCATCATCATCATCATATATAGCGTGAAGCTCCCCGCCGATGCCCATTGATTTCAAGTCTGCCCTTGCTTTCGCCCATCTTTGGTCCTCTCGCATGTTGAGCAGGGTACCAAGCAGACTCGCACACGCTCTTCGTGATATGCATGACATCAAGGCTGTGAGGCACACGGTGGATCTTCCAAGACAGCAAGTCCCGTAAAACAGACCTCGCTTTCCATACCTTCAGCAGCTGCTCGCGCTTTCGCTTCTTTTCCGGCTCGCACCTTTTGCTTCTTTCCGGCAAAGGCAGTCTTTCCAATTTTTCAACAGCTTGTCTATTTCTCGCCGCTCCTCGTACATCGGCGCTGGGTTCGGTTTCACCATCGAACAGATCCTTGCGTTTCTCCACGGGTCATCGTCGCTGAAGCCACCTTCGATGTCCCATGAACACGGTTTTCAAGACCCGGATCTCTATCTAGCTGGCGATACGTTGTGTCATCCATGCACCTTACGATCCGTAAAATCCGTGGACTACCGCCCCGCGAGATATCCGTGAATCGAGATAGTCGTGGCACCGTCGTGAGCAGTGCGGCTCTCATAGGGAAATATTCTTTCTCTGCGGCGCCCCACGATTGGCTGGCGTTTTCCACAGCGTGTCAAGCTCCTCTTCAGCAGCCCCGGATATGATTGATGTCGCTCCCTGGTTGTTTCGCCCTTCAATTAGCATACTCATGTGAATGTACTTCCTCTTCATGCACAACCAGGGGAAGGTTGTACATCCACACAAACACAGGCCAGGTGCTATGTGCTTCTCCGCTGCCAAACGGATTGACTCCATCGGTGCTCGCGCCCAGCACGATGTTCCTTGGATCGCTCCCAAATTCCGAGTCTTGAAGTTCAACGCTGCCACCGCTCGCATCCTTAGGGTGACTCAGCATCTTGTCTTTTTATCTATCTCCGGATCATTTGCGTCATCTTCGCTTCTTCTCCTCCCTATCCGCG
Source organism: Aegilops longissima (assembly GCA_021605205.1). Taxonomy (NCBI): domain Eukaryota; kingdom Viridiplantae; phylum Streptophyta; class Magnoliopsida; order Poales; family Poaceae; genus Aegilops; species Aegilops longissima. The sequence continues at coordinate 490,812,792 of CM038679.1, read as the reverse complement.
TGCCAACGCAGGAGCTTTGCTACCTTAGGGTCCGCGAAATAGCGCTGCAGACGAGGAGTGATCGGAAAGTACCACACCACTTTTCGAGGAGCTTTTTCCTCTTCTTGTATCGAGTGACGCCGACACCGGACATATGGTAGACTCCGCGTGCTCGTCCCGATAAATGATGCAATTGTTCATGCACACATGGTATTTCACGGCGGTAAATCGAGAGGACACACGATTTTCTTCGCCTCCTCCAAACTGGTCGGGCACTTGTTCCCCTTGGGAAGACGTTCGTGCGTAATGACATGTTCTCGTCGAAGCGCGCGTCGGTCATTTTGTGTTTTACCTTCATCTCCGAGCCATGAGCGTTACTTTCAGCGGTATCCTCGGGCCTGCATCCTTCATACAATGGAGTAACGCGCCTAACTCAAGTTGATCCATCTTGGCTTTCTCTCGGCGGCAGCTCTCGCGTTATCCGCCCCGCTTGAGAAGCAGCTCTTGAATATGAGGGTCCTGCACCCAGCCCATCGATGGTCCAGCGTCGTCGCTCCGCCAAGATCATCATCTTCATGATCATGCCCGTCGCCTGCTCCGCATCTTCCTCATCATCATGTCCTGCATCTTCTACATGATGATCGTGGTACAAGATCACGGTCGTGATCATCTCCCGGGATTCTTCGTCTTCTCGCCCGCCCGAGCCGCGGTGGTAGTCTTGCTGCCCTTCCTCATTTCTTGCCCGCCCGCATGGACGACTTCAGTAGTCATCTTCATCACCTTGCCACCGATAGCCATCCATGAAACCACGCAACAGCAGGTGGTCCCGACCTGCCCGAATCCGGGTCCGCAATAAGGCTCTTCACTTGCATCTTCGACACGGACATCTTATCTCCGCCTCGTTCTTTTGAAGCATCTCGCCTTCGGACCTCAAAAACCTATTCACGATGCCTTCGTCATCGTGCGGACCATGGTCGTCATGGGTAGAGCAAAACGATATTTTAGAACCAAACAAAAATTTGGCATGACTTTCCCTAAAAATAGGACCAAAAGAATGCTTAATGCCAAAATTCTCGCCAAACGGAAATGAATCAACATTCCGCAAAATATTGGCAACTATCGATTTCAAATACCGTACACCTCCAAACACAAACACATATGCAACACCACAAACATATGCAACACCACTAACATACATAGATCTAGCTAGGCCGTAAAAAGTGCATGTGCACATTGTTGTAGGGAGAACAACCTAAATATAGCTTCCCCTTACTTACCTATTAAAACAAGGTAATTTAACCACTTAATTTGAATGAATCTATGGTGGAAATGAGGTGAAAAAGAGGAGGCACCCGAGACAAGGAGGAGGTGGAGAGAATGAAGTGGGGAGAAAGTGAGTGTGTGGGTAGGAGAGGCTGTCCCAAATATCTTGTTGCTGCCCACTTACTAATGGCGATCTCTTGCATGGTGCGCCATTAGTAGTTACAACTACTAATGGCGACTTAAGCAGGATGCGCCATTAGTATGTTTGGATAGGCGCACTAGTTCAAAAAAAATTTCTATACTAATGGCGCACCATCGTTGGTGCGCCATTAGTAGTTACAACTACTAATGGCGACTTGGGCAGGATGCGCCATTAGTATGTTTGGACAAGCGCACTAGTTAAATTTTTTTTTGATACTAATGGCGCACTTTGCAAGGTGCGCCATTAGTAGTTTAAACTCTAATGGCGCATCAGAAGGTGGTGCGCCATTAGTATATACTAATGGCGCACCATCTTTCTGGTGCGCCATTAGTGTCAATCCCATCTATAGCCCTTTTTCTAGTAGTGTTGCCACCATTGTCTTCCCTCTTCTCATATGGGCACTCCGCAACAAAGTGACTCACATTGCCACAATTGAAGCAAGTCCTCACTCGTTGCTTGCCCTTTGCGCCACTTGAGTTGCTCTTGTTGAAGTTGGTCCTTGAGTTCTTCTTGCTCCAAAATTGCCTTGAAGCAAGGGCCATGTGTTCATGATAGTCATACTTCGTATCTTCGAGGTTGCTCTCTTCTTCTTCCTCCTCTCCATCTTCTTTGACACAAATCTTGGCCTTCAAAGCGAGGTTGGGCTTCTTTGCTCTTTTGGGAGCGAAGCACCGCATTGTCGGCGGTCTTGTCCAATATGCTCATAGCCACAAACTCATCCAACACATCACTTGAGGACAGGGTGTGGAAGTCCGCCGTTGACGGATGACGGAGGACATGGCTTTGTGGTAGGGCATCATTGCCTTGAGGAATTTGGCGCTTGATCCAGCTTGTCATCCGTGTCCTTACTTCCATGATCCCTGAGGAGACTGCAAGCTTGGTTACTCTCGATAGAGCTCACGAGGTTCTTCTTCTTCTTTCATTGCAAACTCATCGGCTTCATATTGCACCACTTCATAATTGAACGTTGAATGCTTGCGCTTCCTCGATAAAGGAAACCACCTTGAGCCAAGCATCTTTGGCAAGGGAGTAGGGTCGGAGATGAGGGAGGTCTTCGGAAGGATTGCTTCTTGGATGATGAAGAGAGCATTCTCATTGAATTGATGGTCCACGACTTCTAGGAGAGAAGTTGCTCGGATCATCGGATAGAAACCTTCTTCAATGATTCTCCAAAGGTTAGTGTTCACATGATTTAAATGACGCTTAAAACGATAAACCCAAGAATCAAAATCCTCCTTTTATCAATCTTAGGTGGTGGACCGCATGATTCAAATGAGTGGAAGGAATCGTCCACCATAAACGGGAGGAGGTTGCACATGGGCGAAGATGCCGTGCCATTCTTACCACTAGACGATGGGGCTTTTCACTAGTAGCTTCCCCTTATCGGAGTTAGCATCCGCTCCCGTGTTGGCGGGATAACCCACTTTCACGGTGCGGTGGAAAGTTTAAGCCCTTCTAGGAATTCCTTAAACATGTCCTTGACCTCGGTCGTCATGGAGGTTTTCAATGTGACCAACGCCACATTGAATTCCTCACGAGATCGAGGTACCTTTATCTCCGTAGATGATATCGGATTCAAGATCGAGTGCTCCCCACATCATCTACGACGTCAACCGTACTCTTCGGATTGTAAAGTCCTTAAAAAGAGACGAGGCTCTGATACCAATTGAAAGGATCAATAAGGTTGACTAGAGGGGGGGGGGGTGAATAGGCAACTAACAATTTTTAAGCTTTTCTTTACCAATTTAAACTTTGCGATAATAAAGGTTGTCTAGATGTGCAACTAGGTGAACAACCTATATGATGCAATCAACACAAGCACAAGAGCAAGAAAAGATAGAAACACAAATAAGCTTGCACAAGTAAACGGATAGGATAACCAAGAGTGGAGCCGGTGGAGACGAGGATGTGTTACCGAAGTTCCTTCCATTTGAGGGGAAGTACGTCTCCGTTAGAGTGGTGTGGAGGCACAATTCTCCCCAAGAAGCCACTAGGGCCACCGTAATCTCCTCACGCCCTCGCACAATGCAAGAGTCGTGATTCCACTATTGGTGCCCTTGAAGGCGGCAACCAACCTTTACAAACAAGGTTGGGGCAATCTCCACAACTTAATTGGAGGCTCCCAACGACACCACGAAGCTTCACCACAATGGAATATGGCTCCACGGTGACCTCAACCGTCAAGGGTGCTCAAACACCCAAGAGTAACAAGATCCGCAAGGGATAAGTGGGGGGAATCAAATGTCTCTTGGTGGAAGTGTAGATCGGGCCCTTGTCACCCAATCCCGAGCAAATCAACAAGTTTGATTGTCTAGGGAGAGAGATCGGGCCAAAATGGAGCTTGGAGCAACAATGGAGCTTAGAGATGGAAGAGGTGGTCAACTAGAGGTAGGAGACACGCCTTTTATACTCGTGGAAAAGATCCAACCCGTTATCCTCTAGTTCAGCCCGCGCACGCTGGTACTATCATGTGACCACGCAGTACTACCGTGGAGGACCACGGTACTACCGCGGCAGCAGCAGAGATCTGGGACCGGCTCGATCGAAGCGCAGATTACCGCTCATGCGGTACTATCGTACACCCTTGCGGTACTACCGCAAGGCAGGTAAGCCACAACCTACGAAGAGCGCGGATGAAATAAACTACATCCGTGCTTACTTCCGCTGAAAAAGAAATAGTGCAAAAACCCGACGCGGTACTACCACGCACGAGGTGCGGTATTATCAGGAGGCGCGGATGTAAAAATTACATCCGCCTACTACTACCGCGCGAACGGTATCGGGCATGAGGGCCACGGTACTACGGCTCCAAGAGAGCGGTACTATCAGGTCCACCAGCGGTACTACCGCAAGAAGACGGCGGTACTACCGTGTGGGCGTGGATGTAAAAATTACATCCGCACCTACTACCGTACCGGAGCAGCACTAGGCCTGGGAGTTGCGGTATTAAGGCTCCAGGGGAGCGGTACTACCATGACCCCCAGCGGTACTACCGCTGGTGCTTGCGGTACTACCGCTCCCTAGAGCAGCACTACCGCAAGAACAGCAGTAGCCGTCGGATTTATGCACAGCTATGACAACGGGAAGATGCTCCAAAGTGCAAGGAAAGGAAGGACAAGTGTACGTGTTGATTCCACCCAAACCTTTCCGACGCGGACCCCCTCTTAATAGTACGGCTCTCCTACGACTCAAATCCACCAAAGAGAAACGTAGAACGACGCCGTCTTCAATAGTCTCCGAGGGGCACCGAATCGTCTCGTGCCTAGTGATGAAGCATCTGACCTTACAGACCCGGCGAACTCTCAACAGTCAATCTTTTCAACAAGACCCTGAACTGGTTAAGGTTAAAACGTCAGTTTGTCATGTGAGGGCACGGCTTACGGATAGCAAGGAGAAGCTTAGGCTGATAAAGCCGCCTTCCTTGAAACTTGGATACATCGGCCCGTGGTGCACGATGCTACTCTGACCCCACGTACTCCTGATAAGTCTATCTTTAAATAAGAACTGAACTTATCTGGGTTAAAATGTCGATTGGGTAACGTGAGTGCCGGCTCACGGAAAGCGCGTACCTTCCAGTGGCTAATGCTAGTTTCACTGAAGAAGATATTTTGGCTTGGCGGCCTATGAAAGCCTTGGATTTTTCTGTTGATTTGATTTGAACGTCTTTTTGCAATTTTTTTTCTCTTGTGACATAGTAATACATGGTTGAAAACCAATCAGGCTTATAATGCCTTATGATTCATATATGACATTAACCGGTGTTCATTAACCTGGCCTGGTTCTTGGCTGTAAGTCACCGGTATAAGGTAATGTGATATCCAGTGCTTATTAACCCGGCCTGGTTTTAAGCCGGCAATATATACTTACCAGTGCTGAAATTTTGGGTTAACACCCTTATTTCACTGGCTTGATAAACCAACAATGTGATCAAATGTCACAGGTATGCTATATGTTCAAATATATGGTTATTCCTAAGTCCAGCTTTGGTCATAACTTATGATTATTTTTCTATAGCTTTCTATATTGGGCATTATGACCCGTCCTACGGTAAACCGTGGGACACTCGTGATCTGTTTTTGTATACAGGAACAGATTCAAAAAACTGATATTATAAACATCAGTGGCAGATATTCAATTGGCAGTTTCATGCAAAGCGGAACGTACACGATGGCACAGCAGATTCAAAAGTTTTGCTACTCTATTACAAGCCTCCACGGGCTAAATGAGACCAAAGCGTTTTTCAAAAGCCCAACTATTTAGAGCCGCCCTACGGTTCAGTCTTCTTGGCCTTGTTGCTCAGAGTCTTCTGCGTCATCCTTTGAGGGCTCTTCGTCTTCTTCCGCTGGCTGAAAAGTTGGTGATGACCAATCGATACCAGATAAAGCTTCAAATTCAGCTTCATCATCTATAAGCTCAGGCGGATCGACTTCAGGAGCAAAGGTGTGCTTACGGATTGGCGGGATTAAGTCCATCACTTTGTAAGACGGAGTTGGCATCTTCTTATGCTCTCGGTCATAAGCCGGATGGTACTTGGAGAGGTCCGAATCATTGGCAATCATTGTGGCCATTGGACAAATTTCTTTTACACAGGCTGCGAAGTCTTTCTGATTGAAAGGTGTACCATCTTCTTTCAGACTTGGGTAACTAGTAGCTACCTCAGACGGGTCAAGCTCTGGTACCCATGCCTTGGCCCGACTCAAAGTTGTCACGGTGCCGACTATTGCAGATGATCGCTTTATTTCATCAAATCTAACAGGCAGCACAGAGAGTTTCTTCAAAACATCTATCAGCATAGTTGGTGCTTGACTTGTTGGTGAAATGGCAGCTAGTGCATGTTGAGTCCCGGTGTACAGCTTCTCAACAAGTGTATAGAGAGCTTTAAGCTTCACCAGCATGTCTTGATTGAGATTGCTGCTCTTGGGACCTGAATATATTGCAGAATGATTAAAATGGCGGGTTATATGATCAAAATAGTGATTCACTTCTGATGCTTGATAAGGCGACTCACCAAAGATAGCTGAAACCATCTGATTCACACGGCTTTTTAAACCGGAAAGCTCAGTGGTCGCTTCTTGAAGCGATGCCTCTGCCTTCTCAGCACGTTGGGTCAAAGCCGTCTTTTCATCCGCCCAGGTCTTTTTCTCTGCTTCAAAGCTGGTCTTCAACTTTTTCGACTCAGCCACATTGAACTGGAATTTTGACTCCGCCTTCTGGGTTTCAGTTTCCTAAGTCGCCAGCCGGGTCTTCGCACCATTCAATTGGCACTCCTGTTCAGCAATGGCAGCCTGTATAAATTATAAAGTTATCAACATAAAGGTTACAAGAGTACAAGTCTCATGTATTTTTCCAGCAACGACACTTGACACTTGGGGGATAATGTCTATCAACGATTTTTTTTTCAAGACAACGGCTTTCATGAATTAAGTCCCAAGTACTTTGCAAGCAAGACTACTTGGCACTTGGGGGCTAATCCATACCGTTTGTTCTTTCTTCATCATGAGCCGGGAGTGATGTAACAGTCCGAACCGACTCATGGGGGCTATGCAATCACGATCTTTCTTCTTATACAAAGACAAAACAGGACCGGCTTATTCCTGTGGATTAAACCGGCCCTTGGGGGCTACGTATGGAAAACTAAGATTGTACAAACATCCGGTTTACATTTAAACCGGCCAAAGAGGGATTCTAGGACAGAAGTTATGGATTTTTCTAAAGTCTTCAACCAATCTTATCATAGTCAGTAGACTTGGGGGCTGGCAGGATATGTATACAAATTACTTAAAGCTGGAAATCATACCTCATATTTTTGGTGCATCAGCTTCACCATATCAATTTCGAGGTCGTGGCTGGAGTGGACCTAGCTGAGATAGCTGTCGGTGTCAAAACCGGCGGATCTCGGGTAGGGGGTCCCGAACTGTGCGTCTAGGCGGATGGTAACAGGAGACAAGGGACACGATGTTTTTACCCAGGTTCGGGCCCTCTCGGTGGAGGTAATACCCTACTCCTGCTTGATTAATATTGATGATATGGGTAGTACAAGAGTAGATCTACCACGAGATCAGAGAGGCTAAACCCTAGAAGCTAGCCTATGGTATGATTGTTGTTCGCCCCACGGACTAAAACCCTTCGGTTTATATAGACACCGAATAGGTTTAGGGTTACATGAGTCAGTTACAATGGTAGGAGATCTACATATCCAGATCGCCAAGCTTGCCTTCCACGCCAAGGAAAGTCCCATCCGGACACGGGACGAAGTCTTCAATCTTGTATCTTCATAGTCTAGGAGTCCGCCAACGGTGATAGTTCGCTATCCGGACACCCCTAATCCAGACTCCTCAAGAGTCTCCCTGAACTAGGCTTCAATGACGCACGAGTCCGGCGCGCATATTGTCTTCGGCATAGCAAGGCGGGTTCCTCCTCCGAATACTTCATGGAAGGTTTTGAACACAAGGATAGTGTCCGGCTCTGCAAAACAAGTTCCACATACCACCGTAGAGAGAATAATTTTTGCACAGATCTGCTGACGTATTCCGCGGCGTGACATCACACCACGGCCAGGCCTTTATACGAATCGTTTTTTACAGTTCCACCTTAGCGCGTTTAGCGAGGCGGTTTCCTTGGCACGTCTTATCAAAAGCGGAGATCGTGCCCCCTTATTCCGGGATTCCCATCAATACGGACGTGGGTAACCCATCCGCGCCATTGATTACGGCGGGGGGCGCATAGCTTCGTCCGTCCATATAAGGGGATAAGGATCCACCTTTTCACCTACGCCTTCTTCCTCCTTTGCTCATCCATTTCCGCGCACTCGAGCTCCAGCGCCCAAGTCCGCACACCCCACCTCAACCTTCTCCAACTATGTCCGGAGCGGGAGGCAGGTGGATGTCCTCCTCCGTCACGGAGGGGCACATCAAAAAGCTGCGGAAGGCCGGATACTTGTCCAGCAACATCGCGCACCGGCTACCCGACGAGGGGCAGCTCATTCCCACCCCCGGGCCCCATGAGAGGGTGGTGTTCCTCACCCACTTCCTCCGCGGACTAGGTTTTCTACTTCACCCATTTGTCTGGGGGCTCATCTTCTACTAGGGCCTGGATTTCCACGATCTGGCCCCGAATTTCATCCTCAACATCTCGGCGTTCATCGTCGTGTGCGAGGCCTTCCTCTGCATCCAGCCCCACTTCAGCTTATGGCTGAAGATCTTCAATGTCAAGCCGAAGGTAGTGGGTGGCCGCCAAGCGGAGTGCGGAGGTGCCATGGTTGGCAAGATGGCCAAAGTCCTATGGCTCGAGGGCTCCTTTGTGGAGACCATAAAGGGGTGGCAATCGGGGTGGTTCTACATCACCGAGCCGCGCGACTCTCAATGGGTGGCGGCCCCAATTCGATCCGCTTCCCACGGCTCACATCATGGAAAGAGACGGGCCTGTCGTGGGGTGATTCGGACGAGCTATCCGGACTCCAAACCTGCGTCCGAAACCTGGCGGACAAGAATCTCAGGCTTGTCAACGTAATCCAGGTGATGCTCATCCGCCGGATTCTCCCATGCCAACAACGGGCCTTCAAATTCTGGGAGTTCGATCCGGCACAACACCCAACTCTGAAAAGGCTCTTCAACACTACGTACGAAGATGCCTGTAAGGTGCTGTTCAAGGGCGCCGAGGCTCCCACATCCGCTACCGAAGATCGCGGATTCAGCTCGCAGCGTCAAGCCAGCGAGGTAAGTTATTTTACCCTTTATGGGACTCTTTTTTCATAGTTTGACTCTATGCGGGATCTAAAACTCCCTAACCTTTAACAGATCGGCTGAAGACGCCCGGACAGATTCTTGTCGGCCCTTTGCCGAAGACCCAGCCGGACGCCCGATTGACGGGGCTGCTGGCTCCGGCACCTCACGTGGTGCCGGAGAAGAATGCCAAGAAGAAGGCCACGGGAACTCAAAGGAGCTCCCGGCGCCAGGGGCTGTTGGACTCATCGCCCGACAATCCTGAGGCGGAGTCCTCCTCTGAGGAAGAGGAGGAGGAGAAAGAAGCCTCTCCCCCAGCGGGGGGAGAGAAGAAAAGGAAGGCCGCCCCAACTAGGGAGGCCGGAGGGTCCAAGAAGGGAAGGACCCTTCCTCCGGACTTCTCCACCAACGCCGACAACGACGAGGAGGAGTGGCCAACAAGGGCCAAGCCCCGGGCGAGATCGTAAGTGTCCGGATACCCTTGCTTTTTTTTTCATTGCATAGTGTTCTCTAATGCCGAACAATCATGCAGCCCGCCCAAGGACGAGCTCGCCGCTTCGTCGAGCGGCTCCCTGAATTCGTCGGATGTGAATAGTACTTCACTTCCGACCGCCTCCTCCTCGATACCTGAGGCGATACCGCGGTGGAGTCCCAAAGGGGCCCAGCCAGAGGAGGTGGTCTGGAGGCGCTGCAAGGCGACCTCCGGACTCGAGGTGCAAAGGGGCGAAACCCGGAGGGCTCTAAGTCCGCCTCAGGCCGGACTCCGCACTGAACCTTGGTGGTTCCAAGTCCGGCAAGCGGCCCCTTCATAAGAAGGGTAAGACTACGACGCGGTGACCTCCGCCCATCCGGAGGCACGGTTAGCTTGCTGGAGGCGTTTAAAGGCCTCCATCGACGAGGAGCACCGCCTTTGTTATGAGTGTGGTGATCCAAAGTTCGATCCGCCAAGAGCGGGCTGACTGGCTTCTACAAGCCTTCTAACAAAGCTTTGAGGTAAGTTTAGAATATGTAAAATATTACGCGATAGACAGTAGCCCCGATGCTTAGTTCGGTGTTGGAAAGAAAAGCGGACTAAGGATCTAAAAGATATACGCAGGAGTCTAACATAAGTATGTCGATATGCGAATGCAGATGCGCCGCTTGACCTCTGCCAGACCGACTGCGGAGGTCAATGCATTGAAGAAGAGCCTCGAGCGGTCCGAGAACGAGCTCGGCCTTGCCAATAAGCAGCTCGAGGACAGGGAAGGTAAGCAATACCTTATTAAAGAAATAACTTATAGAAAGGATTCGGTTGCAAAAAATGACAGGAATAACGTGGGTATTGTAGGGGCCACGATTGAGGTGGCGACCCTGAAGGAAGCGGTGTCCGCGGCCGAAAGCAAAGCTGCATGGAGCGCACCGAGCGAGAGAAGCAGGAGGAGCGGGTGGCGGAGGTGCGGCAAGAGCTCCTGTGCTCGTGGAAAAACACGAGAGTTTGGAGCGTGACTCGAAAACTCAAGAGTCCGAGCTCGCCTCGGCTCTTGAGAGTGCCAAAGCCGCTAAGGCCGAAGCCCAAAAAGCCCTCCAAGAGATTGAATCATTAAAGAAGATAGCGGCGGTAAGGCATTCTTTATGCAAAGCAAGCATGTGAAAGTGAATTACCTATTACTTACCCGGATTCGAGCTCTCCAGAGCATTCGCAGATCTGCCCCGTAGTGTAATCCGATGCTGCGCGTTCTACCGCGCCAAGGAGGGAGCTCGACGGAGAAGGTGTTCTGGTCTCAGATCTTTGAGGCCGAACGTCCGTGCCTGAGCGACCAGCTGAAGCAGCTGATCGAGCTCCACAAGGTCGCCGAACAGGCCATGAAGGGCCTCATAGTTGGCCGAGGCCATTGGAAGCCATGCACAGGAGCTACTTGGCTAGTGCAGCGGCTGGTGGACCTTTGTCCATGGATTGAAGTCATCAAGCGCTCCGTCTGCATTGAAGGTGCCCGTCGGGCCCTTGCCCATGCTAAAGTGCACTGGGGCAAGCTGGATGCGGAGAAGCTTGTGACGGACGGGCCACCGAAGGGCAAGGATCATCGCAAGCCCGAAATGTACTATGAGGGCGTCCTGAAGGGTACTCGCCGTATAGCGGATGAGTGCTCCAAAGATGTAATTTTTGTATAGACTCGCATTTGTTATCCTGTACGCTGAAAACTTGTTCATATGCACTAAGCAACGCTTGTTAATTTAAAATATTACCTTCATGCGGCCGCTTATCAAATTTGAGAGATGGCAAGTCGTTATTTCAGCCCCCATGCCACAGAAAGTTGGGGTGTTGGGATAAACTTGAGCGCTCTTGTTCCCATTCTTGGGTCCGTCGAGGATGCGCCAACGCAACGAATAAGGCAACCGGACTTATAGTGCTTGAACACTCTCACTTAGCCATAGAATTCTATAATTTTAAATTTCGTGAAGCCCCTAGTATTCGAAGACCGAGTTCGGGCGCTATCCACGCCTTGGCGGACAATGCCGACTCCTCGCTCTAAGCGCATAAGTCTTTAGGGACCCGAAAAACCTCTCGAACAGCGACCGCTCTCGCCCTATCATGACGGTCAGTTTTAGCTTTCTCCACCGAGGTGCTCAACCCAGCTCAACCGGGGCACAATCGCAGTGGTTCTCCCAGCGCTACCTTAGCCGATATAACGGAACGTAAGGTACCAAAACATGGGAGCCGGGCAAACCCAACTATTGACCCAAGACATGATTCGGAGCCGATGCATATAATGCTATAAGTTTGGGGTGCCGCACTTGTGAAAGTGTTCTGACTTATCACACCATACGTTTGGGGTACTTAAGCCCCTGGTGTATTGGCCGTACCAAAGTGTACGGGTGCAACATGTCATGAAATGAACATATATATAGATAAAGAAAGGAGTGCAATAATAGGCAAATTGTTTATTCAAAAAGGTACTGCAATGGAAGCAGAACGATACAAATAGTGCGGTAAGCAAGGGATGGGACTATTTAACATGTCCCCCTCCAGGGGTAAGCTGCGGGATGGTATGTAAAACAGGTATAATGCTCGTAGTAGAGACCACCTGGACACTCGACGTAGCTTTCTGTTTCCCTGGCTGTTGCATCGTGAGTTCGGCAATTTTAGTGCCGGACAGGACTTCTGGAAAACGGAGTCCTGAAAGTAAGAAAAAAGAAGAAAGAAAAAGAATGACACAATTGGGAGCCCACAGTGCGGTTGAGCCGCGTGCAGGCGCAGCCGTGGTCGTGCCCTCCCTTAGGCCCATGGTATCTCCGAGCGTAATTATGTGCGCGTAATAATGGCTTCGCTGTTTCGCGAGGGCTGGGGTTGGGGCGGATTGCTACGCATGCTCGGATCGTGCCAGCGGTCTTGTTGTAGGTTACTCCGGCGCGCTTGACGGTGGCGGACGTTTAATGGCGGACCGGGAATTGCTGTGAGAGGCTGCTTTGCACCTCCGCCGTGAGGCGCCGTGTGCTCCTCCGCTCGAGAGAGGCGTTAGGTGTTTCCATTGACCGTGGTTACTCCTCGAGGGCCTGGCATCTTGAGCTTGAGGTATCGAAAGCGGCACCGCATTGAACTTTGCAAATGCGGTTCGTCCAAGCGATCGCGTGATAGCCGCCATGAACGGGACTATGTTGAAGATTAACTCTTCGCTTCGGAAGTTATCCGGGGATCCGAAGACCACTTCGAGTGTAACTGAGCCTGTACAATTGTCCTCTACACCTGGTATGACGCCTTTAAAGGTCGTCTTTGTGGGTTTAATCCTTGAGGGGTCTATGCCCATTTTGCACACTGTATCCTGATAACGCAGTTTCAAGCTGCTACCGCCGTCCATCAGGACTCTAGTGAGGTGAAATCCGACGATGATTGGGTCAAGAACCAATGCGGCGAATCCGCCGTGACGGATGCTAGTGGGGTGGTCCCTTCGATCAAATGTGATCGGGCAGGAGGACCATGGGTTGAACTTCGAGGCGACCGGCTCCATCGCATATACGTCCCTTAGTGCACGCTTCCGCTCCCTTTTGGGTATGTGGGTTGCGTATATCATGTTCACCGTCCGCACTTGTGTGGGAAAGCCCTTCGTCCTCTATTGTTCGGGCGGCCGGGCTCTTCCTCGCCATCGCTATGCAGCCCCTTGTCGTTGTTTTTGGCGCTTAGCTTGCTGCTTGCTTGAACACCCAACAATCCCTGTTGGTGTGGTTGGCTAGTTTTCGGGGTGCCATGTATCTCGCACAAGCGATCGAGTATTCGGTCCAAGTTGAACGGGCCCTGGGTATTTCTTTTGAATGGCTTCTTCCGCTTACCGGGTTTAGAGCCTCTGAATCCGGCATTTATCGTCGATATTCAGCATTATCACCGCACGCGGCATTTATGCTTGTTGCGACGCAACCTGCCATTGCTGTCCTTGGTATCCGAACTACCAGGGTGTTTGACCAAGTTGTTGCTTCGAGCTAGCCAGCTGTCCTCTCCCGCGCAAAAGCGGGTCATGAGTGTGGTGAGGGCTGCCATGGATTTCGGCTTTTCCTGTCCTAGGTGCCGGGCAAGCCACTCATCGCGGATGTTATGTTTGAAGGCTGCAAGGGCCTCTGCATCCGGACAGTCAACGATTTGATTTTTCTTGGTTAGGAACCGTGTCCGTAATTGTCCGCCGATTCTTCCGCTCTTGAATTATGTGGCTGAGGTCATCGGCGTCCGGTGGTCGCACATATGTGCCCTGGAAGTTATCAAGGAATGCGGCTTCCGTGTCCTCCCAACAACCAATTGATTCTGCTTTGGCAAGCTGTTAAGCCAATGCCGAGCTGGTCCTTTAAGCTTGAGTGGGAGGTATTTGATGGCGTGTAGATCATCACCGCGGGCCATGTGGATATGGAGGAGGTAGTCCTTGATCCAAACCGCAGGATCTGTTGTGCCATCGTATGATTCGATGTTTACGGGTTTGAAACCCTCGGGGATTTGATGATCCATCACTTCGTCTGTGAAGCATAGTGGGTGTGCGGCGCCTCTGTATTGTGTTATATCACGACGCAGCTCAAATGAGCTTTGTCTACTGTGTTCGGCCGGGCCGGAGTTGCTGTATCCGGCGTGACGGTTATCATCACATGTCGTGGGGCGCCCACGCGATCCGTAGATCGATCTTGTTTGCCTTGCCTTGTCCTCCAATATGTCTCGCAGGTCCGCGCGCTTCCCGTGCCTTGGTCGAGCGGGCGCTGAGTGCGGCTTGAATGGAGGGTCTAGAGGCCTCTCGTCGCGCCACGGGTGGCGGTCGACCGCATCATGCGCCGGTGATGTAGGTTTGGGTGCTGCTTCCTCTAATTGGGGTAGCAGCCTGCGTTTGGGTATCTCTTGGAGGGGCGTTCGAGTTCATACTCTTGGCTGCAAGGACTTGATCCATTTGTCGCCTAGCAAGTCTTGGTCAGCTCTAAGCTGCTGCTGCTTTTTCTTGAGGCTGCTTGTCGTGGCCATAAGCCTGCGTTTGAAACGCCCTATTCGGCGGGATCCTCGGGCACGACAAATTGTGTCGCCGAGGCTTGCCTCATATTGAAGGGAGGCATATAATTATCGCCCTCCACCTCCCTCTCTGCCGCTCTATCATGAGGCTGGCTTCTCCCTCCTCTTGTGCTGAATCCTGCTTTGAGGGGTTGTCTTGACCTTTATCAGGGGTGTTATTATCTCCCATGCGAGAATCACCGTTTTTCTTGTGGGGATTTAGGCGGCACGACGCCGGGCGCTTGGGCTGCTTCTTGAGGGGTCATCCTCCGTTGTTCCACCGCCGTTCCCATCTTTTGGGATGTCCACCATGTATATGCCGTCACGACGAGGTGGCCTTCCGGTGCCTGAGGCGCTGGTTCTTGGTCGTCTCGGCGTAGATCGTCCATACCGTCGATGTCTTGAGTCGAAGTCGAGCATGTCGGTTAAATCATCGACAGTGGCTACAAAGTGCTTGGTTGGTGGGTGTTGAATTTCTTCGTCGTCCGCATCCCAACCTTCCTGACCGTAGTCCGGCCAGGGCTCTCCTGATAAAGAGAGAGAATTTAGTGAATTCAGGATGTCGCCAAAGGGCGAGTGCTGAAAGATGTCATGGCGTGAACTCCATAACCGGCGCCCAAGGCAGGGGCGCGGAGGGTTCGGAGACCGGAGAGGAGTCCGGCACCTTGGAGTCACGGTCTTCGCAAAGGACAAGGATGGAGTTCGGCTCAATCGCCGTAGAGATTTCAGCCCCGAGGCGGTGTCCAACCAACCGTCCTCGATCGGCGAAACCGGCTCCGGATTAAGGGTCGGAGCGGCTGGTGCGGCCTCGTGGCACTCGTTCGCGGCGAGCTAGATCGCACCCATCGAGACAAGGCGGCACTCGGCTGTGACTCGAATCCGTCGAAGATCAAGTCTCCGCAGACATCGGCCGATAGTTCAAGCTTCCAAATCTGACACGATGGCGGGCGAGCTTCGATCTACTCCGGATGGCCTAGCGAATTGGCCCATGATGCAAAGCCGCCGAATACGAAGATCTGTCCGGGGAGAAAAGTCTCATCCTGGACTACGTCGTCGCTGATGATTGAAGGAGCCATCGGGCCTATAGCTGACGACACAGAGGAACTCTCAATGAAAGCACCAATGTCGCTGTCAAAACCGGCGGATCTCGGTAGGGGGTCCCGAATCGTGCGTCTAGGTGGATGGTAACAGGAGACAAGGGACATGATATTTTTACCCAGGTTCGGGCCCTCTCGATGGAGGTAATACCCTACTCCTGCTTGATTAATATTGATGATATGGGTAGTACAAGAGTAGATCTACCACGAGATCGAGAGGCTAAACCCTAGAAGCTAGCCTATGGTATGATTGTTGTTCGATCCACGGACTAAAACCCTTCGGTTTATATAGACACCGAATAGGGTTAGGGTTACCTGAGTCGGTTACAATGGTAGGAGATCTTCATATCCAGATCGCCAAGCTTGCCTTCCACGCCAAGGAAAGTCCCATCCGGACACGGGACGAAGTCTTCAATCTTGTATCTTCATAGTCTAGGAGTCTGGCCAACGGTGATAGTTCGGCTATCCGGACACCCCCTAATCCAGGACTCCCTCAATAGCCGAAGAGGATCTCATTGCTGCTCAGTTGTGCATAATGAGAAATGTCAAACTTCTGTTTCCGCCTCTCAATGACTTCTTGTTTGGCAGTATGCTTGGCCAGAGCTATTGGATTTCCCGGCTCTACAAAGCCGGTGCCAGTAATCAACACATCATCATTTTGAGGTTTTGATAGCTTAGGTGAACCCGAGGGGGCAGAAGTTGAAGGATTAATAGCAGTACCGCCAATGCTAAGATCTGGAATCTCAGGCAGAGTGACAGTAACAGGTTCTTCCGGTTGTTTATCAGAGGCCTGAAGGACAGGGACTTGTTGTTCCGGCTCAGGAATTTCAGGTGCTTTTGTTGGCTTGATCACTTTAGCCTTCTTGTTTGGCTTTGCTTGGCCACTGCAGAGGTTATGACAAGTCAGTATTAATGTAAGAGTATACGAGGTTATAGAGTAAAGCTAATTACCCAGGGGCAGTCCAAAAGCAAGCATCTCAGTTTGCAATGAGCCGTCAGAAGAAGAACAAGCAAGTTCCTGGTCACACGATCATTATAAGAGTTAAATGACAGACAAGTAAGACCCGTCAGCAGATGAGAAGAATTTTAAGGTTTAAGAAAATAGCTCGTTTCGACGTTTTCGAGGAGCAGGGGTGTTCGGTAAGCCGGAGGACAACTCATCACCTCCACTGGTCTGGGTCTGATGACGGTTTTCGTGTTGCCGTTGTTTCAAAAGAAAGTGAGGATCTAAATAAGCCAAGGGGTGTGAAAACCTTACTTTCTGGGTTACTTGTCGAAGTTTCTGTCTTGGCAAAGATTCTGAGCCGGAGGAAATAATAGTTACCTCTTCTTCGGCTGCTTGGCTGGCTCCCGTGTCAGCCTGATAATAATTAGTGTCAAGATGGTTGAAAAATAAGCCAAGAGAGTCAAGGGCTACCTACGACTCAGAGGTATCATCCAGCTTGAGCATGTCAGAGGCGTTTGGTTTCTTCTTCTTCTTGGTAGTCTTCTTGGTGGCTTTCCTAGCGGCCTTCTTGGCAACCCTGTCCTTCTTAGTAGCCTCGTGGTCATATTCCACTTTCCAGAATTCCGACTTAGCCTACAAAGGTTGTCAAAGGTTGAGTTAATCAGATACTCAAATGGTGAGGTGTAGATAAAGTAAGTACAAAGGCTTACATCTGGTGGCGGGTTAAGCTTGCTGAAGGGGGCCAGACCCACTCCGACACAATCCTCCGGGTCTTCATTCAGAAGAGACTTTACCATTTCATTGATTGCTTCCTCAGTTAATGGTGCGGAGCTGTGGCGCAGTGAATCTTTCTCATCACCAGTGTAGGTACACATTAAGCCGGTGCGGCGGCTCAACGGGATGATACGCCAAGAAACCCAACACCTGACTAAATCAACACCGGTCAGCCCGTTTCCTAGCGGAGCTTTGACCTTCACGATAGTAGGTGCAATCTTCTTCCATTCAGCGGCAGTAAGCTTTCCAGGAAGATTATGTTTCGGATTCAGGCGCTCAACACGGTAAGCTGGCAGTGGATTCTCATCAGCCGAAGAAGTGTCCTTGCAATAAAACCACGTCTGGTTCCAGTCTTTGGGGTAACTTGGCAAGCAGGCGTAAGGAAAGATGGCGTCTCTTCAACATTGAATTGAAATCCGCCTAGTTCCAAGCTAGGACCATTGGTGAATTCACTCTGGCGGTTTAAGTAAAAATACTCTCTAAAGAGTTCAACACTGGGCTCCTCTTGAAGGTACACCTCATAGAAGACTTGAAAGTTGCAAATATTCGACACGGAATTGGGTCCGATGTCTTGAGGGTGGAGCTGGAAAAAGTGCAGAACGTCTCGGAAGAACTTAGAGCCGGGCGGTGAGAACCCAACGGTTCATGTGGTCAGTAAAAATGATAACTTCGCCGTCTTTCGGCTGAGGTCTCTCTTCGCCCGGGTTAGGAGCACGATAATGCATCACAGTCTTGGCGGGTAAATACCCGGTCTTGAAATAGTCCTTGAAAGTGCTCTCGGTGACGATGGAAGGGACCCAATTGCATGTGTATACTGTTTTGGGCGGCATTGTGAAAGAAAGCCTAAAGGAAAGAAAAATTGCCAGTTTAAGTTAATTGGTGAAATTACAAGCTTAAGTGCTGAAAGTATACATTCAGGATGGCTGCTTAAGTGAGGACTAATGGTATATGAATAATTATAAGCCGGAAGTGTAAGCCGCCATGAAGGGTACAGGTACTCAAAATCTGACAGAGGGTAAAATTCTACTGAGTGTTGGACAAACAGGTTTCACAGATTGCAGTTAGGAATTTGTATCTGAAACTGCGCAGAAAAAGGAAATAAATTTGAAACCTGCAGAGGCGACAGTGGAAAAGCATAGGTGCTCTAAAAGGGATCTGCAATGATGAGAGTATGTTCTAGTATTAAAAATAGATGCTAACCTAGTACCACGCGAGATTTGTGTGGTTTGTGGATCTAATCCACGGATCTATTCAAAGAAGAAAGACGGCGGCGATGAACACTAACGAGCGCCGATGAACACTGAAGAACACTGAAACCCTAATGCCAGATCTATGGCGGAGGAAAGAAGGGCTTACCGGTGCTGAGGAGATGACGGGGAGGTGCCGCAGTTCTCTGGTCCGTTCAGGGTGATGCAGCGGCCGGAGTTGAAGACGGAGGCGGAGGTCGACAGCGGCGGAGCTCGTGCAGGTCGGCGCGTCGCAAGGAGGGAGAAGAAATGAGAAGGAAAGAGGGGTTAATGAGAGGAGAGCCCGAGGTCTATTTATAAAAGCCTAGAAGGACAAACGACAGGCGCGAAAATCGAGGAGGCAAAAAATGGATAAGTGATGATGCGGGCGCCTCAATTTCCAGAAAGACAATAAAGTAAGAGATTTATTAAGATTTGGGTTCTATGAATCATTAATGACAGGTGACGTCACGGCGGGTCAGTGAAAATTCAGGAGATGACGTCATGGCGGGTTACAATTTTTCACAGTCAAGATGAGGAAGGATTTTGCTAAAATATTGAAGATTGACATGAACAAGTTCAAATCAACCCGGGGCCTAATGTTGGGGATATGACTATCAGGCATGACCCGCCAGGAGGGGCCGGGTCATCCCTATGACGACTCATCTCCATGAAGCCTGAGAGCGTAACTAGAATGGCGGTTCGTAGATAGGTTGAATAGAGGGCCCAAGCCCAAAGGCGGCTTAAGGCCCACGGTTATAAACCGCCATGTACGTATGACTTGTATTGTAAGGCATATGTAATTGGTCTCCAAGCCGGACACGTATATGAGCCGGCCAGGACTCTGTAGACCACAGGGCGTCGACCCGTGTATATAAGGGGACGACCCGGCAACGGCTTAGGAGAAAAAAACTAGATCGAGAGCCAGGTTTAGCGTATTCGCTCCCTGGTCATCGAAACCCTAGCAATACCACCTCAAACTGGATTAGGCCTTTACCTTCACCGTAAGGGGCCGAACCAGTATAAACTCCTCGTGTCCTTTGTCCTGTTTAGCCCCTTGAAGCTAACTTCGTTGTGATGGCTCCACGACTAAGTCCTCACACTAGGACATCTAACGTGACAATTCCACGACACATCCTATATTTTTTCTTTTCGCCATCTCCTTGCCAAAGAACCTGGACCTAAAATAGTCCAGTCTTTGCAAGACCCCTTTTGGGAGCTGGAAGAACGAAAGCATATACAGAACCATATTTGTGAGGACAGAGTTTATTAAAACCAGTCACCTCCAACTAAGAGCAACTTGCCTTTCCAGCTGCTCAAGCGTTTCTCTAGCCGCTCCTCTACATGCTTCCACTCCGCAATGGTGACATGTCGATAATGAATCGGTATTCCCAAATATTTAATCGGGAATTGGCCATGTGCACAACCAAAAAGGTCAGCATAGTCGGCCGCCGCCTCAATGGCTTCTCCAAAGCAGAACAATTCACTTTTATGGAAGTTAATCTTAAGACCGAACATATGCTCAAACGCTGACAGCAGAAGTTTCATGTTTCTAGCCTTGTCCAAGTCATGTTCCATAAAGAGAATTGTGTCATCGGCATATTGTATAATATAGAGGCCACCATCCACTAGATGTGGCACTACTCCTGTAATCTGGCTATCCTGCTTGTCACGCTCAATCAAAATAGCCAACATCTCAACCACAATGTTAAATAACATTGGGGACATGGGGTCACCTTGCCGTAGTCCTTTTTTTGTCTAAAAGTAATGGCCCACAGAATCATTGACTTTGATGGCCACGCTACCTCCAGTTACAAAATTTTGGATCCACTTGCGCCACTTATCAGAGAGGACTTTCATCCTTAGGGCCTATTGGAGGAAAGACCATTTGACCTTGTCATAGGCTTTTTCAAAGTCAATTTTGAATACTACCCACTCATGTTTTTCAGGTGCATCTCATGGACGGTCTCATGCAGGATTACTACGCCATCGAGTATATTCCTTCCTTGCATGAAGTTGTTTGAGATGTCCGGACAACATGGTCAGCTACCGAGTTTAATCTATTCGTCACCACTTTGGTGAAAATCCTGAAGCTGACATTAAGGAGGCATATGGGTCTAAACTATTGAATCTGTTCGGCCTCCTTAATCTTAGGCAACAAGACAATCTCGCCAAAATTAAGTCTGGATAGGTCAAGTCGGTCGGCATGAAGACAATTGAACAACTCCAAAAGGTCATACTTGATGATACCACATAAATTCTGATAGAATTCTGCGGGGAAACCATCAGGGCCTGGAGCTTTGTTATGTTCTATTAGGAACACCGCAGGTCTCACCTCCTCTTCTGAGAATGGTGCCATGAGGATATCGTTTTCTGATGCCGTGACATGTGGAATATCATCTATTCGGGTGTCATCAAGGGTGAAATTACCTTCAGTCGGCGCTCCGAAAAGAGATTTGTAGCATTTGGTGATATACTTTTGAGCTCCTCCTGACCGTCGATCCACCCCTCATCTTGTTGGAGACTGTAAATACATTTCTTTCTATGCCGCCCATTGGCTACCAATTGGAAGTATCTTGTATTACTATCACCCATCAAAATGAAATCAACTTTGGATCTCTGGTAATATTTGATCTCCTCTTCTCGCAGTAGACGGGCAACCATCTCATTAGATTGATTTTTCAATTGAATCTCTTACTGAGATAATGTGTGTGTCTCTCCAATTTTGTCGAGGTCGTTGATACGTCTCCAACGTATCTATAATTTTTGATTGTTCCATGCTATTATATTATCCTTCTAGGATGTTTTATATGCATTTATATGCTATTTTATATGATTTTTGGGACTAACCTATTAACCTAGAGCCCAGTGCGAGCTTCTGTTCTTTGCCTTGTTTTTGAGTATCACAGAAAAGGAAAACCAAACGGAGTCCAATTGACCTGAAAATTGATGGAGATTATTTTCGGACCAGAACAAGCCCATAGGGCACCGGAGATGGGCCAGAGGAGTCCCGAGGCACCCACGAGGGTGGGGGCCCGCCCTACCCCCTGGGTGCGCCCCCTACCTCGTGGCCGCCTCAGAGACCCCCCTGACTTGTTCCCGATGCCAACACCTCTTATATATACCCAAACTTCCAGAAAGAAACCTAGATCGGGACTTCCGCCGCCGCAAGCCTCTATAGCCACCAAAAACCAATCGGTACCCTGTTCCGGCACCCTGTCGGAGGGGGGAATCCCTCACCGGTGGCCATCTTCATCATCCCGGCGCTCTCCATGACAAGGAGGGAGTAGTTCACCCTCGGGGCTGAGGGTATGTACCAGTAGCTATGTGTTTGATCTCTCTCTCTCTCTCTCTCTCTCGTGTTCTTGAGGTGGTACGATCTTGATGTATCGCGAGCTTTGCTATTATAGTTTGATCTTATGATGTTTCTCCCCCTCTACTCTCTTGTAATGGATTGATTTTTCCCTTTGAAGTTATCTTATCGGATTGAGTCTTTAAGGATTTGAGAACACTTGATGTATGTCTTGCATGTGCTTATTGATACGTCTCCAACATATCTATAATTTTTGATTGCTCCATGCTATATTATCTACTGTTTTGGACCATATTGGGCTTTATTTTCCACTTTTATATTATTTTGGGACTAACCTATTAACCGGAGGCCTAGCCGAGATCTGCTGTTTTTTTTGCCTATTTCAGTGTTTCGAAGAAACGGAATATCAAACGGAGTCCAAACGGAATGAAACCTTCGGGAACGTGATTTTCTCAACAAATATGATCTAGGAGACTTGGACCCTCCGTCAAGAAAGGAGGGAGGCGGTCACGAGGGTGGAGGGCGCGCCCCCCTGATAACCCACAAGTATAGGGGATTAATTGTAGCCTATTTCGATAAGTAAGAGTGTTGAACCCAACGAGGAGCTAAAGGTAGAACAAATATTCCCTCAAGTTATATCGTCCACCGATACAACTCTACGCACGCTTAACGTTCGCTTTACCTAGAACAAGTATGAAACTAGAAGTACTTTGTAGGTGTTTTTGGATAGGTAAGCAAGATAATAAAGAATGAGTAAATAAAAGCTAGGGGCTGTTTAGATAAAGACACAACTAAATTAGTTTTAGTAGAGAGCTTTTTGTTATGAGAAAGTTATTTGTCCCTAGGCAATCGATAACTAGACCGGTAATCATTATTGCAATTTTATTTGAGGGAGAGGCATAGGCTAACATACTTTCTCTACTTGGATCATATGCACTTATGATTGGAACTCTAGCAAGCATCCACAACTACTAAAGATCATTAAGGTAAAACCCAACCATAGCATTAAAGTATCAAGTCCCCTTTATCCCATACGCAAACAACCTACTTACTGGTGCGTGCTTCCACACCACGCCACCCACCATAAGCAAATCATAAACATATTGCAACACCCTACAACGGGGATCCCTCACGCTTGCGCGACACGGAGAGCACCATAGGACAGCACCAATAATAAAACATGCAACTCAAACCAATCTTGATCATCAAATAGCCCGTAGGACAAAACAGATCTACTCAAACATCATTGGGAAATAATATATAGCGTTGAGCACCATGTTTAAGTAGACATTACAGTGGGTAAGAGAGAGGTTACACCGCTGCATAGAGGGGGGAAGAGTTGGTGATGATGGCGGTGAAGTTGTTGGTGAAGATTGCAGTGATGATGATGGCCACGGCGGCATTCCGGCGCCACCGGAAGAGAAGGGGAGAGGGGGGGCCCTTCGTCTTCTTCTTCCTTGACCTCCTCCCTAGATGGGAGAAGGGTTTCCCCTCTGGTCCTTGGCCTCCATGGCGTGGGAGGGGCGAGAGCCCCTCCGAGATTGGATCCGTCTCTCTGTTTCTCTCTGTTTCTGCGTTCTGTTCTGCTGCCCTTTCACCGTTTCTTTTATATCCGGAGATCCGTAACTCCGATTGGACTGAAATCTTCGCCGTGTTTTTTTCCCAAAAATTAGCTTTCTTGCGGCCGAAGAAGGGCATCAGCCGCCTTACGGGTGGCCCACGAGGGTGGGGGGCGCGCCCTCCTGGTACGGGCGTGGGCCCCTGCCTCGTGGCCACCTCGGACACCGTTTCGATCTGATCTTTCTCCCAGATTTTCCAAATATTCCAAAAATAAGCTCCGTCCGTTTTTATCCCGTTTGGACTCCGTTTGATATGGATATTCTGCGAAACAAAAACATGCAATGATGAGAACTGCATTGGGCAATCGGATCAATATGTTAGTCCCAAAAATAATATAAAAAGTTGCCAAAAAGAATATGAAAGTTGAATAATATTGGCATGGAATAATAAAAAATTATAGATATGACGGAGACGTATCACCCCCTGCCTCGTGGGCCCCTCGAAGCTCCACCGACGCATCCTTCCTCCTATATATACCCACGCACTTCAAACGATCGACACGGAGGCAAAACCTAATTCCTTTGCCGCAACCTTCGTACCCACGAGATCCCATCTTGGGGCCTGTTCCGAGTTCACCGGAGGGGAATCCACCACGGAGGGCTTCTACATCATCACCATAGCCCTTCCGATTAAGTGTGAGTAGTTTACCTCAGACCTTCGGGTCCATAGTTAGTAGCTAGATGGCTTCTTCTCTCTTTTTGGATGTCAATACAATGTTCTCCCCCTCTCTCGTGGAGATCTATTTGATGTAATCTTCTTTTTGCTGTGTGTTTGTTGAGTCCGATGAATTGTGGGTTTATGATCAAGATTATCTAGGAGCAATATTTGAATTTTCTCTGAATTCTTTTATGTATGATTGGTTATCTTTGCAAGTCTCTTCGAATTATCAGTTTGGTTTGGCCTACTAGATTGGTTTTTCTTGCAATAGGAGAAGTGCTTAGCTTTGGGTCCAATCTTGCGGTGTCCTTTCCTAGTGACAGTAGGGGCAGCAAGGCACGTATTGTATTGTTGCCATCGAGGATAACACGATGGGGTTTTTATCATATTGCATGAATTTATCCCTCTACATCATGTCATCTTGCTTAAGGCGTTACTCTGTTTTCATTAACTTAATACTCTAGATGCATGCTGGATAGCGGTCGATGAGTGGAGTAATAGTAGTAGATGCAAGCAGGAGTCGGTCTACTTTTCTCGGATGTGATGCCTATATACATGATCATACCTAGATACTCTCATAACTATGCTCAATTCTGTCAATTGCTCAACAGTAATTTGTTCACCTACCGTAGAAATACTTATGCTCTTGAGAGAAGCCACTTGTGAAATCTATGGCCCCCAGGTCTATTCTCATCATATCAATCTTCAATCACTTTATTATTGCTTTGCTTTTTTACTTTGCTTTTTATTTTACCTTGCATCTTTATATCAAAAATACCAAAAATATTATATATCATCTCTATCAGACATCATTCTCGTAAGTGACCGTGAAGGGATTGACAACCCCTAATCGCGTTGGTTGCGTGGAGCTATTTGTTTTGTGTAGGTACGAGGGACTCGCGCGTGGCCTCCTACTGGATTGATACCTTGGTTCTCAAAAACTGAGGGAAATACTTACGCTACTTTGCTGCATCATCCTCTCCTCTTCGGGGAAATCCAATGCAGTGCTCAAGAGGTAGCAAGAAGAATTTCTGGCGCCGTTGCCGGGGAGTCTACGCAAAAGTCAACATACCAAGTACCCATCACAATCCCTTATCTCTCGCATTACATTATTTGCCATTTGCCTCTCGTTTTCCTTTCCCCCACTTCACCCTTGCCATTTTATTCGCCCTCTCTTTTTCCGTTTTCCTTTGTCTCGCTTGTCTCTTTGTTTGCTCGTGTGTTGGATTGCTTGTTTGTTGCGATGGCTCAAGATAATACCAAATTGTGTGACTTTACCAATACCAACAATAATGATTTCCTTAGCACTCTGATTGCTCCTCTTACCAATACCGAATCTTGTGAAATCAATACTGCTTTGTTGAATCTTGTTATGAAAGATAAATTCTCCGGCCTTCCTAATGAAGATGCCGCTACTCATCTAAATAGCTTCGTTGATTTATGTCCAAAATAAGAAAGATGTTGATAATGATATTGTTAAATTGAAGCTATTTCCTTTTTCGCTTAGAGATCGTGCTAAAGCGTGGTTTTCGTCTTTGCCTAAAAATAGTATTGATTCTTGGAACAAGTGCAAAGATGCTTTTATCTCTAAGTATTTTCCTCCCGCTAAAATCATCTCTCTTAGAAACGATATTATGAATTTTAAGAAACTTGATCATGAACATGTTGCACAAACTTGGGAGAGAATGAAATTAATGATACGTAATTGTCCTACTCATGGTTTGAATTTGTGGATGATTACACAAAATTTCTATGCCGGATTGAATTTTGCTTCTTGAAATCTTTTAGATTCGGCTGCGGGAGGCACTTTTATGGAAATCACTTTAGGAGATGCTACTAAACTCCTAGATAATATTATGGTTAATTATTCTCAATGGCACACTGAAAGATCTACTAATAAGAAAGTGCATGCGATAGAAGAAATTAATGTTTTGAGTGGAAAGATCGATGAACTTATGAAATTATTTGCTACTAAGAGTGTTTATTCTGATCCTAATGATATGCCTTTGTCTACTTTGATTGAGAATAATGATGAATCTATGGATGTGAATTTTGTTGGTAGGAATAATTTTGGTAACAACGCGTATAGAGGGAACTTTAATCCTAGGCCTTATATTAGTAATCCTTCTAATAATTATGGAAATTCCTACAACAACTATTATGGAAATTTTAATAAGATGCCCTCTGAATTTGAGACTGGTGCAAAAGAGTTTATGAATTCACAAAAGAATTTCAATGCTTTGCTTGAAGAGAAATTGCTTAAAGTTGATGAATTGGCTAGGAATGTTGATAGAATTTCTCTTGATGTTGATTCTTTAAAGCTTAGATCTATCCCTCCTAAGCATGATATCAATGAGTCTCTCAAAGCCATGAGAATTTCCATTGATGAGTGTAAGGAAAGAACCGCTAGGATGCGTGCTACGAAAGATGCCTTTATTAAAGCGTGTTATTCCAATTCCTATGAAAATCAAGATGAAGATCTAAAAGTTATTGATGTATCCCCTATTAAATCTTTGTTTTGCAATATGAATCTTGATGAAATTGAATATGATCCACCTTTACCTAGAAGGCATTTCAAAAATTCGGAGTTTCTAGATCTTGATGATGAAATTGATAAAAGTGGGATTGAAAAGAGTAAAACCTTAGATGTTGCTAAACCCACTATTTTGGATTACAAGGAATTTAATTATGAAAGTTGCTCTTTAATTGATTGTATTTCCTTGTTGCAATCCGTGCTAAATTCTCTTCATGCTTATAGTCAAAATAAAGCGTTTACTAAACATATCATTGATGCCTTGATGCAATCTTATGAAGAAAAACTTGAGTTGGAAGTTTCTATCCCTAGAAAACTTTATGATGAGTGGGAACCAACTATTAAAATTAAGATTAAGGATCATGAATTTTATGCTTTATGTGATTTGGGTGCTAGTGTCTCCACTATTCCCAAAACTTTGTGTGATTTGCTAGATTTCCATGATTTTGATGATTGCTCTCTAAACTTGCATCTTGCGGATTCCACTATTAAGAAAACTATGGGAAGAATTAATGATGTTCTTATTGTTGCAAATAGGAATTATGTGCCCGTAGATTTTATCGTTCTTGATATAGATTGCAATCCTTCTTGCCCTATTATTCTTGGTACACCTTTCCTTAGAACGACTTGTGCAATTATTGATATGAAGGTAGGGAATATTAGATTCCAATTTCCATTAAAAAAGGGCATGAAACAATTCCCTAGGAAGAAAATAAAATTACCATATGAGTCTATCATGAGAGCCACTTAAGGATTGCCTACCAAAGATGGCAATACCTAGATCTATACTTGCTTTTATGCCTAGCTAGGGGCGTTAAACGATAGCGCTTGTTGGGAGGAAACCCAATTTTATTTTAGTTTTTGCGTTTGTTTCTGTTTTAAGAATAAATAATCCATCTACCTTCTGTTTAGATGCGGTTTTATCATTTAATTAGTGTTTGTGCCAAGTTAAACCTATAGGATCTTCTTGGATGATAGTTATTTGATCTTGCTGTAATTTCCAGAAACTTTCGGTTCACTAAAACAATTATTAAAATTCACCAGAACGTGATAAAATAGTGATTCCAATTGCTGCTGATCAATAAACAAGTTTCTTAGGTCGTACTATTTTGGCTGATTTTTTGGAGTACAGAAGTTTGCGTTAGTTACAGATTACTACAGACTGTTCTGTTTTTGACAGATTCTTTTTTTCGTGTGTTGTTTGCTTATTTTGATGAATCTATGGCTAGTAAATAGTTTATAATCCATAGAGAAGTTGGAATACAGTAGGTTTAACACCAATATAAATAAAGAATGAGTTCATTACAGTACCTTGAAGTGGTCTTTTGTTTTCTTTCGCTAACGGAGCTCACGAGATTTCTGTTGAGTTTTGTGTTGTGAAGTTTTCAAGTTTTTGGTGAAATCTTTTGATGGATTATGGAACAAGGAGTGGCAAGAGCCTAAGCTTGGGGATGCCCATGGCACCCCCAATATTTTTTTTGCGAGAAAATTCCCGATCTATTCATCTTCAATCATGGCAGTACAACGAATACCGAAATAATAAAATTACATCCAGATCCATAGACCACCTAGCGGCGACTACCAGCCTTTGAGAGCAAGCGAGAAGGCGCGCCCATCATCACCCTCCATCGTCAGAGTCGGGCACAACTTGTTGTAGTAGACAGTCGGGAAGTCGTCGTGCTAAGGCCCCGTAGGACCAGCGCACCAGAACAGCAACCGCCGCAGATGAAGAATAACGTAGATGAGAAAGATCCAATCCGAAGACACGCGAACATAGACGAACAACGACGAGATCCGAGCAAATCCACCAAAGATAGATCCGCCGGAGACACACCTCCACACGGCCACCAACGGTGCTAGATGCGCCGCCGGAACGGGGACTAGGCGGGGAGACCTTTATTCCATCTTCAGGGAGCTGCCGCCGTCTCGTCTTCCTGAGCAGGACACAAACCCTAGCAAAACTGAAAGAACCGACTAAAAACGGAGCCCTCCCGCCGGCCCTTGCCGAGATCCACCGCGCTCCCATGGCCCTAGGGCCACCGGAGAGGAGGCGGACCTGCGGCGGCGGCGGCGGGAGGCAGAAACCCTAACTTTTTTGTGGAGGAAGGAGGAGGCGGCCGGATAGAGACCCCCAATATAATCCAAGGACACCAAAAAGTCAAAGCTTGGGGATGCCCCGGAAGGCATCCCCTCTTTCGTCTACTTCCATCGGTAACTTTACTTGGAGCTATATTTTTATTAACCACATGATATGTGTTTTGTTTGGAGCGTCTTGTATGATTTGAGTCTTTGCTTGTTAGTTTACAACAATCATCCTTGCTGTACACACCTTTTGAGAGAGCCACACATGAATTGGAATTTGTTAGAATACTCTATGTGCTTCACTTATATCTTTTGAGCTTTATAGTTTTGCTCTATGTGCTTCACTTATACCTTTTGAGCTTTATAGTTTTTGCTCTAGTACTTCACTTATATCTTTTAGAGCATGGTGGTGGATTTGTTTTAAAGAAACTATTGATCTCTCATGCTTCACTTAGATTATTTTGAGAGTCTTAAATAGCTTGGTAATTTGCTTAATAATTTTAATATACTAGGTATACAAAAATAGTAAAACTTTCTTAGGATTTTGTTGAATACTAAGAGAAGTTTGATGCTTGATAATTGTTTTGAGATATGGAGGTGATAATATCAAACTCGTGCTAGTTGAGTAGTTGTGAATTTGAAGAATGCTTGTGTTGAAGTTTGCAAGTCCCGTAGCATGCACGTATGGTAAACGTTATGTAACAAATTTGAAACATGAGGTGTTCTTTGATTGTCTTCCTTATGAGTGGCGGTCGGGGTAGAGCGATGATCTTTTCCTACCAATCTATCCCCCTAGGAGCATGCGCGTAGTGCTTTGGTTTTTGATGGCTTGTAGATTTTTGCAATAAGTATGTGAGTTCTTTATGACTAATGTTGAGTCCATGGATTATACGCACTCTCACCCTTCCATCATTGCTAGCCTCTTCGGTACCGTGCATTGCCCTTTCTCACATCGAGAGTTGGTGCAAACTTCGCCGGTGCATCCAAACCCCGTGATATGATACGCTCTTTCACACATAAACCTCCTTATATCTTCCTCAAAACAGCCACCATACCTACCTATTATGGCATTTCCATAGCCATTCCGAGATATATTGCCATGCAACTTTCCACCATTCTGTTCATCATGACACATTCATCAATGTCATATTGCTAGCATGATCATGTAGTTGACATAGTATTTGTGGCAAAGCCACCATTCATAATTCTTTCATACATGTCACTCTTGATTCATTGCATATCCCGGTACACCACCGGAGGCATTCATATAGAGTCATACTTTGTTCTAGTATCGAGTTGTAATCATTGAGTTGTAAATAAATAGAAGTGTGATGATCATCATTTTCTAGAGCATTGTCCCATGTGAGGTTCAAATAAAAAAAAGGAGAAAGAGGCCAAAGAAGCCCAAATAAAAAATGAGAGAAAAAGAGAGAAGGGACAATGTTACTATCCTTTGCCACATTTGTGCTTCAAAGTAGCACCATAATCTTCATGATAGAGAGTCTCTTGTTTTGTCATTTTCATATACTAGTGGGAATTTTTCATTATAGAACTTGGCTTGTATATTCCAACAATGGGCCTCCTCAAGTGCCCTAGGTCTTCGTGAGCAAGCAAGTTGGATGCACACCCACTTAGTTTCTTTTGTTGAGCTTTCATACATTTATAGCTCTAGTGCATCCGTTACATGGCAATCCCTACTCCTTGCATTAACATCAATCGATGGGCATCTCCATAGCCCATTGATTAGCCTCGTTGATGTAAGATCTTCTCCTTTTTTGTCTTCTCCACATAACCCCCATCATCATATTCTATTCCACCCATAGTGCTATGTCCATGGCTCGCGCTCATATATTGCGTGAAAGTTTATAGGTTTGAGATTATTAAAGTATGAAACAATTGCTTGGCTTGTCATCGGGGTTGTGTATGATCAGAGCATTCTTGTGTGACGAAAATGGAGCATGACTAACTATATGATTTTGTAGGGATGAGCTTTCTTTGGCCATGTTATTTTGAGAGGACATAATTGCTTAGTTAGTATGCTTGAAGTATTATTATTTTTATGTCAATATGAACTTTTGTCTTGAATCTTTCAGATCTAAATATTCATGCCACAATTAAAAAGAATTACATTTAAATTATGCCAAGTAGCACTCCGCATCAAAAATTCTTTTTTATCATTTACCTACTCGAGGACGAGCAGGAATTAAGCTTGGGGATGCCTGATACGTCTCCAACGTATCTATAATTTTTGATTGCTCCATGCTATATTATCTACTGTTTTGGACCATATTGGGCTTTATTTTCCACTTTTATATTATTTTTGGGACTAACCTATTAACCGGAGGCCCAACCCAGATTTGCTGTTTTTTTTTGCCTATTTCTGTGTTTCGAAGAAACGGAATATCAAACGGAGTCCAAACGGATGAAACCTTCGGGAACGTGATTTTCTCAACAAATATGATCCAGGAGACTTGGACCCTCCGTCAAGAAAGGTGGGAGGCGGTCACGAGGGTGGAGGGCGCGCCCCCTGCCTCGTGGGCCCCTTGAAGCTCCACCGACGTACTCCTTCCTCCTATATATACCTACGTACCCCCAAACGTCAGCTACGGAGCCAAAAACCTAATTCAAGTGCCGCAACCTTCTGTACCCACGAGATCCCATCTTGGGGCCTATTCCGGAGCTCCGCCGGAAGGGGAATCCACCATGGAGGGCTTCTACATCATCACCATAGCCCTTCCGATGAAGTGTGAGTAGTTTACCTCAGACCTTCGGGTCCATAGTTAGTAGCTAGATGGCTTCTTCTCTCTTTTTGGATCTCAATACAATGTTCTCCCCCTCTCTCATGGAGATCTATTTGATGTAATCTTCTTTTTGCGGTGTGTTTGTTGAGACCGATGAATTGTGGGTTTATGATCATGATTATCTATGAGCAATATTTGAATCTTCTCTGAATTCTTTTATGTATGATTGGTTATCTTTGCAAGTCTCTTCGAATTATCTGTTTGGTTTGGCCTACTAGATTGGTTTTTCTTGCAATAGGAGTAGTGCTTAGCTTTGGGTTCAATCTTGCGGTGTCCTTTCCCAGTGACAGTAGGGGCAGCAAGGCACGTATCACTACAAAAAAAATTACACTTCCGTGATGATACGTGTTTGTCACAGTAGGTCGCGTTGTTTTTCATGCATGTACATCCATGACAAATTTATGACAGAATCAAGATAGTCATACCGTCTTTGTCAGAGAAGTGTTCCATGACATTACCAAAATTATCATCACGGAAGTGTCCACTTCCATGATGATAAATCGCGCGTCACAGAAGTGCTTTCGTCAAGGGTGACCGACACATGGCATCCACCGTAACGAAATGCCGTTAAGCTATCGGGTCGGGTTCTGGATCCGGTAACCCGTTAACAACCCCGACCAATGGGAAATTTCCACGTGTAAAATTCTTATTGGCCGGACGAAACACGTGTCAGGTCGTCAGTGGGTCAGATAGGCGCCACGACACGTCGACCGTGGCACGCCCAACAGAGGCCCATTCTCGTGAAAAGGCGGCCCGTTTGACTTGGTCAAAGGTGGCGGGCGGCCCATGGAAAGCCTGTTAACGGCCTGTTCGCATATAGCCCATTTACAGCCCGCTAACCCAAGGCTCGTTACGCCATATTCGAATTAGGCCCAGTAGCGTCATCTGGGCCATCCAATATGATTCCAGCCCGTTTTCACTTCTGGCCCATGTATGGCCCATGACGTCTTTCAGCCCATATGAGGCCCTATGTAACTCTTGGCCTATTAACGGCCCGTGGTGAATCTGGCCCGTAATGAACAGTTTATCACTTTACACCCATTAACGGCCCGTGGTGAAACTGGCCCGTAAAGAACAGTGTATCACTTTATACCCATTAACGGCCCGTTATTCCGTTGGGCCGTCTCCAGCCCATGTTATCTTTCAGCCTTCTCAGAGCCCATTTATTCTTGGGCTCATTTCCAGCATTCGTTTACTTACGGCCCGTTATTGTCATTTTCTGCTTGTGGGCCAAATTCATCCCGTGGTTACAGTCGGCCCGTTTGTGGTCCGTTAATACGTTGGGCCGTTTTCATAGCGTGATCAAATACGGCCTATTAACGATGGCCCGTTATGGTCGGCCCATAAATGGACGATTCCAACTCTAGCCTGTTTACGGCCATAATGCGGTCTGTTTGGCCCATGTTTGGCCAATCGATCATACCGCCCGTATAAGGCCCATTGATGATCTGACCCATGAAGGCCCATTGTTTCTCTGACTCGTAGAAGGCCCATTGTTTCTATGGCCCGTAGAAGGCCCATGTTTCTCTGACGAAGAGGAGGCCCGTGTCACTACGGTAAATATTAGCCCATGGTTATTGTGGCCTAGTTTTAAAAATAGGTTATTGCAGCCACTAGCTAACCGTGGAAAAAACTGCAATGACTACAAGCAAAAAATAAACAAGACAACAAGGAAATAAATAAGCAAGCAACTAACGCTAGGCTATCACGGCTATTACACATATTACATCCCTTTGGGCATCAAAGTTCGCCACCAGTGCAAATATAGGGAACAAAGCAGCATATCATATACACTGGCTGTCAAAATTGGCCACCAATGCAAATAAACGCTGCAGCAAAACAAGAGCATAACTGAAACAACTTCAGAAGAGCTCAAGAAACGTTATCCTCGGTATCCACCATGCGGCAATAAGCTTAGCAAGCTGATTAGCTTTGTCTGTTTGGCGCTAAAATCCTCCAACGATTCTTTGTTGCACCGAAAGTATGCATCTTAATGCTCCGGGGACTTCGCAGTCCTTCCGCTTCTTGTCGCAAAGCACTGCTGATCGATGTCTTTCACTTGTAGTTGAGACTCAAGAAACCGAACAGATTCAGACGGTGAGTTTGAATAGCTTGTGCAAGCGGTAGTGGCGATAGAATCGAACACTAAACCAAGACAGGATGTGTCACTATCCTGAACCTTATCTGCATTACTTCCTTTACCATTGCTTAATAAGGCACTCTTCCCCAATATTCTGTCAACATTCTAAAAGAAGAAACAAGCAGACACATAACAAGTTTAGCATGTACTAGTATATGAAACTCATTTCCGTGAACCAGTTCATTAGTAAGGTGGACATGATTAAACTACCAAGTCTTCTATTGCCAAGTACTAGTACATAATAAAAGCATCAAACAAACATATATCTATGTCCTATGGTAGCAATGGAATCTTAAATTAGAACAGTTGTTCTTCAGGTTTAGGCACTTGTTCTACTTGAACAGAGTACAGTAAGACGCAAGAATATAATACTTAAAAATAGAAAATGAGCTCATAGACCTTATCACATTCTTGGTTCGGGACGATCAGAACAAAGCGTTCCCGATCATCGTCCGATAAATGTGTCTCGGGAGAACGTAAGGGAATTTGATGAGTTTCTTTGCGGTGAAGTACGTTTTCTTGAGTAATTTCGACATCGCCACCAAGCATTCTTGAAGATAGCAGAGGTATTAGCACAGGTTACCTCATCCCGAGTTTCCAAATCGGTCCTTCTCTATAGAGAAAAATGGGAAAATTTGCTGTATTATAACCATCATGGAGGTAGGATGTATGGGACGAAGCAAAGTAATTGCCATGAATAACATTACTTACACATAACTCCTAGACAAACACCTGCAACTGGCATTTTCCTTCATCTTTAGTATAATATTTCCAAGATGGGAAGATACACACATACGATTTAACAACATCAAATGCGGTAGATGCTAAACTATGACTAGCTGGTTGTGCTTCCTCCACAGGAATAGGCGTACTAACTGGTGGAGTTGGGGTTCGTCGTGATAGTACTGGCCCTTTGGGCACTGGAGCTGCCTTACTATCTGCTCTTGTTTGGGAGCTCTGTGGTGGAGATGGTGCTGTGTCAACAGGAACTGGGTTACTATCGGCTGGGGTTGGGGTTAGATTGGGTGAAGCTGGTTCTCTGTCCATCGCAGTAGGGGTACAATCTGCGAGAGTTTGGGTTATGTGTGGTAGGGCTGGTTCTTGTGCATGTACAACCGGGGGTGCTATCTCCACCAAGAGGTAACACTGTTTTATTTGAATACCATGTTTTTAGTCCGCTAGATACTGGCATCACCCGCTCCAATTCAAATGGCTGATAAACAGGAAACATAGTTGAATTTACAGACATTGTATGAGAGACAGATGCAATAGACAGTGTGGAAAAAACAGGGGCATGAAATAGTTGACATGTATATTTTTTAACTAAAACAGATAGCATGACATAATTTCACATATATGATGTCTATCTAAACTGGATAGCATAGCATAACATAATTCAAAGATATGATGAATAACTAAACAGGATCGCATGACATAATTCACCTACATGTTATCTAAGTAATCAGGATCGAATCATTTAATTCACATATGTGATTTATATGCTAAACAGAGGGCATTCGATATGGTGTCTGAACTAAGAACATGGTGTTGATTATTGTGTATATGATGTCTAAACTATGCAATGCAAGACACCATATGCATGATATGAGCAGTATAACCGTGCCAAGTTAGAGCATACACCTCAGTGGGGGAATAGGACTGGTCATCTGTCTCTGAATCCATCTCTGAGGAGCTATCGGGACCCAACAAGAGATCTGCTTCGACAGGTAGCACTGTCTTCTATGAAGGCCTTGTTGTCACTCCAGATTTTACCATCTCCCACCCAAATGGCTGATTCACAGGAAGAGTAGTTTAATGTACAGACGTTGTCGACAAATGGAAATGTAATGAAGAAAAGGATGGGCAATATATCATTCAAATATATGATGCCTGGTTAAACAGGATGGCATTGCACATTTCACATATATTATGGCTGGCTAAAAGACATGAGACTGCATAATTCCCATATATGATATAGAAACTAAACAAGTGGCATTACAGAACATGTCTAAACTAAGCAGATGACATATATGATGTCAAAAGTAGGCACTACAAGGCAACATATGCATGACATGACTAACATCATCATGCCAAGGTAGAGCAAACACCTTGGGGGGTAAATAGGAGTGGTCAGCGACGTCTGAATCCGCCTCAGAACAGATATCTTCCACTGGATTACAATCTGGAGAGGGGTGGGGAGGGTTTGCCATTGAACCCACCATGGAGCGTGATGACCCACAAGTATAGGGGATCTATCATAGTCCTTTCGATAAGTAAGAGTGTCGAACCCAACGAGGAGCAGAAGGAAATGATAAGCGGTTTTCAGTAAGGTTTTCTCTGCAAGCACTGAAATAGTAGGTGATAGATAGTTTTGTGATAAGATAAATAGTAACGAGCAAAAAGTAAATAGAGTAAATAATGTGCAACAAGGTGGCCCAATCCTTTATGTAGCGAAGGATAAGCTTGGACAAATTCTAATAATGAAGAAAGAGCTCCCGAGGACACATTGGGAATTATCGTCAAGCTAGTTTTCATCACGTTCATATGATTCGCGTTCGGTACTTGGATAATTTGATATGTGAGTGGACCGACACTTGGGTACTGTCCTAACTTGGACAAGCATCCCACTTGTGATTAACCCCTATTGCAAGCATCCACAACTACAAAAAGGAGTATTAAGGTAAACCTAACCACATCCTTAAACATATGGGTCCATATCAACCCCTAAGGAAGCAACACATAAACTAGGGTTTAAGCTTCTGTCACTCTAGCAACCCATCATCTACTTATTACTTCCCTATGACTTCCTCTAGGCCCAAATAATGGTGAAGTGTCATGTAGTTGACGTTCACATAACACCACTAGAGGAAAGACAACATACATCTCATCAAAATGTCGAACGAATACCAAATTCACATGACTACTAATAGCAAGACTTCACCCATGTCCTCAGGAACAAACGTAACTACTCACAAAGCATATTCATGTTCATAATCAGAGGAGTAATAATATGCATAAAGGATCTGAACATATGATCTTCCACCAAGTAAACCAACTAGCATCAACTACAAGGAGTAATCAACACTACTAGCAACCCACAGGTACCAATTTGTGGTTTTGATACAAGATTGGATACAAGAGATGAACTAGGGTTTTGAGAGGAGATGGTGCTGGTGAAGATGTTGATGGAGATTGACCCCTCTCGATGAGAGGATCGTTGGTGATGACGTTGGTGATGATTTCCCCCTCGAGGGAAGTGTCCCAGCAGAACAACCGCAGAGCCCTAGATTGATTCCACCAGGTTCCGCCTCGTGGCGTGATTTAAATCCCATAAGCTTGCCCACGATTTTTCCAGGCTAAAAGTGATGATATAGCAGAAGATGGACGCGGAGGCCCACCAGGGCCTCGGGAGATAGGGGCGCATACAGAGGGGGGGCGCCTGTCTCTGGACAGGTGTGGGCCCCTGGCCTATTTCTTTTGCTCATAATTTCTTATAAATTCCAAAAGTTGTTTCGTGGAGTTTCAGGACTTTTGGAGATGTGCAGAATAGGTTTCAACGTTTGCTCCTTTTCGGCCAGAATTCCAGTGCCAAGCATCCCCTCTTCATGATAAACCTTGTAAAATAAGGAGAATAGCCATAAGTATTGAGATATAATGTGTAATAACAGCCCATAATGCAATAAATATTGATATAAAAGCATGATGCGAAATGGACGTATCAACTCCCCCTAGCTTAGGCCTCGCTTGTCCTCAAGCGGAAGCCGAAATCGAAAAATATGTCCACATGTTTAGAGATAGAGGTGTCGATAAAAATAAAATACAGACATGAGGGCATCATGATCATTCTAATAACACCAACATATATGGATTTTTTCATATGATTTCCTATGCTCAAGTAATAAGCAATTCACAATGTGAAGTATGGTTCAAAAACTTCATTGGGAACTAACAAACTATAATCTCAGTCATTGAAGCAATTGCAATTTATCGTAACATCGGAAAGAGTCAACAATAGAGCTTTTCGGCAAACTCACATACTCAACTATCTCGTAGTCCCCCATAATTGTTAACACTCACGCAATACTTGTGGTTACAAAGTTTCAGCCAGACACTGAGAAAGATAGGGGCTTATTGTATTGCCTCCCAACATATTCACCTTTAGGTGATGTCAACAATAATAGCCTATGCCAACTTACATCCAATTGGATATATGTATCATGATCTTTCAAACACGAGGAGCTTGCCAAAGGATAAAAATAAAAGGGAAAGGTGAGCATCACCTTGACTCAAGCATGAAGTAAAATATAAAGTAAAAGATAGGCCCTTCGCAGAGGGAAGCAGAGGTTGTCATGCGCGTTTAGGTTTGATGCATAAAATCTTAGTGCAAAAGAACATCACTTTATATTGCCCCTTGTACGTGGACCTTTATTATGCAGTCCGTCGCTTTTATTACTTCCACAACAAGTTCGTACAAAGCTTATTTTCTCTGCACTAGTAAGTCATACATATTTAGAGAGCAATTTTTATTGCTTGCACCAATGACAACTTACTTGAAGAATCTTATTCAATCCATAGGTAGGTATGGTGGACTCTCATGGCAAAACTGGGTTTAAGGATATTTGGAAGCACAAGTAGTATCTCTACTTGGTGCAAGGAATTTGGCTAGCATGAGGAGTAAAGGCAAGCTCAACATGTTTGGAAGGTCAATGACAATATACTTTAACTGAGATGTCGGAAGACATAAACCATTACGTTGTCTTCCTTGTCCAACGTCAACTCTTTTAGCATGTCATACTTAATGAGTGCTTCACAATCATAAAAGATGTCCAAGATAATATATTTATATGTGAACCCCTCTTTCCTTATCACTTCCTATTAATTGCAACGATGACCAAGGCTACGTTCATCAACTCTCAACAATTTTTATGCCTCATACTTTCTATGTGTGAAGTTATCACTATCCATAAGATCAATATGAACTCTTTTATTCTTTCTACTTTCTCAAGATCATAGCATCATAGCAAAGCCCTTGACTCAACACTAATCTTTATTATAGATAGCACACGGACTCGCTTACATAAAGAGATCGCAATGCAAAACTCAAAACTACTTGATATCAAAACTTCAATCTACTAGATCAAGATACTACTAAAAGGATCGAACTAAATAAATCGGTAAAGATAGGAGTGTGATGGTGATACGATACCGGGGCACCTCCCCCAAGCTTGGCAGTTGCCAAGGGGAGTGCCCATACCCATGTGATTATTGCTCCTTTACTGGTGAAGAAGGTGGTGGTGATGACGGTGGATAATCGCACATCGAGCGTAATAGCTCCTCCAACTTGCGAATAATGCCCTTGAGCCCAGCAATATGATCCTTCAACAAAATA
Source organism: Aegilops longissima (assembly GCA_021605205.1). Classification (NCBI taxonomy): domain Eukaryota; kingdom Viridiplantae; phylum Streptophyta; class Magnoliopsida; order Poales; family Poaceae; genus Aegilops; species Aegilops longissima. The sequence goes on along the minus strand of CM038679.1, from coordinate 490,773,564 downwards.
TTCTCCGGTGTGAGATACTTATTATGTATGCGGGCTAACTCAATCATCTTGAAAGCTTCAATCTTTGTTGGAGTAAAAAGGTTAGGTAAAGGTTGAGGGGTGTCTTCTTCTTTCACCACCGGAGCTTGAACCTCCATGGCTTTTTTGATCCCTTCATCCTTGTTAATCTCCTCCGGTTCCTCTCTTTTCAACTCTATCTTCAATAGCCAGGCATCCTTGTCTTCGTTGTCGGAGGAGGGAGAAGTCATGGTGCTCTAAATCTGAAACAGAAACAACTCGAAATGAAAATAAAGGATATTTGCGTGATACGGTGGTCAAAACCTTCGGGAGAATATATAATGAATTTTTACCGACCAAAATACGTAACATACAAGAAAACGGAGTCCGGGAGGCACACGAGGTGCCCACGAGACAGGGGGGCGCGCCCTACAGGGGGGGGGGCACCCTCCTCTCTCGTGGGAGCCTTGTGCCCCTTTCGGACTACTTCTTTCTTCCTAAAATTCTTAAATAATCCATAACTGATAAAAATTACCATTAGAGTTGTTTTGGAGTCGGTTTACTTACCGTACCACGTACCTATGCCTTTCGGAGTCTAGAACATTCTGGAAAGTGTCTCTTATGTATTCCTCAGGGGTTATGGTCTCAATAATATTATTTTCCACATTAATAGGATTACCTGAAATATAATGTTTAATTCTTTGACCGTTTACCACCCTCGGGTTTGTGCCTTTGAAGTTGTTGATTTTTATAGCGCCAGAACGATAGACCTCTTCGATAACGTTTGGGACCTTCCCATTTTGAGAGAAGTTTTCCTGCAAAAATTTTTAAACGAGAATTGAATAATAACACATAATCTCCTACGTTAAACTCACGCTTTTCTATCCTCTTATCATGCCAGCGTTTGACTTTTTGTTTGAAAAGCTTGGCATTCTCATATGCTTGGGTTCTCCATTCATCAAGTGAGCTAATATCAAACAACCTCTTCTCACCGGCAAGTTTGAAGTCATAATTGAGCTCTTTAATAGCCGAATATGCTTTATGTTCAAGTTCAAGAGGTAAATGACATGCTTTTCCGTAAACCATCTTATATGGAGACATACCCATAGGATTTTTGTATGCAGTTCTATAGGCCCATAATGCATCATCAAGTTTTTTGGACCAATTCTTTCTAGATCTATTCACAGTCTTTTGCAAAATTAATTTGAGCTCTCTATTGCTCAACTCTAGTTGACCACTAGACTGCTGGTGATAAGGAGATGCGATTATATGATTGACATCATACTTAGCAAGCATCTTACGGAAAGCACCATGAATGAAGTGTGAACCACCATCAGTCATAAGATATCTAGGGATTCCAAACCTTGGAAAAATAAATTCTTTAAGCATTTTAATAGAAGTGTTATGATAGGCACTACTAGTTGGAATAGCTTCTACCCACTTAGTAATGTAATCAACAACAACTAAAAATATGTGTATAACCATTGGAGGCGGGAAAAGGTCCCATATAATCAAAGCCCCAAACATCAAACGGTTCAATAACAAGGAAATAATTCATAGGCATTTCCTGACGCTACTTATGTTACCTATTCTTTGACATTCATCACAAGATAAGACAAACTTACGAGCATCTTTGAAAAGAGTAGGCCAATAAAATCCAGATTGTAGTACCTTGTGTGCAGTTCTATCTCCAGCGTGGTGTCCTCCATAGGATTCAGAGTGACACTTGCGTAGGATCTGTTCCTGTTCATGCTTAGGCACACAACGTCTAATAATACCATCTACTCCTTCTTTATAAAGGTGTGGATCATCCCAGAAGTAATGTCTTAAATCATAAAAGAACTTTTTCTTTTGCTGGTATGTGAAACTAGGCGGTATATATTTAGCAACAATGTAATAGCATAATCAGCATACCAAGGAGCAGTACGAGAAGCATTGACAACCGCTAATTGTTCATCAGTAAAACTATCATTAATAGGCAGTGGGTCATCAAGAACATTCTCTAACCTAGACAAGTTGTCTGCAACAGGGTTCTCAGCTCCCTTTCTATCAATAATATGCAAGTCAAATTCTTGGAGCAAGAGGACCCAACTAATGAGTCTAGGCTTAGCATCTTTCTTTTCCATAAGATATTTAATAGCAGCATGATCACTGTGAATAGTGACTTTGGAATCAACAATATAAGGTCTAAACTTATCACATGCAAACACAACTGCTAAGAATTCTTTTACAGTAGTAGCATAATTTCTCTGAGCAGTATCAAGAGTCTTACTAGCATACTGGATAACATTCAATTTCTTATCAACTCTTCTCCCTAAAACAGCACTTACAGCATAATCACTAGCATCGCAGATAATTTCAAAAGGTAAATTTCAATCTGGTGGCTAGACAATAGGTGCAGTGATGAATGCTTTCTTAAGTGTTTCAAATGCTTCTACACAATCATCATTGAAGACAAAAGGAATATCTTTTTGCAATAGATTAGTCAGAGGCCTAGAGATTTTAGAAAAGTCCTTAATGAACCTCCTATAAAAGCCGACATGACCGAGGAAACTTCTTATACCTTTTATGTCCTTGGGACATGGCATCTTTTCGATAGCATCAACTTTGGCTTTATCAACTTCAATACCTCTCTCGGAGATCTTGTGCCCCAAGACAATGCCTTCATTAACCATAAAGTGACAATTTTCCCAATTCAGGATGAGACTAGTGTCTTCACATCTCTACAAAACTCGATCAAGGTTGCTCAAACAATCATCAAAAGAGGATCCATAGACGGAAAATTCATCCATGAATACCTCACAAATCTTTTCACAAAAATCAGAGAATATAGCCATCATGCATCTTTGAAAGGTACAGGTGCATTAGATAAACCAAAAGGCATACGTCTATAAGCAAAAGTACCAAAAGGGCAAGTGAAAGTAGTTTTAGATTGGTCCTTTGCTGACACAGGTATTTGAGAGAAGCCAGAATAACCATCTAGAAAGCAAAAATGTGTGTGTTTGGATAGCCTTTCTAGCATTTGATCAATAAAAGGTAAAGGGTAATGATCTTTCTTAGTAGCTTTATTTAACCTACGAAAATCAATTACCATCCTATAACCTGTAATAATTCTTTGCGGGATCAATTCATCTTTATCATTAGGAACAACAGTAATACCTCCCTTTTTGGGGACACAATGGACAGGGCTTACCCATTCACTATCAGCAACGGGATAAATAATACCTACCTCAAGGAGCTTTAGAATCTCCTTTCTTACCACTTCCTTCATTTTGGGATTCAATCGTCTCTGAGGATCTCTGACTGGTTTGGCATCTTTCTCCACCGAAATTTTGTGTTGACATAATGTGGGACTGATGCCCTTAAGATCATCCAGAGTATACCCAATAGCATCCCGGTGCTTCTTCAGGGTTTTCAATAATCTTTCTTCTTCTTTCTCTGAAAGTTTAGCACTAATAATAACAGGATATATTTTCTTTTTCATCAAGATAAGCATACTTAAGATTATCAGGTAAAGGTTTGAGTTCAAACACGGGATCACCCTTGGGTGGAGGGGGATCCCCAAGAATTTCAACGGGAAGGTTATGTTTCAGCACAGGTTCTTGTTTAAGGAACACTTCATCTATTTCTTCCCTTTCCTTCATAAACATATCGTTTTCATGGTCTAACAAATAATGTTCTAACGGATCAGTTGGAGGAACAACAATAGAAGCAAGACCAATAATCTCATCTTTACTAGGTGGTTCCCTTTCACGAGGTTGTCTACTAAACTTAGCAAAATTGAACTCATGAGACATACCATCTATGCCAACAGTGACAATGTTCTTTTCGCAATTAATCTTAGCACTAGTAGTATGCAAGAAGGGTGTAACAAAAATAATGGGACAAAAATCATCTTGTGGGGAAGCAAGAACAAGAAAATCAGCAGGGTATTTAATCTTCCAACATAAGTCTTCAACATCTCTAACAATCCCAATAGGTTTAATGGTGTCCCTATTAGCAAGCTTAATAGTAACATCAATGTCTTCCAATTCAACAGGTGCAATATCGTGCATAATTTCTTTATATAGATCATAAGGTATCGCACTAGCACTAGCACTAGCACCCATATCACATAAGCCATGATAGAAATGATCTCCTATTTTAACAGAAATAACAGGCATGCCTACAATAGGTCTACGTGTCTTAGTATCGGGTCTAGCAATATTAGCGGTTTCACCTACAAAAGAGATAACATGCCCATCTAAGTCCTCATCCAAGAGATCTTTAAACATAGCAATACCAGGTTCAACATTAATTTTCTCAGGAGGTGTATGGGTCCTAGTATTACTCTTACAAACAACAGTCGAAGCTTTAACATGATCTTTTATCCTAATGGGAAAAGGAGGTTTTTCGACATAAGTAGTAGGAATAATAGGATCACTATATGTAATGGTTTTTTCTTCGACTGTAATAGGTGCAACTACTTTCACTTCAACAGGGGGATTATATTTAAACCACTTCTCTTTAGGGAGATCAACGTGAGTAGCAAAGGATTCACAAAAAGTAGCTACTATCTCAGAGTCAAGTCCATACGTAGCGCTAAATCCACGAAAAGCATCGGTATCCACAAAAGATTTAACACAATCGAACTTAGGTGTCATACCTGACTCCTTACCATCATCGGAACCCCAATCTTCAGAGTTGCATTTAATTCTTTCCAATAAGTCCCATTTGAAATCAATAGTCTTCAACATATAAGAACCAGCACAGGAAGTATCGAGCATGTTGCGATTATTAAGAGAAAGCCGAGCATAAAAATTCTGAATAATCATTTCCCGAGAGAGCTCATGGTTGGGGCATGAATGTTACATTGACTTAAGCCTCCCCCAAGCTTGAGCGATGCTTTCTCCTTCGCGAGGCCAGAAATTATATATGTAATTATGATCACGATAAACAAGATGCATAGGATAGAACTTCTGGTCAAATTCCAACTTCAATCGCTTATAATTCCAAGATCCCGTATCATCACATAGCCTATATCATGTAAATGCATCTCCCTTCAAAGATAAGGGGAAGACCTTCCTTTTAAAAACATCATCGGGAATACCTGCAAGCTTAAATAATCCACAAACTTCATCCACAAAGATAAGGTGTAAATCGGGATGCAATGTTCCGTCTCCTGCAAAAGGATTAGCTAGCAGTTTTCTCTATCATACCCGAAGGAATCTCAAAGTGAATATTTTCATAAAGTTCAGTACATTGAGGAGCATCTCTTTGCTCTTCTGGTTGGGATGAAGATACCCCAAACAAGCCCCTCAAAGGATTAAGTTCCATAGTGACAAGTGACAGAAAATTTCAGCACACTATATAAATGTTTCCTTACCAAGTTCCACTCACCAAAAGCGCTACGCTCCCTGGCAACGACGCCAGAAAAGAGTCTTGATGACCCACAAGTATAGGGGATCTATCCTAGTCCTTTCTATAAGTAAGAGTGTCGAACCCAACGAGAAACAGAAGGAAATGATAAGCAGTTTTTAGTAAGGTTTTCTCTGCAAGCACTGAAATAGTAGGTGATAGATAGTTTTGTGATAAGATAAATAGTAACAAGCAAAAAGTAAATAACGTGCAGCAAGGTGGCCCAATCCTTTATGTAGCAAAGGATAAGCCTGGAGAAATTCTAATAATGAAGAAAGAGCTCCCGAGGACACATTGGGAATTATCGTCAAGCTAGTTTTCATCACGTTCATATGATTCGCGTTCGGTACTTTGATAATTTGATATGTGGGTGGACCGACACTTGGGTACTGTCCTAACTTGGACAAGCATCCCACTTATGATTAAACCCTATTGCAAGCATCCGCAACTACAAAAAGGAGTATTAAGGTAAACCTAACCACAACATTAAACATATGGGTCCATATCAACCCCTAACGAAGCAACGCATAAACTAGGGTTTAAGATTCTGTCACTCTAGCAACCCATCATCTACTTATTACTTCGCTATGCCTTCCTCTAGGCCCAAATAATGGTGAAGTGTCATGTAGTCGACGTTCACATAACACCACTAGAGGAAAGACAACATACATCTCATCAAAATATCGAACGAATACCAAATTCACATGACTACTAATAGCAAGATTCACCCATGTCCTCAGGAACAAACGTAACTACTCACAAACCATATTCATGTTCATAATCAGAGGAGTAATAATATGCATAAAGGATCTGAACATATGATCTTCCACCAAGTAAACCAAATAGCATCAACTACAAGGAGTAATCAACACTACTAGCAACCCACATGTACCAATTTGTGGTTTTGATACAAGATTGGATACAAGAGATGAACTAGGGTTTTGAGAGGAGATGGTGCTAGTGAAGATGTTGATGGAGATTGACCCCCTCTCGATGAGAGGATCGTTGGTGATGACGTTGGTGATGATTTCCCCCTCCCGGAGGGAAGTGTCCCCGGCAGAACAGCTCCGCCAGAGCCCTAGATTGATTCCGCCAAGGTTCCGCCTCGTGGCGCGAGTTTCGTCCTGTAAGCTTGCCCATGATTTTTCCAGGGTAAAAGTGATGATATAGCAGAAGATGGGCGCGGAGGCCACAGAGGCCCAGGAGATGAGGCGCACCACAGCAGGGCGCCTGCCTCTCTGGACAGGTGTGGGCCCTGGCCTATTTCTTTTGCTCATAATTTCTTATAAATTCCAAAAAGTTGTTTCGTGGAGTTTCAGGACTTTTGGAGATGTGCGAATAGGTTTCCAACATTTGCTCCTTTTCGGCCGAATTCCATTGCTGGCATCCCCCTCTTCATGATAAACCTTGTAAAATAAGGAGAATAGCCATAAGTATTGAGATATAATGTGTAATAACAGCCCATAATGCAATAAATATTGATATAAAAGCATGATGCAAAATGGACGTACCAGAGCGATGTCTGCATGACATTGTATTGCCGCGCAAAACTCTTCTCTTTTTCTCTACATGTTCAGCATGACTGTGTACAATATCTGACATGCATACGAAAAAAATATGGTCAGGTTATGTAGCATGCAGAAATTTAGAGTGATGGTAACAACCAGTGGATTGACGTTTTTCTGTTGAACCAAAATAGCCCTAATGGATCGACGTGAATGTATAGTAATAAGTGATGCAACAAGTGTACAACCTCTTTGCCATAGCCGTGTCGACCTCAGCATCATTGGGTTGGTCGCTGAAGCAGAGGTGGCTGTCGAAGGTGTGGAGGAAGATCTGAGGAATCTGTAGACGGCGTCCAGGGCACTGCTCTGTTGTGATGGATCATTCTGTCATTGGAGCAGCTTCGGTGGGCCGTAAGACGTCAAGGCTGAAACAACACAAGACAGACATCGTCAATCTCAAGTTGGATTCTAATAGCATCTCCAATAGATGATGTAAAATGGATGTAAAATTAACATCACAAAAAACCACCTGACTACAACAGATGAGGTAAAAACTGTTGACTCTGAACTTAACTGTCAAAACTGAAATTTACTGTGGAATCTGAATGCTACTGTTGAAACTAAACGCAATGGTAGCAGAGGGGCACTTGACATGTAGTTTAGGGAGGGCCTGCAGTTCATCTTCAACTGCTGCCCCCGAGCCGCCACCACCACCGGACGAACCGCTGCCCCACACCGCCTCGCCAAGCCAAACAACTCGCCACCGCCGCCTGCCAGCCCTCTAGGCCCCCGCCCCCCACCACGAACCCTAAGATAGATAGTGGGGTACCTCTCCGCAAGCCCCCGTCCCCGCTGCGGGTGGTTCTTCCTTAACTCCAGCGAGCCACCCAACCCCTGAAAATCGACTGACCCAAAAGTCGATTCAGTCGACTGAAGTGTGGCTTAATCGGAGCAGAGCAGCAGCACGAGCAAGGGGGAGAGCAGCAACAACAGCTGGGCGAGTGAGCTATCGAGCGAGAGCTGGAGCAGCAGTAGCAGCAGCGCGAGCGAGCGAGCGAGAGATGGAGCAGCAGCAGCAGATCCGGCTGGTATGGCCGCCGCCGTCGAAGGGGCCTCGCACTGGGGGAGAGCCACCATGGAGATGTCGCCCGCGGCGCCGGCTTCAAGGTAGCCGCTCCATGGGGGTGCAGGATGGAGCACCGTCGGCGCCAGGAGGTCGAGTTAAGGAGAAGGTGCGATGCGATGAGTGTACAACCTCTTTGGTGGCGCCGAGTAGGCCTCGGCTTCGTCCGAGGAGTCAGTGAGGATGCTGCGGTTCCGGTGGAGCAGGTTAAGGCGGCGCTGTGAGGATGGAGCAGCCGCGATAGACGAGGCGATCGTCAGAGCATCTCCTTGGAGGTGGAGGACGGGGCGGCTGAACCGGGGGGACGGCGAGATGGACGACGGATCCTTATCCGGGGAGATGGACGAGGGACGTCAAGCTGTTGCGGTGGACGACGTCGTCGGGGAAGAGGCTCCGGTGGGCAGCGGTGGCGTGGCGACGGAGGAGGGTGGGTTTTCTTGCTGGAGCGGAGAGGTTATGGCGGCTGGGATTTGAATGGCAAAAAAGGCGATGGGAGGGTGAAGCATGACTTAGGAACGCGCTTGTCCAAAATGTAGGGTGTGTTACAAAAGTACCCCCCACCGATTTGAACTAGCGGCCCTTTCGGCTCAGGGTTAGAAGGGGGATTTCGTGTGTCGGGATTTGGCAGCTCGAGGGAGTTTTCGCGCGCTTTGTAATTTTGGGATAGCAAGGCGCGGGTTGTGAAGGCGCCAGTTTTGGGAGCACGATATCTGAATTTTCAGGATATAACAAGACACGGGTTGAATTTTAGGGACAAGCCTAACGTAGTGATATTGTACTTGTACGTACCAAATCAATTCACACTTCCCTCAACCAAAAAGAAAACGAAAAAATAAAACTATTCACACCACACAAAGAGAGAGTCTTGCCCCGTTTTACTATACAAATGCTATTCAAAGCTACTCCTCCTTCCATCTATATAGGGCCTAATCGTTTTTGATGCTAACTTTGACCAAATATTAGAGCAATGATATATGACATGCAACTTACACAAAGCACACCGTTAAATTAAATGCATGAAAGGTTCTTTCAATGATATAATTTTCACATTGTGCATGTCATTTACTATTAATCTTGTCAATAGTCAAAGGCGGTCTTAAAAATCTCATTACGCCCTATATAGATGGAAGGAGGGAGTATGAATCCATGTTATTTCCGATTAATTTTTTTGCTTGCTGTATAATGCATGTAACCTACTCATACCAACATTTTAGTGCATTCCAAATGTCTATACTACCGCTGCAATTCGAACTAAATTTGAATTCGTTTCTCTATTTCAATAAGAATCTACAATCATGATTGTTGCCAACTTCAACCATCATAGTTTCCTTTCCATCCGGCAGATATAAATCGGACGGCCTATAATGCAGGATGGCAGGCACACCATCATCAACAACTCCTTTTTTTATAAGAGTAGAGATAAAATATATTAAATGTAGTATAACAGGTTCATAACCACACCATGTGTATCACCGTTATATATATTCACACATGCGTCGGTTTGAAACACTATGATAAATTCTTTAAATATCTAAATTCGCTTTTTATAATGAAGTATATATGATCTCTATTCATCTTTTACACCCACACAACCCTCTTATCTTTGTAGCTAGCGCTAACTTTCTCTTGTGTATGCACACGCCCGCATCCCTCTCACCCTCCCTCAGCATTCTCTAGCTCCATCACGCAAATTCGTCTTTTCACTTTAGGTCGTTCACCCACGGTGTGTTAGGCCCCCCAGCTCCTTCTTTATGGCACACATTGATCGATATGCCTCTCTAGCCAGGTGTGCCTAGCACAAACACAAGCTTCCCCTCTTCTCTTGTCACCGTCCATGCCTCACTCCCACCACTCTTTTCATCATTCTCGTACTCGCACACTCCTCCTCCCTCAATATAGTATGCCTCTCGTACCACCTCCTACATGCATCCCTCTCTCTCTATCCTTCTCCTCGTGCCTCATTTTCTTCTAACACACACATGTATACCGATCGATCTCCCAACATATACCTAGATCGACTTTAACTACCCCCCCCCCATCGATCGAAGTACCTCACAAGTTATGTCTCTCCTTTCTCTTACAAAGGGCGTTTGATCTTCCTATGTAGTTACGTCTTCTTACCACAGCCACATCGTCCCCCCTCATCATTCGGGCATGCCTCCTGACCCGTCTCTCACACGCACGTGCACATACAACAAGCAGCCATCTCCTCTCTTATTTATATAGCGGGCGTGCCCTCCGTTTGTCTAGCAAGCCTATCCCACCATTTGTTAGAAGCAACTCCACTACCACCCCCTCCAACACTCTAGCTCTGTCTCTCTCCCAACCTTATTCCTCTCCTGCACATATGCATGGATGTCGATCGATCTCCCTTAATACATGAGGCAGATCGATCTCCTTAATACATGAGGTAGGCCTCTCTCCTCCTCCACACATATACCAGCCATTGCACCTCTATAGTTAATTGGGCCTCCTCTTCCCCACCACACACCGATAGTCGGAGCTGCGGTAGGTATCCATGCCACAGAGACAAACTGCACATGTTCCATCTCACGTTCCAGTAGGCCAGCCACTTTATATCTTTGACGTGGGCACACACAAATTCGATGTCACTCTTTATCGATGTGCAAGACACACACATCATCCCTCTCTTCGATTCTATGGACACCTCAAGCCGATGATACCTCCACTCTTTTCTCGTGGATCGCCCCCTCTATATATATGTTATATCCAAGACTCTATTTCACACACATTGCATATGTTACATTTTTTGATTGACCCCCTCCCCCAAAAAAAACTCTCAAGAACCCACACACTATATCTCTCTAGGTTTGTATCTCTCTCACACAACCCCACGTAGGTGGTGTACGTATACAAGAAGAGAATAGGTGCACCGTGCATGTACTCACGCTTCCTGCCCAGCCACACCCGCGCGGGTACACGGTGGAGCTCATTTCTTTACGAAATGGCAGCCCACGTGCTAATTATAACGCCTGTAGCGGTTGTTTACCTAGGGAGGTCGTGTACCACGCGTGCACGAAACAAAGTTCGACTTGACGCGTTGCCGCGTTATTTTTAAATAAAGTTATAGCGCTCAATGGCACGTACACAAAATATAAGATGACTTTTATGGAGAAAAGTAGTCCGCTCACTATATACAATGGAGCCTGCCTGCCTGGTTTGTCGCTCTTCAGAGTATCTCACACAAGGCTGCGGTGGCCTCTCTCTCTCTCACCATTGGTCACTGATCCGGCCGCATCCCGTCAGCCGGGGGGAAGGGAGTGCGGTGGCCTCTCTCTCTCTCTCTAACCGTTGGTCACTGATCCGGCCGCATCCCGCCCGCCAGGGGAAAGGGAGGAAGTGCATAGTTTCTCCTTTCGACGGCGTCGAGGCAGCACGTCCCGATCTGCGGTACACGCCGTTCTCTCTGACCAAGCTCCAGCGTGGCAGGGCCTACGCCACCTGGTCGCAGATTCCGCCCGCCGCCGCTCACCTAGTTACATCCCGACGACCTCCAGGTATCCCCTCCGGCCTTGCTCCACTGCCTGTCTTCCCACGTCGCTGCATGTGGATCTTCCATAGTTCTTTTCCCAAAACGTAGCTCGTCCGGCGCACTTTCCATATTGCATTCTCGTCCTCACACCGTTTTAGACAAACACAACCGTGTTGTTATCTTCCCTTAGGACAAGGAATATGCTTCTTTTTTGTCGTCGCATGTGTCATCAACTGTTATTGGCCAGTAATTGTTTCCTTTCTACCTATTTTTTGCAAATAGGGCTATCCATTTCACCTCGTTGCTATTGCAACCTTTTGGTGAACTGCACAAATCACTTTTTTCTTAAGAGTGTTTTGTGCAGTTGTACTAAAATGTCACACGGGCAACGTCACTACATTTCAGTGCGACTGCACAAAGGGAGATTGGTTTTGCGCTATCCTCCTCATCCAACTCCGAGCCTAATCTTCTCCAACTAGTTAGTCTTAAGAGAGATTGCAAAGGTGACTGGCTTCTATTTGTGTGTTTATTGTTTCATCAGCAGTCATGTATTATCGTAATCACACTTAATATCTTTGGAACAGGGACGCTCAGCTCTATTTTAGTGGAACTGCACAAAATGATCGGAATGTTGCATGCTGCAGACAGCTACTTTTTTTTCCCAACATGCCCTGTTGATTTAGACAGAGCTGAGGGGACGTTGCTGCCAATGAAAGCATGGATCAATTTTAATTTAACACCTTCTCACAACTCTGTCTTCAGTCGTGATGTAATTATTAGCTCTGATCTGCTAATAATTGACATGCATTAGCAAGGAAGTTAGTTTCTTATTGTTTCCGAAAGAGCATCGATGGCAAGACACGCGAAACAAAAGCTGAAAGCTCACACCATTGTACAATTTGTATAGTACGTCAATTATGTAAACAAATGATGGAAGCTTGATAGCATTGCCAGAAGCCTCTTCATCATCCGGGTCCATGTGCCATGCACAAAATTATACTCCTTCATTCCTAAATATTTGTCTTTTTACAAATTTCAAACGGGCATATTTTAGAGTGTAGATTCACTCATTTTGCTTCGTATGTGTACTCCTTCCGTTCCTAAATATTATATTCGTCTTTCTAGAGATTTCAACAAGTGACTACATACGGAGCAAAATGAGTGAATCTACACTCTAAAATATGTCTATATACATCCGTATGGGCCAGTCCATTTGAAATCTCTAAAAAGACAAATATTTGAGTAGTCACTCGTTGAAATCTCTAGAAAGACAAATACTCCGGAGTATATTTAAGAACCGAGGGGGTAGTGCACAACCGCATGGGAGACTCAGCCCGGTTGTTGCGCCGCATTAATAGTGAGTAATGAGCAGTCAAATCATAAGCCCCACCTTTCCCACTGTAAGTTGCTCTGAAGAAGCAACCATCAATACGCTCTTCTTTGAATCCGCTCATACTACTCCATCCATCACTGTTTATACAGCGCACTTCAGAAAAAAGAAAAAAATCTGTGGGACCAAGGCGACTAGCGATCGGCCTGAAAAATAGCATTGGTAGTTATAGCACGGCGTCTATTACTAGAGGGAATAATGCGTACACACATGCATGCAGTGCTTCCACCCTGGGTACACACATGCATGCACTTACTCCACTATGTAGTAGTACAATACATGGAGAGAAAATTGTGGACTTGATTGCAGTTGCCACGCCCTAATTAATTGAGCATTAAACCAAACGCGTCTAAAGTCTCTCCGGTGGTGGAAATGCATTGAGATAAATGCATCATAATGAAGCGCATACATAAGCTGTGGCGGAGGGAGAGTAGTATGAAGGTGCAAAACCAAATGCAGCGTATGGCGGTCGATCAACGCACCTCCTCTTGGCATATCAACGACATGTGGGACAGGAGTGTGAGCAAACCGATCTCAATTGACGGCAAAGAGCCAACCCGCCGTTCCTTGAGAGAGATGAGGAGTGAGAACACACAGACGGGCTCGCACGGAGGCCAAGATATATTCGAGCATGGTTGGTTGATCGATATCATTCATTACATGTTGGACTGCCGTTTTCCAACCTTCTCTGGAATAAACGTGTACTTTATCAGAGATAAAAAAAAGAGTACAGACGCTCCACCATGCGGTTCTAGTAGTAGTACTACTCGTACTACTGCGCTTGGCTCTTTGCCTCTTCGTGAAGTCGAACAATGATGGTACTCCACATGTTGGGTACTACAGTGTATGCCTCTGACAATCTAACACCGAATGGACTGATGCATGTCCACCGAGGGTAGGTTGCATTAGTCAAAAGGCGTAAGCGAGCTTCACCTTGTCCTGCAAGCTTCTCCTCGTTCTATGAGTTGACGGGACACACCAAAAAGTAGTGCTAGTCCATACTCCCTCCTTTCTGGTTAATATGGCTTAATCTTTTTTGCGGGTAAATGAGAGAGCTTTATTCATATATAAGCATTCTTAGGACGATCAACCAAGACACTGGTCACTAGGAAGCGAGGTACCCCGCAAAAAAACAAGTAGGAAGCGAGGCGTTTCATCAAGCCAGCTCTCGGCCACACTCAAAGTGCAGCAAGCACGGTTCATACGAAGATCTTGCAAGGTTTGCTCACTGTTTACATGTTGAATAACAAAAAGAGGAAATATTACGGCGCTACTATTTGTAACAGGATATGAGCCAGAATTAAGCGAGAATTGTGGCGAGTGTTCCATGCAATCAACTTCCATTATCATATCGAGAACCCTCGAAGAGAACCAAATGTGTTGAAGATTGCTTTATCACATTTTAAAATTATAATAAGAGTCTGACGCTCCTCCATCCGGTTCCTAGTACTAGTATAGTACGTACCTTTATAGACTATAGTAGTAGTACTAGTAAACTTTGTGCTTGGTTGTTCGCCTATTAGGAAGTCGAACAATAATAGCACTAGTAGTATAGTGTATGCTTACGCAATCGACACGAATTAGCTGTTGCCGTCCACCGCTCGAGCGAGGAGAGCTTGCATTAGTCAAAAGTTTCTCCTTGTCCTGCGAGCCACAGCAGCAAGCTTCTCCGCCCTGCAACCTTCTCCTCGTTCGCAAGTTGACGGGACACAACAAGTAATACTAGTCCATACTGCCTCCTCTCCGGTTAATATGGCTTAATTTCAAACGAGATAAATACACCGCATCATCATTTGTATATTTGTAAAAATACGGTCAGTGGACTTCATAATACGCTCATTGTGCTCAATATATATATTTTCCGGTGTTCATACAGTCACTAGCTCACCCTGACTGAGTATGTGTGTGCACGCACGTGTAGGTTGAGCACTTGAGTGTAACCGTGTGTGTTCCGTCGTGTGTACGTGTGACTGTTGCATACACATAGGGGGAGTACGTGTACATGTGACTGTTGCATACACGTAGCACTACAAAAAAAATACACTTCCGTGATGATACATGTTTGTCACAGTAGATCGCGTTTTTTGTCATGCATGTACACCCATGACAAATTTATGACAGAATCAAGATAGTCATACCTGTGCTGTCGTAGAAGTGTTCCATGACATTACCAAAATTATCATCACGGAAGTGTCCACTTCCATGACGATAAATCACGCGTCACAGAAGTGCTTTCGTCAAGGGTGACCGACACGTGGCATCCACCGTAACGGAACGCCGTTAAGCTATCGGGTCGGGTTTTGGATCTGATAACCCATTAACAACCCCGACCAATGGGGATTTTCCACGTGTAAAATCATCATTGGCTGGAGGAAACACGTGTCAGCTCATTGTTGGGACAGATGTCATCCACTCATTGGACAGAAGGCGCCTATGATACATCGACACGTGGTACAGCCCAACAGAGGCCCATTCCTGTGAAAAGGCCGGCCCGTTTGACTTGGTCAAAAGGTGACGGGCCGGCCCATGGAAAGCCTGTTAACGGCTTATTCTCATATAGCCCATTTACAGCCCGCTAACCCAAGGCACGTTATGCCCTATCCGAATTAGGCCCAGTAGCGTCATCTGGGCCATCCAATATGATTCCAGCCCGTTTTCGCCGGCCCATGTATGGCCCATGGCGTCTTCGGCCCATATGGCGCCCTATGTAACTCTTGGCCTATTAACGGGCCGTGGTGAAGCGGCCTGCAATGAACGATGTATCACTTTAGACCCATTAACGACCGTGGTGGCGGCCCGTAATGAGCGGTGTATCACTTTATACCCATTAAGGGCCCGTTATTGATTGGGCGTTTCCAGCCCATGTTATATTTCGGCCTTCTCAGATCCCATTTATTCTTAGGCTCATTTGAGCATTCGTTTACTTACGACCCGTTCTTGTCATTTTACGCTTGTGGGCCAAATTCAGCCCGTGGTTCTGATCGGCCCGTTTGTGGTCCGTTAATACATTGGGTCATTTTCATAGCGTCATCAAATACAGCCTATTAATGATGGCCCGTTATGGTCGACCCATGAGCGGACGATTCAACTCTAACCTGTTTACGGCCATAATGCGACTGTTATTGGCCCATGTTTGTGTCGATCATCTGACCGTATAAGGCCCATTGATGATCGACCGTAGAAGGCCCATCGTTTCTATGGCCCGTAGAAGGCCCAATGTTTCTATGGCCCGTAGAAGGCCTCTGTTTCTCTGACCCGTAGAAGGCCCATTGTTTTCTGACCCGTAGGAGGCCCATGTTACTACGATAAATATTAGCCCATGGTTATTGTGGCCTAGTTTTAAAAATAGGTTATTGCAGCCACTAGCAAACCACGGAAAAAGAACTGCACTGACTACAAGCAAAAAAATAAACAAGACAACAAGGAAATAAATAAGCAAGCCACTTATGCTAGGCTATCACGGCTATTACACATATTACATCCACTGGGCATCAAAGTTCACCACCAGTGCAAATATAGGGAACACAGCAGCATATAAACGCCGTAGCAAAACAAGTCTAGAACTGAAACCACTTCAGAAGAGTTCAAGAAACAATATCATGGGTAACCATAATGCTGGCAAGATGCTTAGCAAGCTTATTAACTTTCTCTTGTTTGGAGCTTAAATCCTCCAGTAACTTCTTTGTTGCACAAGAAAATACGCATCTGAATTCTGGGGACTTCCTCGGTCCTTTGGCTTCTTGCCGCCCACGGTGACCGATGCCTTCGACTTGTAGTTGAGACTGAATAAGCGAAGTGATTCAGCGAGAGAGTTGAAGAGCTTGTGCTAGCAGATCTGGCGATAACTCGAACTCTACATCAACGCAGGACTGTGGGGTTTTCTCACTGTCTACAAGATCATTTTTATCACCTTTCTTGGAGATCAACAGGGTTGTCTCACTATCTTGAACCTTATCAGCATTACTTTCTCTACCATTGCATAGTGGGGTGCTATTCTCCAATATTCTGTTTGCATACTACAAGAGAAACAAGCAGACACATCACATGTTTAGCTTGTAGTATACCAAACTCATTTTGGTAAACCGGTTCAATAGTAAGGTGGACAAGATAACTGCATGAAACAAACATATATCTATGTACTATGGTCACTGTATTGTCCATATCATTCTAGTTTATGTTCCCTAATCAAGATAGAGACACAGTTCAACTCATATATTTTTAAGACACAACAGCATAGACAGAATATAAGTGTGATAAACTACAGAACATTGGTAGCACTTGTAATGTGCATCACATGAGAACATAACTATTTATACAACTTAAACTGAAATCAACATAGAGCAAGAAGTTAGAACAACAATCCAGTTAAAGAAATAGGTTTAAAACATACCTGTTGCGCCATTGGAGTTTCAATTGGATCCTTCAAATTCGAAAGTAGTTGGTGTGAGTAAATACAGTGATGCAACAACAAAGGAGTATGGACCATAGCTATGGAATCTGACCTGAGAACAGTTGCTCTTATGCTTTAAACGTGGAGTTTGGGTTAGCTATGGTGGTCTTCGTGCTTTGGGCACTGCAGTAGCTTTACAAACTGCTCATGTGGGGGTACTCTGTGGTGGACATGGTGCTTTGTCAACTATAAGTGGGTTACTATCGGGTTCCGGTTTGGATCCGATAACCCGTTAACAGCCCGGACCAGTGGGGATTTTCCACGTGTAAAATTATCATTGGCTGGAGGAAACACGTGTCGGCTCATCGTTGGGACATATGTTATTCACTCATTGGACAGAATGCGCCAATGATAGTTGACACATGGCACGGCCCAACAGAGGCCCATTCTTGTGAAAAGGCCGACCCGTTTGACTTGGTCAAAAGATAGCGGGCCGGCCCACGGAAAGCCTCTTAACGGCCTATTCGCACATAGCCCATTCATAGCCCGCTAACCCAGGGCCCGTTACGGCCTACCTGAATTAGGCCCAGTAGCGTCATCTGGGCTGTCCAATATGATTCCAGCCCGTTGTAACTTCCGGCCCATGTAAGCCCCATGACGTGTTTTGGCCCATATGAGGCACTTTGTAACTCTTGGCCCATTAACGGCCCGTGGTGAAACTGGCCCGTAATGAACAGTATATCGCTTTATACCCATTAACGACCCATTATTCCATTGGGCCATTTCAAGCCCATGTTATCTTTCGGCCTTCTCAGGGCCCATTTATTCTTGGCTCATTTCCAGCATTCGGTTACTTACGGCCTGTTACTGGCCTTTTCTGCTTGTGGGCCAAATTCAGCCCGTGGTTACAGTCGGCCCGTTTGTGGCCCATTAATCTGTTGGGCCGTTTCCATAGCGTAATCAAATACGGCCATTAACGATGACCCGTTATGGTCGGCCCATGAACGGACGATTCCAACTCTAGCCCGTTTAAGGCCCATAATGCTATCCGTTAGTGGCCCATGTTTGGCCAATTGATCATATGGCCCGTAGAAGGCCCATTTATGGTACTCGCCGTAGAAGGCTCATTGTTTCTATGGCCCATAGGAGGCCCAGGGTCACTACAGTAAATATGAAGCCCATGGTTATTGTGGCCTAGTTTTAAAAATAGGTTATTGCGGCCACTAGCAAACCACGGAAAAAGAACTGCACTGACTGCAAGCAAACAAATAAACAAGAAAACAAGGAAATAAATAAGCAAGCAACTTATGCTAGGCTATCACGACTATTACACATATTACATCCACTGGGCATCAAAGTTCGCCACCAATGCAAATATAGGGAACAAAGCAGCATATCACATACACTGGTTGTCAAAGTTGGCGACCAGTGCAAATAAACGCCGCAGCAAAACAAGTCCAGCACTGAAACCACTTTAGAAGAGCTCAAGAAACAATATCACAGGTACCCATAATCTTTGGCAAGATGCTTAGCAAGCTTATTAACTTTCTCTTGTTTGGCGCTTAAATACTCCAGTAGCTTCATTGCGAAGAAAGTATGCATCTGAATTCTGCGAGGACTTCTCGATCCTTGACTTCTTGCCGCAAAGACGATGATGATGCCTTTCGACTTGTAGCTGAGATAGAAGAAGCTGAAGTGATTCAGCAGCGAGTTCGAAGAGCTTGTGCCAGAAGATCTTGGCGATGAACTCGAACACTACATCAACGCAGGACTGTGGGGTTTTCTCACTGTCTACAAGATCGTTTTTATCACCTTTCTTGGAGACCAACAGGGTTGTCTCGCTATCTTGAACCTTATCTGCATTACTTTCTCTACCATTGCATAGTGGGGTGCTCTTCTCCAATATTCTGTTCGCATACTACAAGAGAAACAAGCAGACACATCACAAGTTTAGCATATGTAGTATACGAAACTCATTTTGGTAAACTGGTTCAGTAGTAAGGTGGACAGGATAACAACATGAAACAAACATATATCTATGTACTATGGTCACTGTATTGTCCATATCATTCTAGTTTATGTTGCCAAATCAAGATAGAGACACAGTTCAACTCATATATTTTGAAGACACAGCAGCATAGACAGAATATAAGTGTGAGAAACTACACAACATTGGCAACACTTGTAATGTGCATCACATGAGAACATAACTGTTTATACAACTGAAACTGAAATCAACATAAAGCAAGAATTTAGAACAGCAATCCAGTTAAAGAAATAGGTTTAAAACACACATGTTGCGCCATTGGAGTTTCAATTGGATCCTTCAAATTCGAAAGTAGTTGGCATGAGTAAATACAGTGATGCAACAGCAAAGGACCATAGCTACGAAATCTGACCTGAGAACAGTTGCTCTTCTGCTTAAACATGGAGTTTGGGTTCGCTGTGGTGGTCTTCATGCTTTGGGCACTGCAGTTGCTTTACAAACTGCTCGTGTGGGGGTACTCTGTGGTGGACATGGTGCTTTGTCAACTATAAGTGGGTTACTATTCGTTGGGGTTGGGGTTAGATGGGTTGTAGCTGGTTCTCTGTCCAACGGTGTAAGTGTGCAATCTGGAAGAGTCTCGATTATGTGTGGTGGGGCTAGTTCGTGGGCCAGTACAACCCTGGTTCTATCTGCATCGACGAGTAGCACTGTCTTTTGTGAAGAACGAGTTTTTGCTCCCTTAGATACTGCCATCGCCCCCTCCAATTCATATGGCTGATAAACAAGAAAAGAAATTGAATGTACAAACATTGTATGATAGACAGATGTGGTAATTCACATATATGTCGTCTAACCAAACAAGACAGCATGACACAATTTCACATATATGATGCCTAATTAAACAGGATAGCATGACATAGTTTCAAATATATGATGGGTAACTTAACAGGATATAATGGCATAATTCAACATATGATGAGTATCTAAACAGGATGACATGACAAAACTATATGATGTCTTTCTAACATAGGTTGGGATGAAATAATTCACATACATGTTGTCGAAGTATACAGGATGTCATGATATAATTGACATAATTGATTCATATACTAAGCAACTGGCACACGCATGTCTGATCTCTAAACTAAGCAGATGGAATTCAATATTGTGCATATGATGTCTGAACTAAGCAATGCAAGACACCATATGCATGATATGAGAAATATAAACATTGCAACTTAGAGCATACACCTTAGGTGGGATATAGGACTGGTCATCTATCTCTGAATCCTCCTCTGAGGAGCTACCTGTAACCATCGAGATATATGCTTCAACAGGTACCATTGCCTGCTCTGAAGACCTTGTTTTCACTCCTGATTTTTCCATAACCGGCTCAAATGGCTGATAAACATGAAGAGTAGTTTAATATACACAGATTGTCGACAAATGGAATACGTAATGAAAAAAAGATGGCATGAGATAATTCACATATATGATGCCTGGCTACATGGCGGTGCATAATTCACATGTATGATAACTGGCTGAAAAACATGGCATTGCATAATTCACATATCTAGTATAGAAAGCAAACAGGAGGCGTTCACACAAAGCATGTCTAATCTAAGCAGATCGCATGGCAACGCAAGACACAATATGCATGATATGAACAATATAACCCTGCCAAGTTAGAGCATGCACCTTAGGGGGGTGGGGAATACGACTGGTCATCTGTCTCTGAATCCTCCTCCGAGGAGCTATCTGTAACCAGCAAGAAATCTGCATCGATGGGTAGCACTGACTGCTCAAAAGACCTTGTTTTCACTCCAGATTTTCCCATGACCGACTCAAATGGCCGATGCACATGAAGAGTAGATGAATGTATAAACATTGTTGACAAATGGAATACATTATGAAAAAAAATATGGCATGATACAATTCACATATATGATGACTGGCTAAATAGGATGGCATTGCATGATTCACGTATATGATGCCTGGCTAAAGAAGATGGCATTGCATAATTCCCATATACTCCCTCCGTTCCTAAATATTTGTCTTTTTAGAGAT
Source organism: Aegilops longissima (assembly GCA_021605205.1). Lineage (NCBI taxonomy): Eukaryota > Viridiplantae > Streptophyta > Magnoliopsida > Poales > Poaceae > Aegilops > Aegilops longissima. Next base: position 490,752,215 of record CM038679.1, on the reverse strand, counting down.
TTCAAATGGACTACCACATACGGATGTATATAGACATATTTTAGAGTGTAGATTCACTCATTTTGTCCGTATGTAGTCACTTGTTGAAATCTCTAAAAAAATAAATATTTAGGAATGGTGGGAGTATGATATAGAAACCAAACATGTGGCATTCACACAAAGCAAATCTAAACTAAGCTGATGACATATAAGATGTATAATGTAAGCAATGCGAGGCGCCATATGCATGATATGACCAACATCAGCATGCCAGGTTAGAGCAAACACCTCAGGTGGTAAATAGGAGTGGTCGGCTCCCTCTGAATCCCCATCTGAACAGGTATCTTCCTCTGGAATACAATCTGGAATGGCGGGAGGGGGGCACTTCGCCCACCATGGAGCGGCGTCTGCATGACATTATATTCCCACGCGACAGTCTTCTCTTTTTATCTACATGTTGAGTACGATTGTGTACAATAACTGACATGCATAATAAAAAACATAGTTAGATTATGTAAGGCCTAAGAGGTGTATGCAGAAATCAAGACTGATGGTAGCAAACGAGTGGATAGATCCAAAACTAATGATAGCAGGTAGATTATAGCTTCAGTTTAAAAAGTTAGACAATGGATCATCTAATGTTTGTTGCCCACCCGACATGAACCACATAGAAGACCCTAGATGAACTAGATAGTAGACAGATACTATTCGTTGCTGCCTCGATATGTGCCCCACGGGCATTTTAAAACTCAAGTTTGAATGATAAAGTAGCAGGTAATAATAACCGATGTATAATGTAAGCAAACACGAAAGGGTGCGACCTCTCTTCCGGAATTGTGTAGTCCTCAGGTTCATCTGCTCAGTCGATGATGGTAATGCAGTTGGCGTGGCTGCCAGCAACAGGGAAGATGATCTGAGGCAGCGAAAGAAAGTCTGCAGGGGGAACTTGTGCTGCAGTGAACGCTTCTGTCGATGGTGCACCTCAGGTGGGGTGGATGACGACATGGCAGGAGCAGGACATAACACACAGAGTTTTCTTTGACGCCTATTTGAAAATGAAGTAAATCTGTAAGGGCTCCTTAGAATTGGAGGATTCTATAAACGCAGGGACAGGAAAACACAGGAATAGGATAGGAATGCACGTGCAAAATAGAGCATTGGGAAACATAGGATTTCTGTCAACCTGGGTGTTTGGTTCACATGAATTGGAAGAACACAAGAATGGAGAAACATGGTCAAATTAAAGTCAAACCATGTGAAAATGAAAAAAAAATAAGAATCTTATTATGCCAGTAATGCAATTAGTCCTGTTCTTCATGCATACTAATTTGAAAAGTACGTCCAAGTGGATATTAAAATTCCTACGTTTTTTCTTTGAAAGAGACACCAAACGAAAAAATCCTCCAGTTTTGCTTTACTCCACTCCTTCTAACCAAATGCACGAATAGTAGTACCATAGTATTTCCATAGCAAACGAACCCTGATGGATCAACATGAATGCAGAGTAACAAAGTGATGCGACGAGTGTACAGCCTCTTTGGCATAGCCTTGTCGACCTCAGCATCACTGGGTTGGACGTGGAGGATGGTGATGCTGGTGTGACTGTCGGAGGCGGGGAAGAAGATCTGAGGCCTCTGAAAATGGCGCCGAGGGTACTACTCCGCTGTGATGGATGGTTCCGTCATTGGAGCAGCTCTGGTGAGGTGTACGGCTGTGAGGCTGAAGCAGGACAAGACATACAATGTTAATATGAAGTGGGACTCTAATATCATCTGCAACAGATGATGTAAAATACATCACTAAAAGTGCTAGATGTAAAACGCATTAGCCGTGCCACGGCCGCTCCAACAGATGCTGTAAATACTGTTCACTCTGAACTTAACTGAAGAAACTGAACTTACAGTCGAAATTGAATTTTACTGTCGAAACTGATTGAACTAGTAGTAGAGCATTGCAATATATGTTTAGGGCGTTCGAGCACTAGTAGCAGAGAAGCAGTGATCTAAATCAGCAGCCACTCGAGCAGGGAACGCACTAGCAGAGAGCAAGTCGTGCAACAGCACCGCGAGCAAGTGCTAAAGCAGCAACTCCTGTAGCTGCCGGAGGTCGTGCGGCAGTAGTAGCGCGAGCAAGAGCAAGAGCAGAGCAGCAGCATGAACAAGAGCAAGAGCGGAACATCAGCGCGACCGACATCAATAGCAGAGCAGAGTAGCAGCACGAACAAAAGCAAGAGCAGTGCAACAGCGTGACCGACAATAAGAACAGAGCCGCAGCGCGAGCGAGAGCCAGAGCAGGAGCAGTAGCAGCAGCGTGAGCGAGAGCGGGAGCAGCTGCAGCTAGTGCTGGTGTGGAAGTCGCCGCCGAGGAAGCAACAACATGGGGGAGAGACACCGTGTATGAAGTGGTCGGCGATGGCGCCGTCGATGTAGACCCGCCATGGCTGCTCGGTATCGAGCACCGGCAGCCCCGTGAGATTGAATAAAAGATAAAATGCAGCAGTGAGTGAAGAACCTCCTTGGTCGCGTTGAGTAGGCCTCGGCTTCATCGGAGGAATTGGTGAGGGTGCTACGGTTCCGGTGGGGCAGGTCAAGACGGTGTTGTGGGGATGGAGGTGGCGTGATAGATGAGGCAAACGTTGGGGAAGCTCCGTGGAGGTGGAGGACGGGGCGGCAGATCTGGCGGGATGATGAGGTCGATGATGGATCCTCATCCAGTGCGATGGATGAGGGACGGGGAGCTGTTTTGGTAGATGACGTCGTCGGGGAAGAGTCTCCGGCTGGGCGGCAGTCGGGAGGCCGACGGAGGAGGTGGGGTTTGGCGGGTTTTGGCGGCCTCAGTGTACAAATGGGGGGCGAAGGGGAAGGTAGGGGAAGCCATGGCTTAGGGACGCGCTTGTCCGCAATGTAGGGTAAGTTACCAGTGTACCCCCACTGGTTATGACCACGCGATATCGAGCCGGCATTTCCAGCTGAGGGGTAGAAGGGGGATTTTGCGTGTCTGGGCTGCGGGACCTATTTCGGATGAGGAGGGAGTTTTTGCGCGCGTCAAAATTTCGAGATAACAAGGCCCGGCGCGGGTTGAAGAGGCGGGAGTTTCACACCAGATGAGACAAAAGATACTCGAGCTTGAAAATTTCGAGATAACAAGGCACAGATTCCATGTTCGGCAGAACAAACTTAACGTGTACAAAAAACAATTCATATAAGACACAAGAGAGTCATGTCCCCTTTTACTATATTGCTATAAATGCCATTGAAAAAACTACAAGAAAAATGTAAAAAAAATCGGGAGAACAAGATTACCCTGAACAATACCAAATCAATTCGCACTTCCCTCAACAACAATAACAAACAAATCAATTCCCACCACGAGAAAGAGTCGTGTCCCTTTTTATATGATTACAAATGCCAGGATCTCGAATTTCAATTTTTTAATCCACGTTATGTTGAATTCGAATATATCATTAGGTGACCTTGCGGTTTATAATGGATGTAGTCCTACTTTTTGATCTTCCATCATATGTGGACATTTTAGTCCACCCTATGAACATATATATTGTCGTCTACCATATGGAATAAATTTGAATCAATTTTCCTTATTTGAATACGATTGTTGTCAAGTTATACCATCATTGAAATATTATCTTGAAAACAAAAAACATGCATATAGCAGTAATCATATTTCACTATGAACTACGAGTACCATACGATCTCCAATTCAAATATTTGCATCCATTTTATGTTGAATTGAAATCAGAGTACACTGGTCTAGGTAACGAGATGTTCGGGATAATCTAAACCTTGTTTTCATATGTATAATTTTTGGCTGAATTGGGACAAGTTTTGGTATAAGCTTCTTTCAAAACCGCAGATTCTCTCAACAAGCCTCGTGGTTCCGAGATTGAACATGTCACCTTTGTGTGCGAAACGATATACGCTGCCTCCCCCTAATTTTCTTTACATAGGCAACATAGAACTATATGAGTGCCCTATTAAATTTTGGAATTATTCTGGGTTCGTTTGGCCTTTTTTATACATTAACTGAGTTTATCGACATTTTTAATGTGCATAATTAAAATTTGAACTTCAAGCACATGCTCCGGTGCACCAAAGTTGGATGAAAAATCACATGTGTGTCCTTGGGTGAATTTCTAGGTCCCATGCAAGAAATGGGAATGAAATTCAAACATCTGGGCGTTCTGACTCGACCGAGAACATCGAGAAACTTGGTTTTTAAATTCCAGTAAATCCAAAACTCGCCTGGAAATCATGAAACTTGGCATGGTGTCATGTTATGGCACTAACATGTGGTGGTAAAAAATTGGGCCGAATTGGAACAAGTTTTGGTATTGGCTTCTTGCAAACTAGAGCTTCTCTCAAGAAGGCTCATGGTTCTAAGAGGGAATGTGTCATCTTTGAGTGCGAAACGTTATACGCTGCCCCCTTGAGTTTCTTTATAAAGGAAACATAGAACTACATGAGTGCCCTATTAAATTTTGGAATTATTCCGGGTTCGTTTGGCCTTTTTTATACATTAATTGAGTTTTTGGTCATTTAATGTGCATAATTCAAATTTGAACTACAAGCACATGCTCCCGTGCACCAAAGTTGGTTGAAAAATCACATGTGTGTCCCCGGGTGAATTTCTAGGTCCCATGCAAGCAATGGGAATGAAATTCAAAGATCTGGACATCGTGGCTCGGCCGAGAACATTGAGAAACTTGGTTTTTAAAATCCTTGTAAATCCAAAACACGCCTGAAAATCATGAAACTTGGCATGTTGTCATGTCATGGTAATACCATGCTGTGGTAAATTTTCTGGCCGAATAGGAATAAGTTTTGGTATAAGCTTCTTGCAAACCGGAGCTTCTCTCTAGAAGGCTCGTGGTTCTGAGAGGGAACGTGTCACATTTGTGTGCGAAACGATATACGCTGCCCCCTTGATTTTCTTTACAGAGGCAACATATAACTATATCAGTGTCCTGTTAAATTTTGGAATTATTCTGGGTTTGTTTGGCCTTGTTTATACATTAATTGAGTTTCTGGTCATTTAATGTGCATAATTCAAATTTGAACTACAAGCACATGCTCCCGTGCACCAAAGCTGGTTGAAAAATCACATGTGTGTCCTCGGGTGAATTTCTAGGTCCCATGCAAGAGATGGGAATGAAATTCAAAGATCTGGGCATCGTGGCTCGGCCGAGAACATTGAGAAACTTAGTTTTAAAATTCTTGTAAATCCAAAACACGCCTGAAAATCATGAAACTTGGTATGGTGTCATGTCTTGGTACTACCATGCTGTGGTAAATTTTTTGGCTGAATAGGAACAAGTTTTGGTATAAGCTTCTTGCAAACCGGAGCTTCTTTCAAGAAGGCTCGTGGTTCTAAGAGGGAACATGTCAGCTTTGTGTGCGAAACGATATATGCTGCCCCCTTGATTTTATTTACAGAGGCAACATATAACTATATCAGTGTCCTGTTAAATTTTGGAATTATTACGGGTTCGTTTGGCCTTTTTTATACATTAATTGAGTTTCTGGTCATTTAATGTGCATAATTCTAATTTGAACTACAAGCACATGCTCCAGTGCACAAAAGTTGGTTGAAAAATCACATGTGTGTGTCCTTGGGTGAATTTCTAGGTCCCATGCAAGAAATGGGAATAAAATTTAAACATCTGGGCGTCGTGGCTCTGTCGAGAACATTGAGAAACTTGGTTTTAAAATTCTCGTAAATCCAAAACACGCCTGAAAATCATGAAACTTGGCATGGTGTCATGTCATGGTACTAACATGCTGTGGTAAAATAATTGGCCGAATTGGAACAAGTTTTGGTATAAGGTTCTTGCAAACCGGAGCTCCTCTCAAGAAGGCTCGTGGTTCTGAGAGGGAACGTGTCACCTTCGTGTGCGAAATGATATACGCTGCCCCCCTTGATTTTATTTACAGAGGCAACATAGAACTATATGAGTGTCGTGTTAAATTTTGGAATTATTCCGGGTTTGTTTGGACTTTTTTATACATTAATTGAGTTTCTGGTCACTTAATGTGCATAATTCAAATTTGAACTGCAAGGACATGCTCCAGTGCACCAAAGTTGGTTGAAAAATCACGTGTGTGTCCTTGGGTGAATTTCTAGGTCCCATGCAAGAAATGGGAATGAAATTCAAACATCTGGGCATCGTGGCTCGGCCGGAAACATTGATAAACCTGGTTTTTTAATTCCTGTAAATCCAAAACACGCATGAAAATCATGAAACTTGGCTTGGTGTCATGACATGGCACCAACATGATGTGGTAATTTTGCTGTCCGATTTGTGAAGGCGCACACATTAACAATCAACAGTGTCATTTTGGAACAAGTGTTGTCACGTTACGATCGGAAACACAAGTATTATTGAAACGTGGGCGTTCTACTTACCATTTACGTGATGCCACGTGTCCCCTTTTTTATTACTAGCTACAAGGCGTCGTGTAGGGTATCCATTTGAGTACGGGAGGCGTGCGATCAGACCCCTATGCGTGCTTATCGGGAGGAGAGCCCTTTGACCTCCATCTGCCGCCCACCTCTCTCCCAAGGTCTCCATTAATGGCGCCCGAGCCCCTGTTTAATGGCATGACTATGTCTCACTCGACTGAGATTTAAGAGAGAAAAAAGAAAATCTGAAAAGAAATTTTTGCATGGATCTGGATGTAAGATCCGACGGACCTATATAGCATCTACTGCGACTTATAGCAAGACTGATGAATATATAAGGACGATGACAGTGGATAATAATTGTCTTACATAATTAGGAAGATAATTAAAAAAGCCACATGCTGCTACGCCCGAAATACACAAGGGCAAAAGAAGAAGGAAGACAATGATCTGGTTCGCTGATCTCTACTTTCTTGATGCGTTGCTGTAGGCCACGAGAACTAGTCTCTGCGGCGAGCGGCGATGAGCTCTGTCGTGTCCTGAATACGCTGCATGAGAGCATCCACGGATTCCTCCACTAGCCTTTGGCACTCGATGCAGAGCATGTCATTCTTGTCCATACGTTTCTTGATGATGACGCCGGTCCGCGTCAACAAGGCACTGGTCTCCTCCTGCTGCTCTGCACTTCCGATGATCTTCGCCATTTAGCAGGTCGCGCTCGGCCCGGAGCCTCTCATTGCCCTCCCTTAGTTACTAGATGATGCTGGTAGCCTGTTCAAACGAGGCTTTCATGTCGTCCTGCAACCTCGCCCAGCCGGAGATCTGATCCATCTGGCCATGGACGATCGCATGCATGCGCCTGTAAGAGTCGTCGTCTGCCTGCGAGACATTTTCCCAGGTCGTCGCAGCGCGGCGGGATATCTCTGCTGCATTCGCGGCGTGGCGGGACATCTCTGCTACTTCCGCGGCGCGATCGGGCCAGTCTGCTGCATCAACGACACGGCGGGACCTCCGTGCTGCTTCGGCGGCACGGCAAGACCTCCGTGCTGATTCGGCGGCACGGCAGGACCTCTGTGCTACTACTGTCACGCGGCGGGACATGTCGGCTACTTTCGCGGCGAGGCAGGACATCTCTCGTGCTTCCGCTTCCATGCTTTCCTCTCCCTGGTGGTAATCTCTCAACCTAGAACTCACGCTGGCCATGGCAGACGCAAGGGAACGATATTGAATGACTTGTTTGTTTTTCTGGATGAGCAGTTGAGGAGGAATGTGCAGTCATCTTAGCGTAGTAGTATTTATAACCGAGTACTAATACGCTTCTAAGTGGGAAACTGTTTAGGTTGTGATTGGTGTGAATAGGTTTGCAATTAAATATAGCATGGTAGTAATTTGGAATGTGACGAGACGCAAGCTTAAAATTTATTGATGGTTCTAGTTTTGAAGTGCGGCACTATTCCCGGATGGCGTAACGTGGGAACGTGTTCTCGGCCGTGGTGTAGCATATGCCATGGTACTTCTTTTTCTACTGTTGTGTACATGCAATAACTGGCACCGTCGGATACCTATCTTACGGTTATTGGGGCGTTCGACAAGAATAGCCTCGTGGCGAGCTATAGACTAGTCTTTTTTCACACACATTACATCGACACATATCATCTCTCTCCCTCTTTTGCACGCACACACCTATCTCTCGGGACTTGTCGCATGCACCATCTCTAGCTCCCTAGGTTGATGCCACCCACATACACTTGTACTCTGAGTTTAGTACATTATACAACAAGAGAAGAGGTGCACGCGCGCACTCGTCCTCTCTCACACATGCATCTGTAGCTACGAATTGTAGTGTTCTCAACTATCCGATTGGCTCTATCATAGGTTTCCCGTTGCTCCTTGTCCTTGAGATTGAGAAGTTTGAAATGTGGAGGCTAAGCTAGAAGTTCGAGGTTTTGGTTAATGTGCGGGCTGCACACGGCACCAACACGACACGAGCTTCATCTGCCTGGTGCGCAGTCGGGTGAGTTGTCCAAGTATAGACACAACCAGGCCTCCTTGGTATCTGCACCTCAACTTATGCGCAGAGAAATTAGGATCGGAGGGAGTACTACTAGTAGTAGTACTACTTTGATGCGTCGCGTCAACTCAAACAAGTAAGCTGTTATACTTCTTGCCCAAAGGATATTTATATCCAACAGACACAAAATATCCGTTCGACTGTTGGAAATTGCTTTAACTGTTGATCTGATGTTGAAGTAATTGCTGCATCGCCACCAAAGCCCACCATCTCTTAAGCTAAAGTAGACCGGGCTAACCCCTATATTAGCATATTACTAAGATAAACAGAAGGCACTTTAGAATCATTTAGGAGGTGAGCTTGTCAATCTGAATGTGGAGGTACACTGTCCTCGACAACCCAACCCCGGCCAGCAGCTTGGGTAGAACTGTGAAGAAGGTCAGCTCCTGCAAGGCGATGTCGCCGGGATCCTTGCTGCTTGTCACCTCCATTTCCACCTTGACAGCGTCGGTCCTTCCTTTGGGCTCCCCCGGTGGGCCGTTCGCCCACAACTTGGCCACGTAGTGCGGCAGTGGGGACGCCCCCGCTCTGATGCAGACAACCGACACAGCGATAGGCGTGCCGATGTTGAGCACGCCACCGACCAAGAAAAACATGTGGCCATCCTCCTCCGCGAACAGCAAGAGCCGTAGCTCCGACAGTGGCACTTGTAGCTGGAGCACCTTGCCGTATTGGATCCTGTGCACGGGCATGGGATGCACGGTGCTGACGTGGTGGGAGAGCGCCGACGGCAGGCCTTCGTAGCCGTAGACGGGCACGAGGCATTTGCAGGGCGCGAGCGGACACACGCTCTGGTGATCGGCGAGCTTGTGGTAAGTGACGTAGAGCCCACAGCCTTCGTGCGGGCACTCCACCCTCACCGAGGAGAGGACGGAGTCCACCGCCATGTTCCGCACGTCCAGCCACCGCCGCCGCGCCTCCAGCACTGCCACGGTTCCGGGGCACTTTCGCCGCTGACGATCCGCGCAGAGGCAGGTGCCCTCCCTTGCACTGCACAAATCAATCGAACAACACATCAATCAAGAAACCTGCACCTTGCTCGATCAGCCAAACGGACGAGGTGTATTCTAACCTCATACACTGGAAGCTTCAAGGGGCGGAGGCACAAGGGGCAGTGGAGCAAGGTGAGGTCCATCGAGACCGTAGAGAGCTCCATCGTCGGGTCCTGTTCCGTCGGCATGATCTCGCCCTCCTCGTGCACAACCATCTCTCTCTTTAGGGCCGGGGCATTACAACGCTTTACCGTCACATATTCATACTACTTCAAGGTGCATTAAATCAACACATGCAAGTATTAAAAGAAAAGTCACAGCATGCATGCATGCATTGTAATTAATGCATCGATAAATGCAAATTATTGAAATATATCGAGTGCAGTGCTTTGATGTGTCGCGTCAACTCGTACAACAACGAGAAGTTTGATTACAACACCCTCTCCCTCGCGGACTGAGCTCCGGTTCCTTAACTGCACATGCCTTTGGTTGTATGACAGGTGGGCCAGCCACTTGTTGGGCTCACCTGTCATACACCCAAAGGCAGGAGAGTAAGTCAATGAAGCTGCGTCCCTCCCTCGCCCATGAGCGTGGTGGCTCGCAGGACTAGGATCGAAGCTTTCGCTACACGCTCGCGGTGGACATGCAGCAGTTCATTCGGTGTCAGATGAAGCATACTGTAGTACTCCACTGCATTAGTACCATCATTGTTTGACTTCCCAAAGAGGCAAAGAGCCAAGCGCAGCCCTGACGCTCCTGTGACAGTTTCATGTGTAGAGTAGTCTAGGATTGCGTGTACCGTGCCTCTAAGCTTAAAATTGTTGGGGTCTGCTCCATGCTATGAGGCCGTCTCGAAGTTTTTTTATTAAAATAATCTTCTGGCCCTACCTGTCATCCTAGTGATTGTAGTTTGCACGCTCATCTGGTCATGACAGGAATATATATTTTAATTTGTGGTGGGGTAAATGTTAGAGGTTGCAGCAAATATATTGTACATTGCGGGTATTTTAGCCAAGTTTAGAGGAAAGCATGTGGGGCCAGTGCTATGATGTGTCGCATCAACTCGTACAACAAGGAGAAGCTTGATTTTACTACTACACGCCTTCTCCCTCGCCCATGCGCACGGTGGCTCGCATACGAGGACAGACTTTTGCTTACTACTCTTGCACACGGTGGACGGACATGTAGCAGTTGATTCGATACTGTAGAAGTATTAGCATCATTGCTTGTCTTCTCAAAGAGGTGAAGAGCCAAGCGCAACCCGAACATGGCAGTTGCGAACGCTCGCGTGGCAGTCTTTGTGTAGGGGTGGGGCGTGGTGCGGAGCCTTAGAGCACGCATATAGCCAGGCTCTTGCATGAGACAAAATTGCTATGTGAGCCCACTATTGTAGTACTTGCTAGTATAGCCCTGTAAAACGGAAATGAGTATTCGCCTTTCTAGAGATTTCAACAAGTGACTACACCCTAGATTAGTACATATGGAGCAAAATGAGTGAATCTACACCGTAAATAAATACATAGTTCTCTCGTTTTCCTCTCTGTCTTGGTCGCGGTGCACAATATTGAGTATACTACTTGACTAGTCTCTTTTTGACACGCATTTACGTTGATACAGCTTGAATGCCAATGACTCAGAGGGTAGCAGTTCCTGAAATGCTGAACGGTCAATGATGCCTCCGCACTCAATTAGCATGCAGAGGTAGGAGTAAGTAATTGGAGAAGCAGAATGGAGCCAGCACGATGTGAATGCAACACAGTTTGGACTCTCATACAAAGGCGCCCCACCACTCCAATCCATCTACTCCTAGTCTCTGCGCAACACTGCCCACTCCAATCCAAGACCAATACCAAGTGACCAGAAGCCACAAGCACCCATGGCGTCAATGGACGTGTGCGGCAGTCGGCTGTGCCACGTCGTAACGCCGACCTGCGGCCCCGCTGACGGTGTCCTGGACTAGGGGGTACTCACCACGTCGTCTCCTGATCAGTTGGATTGGGCCGAGGACCCCCATGGCTGTTTGCTCATGGGCCAGTTCGGACAGCTGATGTATACACGAGGAGGATTCCACAAGACTTGGTGATCAAGACAAGGACTCCTCTCCACCGGTGTATTCGACTAGGACTCTTGTTATCCTAGGCCTCCGGTATGTTATATAAGCCAAGGCTAGGCTAGTCGATAGATCATTATGACATTACTCATCATACCCTTAGGTCTTAGACCACAACATATGATCTCGAGGTAGACCAACTCTTGTAACCCTATATTCATCAAGATCAATCAAGCAGGAAGTAGGGTATTACCTCGATAGAGAGGGCCCGAACCTGGGTAAAACATCGTGTCCCCTGTTTCCTGTTACCCATCAATCCATGACAGACAGCTTAGGACCCCTACCCGAGATCTGCCGGTTTTAACACCGACAATTGTGCTTTCATTGAGAGTTCCGATGTGTGGTCGGCAAAAGGATCAATGGCTCGCCTGCAGATCAACTGCGACATTGGTGTCTTCGTCGCCGCCTCAACTGGTCACCTTGGCTTGACCGAGGACTGTGCCCTACCTCCAATCATCATATTCGGATGAGGGCCTTCATCAACATCAACTACGATCTCTATCAAGATCATGGAGGAATCATCCATGGAGCTCGGGGGCTCACGGCAACATTGCCCTCGGGCGACCGTGCTGTTTTTCTAGGCAACGAACTTTTATCCGCCGCCACCGCCACCTCGAGTGTCATTTTAACGATTGCTTCGGTGGAATTGCCCGGAATTAAGTCTACAACAACCATGCAAAATTTTGTCGAGTTCCGATGGAGGAATCTCCGGCAATCTACGATATACCGGAGCCCTATCAAATCTGGACGGGAATTTGGACGAGTTTAGGGCATGGTCTCCAGAGCCAAGCTCGGAGGTCCTTTGGAAGATCCAACCGTTCATCTACCGCGGAATTCCCATATCTACCACCCCTCAAAATTTCAAATCGATCCGATGGTTCAAACTCCGGGAACCTTCCGATGAGTGGACCAATTTTCTGATATGTTTTCTACGCGAACACGGATCCGACCCGAATTCATCTTTGTTTATGAACATGATATTGGACGGACGAGACTTGCCTGCTCCCGCGCGTGCGCCCATCCGTGCTCCCACATACGTAGCTTGATTTATTGAAACAAAATAAGGCCCGGCCCCACCCCCATAAAATCAGGGGGAGATGATTAGATTAGAAAGAAAAAATAAGGCCCGGCCCCACTCCCTTGTACGTGGCTTGATTTTTAAAGGAATTTTCTTCTAGGGTATTGTGCATTGTTCTTAACACGTGCCCATAAAATTTAAGCCTTCTCCGAGGTACTCTTCATCATCACGCTGGTGTCAAACCAATCCGGTAACATTGCTCCACGGCTGCCGACCTGTGCCAGACGCGTCGTCGCTTTGTTGAGTCGAGCTCATCTTCTTCGGATCATCATCTCGGTGAGCCGAAAAAGAGTTCCACATCGCGAAGGATAAATCATCACCAACAACGCCGCCCCATGGATTACACGGAATGGGCACACCGGCATCGCCGTTCGGTCACTTCATCAGTCCGGCTTTGACCGCGTCACAAGTCATGACCAGCGTCGGCATGACTTCACTGTTGCTTCTTCAAGCCGATGTACATCACGCCGAACTGCTTCAACACCTCGGCTGACATGGCAGCTGCAACATCTCCTTACCTACCCGCTCTGTTACCTCGTCTAGACTGGGGGCTTCACCATCTCTTCATCAACCTACTCCGGAGCCTTCGACGTCACATGCCGACCAGCTTCATCACATTAGCTGGACCGGGGGCTTTGCCTCGCCAAGCCAACCTTTTCCAGCATCGCCATGCCCCCGCTCCATCGCTCATCATGCAATGGATGTGCGGATCAAGTCCCAATTTTGGGAGTAACCTTTTTTCAGATTGCTACAATAGATAAACCAGGTGCTATTAATCCTAGTAATTTTTCTTGCTTGGGTTTATTTTTCCAAAAAATTATTACTCTGGTTTGTTCCATCATCTGTACACGGGTATGTCAAATGATATCCGCATTAACGATGGTTGCGCGATGGTTCGGTCCGTTTCCCGTCCGCAGTTCGGCGAACGCCGCATCTAGAGCCCGGACCGCCCTGCAAATTCAGGCTTTGTCACGCCTTCACTGCGTCATGCCCACGCCCTGCTTCGACATTGGCTTCGGCTCCAGGCCACATCTCTTTAAATAAATTATTTTTGCGTAAAGCAATCATGCAAGGATTATAGATTATTATTATTATTATTATTATTATTATTATTATTTGGACTGCACTATTTTATGTGTGCAGGTAATCGATTTTGACTGTGTTACGCGGTCACTTCGGCATCACCAGCCAACCTACATTAGACTTCGGCATCCGCCGACCACAGCTTCGCTATGTTAACTGGACCGAGAACTTCATCTCGCCACATCGGCCGCGCAACATCGTTGCTTCGTCAAACTGACGTCCACCATGCCGAACAGGTCGACTGGCGTGGGGGCTTCATTGCCACCTTGCCGACCAACTCCGCCAGCTTGGCTGGGGGCTTCACCTTACCACATCGGCCAAGCCGTGTCACTACTCCGAAGTGCCGAACTCCTTGCTCGAACCCCTCGGGCTTGGGGGCTGGGACCTCAGCCATGCCGAGGATTGCAAACCTTGTCGGATCTGTCACAGATCAATGGGCGTCTTTGTCCCGCCACAAGCTCGAATCGCGTCATCAACACCGAGCACATTAACGAGCTAAGTCGCTTTCATGCTCAAAGACTTCCAGTTTTAAATTTTTTCGGTTCGACCAAGCATTATACTTTTTTGGAAAAAAATTGTTTATGAAGCTTCTACTCTTGCGTTTGATTATACTTGTATGGCTTCGTTCCTTGTTTGTGTATTACGGCACAATATGCACCATGTTGACTTAAGTGTTCTGCAAGCTGGGTTGCCTTGCTCTTGTGTTTACCCCTACGTTCCCGATTGTTTGGCGAGGGAGTAAAGGGAGCACCTCTGCGATTGTCACGATCGGGTCATCCGAGCTCGGACCTCGGTCAAGGTTGAAAGCTAAGCGCTCTTATTGTTTTCAATCATGGTCGGCACAAAATGGAACTCATGAGTACAAAAAGTTTATTGCACAAGTCTCATAGTAACAATGAGCAACCGAAGAAAGGTATCGGTGGGGGTACTATTTTGTTTGAAGATGCTTCTTACACTTCATCAGTAATATAGCATAAGTTCCCTGAGCGCGCTTTGTCTATTACAGCCTTATTGCCTGATTGCCTGGTTATCAGAAACACTATTGATATTCTCGACAGGTGGAGTACATAAGACTTTTCGGCCCTTGACCAAAGAGGGAGAAGCCGACGGTCGGTTAAGACGCGTTTAAAGTTCGGGTGAGCACAGATATGATATAAGTACTTTGGTACATACAATCATTATACATAAAATTCTTTTACCCAAGTCACTTGGGGGCTCTTAAATTAGTATGATCCATTTTATAGTAAATGTGTTTTCTTCTTGGTCATTGCAGAGTCTTTTCCTACCGCTCCTTTTTCAACTCGAGTGTATGGTCAATAGGCGGATAGCCTGTCTTCTCTCTAAAAGCCGCTCGAGTTTAGTTCGCTAAACTGGCCTCGGAGAAGTACTCCGCCTTCGGGATAAGGAGCTTGAAGCTGTAGGCTGACCCGCTTGAAAAGTCCTGAGATCGAATGTGTCATGTTAAAGCACGACAGAAGCACAATTTTTTTTCTTCTCTAAGACCAATTTTTGGATTGGCACCGAACACTTGATCTAGTTCGGACGTCAAGCTTTTACTAAAGTTTTTTGGTTTTCCAAGCCTATGGCATTTTTAAACTATTTGTGTGTTTCCAGCGTTAGTCTCGCAGTGCAACGCCGGACACCTTTAGAGATTCGGCAAAAACTTTCTCGGATATTGCTATATATGCATCGGTTTCGAATTGTGTCTTCGGTCAATAGTTGGGTTGCCCGGCTCCTGTGCTTGCCTCCTACGTTCCGCTTTGTTCGGCTAGGTGTGCAAAGGGAGAACCACTACGATTGTGCTTCCAGCTCGAATGGTTAAGCACCTTAGTGGAGAAAGCCGAAAACTGACTGTCACAATAAGCGTAAACTGATCAACGATCCGGTGACTGTTTTAGACTATAACATCGATGGAGCTCACTGTGGCGACCGATTCTCCGGGTATTGATTTCCAGAAAATGGCCGTTGTGCTCATCGGCCCCAGGATTACTGTTAGCTGATGAGGCACCAACTTGATACAGAAATTCCAAGCAAGATACAAATATAAGTAGTACAAGACCATCCTGGCCTGTGAGTACAACAAATGGTTTCTAAAGGGTGATGGCGGAAGCGGTTTATGGACCATCAGTGTCCATGGAACTCCATTTTTCCACAGGAACAGCTGACTAGGTTAACTCTTATCTTCGCGAGACTGCTATCACCATTGCTTAGGTTCCGGGGCTGTCATCGCAATGTTCCTCTCCAACCAAGAAATCTGGCCAAGACAATAGCCAGGGGCAAGCCAGTGAGTACTTTGAATGTACTCGCAAACATTATGAACACGGGTACAATATGACAATGATGTGTTGAAAATATTTTATGCTCATGACGTCAGTCACCAAAGATAAATAAAACTCTGATGCGTGCAAGCATGTTATTTATGCATATGCAATAATATGGTAGTATTAAAATTATGAAATAAATAACATAACGAACTTCAAAAGAATAGCCACGATCGGGCGTCTGAGCGACACCGCATAAAGGGCTTTAAAAGAAATGCCACAGTCGAGCGCCTTAGCGACACCACATAAAGGGCTTTAAAATAAATGCCACAGTCGGGCGTCTTAGCGACACCACATAAAGGGCTTTAAAAGAAATGCCATAGTCGGACGTCTTAGCGACACCACATAAAGGGCTTTAAAAGAAATGCCACAGTCGGGCGTCTTAGCGACACCACATAAAGGGCTTTAAAAGAAATGCCACAGTCGGGCGTCTTAGCGACACCACATAAAGGGCTTTAAAAGAAATGCCACAGTCGGGCGTCTTAGCGACACCACATAAAGGGCTTTAAAAGAAATGCTACAGTCGGGCTTGTTAGCGACACCACATAAATGGCTTTAAAAGAAATGCCACAGTCGGGCGTCTTAGCGACACCACATAAAAGGCTTAAAAATAAATACAGTGGATATCCAGGAGGTAGAACCATCCCAGGGATATTTAATAGTACCAATAAAATCGTGGGTTAGTCAACAATAATAATAATAATCATAATTATCACAATCCGCAATTTGTGAATTTCAGTACTAGTTTAACAGTTTCACCTCTGAAGACCGACACTATGACCGACACTTGACCCATCCCAGACTGTAATCCTTAACCATGGACACGGCTATCCGAATAGGTTTAAACTCTGCAGAGGGTGTACTCTTTACCCACGAGTAGCAGTTCCTTTAGTCCATCGGGACTAATTCCGTCTCTGATCTTTTGTTGAAAACACACCTAACTTGCACACACCAGCTTAACTCACATGTGTCTAGAATCACCCACGACACTGTTAAGCAAAACTCTAAGTGGGGTGGCCACAACCTCGGCGTAACATGGGATCACAAAATTTATACATGAGCAAGCTGGGAGCTACCCCTTTCGGCTACAACAGAAACACCCATGCTCCGGACCGGTGGCATGACTACGGATGCCTCGGTGTCTTCCACCACGACCTCTACATGCGGTGTGTGCTAGGAAAGGGTTGACAACTTCTTGAACCATACCCTACTTGGGTAGAGACGAGTGGTAGTACGAAGCAAGTATGGGGGTTACTGGCACAAGACTCGATCTACAGTCGACTCAGGAGGTTGCAATTTTTCCTGCATGATTAGCATAACAGTGCATATATTTCAAACAACAGATGAAAACCTCACGCGACATACCCCTCATGCCCTACTGGACGCGACCGTCGCGACGGAGGATTAAGGACAAGACCGTGTCTACCCAAGACAGAGGCCTTCCCGTCTTTCCTTCCGGTATGCATGAAAGACGTATGACGGTGATATCCATCACAAATCATGTCAACTTCATTAGCATAAATTCATTAATATGCACCCATAAATAGGATCACATCCTCACATAAAATGACGAATGTATATGTCGGGGTGGTGTTGCCACCGTGCTATGCAACACACACAAAAGTTACCCAGGGTTCAGAATGCTTGCCTTTAGATCATGGGAAAGAAGGGTGCATCCAAAACATCTTGAAATCTTCCAAGATCCTATTTAAAAGAATATATATGAATTAACAACACAAAATAAAAACAACACAAAATTTGTTTTGAAAAAATTTCAAATAAATCTTAAAATAAACTAGACAATATTTGAGAGAGGTAGGAAAAAGAATCAATTCGTTTGGAGTTGTATTTAAAAAGTTATAGTGAGTCAAAGTTCTGGTCAAAATCTGATTTTAAAAAAATAAACAGAAAAACAGAAAAACGGTTCGATTACTGACCACGTCGAAGGCGCATTTTGAAAATGCGCTTCCACTTAACCCACGTGGATTGCGCTGAGTGCCGACAGGTGGGTCAGAACCTTGGTCAAGTTTGACCTGTCTCCTTCCCTCTTCTTCCTCCGGCCGAACAAAGGCGGGGACTCCGGCGACCAACGCCGGTTAGCGGCGGCTCCTCGCGGCCTCTGGGGGGCGGGGATGGATCCGCCAGACTGGGGCGGTCCTTCTGGTAGTCGAGGGAGTGGCGAGGATGGAGGAAATCACCGGCGGCGAGCTCCGCGGCGGAGGAAAGCTTCGGGGCGTAGTGGTTTTGGGGCCGCGGTGGTTTCCGATCGAAATTGGATAGGGGGAAGGGTTCAGGGGAGGAAGAGAGGGTTTCTGGTGAAGAGATTGGAGAGGGGGAGGCTCTGGTTGCCGAGACGGGCAGGGGCGGCGGTGGTGAACCGACCGGAGGGGTTGAAGGTGACCTGCTCCCCTCCAAATGGTTGAGACGGCGTGAGGCTACCTGAGGGCTCGGAGACGCTCGGGGCTTCCTTATATAGCGTGGCTAGGTTGGTCGAGGTGGCGGGGATAAAACGGCGGTGAACCGGCGTTCAGTAGCAGCGAGGGGCGATGGCGATGGCGGGAGCTAGCCGACGGCGAGGATGAGCTTGCGCTGCTCACGAGGGCAGGTGGCGAGCAGGGGTGGCTTTGGCGGCGCCGACACGGTCGGGGCTGCTAGCGGCGGCAGCTAGCCGCCCACGCCATCCTAAGCGGTGGCTGCTGGGTACCGAGGGTGGTCGGGGTGGCGTGGCGGTGCGAGGATCGTGGCGTGCTAGCAGCTGATGGCCAAGGGCCGGAATGGGCGCGGGGCGAGACGCGGCGGCTCGGGCGCACGTGCGTGCCAAACGCACGCTCTGGGCGTGCCCAGAGCACGCCCGGGACATGCTCGACGAAATGCCAGGGCATCCTAGAGGTCGTGGTTGGGGCTGGCAATAAACAGAACTAGTCTAGGATTAGCAAGGGGATCAAGAGACATGGTGGATTGGTCAGGGGCTCAAGTTCACCATGTAAACCTGAAATCATGCCAAATCTAGCTGTGCACTCAGGGTGTTTGACAAAATGCCAAAAGCACCTAGGTAGTACTTGGAGTGGCCAAATTCTCCAGGTCAGTGTCTCTATGGTCACAAGAGAGGGTGGTGGAGTTGGTTTGCAAAAAGGGGAAACTTGCTAGTGCATGTTTTGCAAAACTACAATTCTGGACAGGGAGTAAATGGCATCATTACAAGGACCAAAAGTGTCCCAAATAGAGCAAGCTCCTGGACTTAGGGGTTTTGCAGGGTTGACTACAAGCATGAGAAAACACAGGGTCATTTGAGCAAGAAAGAATAGAGTTGCAGTAGAAAGCACAGGTCTAGTCCAGAATGAAGAAGAGGATGATTCACTCAAAATTTTCAAATAACATCACTAGGTTTTTGCATAAATTTGAATGGCATGCTACCACTGATATCCCATAATTTTGGTGGAGGCTCTAGGGAAAAATTTAATTAGGCTATAGTGCAAAAGTGTCCACTGGACCAGATTTGAAAAACAGGTGAAAAACTCAAAATATGCAATGAAATAATTTTATTAATGCACACAAGTGATTTAGAGACATCACATGACATCTACGAATTTTGGTTGAAATATTAAGTGGATCTATCAAATGGTTGTAGTACAAACAGAGCTCCAAAATTTAAAACAAGCCATTTTAATGATTAAAGCTCAGGGTGAAATAATTTAATAAACAATTCTACTGATTTAGAAATTGTTTTAATGAGATGGCATAGAAGTCCAATATGTTTTGGAAAGCTCCACTTGGGAAAAAGATAAAACTCCTCAACAATAAAAGAAGGGTGCTGAAATCATCAGAAATAAAATTTTAATACTCCTGGCAAAAATTTAACATCAAAAACTTGGCCAGAAAATTTTGGGTGTTACAACTACTACCCCCCTTAATAAAAATATCGTCCTCGAGATTCGCTAAGAGCTAAATTTTAAATAAATTTGCATTAAAACGAAAGTGGCTATAATGAGAGCAATAAGTGGTGCAAAAATACAGTACGGGATACTGGCGCGGTGTGGGGAAAAATCCACGGTTTTGGGGAAAACTAGCGATTCCTACTCTGGACATAAATTTAGAATAAATTCTAAATCTTAAAAATACGCTGGTCGCACCCGAGAGCACAGTGCTCTCTCTGGCTGACTGGTGGGCCCGGGCCCACGGTCAGCCTCTTCTCCTTCCTCCGGCTCTCTCTTCTTCCTCTCTCCCGCGCATTCTCCGCGCTTTCTCCACCGGCGACGCCTAGCGCGTAGGGCACCTAAGCCGTACCGCAGTAGTGCGCGGTGCGCTAGCTGCCGGTGCAGCGTGCACTCGCCTCATGGGCAGTCGCTGTTAGCCTTTGCTCATGATTCGCCTCGAACACCGGGCGGTCGAGGCGACAGCGGCGCTGGTGGACCGCGCCCACCGTACACCGAGCTCGAGCTATAAAATGACCATGGCGTTCTCCTCTTCTTCCTCACACTGGCGTCTTTCCTCCTTCTCTCTCCTTCTCCTCTGTTCCCCGGCCGGAGCTCGGCGAGGCTCTAATGGCGGAGGTGGCGCGGGCTGATGCGTGATCCTGCTGTGCGGAGGGCTGGCAGCGGTGATGGGGCTCTCCGTGCTCCTGTGCGCGATGATCCTCGACGATCGTCGCGATGCCGCTGCTCGGTTGCTGGCTATCCACGGTGGCGGTGACCACGATGAGTAGGTGGGGTGTGCCGGGGAATAACTGTTGTCCGGAGGTGCTTAGTTAGGTGCGACACAGTTTCCAAAAATTTTGCAGGCGGTGTATGTGTCCGTGTAATCGTGGTGGTGAGTCTGCTGCCTTGGGGCTGTGTGAAATAATTAATCTATGCTGCGAGAAAATATACGATGCGCAGCTCAGGGAAACGAAATCTCACTCTAGGATTTCTCGCGAGAGAAGGCCGTAATACATTAGAGTCGAACCGCGACAGAGCTGCTTACATTAATGATTTACTCGTCGCGAAACTCGGGGTACTAAGCATAAGTTACAACACATAAATAAAAGTTGCGGTAATAAATACAGCGGTGCATCTAAATTGAAAACGGTAACTGGACGGGGTCCTGAGAAAACGTTTCTCGTACGGGGATACACTCTTCTTCTATCGGAGGGAGTGGATTGACCAGTCGATGAATGCGTCTCTCTGGTCGGGTCTCAGTGATCTGCGATGGCGATCGAGGTTCAAATCTGCGAGGCTTTGCAGATAACCCATCACATGTTGGTTAAACGTTCTTGAGTGATGACGTACTGGACGAGGTTGGCCAAGACTGGGTCTCTCTCAATACGTCCACCTGGAAAAGATGTTACTCCTCCGGGTGCTGCGGCTCTCGAAAGTAATAATACCCTCGTTATTTGGCATAGGGTACCCATGAATCGAAAGCGAGCAAGCGCTTCATCGCAGCAGCTTCTCTGACCATATGCGGGTTGGCATAGATTTCCCCATGAAGGAGACTTCTGTTGGATCTTGGTTTGGGTTTACGAGCGGGATGTGCACGGCTGCCCAATATCTTGAGGTGGAAGGGGTGATCCTCGATTTGAACAGCTCATACTGGGGTGGCTGGGTAGTGCCCATGGTACTGCGGGTAAAATCCCACAATACCTTGACAAAACTACCTGGGGTAGCATCTGGAGTCCTCAGATAAATACTAGGGCTCGACATGGTAGGAAATGGTTGTGAGGATGGTGCACAAGGTGAGGGGTGCTTGGCAATGTCACTCGGTGGCCTTTTTATAGCACCGGGGCTGGGTCCTTTACCGTGGTAAAAAGTAAAGAATCTGCCGGCTCAGCTCGGGTCAACCACAGATACACACATCTTACTAAAGTGACGTATCACTGTGGGGGTTGTCAGGCGGTTTTTGGTGGTTGCGCCAAGGATAGAGAAATCTGCTGCATGCTAATACATCCATGCAAGGCTACTATATAAAACAGATGCATGATGCCAGGCTGCGTTAATTTAAGGGATCACAGGATTACAAGCGAGTGTACCGTGGACTCGCCACTACTCGAGTGACTTAGTCTGCCGTTTACATCAAGCGGGCGTCCCTTGTGGATGTCGAGGCTTCTCCACAGTTCTCACCGTCGAATTTCTTTGGAGAGGGCTGAGGGCTGCAGGCTCGGGGTAGTGATGATGACCATCATCGAGGATTGTTGATCACAACCCGTTGGAGTGTGCTCGAGGAGGCGGCGAAGCATACGGGGTCATTAAAGCACCTTGGCTGGCGGTGGGGCTGACCTCGGGGCTCGATCGGTTGTCCAAACAGCACGGCTGGGTTGTCGGTGTTGGGCTCGATCTCCTCTCTTCTTTGGGGCTCGACGAACCAGCTCTCCATGAGCTGCAATCAGATCAATGGTGATCTGATCAAATAGGTCCTCCAGTGCACTTACATAGCGCACTAGGTGCAGCAATGCAGGGTCCGTCTCATGATCTCCGTTGGCAACTTGAGGTGGTCTACCATACCCTTCACGCTGGGGTAGTAGTGGAGCAGCGACAGTTAACTCAGGCGACAGGTGCACGAGATGAACTATAGCCTCTCGAGCAGCTAGTTGGATGGCTTGTGGCTCAAAGGAAGTTGTTCTTCCGGTGAACTGTAGGGGCTCGGTGCAGGACCCCTCTAGTAGATATGTCTGATGGCCAGAATAGATGGCTCTCACCACTCATGGGTCCTTGGTACACAACATATTCGGGTGGCTCTTCTAACGCATAGGCACGATGGGTAAGGTTTGCGAGTATGGTCACAAAACCTCCAAGGTTAGTTGTTGTAGTCTCATGGTGCACTACGGGACCAGGCATTGTGGCTTGGTTTTGGGGTAGCGGCTGTGCTGGGCTGGGTTGAAGCGAGCGTGTCCTTTTTATAGAAAAAGGGAACGGAGTCTTCCTTCGCACGCTTGCGAATGAGACACCTTTGGTGCTGGTCACTGGTGTGCGATAGACGGGCTAGGCTGATAGGTTGGGCACCGACTGCCAAAAGCGTCGGGTCACTGTGTGGCTATCTTGCACGGGAAGCTTGGCTGGGGTTTTGGTTATGGCTCGGTGGGTTGTTAGCCTAAGTTTATTGACCTGGCTAAGATAGGATTAGCCAATAGTCAGCCTGGCTCTGATACCAAGTCTGTGGCGACCGATTCGCCGGGTATTGATTTCCAGAAAATGGCCGTTGTGCTCATTAGCCCCAGGATTACTGTTAGCTGATGAGGCACCAACTTGATACAGAAATTCCAAGAAAGATACAATATAAGTAGTATAAGACCATCCTGGCATGTGAGTATAACAAATGGTTTCTAAAGGGTGATGGCGGAAGCGGTTTATGGACCATCAGCGTCCATGGAACTCCATTTTTCCACAGGAACAGCTGACCAGGTTAACTCCTATCTTCGCGAGACTGCTATCACCATTGCTTAGGTTCCGGGGCTGTCATCACAACGTTCCTCTCCAACCAAGAAATCTAGCCAAGACAATAGCCAGGGGCAAGCCAGTGAGTACTTTGAATGTACTCGCAAACATTATGAACACGGGTACAATATGACAATGATGTGTTGAAAATATTTTATGCTCATGACGTCAGTCACCAAAGATAAATAAAACTCTGATGCGTGCAAGCATGTTATTTATGCATATGCAATAATATGGTAGTATTAAAATTATGAAATAAATAACATCACAAACTTCAAAAGAATAGCCACGATCGAGCGTCTGAGCGACACCGCATAAAGGGCTTTAAAAGAAATGCCACAGTCGGGCGTCTTAGCGACACCACATAAAGGGCTTTAAAAGAAATGCCACAGTCGGGCGTCTTAGCGACACCACATAAAGGGCTTTAAAAGAAATGCCACAGTCGGGCGTCTTAGCGACACCACATAAAGGGCTTTAAAATAAATGCCACAGTCGGGCGTCTTAGCGACATCACATAAAGGGCTTTAAAAGAAATGCCATAGTCGGGCGTCTTAGCGACACCACATAAAGGGCTTTAAAAGAAATGCCACAGTCGGGCGTCTTAGCGACACCACATAAAGGGCTTTAAAAGAAATGCAAAGTCGGGCATCTTAGCGACACCACATAAAGGGCTTTAAAAGAAATGCCACAGTCGGGCGTCTTAGCGACACCACATAAAGGGCTTAAAAATAAATACAGTGGATATCCAGGAGGTAGAACCATCCCAGAGATATTTACTAATACCAATAAAATCGTGGGTTAGTCAACAATAATAATAATAATCATAATTATCACAATGCGCAATTTGTGAATTTCAGTACTGGTTTAACAGTTTCACCTCCGAAGACCGACAACATGACCGACACTTGACCCATCCCAGACTGTAATCCTTAACCATGGACACGGCTAATCGAATAGGTTTAAACTCTGCAGAGGGTGTACTCTTTACCCACGAGTAACGGATTCCTTTAGTCCATTCGGACTAATTCCGTCTACGGTCTTTTTGTTGAAAACACACCTAACTTGCACACACCATCTTAACTCACATGTGTCTGGAACCACCCACGATACCTGTTAAGCAAAACTCTAAGTGGGGAGGCCACAACCTCGACGTAACATGGGATCACAAAATTTATACATGGCATAAGCTGAGGAGCTACCCCCTTTCGGCTACAACCGAAACACCCATGCTCCCGGACCTGGTGGCATGACTACCGGATGCCTCCAGTGTCTTCCACCACGACCTCTTTGTAAGGTGTGTGCTAGGAAAGGGTTGACAACTTACTGAACCGTACCCTACTTGGGTAGAGACGAGTGGTAGTACGAAGCAAGTATGGGGGTTACTGGCGCAAGACTCGATCTACGGTCGACTCAGGAGGTTGCAATTTTTCCTGCATGATTAGCATAACAGTGCATATATTTCAAACAACAGATGAAAACCTCACGCGACATACCCCTCATTCCCTACCGGACGCGACCGTCGCGACGGAGGATTAAGGACAAGACCGTGTCTACCCAAGACAGAGGCCTTCCCGTCTTTCCTTCCGGTATGCATGAAAGACGTATGACGGTGATTTCCATCACAAATCATGTCAACTTCATTAGCATAAATTCATTAATATGCACCCATAAATAGGATCACATCCTCACATAAAATGACGCATGTATATGTCGGCGTGGTGTTGCCACCGTGCTATGCAACACACACAGAAGTTCACCAGGGTTCAGAATGCTTGCCTTCAGATGATGGGAAAGAAGGGTGCATCCAAAACATCTTGAAAACTTCCAAAATCCTATTTAAAAGAATATATATGAATTAACAACACAAAATAAAAACAGCACAAAAGTTGTTTTGAAAAAATTTCAAATAAACCTTAAAATAAACTAGACAATATTTGAGAGAGGTAGGAAAAAGAATCAATTCGTTTGGAGTTGTATTTAAAAAGTTATAGTCAGTCAAAGTTCTGGTCAAAATCCGATTTTAAAAAAATAAACAGAAAAACAGAAAAACGGTTCGATTACTCACCACGTCGAAGGCGCATTTTGAAAATGCGCTTCCACTTAACCCACGTGGATTGCGCTGGAGTGACAGTGGGTCCGGGGCCCCTTGGTCGGGTTTGACTGTCTCCTTCCCTCTTCTTCCCCGGCCGAGCAGGCGGGGACTCGGCGACCAACGCCCGGCGGCGGACTCCTCGCGGCCTCTGGAGGCGGGATGGATCCGCCAGACTGGCGGTCCTTGGTAGTCGAGGAGTGGCGGGGATGGAGAAATCACCGTGGCGAGCTCATGGCGGAGGAAAGCTTCGGGGCCAAGTGGTTTTGGGGCATGGTGGTTCCGATCGAAATTGGATAGGGGAAGGGTTCGGGGAGGAAGAAAGGGTTTGGTGAAGAGATTGGAGAGGGAGGCTCTGGTTGTGCGAGCGGAGGCGGAGGCGGCGGTGGCGAGCTGGCCGGAGGGTTGAAGGTGACCTGCTCCCCTCAAATGGTGGCGATGGGGCGCTAGTGAGGCGGCGTGAGGCTACGAGGGCTCGGAGGCGCTCGGGGCTTCCATATATAAGCGTGGCTAGGTCGGTCCGAGGTGGCGGGGATAAACGGCGAACCGGCGTTACAAGCAGC
Source organism: Aegilops longissima (assembly GCA_021605205.1). NCBI lineage: Eukaryota > Viridiplantae > Streptophyta > Magnoliopsida > Poales > Poaceae > Aegilops > Aegilops longissima. Next base: position 490,726,109 of record CM038679.1, on the reverse strand, counting down.
GAGGGGCGTGGCGGCGGCGGGAGCTAGCCGGCGGCGAGGGATGAGCTGCGCTGCTCACAGGGGCAGGTGGCGAGCCGGGGTGGCTTTGGCGGCGCCGACACGGTCGGGGCCTGCTAGCGGCCGGCAACTAGCCGCCACTGCCATCCTGGCGGTGGCGCTGTGGGGTGCCAGGGGTGGCCGGGGTGGCGTGGCGGTGCAGGGATACGTGGCGTGCTAGCAGCTGATGGCCAAGGGCCGGAATGGGCGCGGGGCGAGACGCGGCGGCTCGGGCGCACATGCGTGCCAAACGCACGCTCTGGGCGCGCCCAGAGCACGCCCGGGACATGCTCGACGAAATGCCAGGGCATCCTAGAGGTCGTGGTTGGGGCTGGCAATAAACAGAACTAGTCTAGGATTAGCAAGGGGATCAAGGGACATGGTGGATTGGTCAGGGGTTCAAGTTCACCATGTAAACCTGAAATCATGCCAAATCTAGCTGTGCACTCAGGGTGTTTGACAAAATGCCAAAAGCACCTAGGTAGTACTTGGAGTGGCCAAATTCTCCAGGTCAGTGTCTCTATGGTCACAAGAGAGGGTGGTGGAGTTGGTTTGCAAAAAGGGGAAACTTGCTAGTGCATGTTTTGCAAAACTACAATTCTGGACAGGCAGTAAATGGCATCATTACAAGGACCAAAAGTGTCCCAAATAGAGCAAGCTCCTGGACTTAGGGGTTTTGCAGGGTTGACTACAAGCATGAGAAAACACAAGGTCATTTGAGCAAGAAAGAATAGAGTTGCAGTAGAAAGCACAGGTCTGGTCCAGAATGAAGAAGAGGTTGATTCACTCAAAATTTTCAAATAACATCACTGGGTTTTTGCATAAAGTTGAATGTCATGCTACCACTGACATCCCATAATTTTGGTGGAGGCTCTAGGGAAAAATTTAATTAGGCTATAGTGCAAAAGTGTCCACTGGACCAGATTTGAAAAACAGGTGAAAAACTCAAAATATGCAATGAAATAATTTTATTAATGCACACAAGTGATTTAGAGACATCACATGACATCTACAAATTTTGGTTGAAATATTAAGTGGATCTATCAAATGGTTGTAGTACAAATTGAGCTCCAAAATTTAAAACAAGCCATTTTAATGATTAAAGCTCAGGGTGAAATAATTTAATAAACAATTCTACTGATTTAGAAATTGTTTTAATGAGATGGCATAGAAGTCCAATATGTTTTGGAAAGCTCCACTTGGGAAAAAGATAAAACTCCTCAACAATAAAAGAAGGGTTCTGAGATCATCAGAAATAAAATTTTAAAACTCCTGGCAAAAATTTAACATCAAAAACTTGGCCAGAAAATTTGGGGTGTTACAGTCACCCCATGTTAAACGATGGGCCATTCATAACATTGACCAAAGTGTTAACGGTTTGACCTTGGCTGTCGCCGGACACTAACCGGGGGCTAGTAGCTGGCCTCCCAACTTTAAGCTCCTATGACTAAGTGAAAGTTATAAAGCCCGCATATCTGATTGCCTTGTTTCCGCTAACACAACCGCCTCCGGGCACCGAGACGTCGGCTAAGGGTTGTCTTGTTACTGCGGAAACACCCTGCGTAGCATTTACAAGGAGGTGGAAGCCAACGATGGGCCACTTTCAACTGATAAACGGTCGCACCGGAGTCAAAATAAACACATCATCGGTGTTTGTATTTAATATACGAGGGCTGCCTTCCATAATCATCGTTATAAATCCTACAGCTGCCATCCCAACCAGGTGGGCAGGCACCTGCGTGGAAGCATGCAACTTCCAGGCCAGCTCGGCAAGCACCTGCGTGGTGGCATGCAGATCTTCGTGAAGACCCTACCACCATGCCATCTCAGCAGCCTATCAGCCTACATGGCGCTGCATGCGTCGTTGGACTGGACGCGCGTCGGAGCGAGGCGGAGCGACAACGGACAGGACGGACTTCATTGCCATCCCCGATAAAGTAGTAGGACACCTAAGGGGCGCATTTAATGCGTCTTGTCATGTAATGACAAGCGATAAGCTTGCACACTGTACACCTTTCCACCTCCTGTGTGCCACTGTGGCGACCCCTTTTTGTCTATAAAACGAGGCCCGAGGCGTCCAGGAGGAGGATTCGGATCGTTTGGGCAACACACGCACCGTAGCTAGCTCAAGAGCTCAAGAACACTCAAATACATACACCAAAGCAGGACTAGGGTATTACGCATCTTCGTGGCCCAAACCTGGGTAAACGATCCTTGTGCTGACAGCCAGACCCGCTCTTTGCACAACCCCGCGCCCGCCAACCGTAGAAGGGATCCAAGTGATTCCATAGGTGTCGTTTCCCCGACACTCTTGTGTCCCCAACACACCCAATACAATGGTAAATTGTATAGGTGCACTAGTTCGGCGAAGAGATGGTGATACAAGTGCAATATGGATGGTAGATATAGGTTTTTGTAATCTGAAAATATAAAAACAGCAAGGTAGCAAGCGATAAAAGTGAGCGTAAACGGTATTGCAATGCTAGGAAACAAGGCCTAGGGTTCATACTTTCACTAGTGCAAGTTCTCTCAACAATAATAACATAATTGGATCATATAACTATCCCTCAACATGCAACAAAGAGTCACTCCAAAGTCACTAATAGCGGAGAACAAACGAAGAGATTATTGTAGGGTATGAAACCACCTCAAAGTTATCCTTTCTGATCGATCTATTCAAGTGCCCGTAGTAAAATTACATGAAGCTATTCTTTCCGTTCGATCTATCATAGAGTTCGTACTAGAATAACACCTTAAGATACAAATCAACCAAAACCCTTATGTCACCTAGATACTCCAATGTCACCTTAAGTATCCGTGGGTATGATTATACGATATGCATCACACAATCTCAAATTCATCTATTCAACCAACATAAAGAACTTCTAAGAGTGCCCCAAAGTTTCTACCGGAGAGTCAAGATGAAAACGTGTGCCAATCCCTATGCATAAGTTCACAAGGTCACTGAACCCGCAAGTTGATCACCAAAACATACATCAAGTAGATCACGTGAATACCCCATTGTCACCATAGATAAGCACATGCAAGACATACATCAAGTGTTCTCAAATCCTTAAAGACTCAATGCGATAAGATAACTTCAAAGGGAAAACTCAACCCATTACAAGAGAGAAGAGGGGGAGAAACATCATAATATCCAACTATAATAGCAAAGCTCGTGATACATCAAGATCGTGCCGAATCAAGAACACGAGAGAGAGAGAGAGAGAGAGAGAGAGAGAGAGAGAGCAAACACATAGCTACTTGTACATACCCTCAGCCCCGAGGGTGAAATAATCCCTCCTCATCATGGAGAGCACCGGGATGATGAAGATGGCCACCGGTGAGGGATCCCCCCTTCGGCAGGGTGCCGGAACAGGGTCCCGATTGGTTTTTGGTGGCTATAGAGGCTTGCGGTGGCGGAACTCCCGATCTAGGTTAAGTTTTGGAAGTTTGGGGATTTATAGGAGAGGTTGGTGTCGAGAACAAGTTAGGGGCCCCACAGGGTGTCCACGAGGCAGGGAGGCGTGCCCTAGGGCGGTGGGCACGCCCTCCACCCTCGTGGGGCCCACGGGGCTCCCCTCCGATAACTCTTTGTTCAAGTACTTTTTATATTTTCCAGAAAAAATCTCCGTTGATTTTCAGCACATTCTGAGAACTTTTATTTCTGCACAAAAACAACACCATGGTAGTTCTGCTGAAAAGAGCGTCACTCCGGGTTAGTTCTAACCAAATCATACCAAAATAATGTAGAAATATTATAAACATGGCATGAATACATCAAAAATTATAGATACATTGGAGACGTATCATTCTCCCTTTACTACCTTAGCTGAAAATGGAATGTAAGGTAGCAAGCACAGGAGCCGGGCAACCCAACTATTGACCAAAGACGTGATTCAGAGCCGATGCATATAATTTTGTATTCGGGACGCCGAAGTGTACTTCGAGAGTGTTCGGACTTTCTATCGTTGAAGATATATATATGGCTTGAATAGAGCCCATGGCGATTTAAGTCGTACCAAGGTGTATATGCCAATTTGGACGGGAAGTGGAAAAATGGAATAAAGAAGAAGCCAACACCGAACAGGGTTGGGCGAAAAATTGTTTCCATTAGAATCGGATTAGTACGTCAAAATGTATTCATAAAGGAGATGCGATAAGCATCATGGCTATTTTACATGCCAAAGACAAGGGAAAGCTGTATACAGGTCCTGAACAGATGATCTTGAAGATCCTTTGGACACTCTGCCGCACGTCTGCGCCGCTTTTCGCCTTGGTGTATGATCCTTTGAGAGGATCAACAATCGAGAATGCATAAGGGGCCTAGAAGGAGGCCCATGTTACCACCAGAAATTGATGTGGGTTGTAAAGAACCTGAAAAATAAAAACAAGAAGAAAAAGGGTGGACCAATATGGAGGTCCGGATAGGGTCGAGCCATACCGTGGACCTTATGTTTACGTGCCTCCATCCTTGCCCATGGTATTTTTAGCGCGTAGTTATGTACGCGCGGTGTGTATGCAGCTAGCAGGCTGGGGCATTGACAGAGGCCGAATTGCTAATCTAGCCCAGGATGAGCCGGACTGTCGTTTTGCCAGGTGGACTGGACTCGTTTAACAGTGTCCAGGGGATTGACTACCAGTGTAGTATTCGGTTTAGAGAGGCCCCCTGTACCTCGGCTGTGAGGCCCGCGGTATGCTCCTCTTTACGGAGGGAGCGCTCCGTGTTCCCGTTGACTGTTATAACGCCACATGGTCCAGGCATCTTGAGCTTAAGATAAGCTTAGTGCGGGACTGCATTGAAATGGGCGAAAGCGGTTCGTCCGAGTAGTGCGTGATAGCCGTTGCGGAACAGGACGATGTCGAAGATCAGGTCTTCACTCCAAAGTTATCTGGTGAGCCGAAGACGACTTCCAGCATTATGGATCCTGTGCAACAGGCCTCTACGCCAGGTATTACTCCTTTAAAGGCGGTTTTAGTGGGCTTGATTCTTGATGGCTCAATCCCCATTTTACGGACGATGTCCTGATAAAGCAGATTGAGACCGCTGCAGCTGTCCATAAGGACTCGCGTGAGGTGGAATCCGTCAATAATTGGATCGAGGACCAATGCAACCGAACCTCCATGACAGATACTGGTCGGAGGGTCTCTGTGATCAAAAGTGATCGGACAAGAAGACCACGGGTTAAACTTTGGGGCAACTGGCTTGATGGTGTAGAAGTCCCTTAACGCGCGCTTGTGCTCCCGCTTAGGGATATGAGTAACGTAGATCATTGAGGGAGTTCCGGACTAGGGGGTGTCCGGATAGCCGAACTATCATCATCGGCCGGACTCCAAGACTATGAAGATACAAGATTGAAGACTTCGTCTCGTGTCCGGATGGGACTTTCCTTGGCGTGGAAGGCAAGCTTGGCGTCTGGATATGTAGATCTCCTACCTTTGTAACCGACTCGTGTAACCCTAACCCTATCCGGTGTCTATATAAACCGGAGGGTTTTAGTCCGTGGGACGAACAACAATCATACCATAGGCTAGCTTCTAGGGTTTAGCCTCTTTGATCTGGTGGTAGATCTACTCTTGTAACACATCATTAATATTAATCAAGCGGGGCGTGGGTTTTACCTCCATCAAGAGGGCCCGAACCTGGGTAAAACATCGTGTCCCTTGTCTCCTGTTACCATCCGCCTAGGCGCGCGATTCGGGACCCCCTACCGAGATCCGCGGTTTGACACCGACATTGGTGCTTTCATTAAGAGTTCCTCGTGTCGCGTCACCGATAGGCTCGATGGCTCCTTCGATCATCAACAACGGCGCAGTCCGGTGAGACTTTTCTCCCGGACAGATCTTCGTGTTCGGTGGCTTTACTGCTTTGGTCAATTCGCTTGGCCATCTGGAGCAGATCGAAAGCTATGCCCCGCCGTCGGTCAGATTTGGAAGTTTAAACTATCGGCCGATATCGCGGAGACTTGATCTTTGACGGATTCGAGCGCAATAACGCACCGCCTTTGTCTCGATGGGCATGATCTAGCTCTGCAGCGAGCGAGTGCCACGAGGCCGCACCGAATCGCTCCGACCCTTAATCCGGGCGGATTCCCCGATCGAGGGCGAGTGGTTGGACACCGCCTCGGGGCTTTAATCTCTGGCGTCGGCGAACTCCATCCCAGTCCTTTGCGAAGACCTCGACTCCAGGGTGCCGGATTCCTCTCCGGACTCCGAACCCTCCGCGCCCTTGCCAATCGAATCCGATTGGGCGCCCGTTATGGAGTTCACGGCCGCGGACATCTTTCAGCACTCGCCCTTTGGCGACATCCTGAGTTCCCTAAAGTCTCTCTCTTTATCCGGAGAGCCCTGGCCGGATTACGGTCAGGAAGGTTGGGATGTGGACGACGAAGAAATTCAACGCCCACCCACCACCCACTTGGTAGCCGCTGTCGACGATCTAACCGACATGCTAGACTACAACTCCGAAGACATCGACGGTATGGGCGATGATTACAGAGCGACCAAGACCCAGCGCCTACGAGGGGCTGGAAGGCCACCTCGTCATCGACATATATATGGTGGACATCCCAAAAGATGGGAATAGCAATGGAACAACGGAGGATGACCCTCCAAGAAGCAGCCCAAGCGCGGCGTCGTGGCGCCGCTCTAAATCCGCCACAGCAAGAATGAAGATTCCGGCACCGGAGATAACAATACACCAGCAGGTGCGAAGACAATCCACTCCGGCAAGATCCAGCGCATGAAGTTGGAGCGCCAGCCCTCACGAGAGAAGCGGCGAGAAGAAGAGGTAGAGGATTATATGCCTCCCTCCGGAGACGAAGCAAGCCTCGATGGCGATGAATTAAATCGTGCTCGAGAATCCCGTCGAACAAGAGCGTTTTAGGCGTGGGCTTATGGCCACGGCGAACAGCCTCAAGAAAAAGCAGCAACAACTTAGAGCTGATCATGATCGCTAGCCGACGGATGGATGAAGTCCTCGCGGCGAAGAGCATGAGCTCGAGCGCCCCTCAAAAGCTACCCTAAACACAAGCTGCTCCCCGATTAGAGGAGGAGGCTTACGAACCCGCATCACCAGGAGACAATACGGGTGACCGACCACCCGTGGTCGCGACGGAAGAGGCCTCTAGGCCCTTCACTAGAACCGTACCCGGCATCGCTCAAAAAGCACACGGCCAAAGGGGCGCTCCGAACCTGCGAGATATATTGGAGGACAAGGCAAGACAATCAAGATCGATCTATGGATCGGCGTGGGCGCCCACGAACGTGGCGACAACCGTCGCGCGGACACGATAAGTCCGGCGGGCGAACAAAAGCAGACCAAGCTCTTTTGAGCTCCGTCGTGATATCGCCCGATATAGGCGCCGCACACCCACTATGCTTCACGAGGCAAGTAATGGATCATCAAATCCCGAGGGGTTTAAACCCGTCAATATTGAATCCTATGATGGCACAACAGACTCCGTGGTTTGGATGAAGACTAACTCCTTCACATCCACATGGCCCGCGGTGGCGATCTTCACGCCATCAAATACCTCCCCTCAAGCTTAAAGGACCAGCCCGACATTGGCTCAACAGCTTGCCCAGAGTCAATTGGGAGCTGGGAGGACCTGAAGCCGCATTCCTCGATAACTTCACGAGCGCGTATATGCGAACACGAGACGCTGATGACCTAAGCCACATAATTGATAGCAGACGAATCGGCGGACAATTACGGACACGGTTCTTAACCAAGAAAAACCAAATCGTCATTGTCGCATGCGGAGGCCCTCATGACCTTCAAGCATAACATCCGTGACAGTGGCTTGCCCGGCACCTAGGACAGGAAAAGCGAAATCCATGGCAGCCCTCACATCACTCATGACCCGCTTACGTGCGGGTGAGGACAACTAGCTAGCGCAGCAACAACCTCGGCAAAAATCTTGGCAGTCCGGACTTCAAGGACCAAAATGGCAGGCAGCGTCATAACAAAAACAAAGCGCCGCGTTAACGGCGACAATAATGAGATCTGGCGGTGAATGCGGATTGAGGCTCTAAACCGGTTAGCGGAAAAAGCCATTGAAAGAACTACTCCGGTCCGTCAATTTGGACCGAATACTCGACCGCTTGTGCGGATACGGCACCCCGAAAAGCCAGCTAACCACACCAGCAGGTCTGTTGGGTATTCAAGCAGGCAGCAAGTTAATTGCGAAAGCAATGACAAGGGGCTGCATAGCGATGGCGAGGGCGAGACCCAACCGCTGAACAATAGAGGGCGAAGGGTTTCCCCCACAGTGCGGACGGTGAACATGATATCGCAGCGCACATACCCAAAGGGGGCGAGCGTGCACTCGAGGATGTCTACGATGGAGCCAGTTGCCCAAGTTCAATCCATGGTCCTCTGCCCGATCACTTTTGACCGAAGGACCACCCCACCAAAGCATCCGCCACGGTGGATTCGCCGACCTGGTCTTAGACCCAATCGTCGATGGATTTCACCTAACGAGTCACGATGGGCGGCGGCAGCACCTGAACCTGCTTTACCGGGATACGGTCGCCAAAATGGGCATAGACCCCTCAAGGATTAAACCTACCAAAGCGACCTTTAAAGGCGTCATACCAGGTGTAAAGCCAATTATGCAGGCTCAATTACTGGAAGTGGTCTTCGGATCCACAGATAACTTCGAGCGAGGAGTTATTCTTGACATAGTCCCATTCATGGCGGCTATCATGCCTTGCTCGGACGTACCGCATTGCAAAGTTCAGCGCGGTGCCACACTCACGCATACCTCAAGCTCAAGATGCCAGGCCCTCGAGTCATTACGGTCAGCGGAAACACCGAGCGTTCTCTCTGCGGAGGAACATACAAGCAGCTCTCACGGCGAAGTGCAATGCAGCCTCTTAAGGCAATTCTCGAGTCCGGCCGTTAAGCGGCCGGACACAGCTAAGCGCGCCGGGTAACTTACAACAAGACCACAGCACGTTGAGAGCACGCGTAGCGATGCGGCCCCAATCCCACCCTGCGAAGCGTCAGCAGATCCTTGGCGTACACCATTACGCTCTGAAGATACCATGGGCATGGGGAGAGGGCACGTCCACGATAAACCAGACTGCGGCTCAACCACACCGGGGCTCTCCGTGTGTCGTTCCTTTTCTTTTCTTTTTACCTTTTACTCTTTACCCACAGGACTCCGTTTGTCGAAGCCCTGTCCGGCAGAGACCTGCCGAACTCTCGATGCAACAGCCAGGGAAGGATAAAGGCTACAACATACTGGTGGTCTCCATTACGAGCATTTTCATACACCAATCTGTAGCCTACCCACGAGAGAGGACATGTTTATGATCTCATACCTTGCTTATCGCACTATTTGTATCGTTCTGCATTCGTAGCAGCACTTATTGAATAAAACAATGTAGCACCTTTTTGTTTATAATTGCATTTCTTTTTCATACATATGTTCATTCATGACATGTTGCATCCGTACAGTTTGGTATGGCTAATATACACCAGGGGCTTATGTTTCCCGCGTTATGGTGTGATGAGTCCGAACACTTTCACAAGTGCGGCACCCCGAACTTATAGCACTATATGCATCGGCTCCGAATCATGTCTTGGGTCAATAGTTGGTTTTGCCCGGCTCCGTGTTTTGGTACCTTACGTTCCGTTATATCGGCTAAGGTAGCACCGGAGAACCACTTCATGATTCCGCATGATTCGGCTGAGTTAACGCCTCTGTGGAAAGCTAAAACTGACCGTCATGATGAGGCAAGAGACCGATCGCTGTTCGAGAGGTTTTTGCGAGTCCTTAAAGACTTATGCCGCTTAGGCGAGGCGAGATCTGTCGGCCAAGGCGTGGATGGCGCCCCAAATTGACCTTAGAAGACTAGGGGCTTCACGAAATTTAAAATTATAGAATTCTATGGCTAAGTGGCGTGTTCAAGCATTATAAGTCCGGTTGCCTTGTTCGCTGTGTTGGCGCCTCCCTAGATGGACCCAAAAATGGGAACAAGAGCGCTCAAGTTTATCCCGAACACCAAAGCACTTTCGTGGCATGGGGGCTGAAGCCGACGACTTGCCATCTCTCGATTTGATAAACAACGCATGCGAAGGTAATATTTTAAATTAACAAGCGTTGCTTAGCGCATATGAACTTAGTTTTCAGCGCACAGGATAACAAAATGCGAGTCTACTCAAATATTACATCTTTGGAGCACTCACCCGCAATAGTGCGGGCGCCCTTCAGCACACTCTTATAATACATATCGGGCGTGCGATGCTCCTTGCCCTCTGGTGGCGGGTCCGTCACGAGCTTCTGGGCATCCATCTTGCCCCAGTGCACCTTTGCGCGGGCAAGGGCCCGACAGGCACCCTCGATACAAGCGGAATGCTTGATAACTTCAACCCACGGGCACGCATCCACCAGCCGACCAGGGCAAGTAGCTCCAGGCATGGCCTCCTTAGGCCACGGCCGAACTATGAGGCCCTTCATGGCCTGTTCGGCCGCCTTGTGGAGCTCAACCAGCTGCTTCAGCTGGTCGCTAAAGGCACGGATGTCCGGCCTCGGCATCTTGAGACCGAAGACCTTCTCCGTCGAGCTCCCCTCCTCAGCCCGGTAGAATGCGGCAGCATCGGACACGCTGCGAGGAAGATCTCCGAACGCCCCTGGAGAGCTCTGAATTCGGGTAAGCAACAGGTAATTAACACTCACATGCTTACTATGCATGAAAAATGCCTTACCCGCTGCTATTTTCTTCACCGCCTCAATCTCCTGGAGGGCCTTGTAGGCTTCGGCCTTAGCGGCCTTGGAACTCTCAAGAGCCGTTGCAAGCTCAGACTCTCGAGTCTTCGAGTGACGCTCCAAGTTCTCATGTTTTTTCACGAGATCTTGGAGCTCTAGCTGTACCTCCACCACCCGTGCCTCCTGCTTCTCTCACTCGGTGCGTTCCGCAGCCGCATTACGTTCGGCCGCGGCCACCGCCTCCTTCAGGGTCGCCACCTCGCTAGTGGCCCCTACAATAACCACGTTATCCTTGTCATTTTTCTTGCAACCAAATCCTTTTCTGTAAGGTACAATTTTCATAAGGTATTACTCACCTTCTTTTCCTCGAGCTGCTTCTTGGCATGACCGAGCTCGTTCTCGGACCGCTCGAGGTTTTTCTTCAAATTATTTACCTCCCATGATCGGTCTGGCGGAGGTCGGCAGCACAGCCTGCAATCCCATATTGACATATTTTTATGACTCATCGTTTATCTTTTAAAGATCCTCGATCCGCTTTTCTTTCCGAACACCGAACCGAGCATCGGGGCTACTGTCTATGTGGTACCATTTTACATATATTGAAATTCTTACCTCAAAGCACTGTTAGAAGGCTGCTGCAGGCTTCAGTCAGCCCACTTTTGGTGAGTGAACCTTCGAATCACCGCACTCATAACGGGCGGTGTTCCTCTTTAATCTGGCGCCATTGGCGCCTCCAGCAAATATCCGGCACCTCGGTTGGGCGGAGGCAGCGAGCGTCACGGTCTTGCCCTTCTTACGAAGGGGTCGCCCGCCGGACTCGGAGCCACTTTGTGGCCTCCGGGCTGAGTCCGTGCACAGTCCGGGAGGGTGTCTGTGACACCTCCGGGCCTCCTCCTCCGGGTGGGTCCTTTTCAGGATCCCACCTCGCGCGTCGTCCGCGTCACGGGGTGGAGGCAGTCGGAAGGAATCCATATCCGGCGCGCAAGGACCCGCTTCGGCAAGCAGGAAGATCATTCTTGGGCGGACTGCGGGGTTGTATGCGGCATTAGAAAGACATTATGTGGCGAAAATGAAAAACCACGAAGTTATTCGGGAGTCCGGATACTTACGATCTCGCTTTGGGGCTTGGCCCTTGGAGGCCGATCCTCGTCGCCATTTGGCGTTGGCGGAGTAGTCCGGGGAAGAGTTTTTCCTTCTTGGACCCTTGGCCTCCCTTGTTGGGGAGGCCTTCCTTTCTTCCCTCCCCTGCTGGGAGAGGCTTTCCTTCTCCTCCTCGCCTTGGTGGGAGGATTGACCTCAGATTCATCATCCGATAGCACCTGGCGGGAACTCTTCCGAGTCCCGTGGCCGTCTTCTTGGCCTTCTTCTCCGGCACCACGTGGGGTGCGGAGCCAGCAGCCCGATTAGGCGGGCGTCCGCTGGGTCCTCGGCAATGGGGCGGACAGATAATCGTTCGCCTTCGCCAGACCATTCTGTCAAAGGTAAAGGGAGTTTAGATCCGCATATAGCCAAAATATGGAAACCAAGTGGTGAAATCACTTACCTCGTCACCTGACGCTGCGAGTGGAATCCGCGATCTTGATGGCGGATGCGGAGAACCGGCGCCTTGAACAGCACCTTCCGGACATCTTCGACGTAGTGTCGAAGAGCCCGCTCAGGTGCAGTGCTGCGCGGATCAAACTCCCACATATTGAAGCCCCGTCGCTGGCACGGGAGAATCCGGTGGATGAGCATGACCTGGACTACGTTGACGAGCTTGAGCTTCTTGTCCCCACCTCACGGATACAGGCTTGGAGTCGGTCAGCTCCCGAATTCCCCAAATCCGGCCACTCTCTTTCCGTGGAGGTGAGCCGTGTGGGGATGCCAGATCTGAATCGGGGCGGCTGGCCAATCAGGGTCACGTGGCTCGGTGATGTAGAACCACCCGATTGCCACCCTTGATGGTTTCCACGAAAGTGCCCTCCAGCCACGTAGCGTGGGACATCCTGCCCACCATGGCGCCTCCGCACTCCGCTTGGCTGCCCTTCACAACCTTGACTTGACTTTGAAGGTCTTGAGCCACAAGCGAAGTGGGGCTGGATGCAGAGGAATGCCTCGCACACGGCGATAAACGCCGAGATGTTGAGGATGAAATTCGGGGCCAGATCATGGAAATCTAGGTCGTAGTAGAACATGAGCCCCCGGACAAAGGGATGAAGCGGGAAGCCCAGTACGCGGAGGAAATGGGGAAGAAATACTACCCTCTCATGGGGCCTGGGGTTGGGGACGAGCTCTCCCTCATCGGGGAGCCGATGTGCGATGTTGCTGGACAAATATCCGGCGCCGCGCAGCTTCTGGATCTGCCCCTCCGTGACGGAGGAGGCCATCCACTTGCCTCCTGCTCCGGACATAGTTGGAGAAGGTTGAGGTGAGAAGTGCGGACTTGGGTGCTGGAGCTCGACTTCGCGGAGATGGATAAGCCAAGAAAGGAAGAAGGCGCAGGTAAAAGGATTGGATCTTTATCCCCTTATATGGGCGGACAGAAACATGTGTCCCAACCGGCCTGGTAAAACTCGCTTATCTACCAAGCGCCACAATCAATGGCGCGGTTGGGTTACCCACGTCCGTATTGATGGGAATCCCGGAATAAGGGGAACACGATGTCCGCTTCGACAAGGCGTGCCAAAGAAACCGCTAAACGCTAAGCCGAGGTGGAACAATAAAAACAATTTGAGTAAAGGCTTGGTAGTGGTGCGACGTCACGCCACAAAATCGTCGCAGATTGATCTTGTGTAATATGATTCTCTCTACGGTGGTATGTGGAATTTATTTTTGCAGAGCGGACGCTATCCCGGTGTTCACAATCTTCTATAAATTATTCGAGGAGGAACCCGCCTTGCAATGCGAAGACAACATGCGCCGGACTCGTCGTCATTGAAGCCTGGTTCAGGGCTCTTGAGGAGTTCGGACTAGGGGTGTCGGATAGCGAACTATCATCATCGGCGGACTCCAAGACTATGAAGATAAAAGATTGAAGACTTCGTCCCGTGTCCGGATGGGACTTTCCTTGGCGTGGAAGGCAAGCTTGGCGATACGGATATGTAGATCTCCTACCTTTGTAACCGACTCTGTGTAACCCTAACCCTATCCGGTGTCTATATAAACCGGAGGGTTTTAGTCCGTAGGACGAACAACAATCATACCATAGGCTAGCTTCTAGGGTTTAGTCTCTTTGATCTCGTGGTAGATCTACTCTTGTAACACACATCATCAATATTAATCAAGCAGGACGTAGGGTTTTACCTCCATCAAGAGGGCCCGAACCTGGGTAAAACATCGTGTCCCTTGTCTCCTATTACCATCCACCTATACGCACAGTTCGGGACCCCCTACCCGAGATCCGCCGGTTTTGACACCGACAATCATGTTCACCGTTTTGACCTCGGGGGGAAATTTCTTCTGTCCCACTATGTTCGGTGGGAGAAGCTCTTCATCATCGTCCTCGCTGGTGAAAGAACATGCGGTGCCCCCATGTTTGGTTTTGCTAATTGATGACAATCTCTATGGACTAATGGTTGCCTTGAGTTATATTTGAAGGTTTTGTCCATAGGCTTTTCTTGGAGTACATGTGTTGGTTTCAAGGAGAGTTTGTGTAGACCAAGGTGCTATTCAAGGAATTACCTAAAGATTGGTCTTGTGAGAGGTTGATCAAGACTAAGTCAAAGAGTGAATCAAGTTGATCAACACACACAGTGTAGAAGAAGTACCGAGAGGCAATGGTGTGTATGTTAAGCATTGTCCATTATGCTTTGTGTACTAACCCATGGTCCTCGTGAGAGTTCTTTGTGGGGTTCGGTTGCGATGTGCAAGTTCAAGTGATGCATCACGAAGAGATCAAGTGCTTGAAGCTTTCCGTCCATTGTGGTGACAATGGACTTGTGAAGATGTGCCGAAGAGTGGCTCACCCATAGTGGACTATGGGGGAGCGATCATCTAGTCTTCATCGAGCCAACGCAATCAATAAAGGTGGTCCAACTTGAGGGAGTCAAGATCATCCTCATATAGCTCAAGTGGACTTCATGCAAGGCAAAGGTTTGCCCTTGATAGGTCTTCTATTTTACCGATCTCAGGGTGGTAGTTGGGAGATGTCGGCGTTCTGGGAACGGAGGTCCCTAGACTTGCCTGCCTGCGGCCCGCGGCGTGGCTGTGCTAGTAGGCCTATACGGCCCATCATCATCAACAAGGCGTTCAAGACCCTCGCGAGGGGCCAAGCCTCGCGAGGCGGACGACGCAAGACCTCCTCAGGAGCGGCCTCGTCAGGCAGGCTCGCGAAGGGCGGAGAGATCAAGGCAAGGCAAACCTCACGAGGTTCTCGTGACGTGAGCCGTGACGATCGAGGCCAGGCGGGCGCCAACAGGTGCAGCGTCCTTGCTTCCTCTTTCGTGCTAAAGGGGGCAAGCGCAGGCGCAGAGTACCAAGGCATCAAGCAAAGGTTTCCATATCGGTGCAACAAGACCAAGACCAGCATGATGGCAAGATGGAGGTCACCATGGAGCCCAAGGCGGCGTCACCGCCAGAGCCTTTTGCATGAGAAGATTGCTTTTGTCAGGATAAGCTGTACAAGGTGTCCCCTTTCAAATTGGCCATTGTTGGCTCCCTTCCCGCTCAATATTTGGGAAGAGGACCAGGGCCTATATAAGTAGAACGAGCCACCGTAGTAGGGGGGTCGATTCCATCTTCCATCCTCACACCCACAAGTTCACTGAGCACAAGAACACCTCAACCTCAGGAGGCTATTCTTCCCCTTGTACTGTTCATCATCAGCCCAAGAGGCAATCCACCACCACCACACTGGAGTAGGGTATTACACCACAATGGTGGCTCGAAACAGTATAAACCTTGTGTCTTTTGTGTTGTGAGTTCGTCGAGCTCGTTCTTGATATCTTAGCTAGGTAGGACTCGGATCGGTAGGAGGGAAATAACTTCGCGCGCACCCCAGAGTTCAAACCTTAAGGGTTTTGCCGGAACCCGTGATCCGACATTTGGCGCGCCAGGTAGGGGTGCGCCGAAGCTTCCCTTCCGTCGCTCCGTGTCACCTCGCTCCGTCGTCCCCATGGCGGATGCTCGCCGTGCTAGCATTGAGCGTCGGGCCGCCCTCGCCACCCGCGTCGCTCAGACGGCTCCCGTCGGCGGGCCACCTCGTCATTCTCTGTCGCCTTCCGCCAACGCCGCCATCGGCCCGGCGGGGAACGAGCAGCAAGCGTCCTCGCTGCACCCCTCGGTGCGGCGAGACGGCCGCACCGCCACTCCATCACCGACTCCCGCTGGTTCACCGTCCCACGCTCGTCGCGCTCCCATGGACGCACGGGCTGCGCTCCTCATCGTGCACGAGCTCCTGCGCTACCGCCCAGTCGACGACCTCTACGAGGACTGGCTCGACTGCATCGCCGAGCTTGTCTGTGCCACAAGGGGCTCCCCTACACCATCCCTCTCTCCGCCTCGCCCTCCGCCAGTTATAGGCGACGTAGCTCACAGAGCACCTCCGCCACCTCTTCCCAAGACGGCGCCCTGGCACCAAGGCGCGCGCCTCCACGGCGCGACCCACCGCGTCCGGCGCCCGCGCGTGAAGAAAGAAGCCGCCAAGAAGTTCCTTGACCGCAAGAGAACGCTCCGCCACTCCTCGCCCCGCTGCCCAGGATCGTCTGCCGCGGCAGGGCCCCGTGCCGCTTGCTGTGGCGGCACGTGAGGGTCAAGACCAAGCTCCACCTCCAAAACGGGCCCTAGCGACCACGGCCGGCTGCCGCGCCTTCACACCCGAGCTGCGTACCGTTGCCTGGCCGGGCAAGTTCAAGCCAGATCTGCCTCCTCGCTATGACGGCACCCCCGACCCAGCGGAGTTCCTGCAGCTCTACGAGCTGAGCATCGAGGCGGCCAACGGTGACGAGAAAGTCATGGCAAACTGGTTCCCCATGGCGCTGAAAGACGGAGCCCGTTCATGGCTCCTGAACCTCCAGGCTCGACCTCCTCCTGGGACGAGATGCGCGACCGCTTCGTCGCCAACTTCCAGGGCACTCGTGACCGACCACCGGCCGCGGGAGACCTGCGTCGCGTCAAGCAACAACCAGGAGAGACCCTCCAGAAGTACGTCCAGTGCTTCAACAACGTTCGACTCAAGATCCCCAAGGTGACGGACGAGGCCATCATCTCTGTGTTCTCTGATGGCGTCCGCGACGTCAAGATGAAGGAGGAGCTCGCTATCCACGAGGAGTTGTGCACGTCTCAGGAGCTATTCAACCTAGCGACCGAGTGCGCAAGAGCTGAGGAAGGGCGCCTCTCCCTCCTTGAGCTCCCAGCTGCGGACACCAAGGAGAAGAAAGCCAAGGCCAAGGACGTGAAGCGCATGGGAGCAGCCGTGCTTGCGGCAGAGCCGGACACCAAACTGCCGCAGAGATCAGCCCGAGTCATCCAAGAGCAGCCGACCGTTCTGCGCCTTCCACAACCTGCATACCCACAACACCAGCGACTGTCAAGAGCTCAGAGCCATTCGAGAAGGACGCTTCGGTCGATGCCCCGAGCGCGGCGACCGGGGCTACGGCCGAGGAGGAGGACGCGACGGTGGACGCTGGGACGACCGTGGCCCGTGCCAGGGGTGGCACGACCGACCTCGTGAGGACCGCTGGCAGGATCAGCCTCGCGAGGGCGCCTGGAGGGACCAGCCTCGTGAGGATCGTCCTTTGGGCAACGCCGGTCTTCCCCCACTACCGCCACCACCAAGAAGGAATGACGACCACCATCAAGACGAGGGGGCTGGGGGCTTCCAAGAGCCACGTGCTATCGCCTGCATCTTAGGCGGAGGTCAGGCCCTAGCCTCGCAGCGTATCTTCAAACAGTTTGCTCATGAAGTGAATGCAGCCCTCCCCAAGCTTGAGGCCACACGCCCGCTCAGGTGGTCCCAGTGCGCCATCACCTTCAGTTCGGCGGATCAGCTCAAGTGCGCAGCCACCGCTGGCGTCCTCCCGATGCTTTGTTCCCCAGTCATCAGCAACGTGCAAGTCACCAAGACCCTCATCGACAGTGGCGCAGGGCTCAACCTCTTGTCCGTCGACACGTTCGACAACCTCCAAGTGCCATATGACCAGCTTCAGCCTACCAAGCCTTTCTCGGTAGTAACCAACGGCTCCACCACACCGATAGGGTAGGTCCGCCTCCCTGTCACCTTCGGAGAACGCAAGAACTACCGCACCGAGCTCATCGACTTCGACGTCGTGCACATCCGTCTACTGTACAACGCCATCCTTGGGTATTCAGCCCTAGCCAAGTTCATGGCGGTGACCCATCACGGCTATAATGTCTTCAAGATGCCCGGAAGCGGCGGAATCATCATGGTCCCATGTGAAGAAAAGAGACGGGTGTGCTCCCTCGAGCGTGCCTTTCAAGCCGCAGCAATCGACAACCCCGACAGCAAGGGCGAGTGCCCTCCTGAGGCCATCTCCAAGAAGAAGAAGCAGCTGCGCCGTGCCAGACCTCAGGAGGGTGGCGCCGCAACCAGAACCTCGTCAGGATCAGTGCCCGCTCCAGGGGCACCTCCCTCCATCGCGTAGGAAGGCGCGCCCGGCGCCCTTCTCAGGCAAGGCTCGGGGGCTCTCTTCTGGAGGGCCTCAGACCTTTCCAACATCACGAGGGAGGCACTCGGGCACCACTTGGAGGCGTGCTTCATGGACGTTTCCCTCAGGAGGACACAGGGCGAGGAGCACCCACCGCTCAGGAATTCATCACCAAGACCACTCAGGAACTGCAAGACGCAAGGGCCATGCGTGGCGACCGCAGCTCACCAGGCGCAGCTCCCCATCCAGGCGAGGATGCTGGGTTGTGCGTCTGCATCGAAGTCCTAGGGATCAACAGGGCTGCATCTCAGGAGCTCTTCTGGCCTTCGCGCGTGGGATGCTGCAAGGGTCCACCGCACAACTACGTTCGCATGCCTTTTGGCCTGCCGAGCGTGTCGTCCGCCTATCAGCGCAACTTGCAGCGCATCCTGGCGGCTCAGGAGGCTAGGCACCACGCAATGCTGACGGAGATGGAGACAGTCCTCAGGGAACCGCCTGGACCCCCAGAGCCTCCCGAGGCTTAGGGCCCCGGTGGCTCATGAGGAGCAACTCCTTCGCCGCGTACCTTCAACTGCCCCGACATCTCTTCATCGACATAACCAGGTGACATTTTCCAAGTTTGTTTAGCTAGGAGCGCCCCTCGGGCTGCATCATTCCCAGGCCGCATGGGTCCATCCCTGTGGCATGTATCCTTTTCCTTATGTCTTTAGCTTACCTTGCTGGGGGCGCCCCTCGGGCTGCATCATCCCCAAGATGCTCGGGCCTGACCCAGTGGCATGTATCTTCCCTGCATTTACCTAAGCCAGTATGTGTTCCATGCCTAATCTACCTATAACTATTATCTGCTTGACTCTCGCCCCCCGCGGGGGCTACTCACGTTGGCACGACGCTTGTGCATGGGTCCGTCCCTGCAACATCGACAAATCTGAGCGGTCGAGCTCTGGCTCGCGGAACGCCCCACACACGTCACCTCACCAGGCCCTCAGTGCCTTCGTCCACTCACGAAGCAACCGATAGCCGACCGGTGATGGCGGGCTGCGTTTCTCCTTGTGCTAGATTGCAGGCATCTCATGAAGGTGACAGCAGGCGGCACCGCGAGCTCCCTTTTCCCCCATGCAACCCGCTTGCACGTTAAAAGGGGGTTCCTGAGCATCGTAACTCAGGAGCTCCTACTGGCTCTCCAGCCCTCACCCCCTGCCCTTGACCACGACACGCGACCTGGCATACCAGCGGCGGCTGAGCTCACTCGAGGGCCGGGACCCGAGGACGTAGAGCATAAAGGAGAGCGTGGAGAAGAGGGGGAGGCTCACATGGGACTGGCCAAGATACGCATTAACATGGTGTATCGCAAGGAATCGACCCCAAACCACCAAGATAAGACTCGCGCTCAGATTGGCAAATCGTTGGAGCTCAGGGGTCACGCACGCCGCAGCCCTGTTGCGGCAACGTCGCCTCCCTTTCTTCCTTACCATGGCTGCTTGAGAGCTGAAGGGGACCTCCTGAGCATCGCGCCTCTGGGGCTCTTACTAGACCTCGGGCCACTCACCTCCTGGCCTTGACCACGGCACGCGACCTGGCATACCAGCGACGGTTGCAGCCTGCCTGGGGATCGGGACCTGTCAGCGTAGAGCAACAAGCCGTCGCGAGGTTGGAAAGGGGAGACTAAGCCTGAACAGGACATGCATTCGCAAATTTTCATAATAAGGGAGATATACACGAAAGACACCACAGACCCTTTACATGGCCCCACGGGGTACTTCTTGATTCCTCGCAGGGAACAAAAGACGAAAACCTGGGAAAATCCTATCTACACCCTCCTGTGGCTGACGCCGTCATCAACAGTGGGCCGCAGGAGGCCGACGCCAACCCCATCCAGATCAGCGGCGGTGGGGGTTGGACGCTGCAGCCCTGCTCCGAGCCTGGCGAGAGCTCGGGGGAACGTAGCTGTCGTCGCTCGTCTCCGGAGTCTCGTAGAGCTCGGGAGAACTGCTAGACTCCCAAGAGTCACCGCTGCTGGAGTAGCCGCGAGCGGAGCACGCATCATTCTGGCGCTCCCCTCCAGGGCAACACTCCAAGCTGGCCCTCCGTGTCGAAGACCTTGAAGAACAGCGTGGAAGTGCTGTCATACTCGAAGTGGATCGCGAGGGCTCCCTCTGCACGGCAAACCAGCGCGACCTCGCCCTAGCCGCGGGTCATGAAGATCTTGCCGGAGGAGACCGCTTCGACCTCTGCTCCGGTCGCCGGAGCATCGCAGTTAGCATGCTGCAGCTAGAGCTCGAGGGGTCCCCTCGGCGACATCACGTCAGAGAACAACCGTGGGAAGCGGATCCAAGAGCTTGGAGGCATCACCGCCCACAGCACAAGCTCGCGCGAGGAGTCCGCCGCATGGACTCCGGGAGTGACGGTGCGCGTCGCCGCGGCACGTCGACCTTGGCCACGGCACGCGCGCCGATGCTCGTCGTTCCTTCCTCCCGAGCCCCCAGATTGGGCATACAATGGCAGCGGATACCCAGGAGGAGGCCGCTCACACCAAGGCCTCGTCACCACCTGCATCGCCGCTGTGTCGTGGTGGTGAACCAGCCTC
The DNA here is from genome assembly GCA_021605205.1 of Aegilops longissima. Classification (NCBI taxonomy): domain Eukaryota; kingdom Viridiplantae; phylum Streptophyta; class Magnoliopsida; order Poales; family Poaceae; genus Aegilops; species Aegilops longissima. The sequence continues at coordinate 490,705,188 of CM038679.1, read as the reverse complement.
TTCTTCGACGGAAGCGGCGCCGTCACGTCGAGGGGAGTCTTTCCCTTCTCCGCAGCAGAAAACCTTTTGATGCGCGCCATTGCTACTAGCAGAGGAGCAAGGAGGAAGAAGCAAGCGGACTTCAAAGAGATGGGCGACGGGGGCTCTGCCCCCTCCCATTTATAGCGGAAGAAGGCCAACCGTCGCCTCCCACGATCATAGGTAATGATGGTTTTCCTTGCATGTCGCAGGGACTTGTCAAGTCGGGCAGTTGCCGACGCAGCGTGGGGAAGCGGAGACGCCCACGTCCAATCAACCGCCACGCGTCGACCAAGGCCGCAGGCTTTTGGGGCCGGGGCGCTCCGTACTTGACCTTTGGCTTCGCCTTGAAGCCAAGCCCGAGCGCGCCTTGGGACCGGGGGCTACTGTCGGCGTTCTGGGAACGGGGGTCCCAGACTTGCCTGCCTGCGGCCCGCGGCGTGGCTGTGCTAGTAGGCCTGTACGGCCCATCTTCATCAACAATGCGTTCAAGACCCTCGCGAGGGGCCAGGCCTCACGAGGCGGACGACGCAAGACCTCCTCAGGAGCGGCCTCGTCAGGCAGGCTCGCGAGGGGCAGAGAGATCAAGGCAAGGCAAATCTCGCGAGGTTCTCGTAACGTGAGCCATGACGATCAAGGCCAGGCAGGCACCAGCGTGCGCAGCGTCCTTGCTTCCTCTTTGGTGCTAAAGGGGGCAAGCGCAGGCGCAGAGTACCGAGGCATCAAGCAAAGGTTTCCATATCGGTGCAATGAGACCAAGACCAGCAGGACGACAAGATGGAGGTCACCATGGAGCCCAAGGCGGCGTCACCGCCAGAGCCTTTTGCAGGCGAAGACTGCTTTTGTCAGGATAAGCTGTACTAGCTGTCCCCTTTCAAATTGGCCATTGTTGGCTCCCTTCCCGCTCAATATTTGGGAAGAGGACTAGGGCCTATATAAGTAGAACTAGCCACCGTAGTAGGGGATCGATTCCATCTTCCATCCTCACACCCACAAGTTCACTGAGCACAAGAACACCTCAACCTTAGGAGGCTGTTCTTCCCCTTGTACCGTTCATCATTAGCCCAAGATGCAATTCACCACCACCACACTGGAGTAGGGTATTATACCACAACGGTGGCCCGAAGCAGTATAAACCTTGTGTATTTTGTTGTGTGAGTTCGTCGAGCTCGTTCTTGAGATCTTAGCTAGTTAGGACGCGGAGCGGTAGGAGGGAAAGAACTTCGCACGCACCCCAGAGTTCGAACCTTAAGGGTTTTGCCGGAACCCGTGATCCGACAGGAGACCGGGTTATAGGATCGATTGTCGTACTATCAAGGGGGGCTCTCGATGAGTAGCTTGATCGTATCATTCGTAGAGAGCTCAAACCATTGCATCCCTGCATCATATTTCTTGGTTCATGTTTGGTTCTATTTGTGAGTCTTAGAGCTTATGGTCATCTTCTTGACAAGCTCGATTTCATCGAAAACGGAGTTCACATGCTTCTTCTATTGCGTTTTCAGTGTTGGAGGTTTTACCGGTCTTATTTCAGGAAGGGTTCTCACATTTTCTTATGGGCCTTTTCTAATTTGCTTCTTATTGTTATTTCTATCAAGACTGTGTTAGCCCTTGTCGTTAGCTTTCGAACAAACTTTATTTCGTTGAATTCGGAGTCCGTTTGCAAAAGTTGTGTCAGTTTTGGTGTCCTTATAAAAGCTATAGCGATACTACCGCTCGTGGGAGTGGTACTACTGCTTGGAGGGGATGTAATTTTTTACTACCACTCTGGGAGCGGTGCTACCGCGGCTACTTCCGTGGCTACTTCCGCTCCGGACCAAAACTCGTCACAAGTCTAGAGGTGGTAGGCACGGATGTATCTTTTTAGTACCGCTACCCTTTGAGGTAGTACCGCTACCCCTAGCGGTAGTACCGTGAGGACGAGCGGTACTACCGCTCTGTGTGGGCTGTGCGCATAATGGTTGGATTTTTCCCACCTATAAAAGGGGGTCTTCTTCCCCAATGAACCTTATCCTTTGAGCTCGTGTTCTTCCCCCATTGTTGACCTTCTTCGAGCTTGCTAACTCTCAATCCCTCCATGGATTCTTGCTAATTTTTGAGGGAAAAGAGAGAGGAGATCTAGATCCACACTTCCACCAATCACTTTCTCCTCTATGTGAGGGGAACCCCTTGGATCTAGATCTTGGAGTTCTTGGTGTTCTCCTTCTTGTTCTTCCTCTCATTTTCCTCCCTAGCATTAGTTGCTTCGGTTGGGTTTGAGAGAGAAGGACTTTGGCACTCCGTGTGCCCTTGCCATTGCATTTGGTGCATCGGTTTGAGTTCTCCACGGTGATACATGGAAGGTACAAGTTGAGAAGCTTATTACTCTTGGGTGCTTGGTACCCTTGAGCTTGTTCCTCTTTGGTGCTTGGGCGCCCTAGACGGTTGGTGGTGTTCTGAGCTCAATCATTGTGGTGTAAAGCTCCGAGCAAGCGTCGGGGTCTCCAATTAGGTTGTGGAGATCGCCCCGAGCAATTTGACGGGTACCGGTGACTGCCCCCAAGGGTTGCCATTTGTACGGGTTCTGTGACCGCCCTCAAGGGTCCCTTAGTGGAATCACATCATCTTGCATTGTGCGAGGGCGTGAGGAGATTACGGTGGCCCTAGTGGCTTCTTGGGGAGCATTGTGCCTCCACACTGATCCAAACGGAGATTAGCATCTGCAAGGATGTGAACTTCGGGATACATAGTCATCTCCACGTGCCTCAGTTATCTCTTACCCGAGCTCTTTACTTATGCACTTTACTATGTGATAGCCATATTGTTCTTGTCATATATCTTGCTATCACCTAGTAGTTTATCTTACTTAGCATAAGTTTTTGGTGCACATAGGTGAGCCTAGTTGTTGTAGGTTTTGTGCTTGACAAATTAACCGCTAGGTTTATTCCGCATTTGTTCAAGCCTAAATCGTAATTATTTTAAAGCACCTATTCACCCCCCCTCTAGGCGACATCCACGATCTTTCAGTTGGTATCAGAGCCTCGTCTCTCTTTGTTAGGCTTAACCGCCTAGAGAGTAATGATGTCGACTAGGGGATTAGAATTCTCTGACACTCTTAGTTTCGATGGCACAAATTTTGATGTTTGGGTAATTCGCATGGTTAGTCTCTTTAGGGTCATGGACCCAAATTTAGAGCGAATTGTAGATATGGGTTTTTCTCCTCCAAAGGATCCCCAAAGATTATCTTCAGAGGATGGGAAAAACTCTTATCTCAATGCTCAAGCTTCTAATGTGCTTTTCGATGCTTTGAGCAATATAGTTATTTTTCAACTCATGTCGTTCCGGGATGCTCATGAGTTGTGGACAAAGCTTCAAGATAAATATGGTGTGTCCAAGATTTGTGGGGATGATTGTTCTCCCTCCACCTCCGGTCGAGTTTCCTTCTCAACTTCTTCTACTTCACCTACATGTGGATTGCCACAAGGTAATGCTATGGTGAGTAGTGTTGGTCGGTGCAATGATAATAGTGTGCTTATTGTTGATGACTCTTCATCACTATCTTATTACAATGCTCCACCCTTGGACTTTAAAGCTTCATGCACATGTTTCACATGCTTGTGTTGATAGTTCGTGCATATCATGTACAAATTGCTTGCTCAAATCTAACGATGATATGGTTGCTATGTCTTGTTGTCATGATAAAAATGTATCGATTTCCTCGAGTTGTTGTGCTAACAATGTAGAGGAAACTCAACACTCCATGGAACAAGATGTGGTCTTAAATGGTGCTTCGAGGGATCCTACATCATCATTTATTGCTTTTTGCTTTATGACTAAGGCTTCAAAGGTATCTCCTACTTTGAACCCCAATATTTTCTCTTGATGATGATGTTAATGCTAATGATGATGAGGACAATGATGAAGAGAATGATAATGTTGCTTCCTTAAAAATTAAGGGAGAAATGATTTTTAAAGCTCTTCATAAGAATAAAATTGCTCGTTCCAACTTCACGGAAATCATGTCTATTGCCATTGAGGGCAAGAAATATATTGAGGAGTTGGAGCCTCATCTCGAGGAGCATGAGGTCACCATTGAGAAAATGGAAGGTCATGAGCATGATTACGCTAATGAGATTGCGGACCTCTCTCAAGCTCTTGAACTTGAACAATCCGCCAAAGAATCTCTTGAGGAGACTTTTTCTCTCGAATTATCTAGAGTGAAGGAATCTCATGATAGAGCTCTTGAGGTGGCCAATGTTTTTGAAACTAAAAATGAGAAGCTTGAAGTAGCGCATGCAAAACTCCTTGAGGACTTTGGGCACCTCGAAAATGGCTCAAGGGTCATTAAGAGTGAGCTCATCAAACTCACCGAGTCTCATGCACAACTTAAAGCTTCATATTCTAAAGAGCTTGCCAAGTTGCCTTCTCCTCTTGCTATTAATGATGATGCTTGTGCTACTAACTCTATTTCTAGTGAAGCATCCATTTTAAAGGAGAATGTTGAGTTAAGGGCTCAACTTGAGTTGCTATCTAGCACTTATAGGAAATTGGAAGAAAGTCATGTAAAGCTCACAAGTTCTCATGATGATCTACTAGTATCCCATAATGTGCTAAACATAGCTCATGAGGCTATGATTATCAAGGTAACATCTAGTGAGTCTCATGTGGATACTAGCACTAATTCAAGTCAAAATGCTATCTTTGCATGTGCTAGTCCTCGTAATTCATCTATGCATAACATTGGCACATCTTGTGATGAATTGCTTTCCTTGCCTTGTTGCTCTAACGATGAAGCTTATACTTCCTCTAGCACTTGTGTTGATACTAACCATGTATAGGAAATCAAAGAGCTCAAGGACCAAGTCACTTCTTTGAAGAAAGACTTGGAAAAGTGTCATGAAGGGAAGTCCACACTCAACAATATCTTGAGTGTGCAAAAATCCCCCAAATGACAAAGGTGGACTTGGATTCAACTCCTATAAGAAGAACAAGGGCCAACAACAACTCAAGAATTCGGCCTAGATTATTTGCTTCAAGTGCAAAATTGAAGGGCATCATGTTAGATCTTGCCCATTGAAGAAGAAGGCCATTGGTGACAAGCAACAAGGGAAGATGCCACAAGTTCAATCTCATGCTCAACCTCAAGTTGAAGGAAGGCCAATTCCCAAGAAGACTCAAGCTAATGCTTCTCAAGTTAAGAAATCAAGTGAGAAGAAAGTGAAGAGTAGTCGTTGCTACCTATGTCGCGAGAAAGGTCACCTCGCCTCTTCATGGACTAGTGGTAACTTATCCAACCCAATTATTATTGATGATATCTATTCTCTTGGGAAGGATTATGTTGGCAATGTGTGTGCCAAAGTTGTTGGTACTCAAAGTGGTGTCAAGAAAAGAACCATTTGGGTAGCCAAGCCTATTGTGACTAACCTCTTAGGACCCAACTTGGTTGGGGACCAATAAGCTCAAACTTGATCAATAGCTATTGTTGGAGGGCATTGGGGACTTGGCTACATTATGAAGAATTAAGGGGTCTTCATGATTCATATTGCCTCAAGCCAAGTCATTAGGATTATCAAGTTTCTATCTCACATCCAATGCGCCTCCTTGCAGTAAATTGTACTTAAATTGTTTACATTGAAAGTTACTTTCCCTTTGCATGTTTTGGTTTTGTTCCTTGCATGTGTTTGTATATATTGTGCCTCCAATTTGCTTATCTTGAGTAATCAAGTATGTGTGTGTTGGTTTGCACATCATGTACGTGTGTGTAGTGCGTTGAGCCTTTGCGCATCTTGTTTTTATCTTAGTTGGCTCTTGTGAGAGATTAATGGAAAATCCGATTTTGGGGAAGTGATGTGCTTTGTGCACGTCACAATCCTATAAATGTGTGTACATGAGGAATACCATCTAGTATTGATATTACAAGATATCTAGTCGCTATGTGGTATGTCTTCTCATGAGAAATTCAAATTCTAAATAATCCATTAATTATCTCTTGTTGGATCATTTTATTTCCTTCTTGTTTATCTTTATTTGGTATCACATTATGGGGGAGTAATATGCTATGTGTATATTACTACCCTAGAAAATGTATACATTTGAGATATTGTCACCTAGAGTTGATATTGTAAATTATCTTGTTCCTAGGTGGCATGTCAGCCCTACAAGTTGCAAATTTTCTTGTGTTTGGTGTGAAGATGATGTTGGATATCCTTGCGATCTACCACCGGGAATTATTTCCAAATACTTCTTGTCTTTTGACAATTGGTACTCACTTATGTGTGGTAGAAATTATTGATCATCTCCACGTTGGTATTTGCTTCTTATTTCCTTTTCTCTTGCCAAGGAATGTATCAACTCCCTTTGTCTTCCATACCACTTGTGGTTCTTGCTAATTTCTTGACCTTGTCTAGTGTTTTCTAGATATAGTGAAAGTGGTGATCCCACCTTGTGCATTTTGTATTCAAATGCAAATTCTTTATAATGCACTAGTCTTGGGGGAGCTATCCTATTTTCTATAAAACACTAATCTTGTGATCCTTATCAAGTGTGTATTGATGGAAGGCAAGTCGTTTCTTTTTGGTACTTTGTGCCATCATGAAACTTTGTAGAGAGCTTGGTTTGTTTGGAACCATCCTCTCTTTTGGAGTTTGATATCTTTTATTTAGTGGGTATCAATGGACATCTCATTCCTTGATGTATATTTTATGGATATCCTCCAAGTGATGTTTTATTCATTTGGTATCTTTTCTTCACTTGGTTTTTCTTTGTCATTTGGTATCGGTTCTTGAAGATCTTGAGCATGCATATTTACTTCATGTAGTATCTGTGGCATGCCTTCTTTATTTGACCCAATATTAGGGAAACTCCACCAAGTCTCAAATTGGATGAGATGTGCATGAAATCCATTTCCTTCTCTATATGCACATATTTATGTGGAGTTTCACTACAAAAAAAAGACACATCCGTGACATTTTGGGCCGAACGAAATTTTTTCTGTCATACTTATGACACTTCTATGACAATAATTGTGACAAAACCCGGTATCATCATAGATGTGGTGGGGTCCTACTTCTATGACAAAAAATCATGACAGAAAATGGGCTTTTCGTCCTGGGCGGACCAGAGACGCAGCTGCATGACATTCTTTGGGCCGTCCATGACAGAAAAAACCATGGTAGAAGCGAGGGCGAGGAAAATATCGGGGTGTTCCTGGTTACGGTGGGTGGTCGGGGCCGAGCGATGCGCTGCTTTCTCGTGACACGCACGCTGGCGGGGGGTAGGTGTTGGGCTCTAATCGAACCCAGCGATTGCACCGCAGGCTACGACATCGAACCCGAGCGATCGATCGATGGCTGTTAACTGAACCCGATCGAGCGATTCCTTCTCTACTGTTGCTAACTGAAGCCGATCGATGATGCCTTTGGATGAACAGTGAGCCTTGCTGGGGGGTTTGGATGAACAGTTCCCGGTGGGGGTGGATGAACAGGACCCTGTGGTGTTGCCTCTGGATGAACAGGACCCCGATCGATCGAGCCGGTTGGGGATGGATGAATAGGACCCCGTGGAGGGCAGGATGAACAGGACCACCCCGATGAGGGCAGGATGAACAGTAGATGGTGGAGGGTTGGATGAACAGTAGCCCGTGGAGGCGTGGTTCAATAGGAGCCCGTGGAGAGGGCTGGTTGAACAGTAGCCGGTGGAGTAGCACGCGGTGGAGGCTGGATGAACAGGAGCCCCGTGGATGAATAGTCGCAGGTGGATGCTGGAGGAGGTCGACGGTGGATGAATAGTAGCCCGTGGAGGCTGGAGGGGGTCGACGATGGAGACGAACAGTATCCCGTGGAGTCCCATTTTGCAGTACGCCACACCCCTCCCGATGAACAGGATCCCCGTTTCGACCGTAGCGCTCCAACACAAATCCGGTTCCTCCGTTTTGTGGTACGCCACACCCCTCCTGATCAACAGGACCCCCGTTTCGACCGTAGGAGGTCCGTTTCCTCCATTTTGTGGTACGCGAGACCCCTCCCGATGAACAGGATCCCATTTTGAACGTGGCCGGTCGAACACAATGCCGTTTCCTCCGTTCTACGGTATGCCAGGCCTCGTTTCAATCGGATGTTCCATCCAAGCCCTCCCAATGAACACGACGACACATTCCGTTCCGACCTAGCCGGTTGGCTCCCCATGAACACGAAGGCGACGATGTTTCTCCGTTTCGACCCAGCCATGTACACGAGCCCCGGTTGTACATATGCGCGAGTAGGCGTTCGAGACCCTGCCCGTATGTACGTACGTAGCCGTATTTTCTTTCTTGCACACTGGCCGCTGTATGTATGTGTACATGCTACGTGCGTGCCTCTAATACGACACATGCGCGCCTCTACATCGACCAAGATGTACGCATATCGCCCCGACCAGAATGACAACACCACGACGCTTCACCAGGTGGGTCCCACCGCCGTGCACTTCCTTGCTGCGAAGATGTAGCTGGTGGGTCCCAGCAATGTGGGAGAATCATTTTTTGCCCGGACGCACTTCCTTGCGTGCGAAGATGTAGCTGGTAGGTCCCGTAAGTCGTGGGAAACGCTTTTTCATGAAATACAGATTGTTCGTCCGGTGGGTCCCTGCTGTCAGGTGGAGGAATAATTATTTTGCGTGTAATAAGGAGGCACTTCCTTGCGGCCGCCGTGGAACAGCTGTCAGCCTCTCCACGTATAGTACTCTTCCGATGGAAGTCGTTCCTTGACCACTCCGCGCCGAGAGCACCAGGGCGGTGGACGACGGTGAGGCCTAGGAAGGGGACGATGCGGAGCCGGGGAAGACGCGGCAGTGGAAGCCCGCACGGAGAGGAGTACGAGGGTTCACTGGTTCAGCTGCGGTGTGAGGCTGCCGCCGAGAAAACCTGCCAGCGTGGGAATAGTAGGGGTGGTGAGGCCTCTGCGGCAGCACAGCCGGCCACGGGAGGCAGGAGCATGCGGCACGACCGGCGCTGCTTTGGGCGGCTGGAGCAAGAAGACCAGAGGTTGAAGAAGCACTACGGCTGTTGGATGGACATTGTACGATCACTGGAGCTAGAATTGTTTATATTGACTTAGTTGACAAAGCACTCCGTCCCCGTCAACGTAGTAGGCCCACAAGTCAGCCTCCCACCAAGGTGGGTCCCAACTAGCAGGGGGAGTATTCATTTTTTTTTGTGCGTAATAAGGAGGCACCTCCAGTGGGTCCGAGCTAACAGCGGGGGGATTTTTTTTCGCGAAATACGTTGGCCCGTCTAGTGGGTCCCAGTAGTCAGGGGGGAAACGTTTTTTTCGCCAAATACGGTGGCCCGTCCGGTGGGTCCCTGCTGTCACGTGGAGGAATAATTATTTTCTGCGTAATAAGGAGGCACTTCCTTGCGGCTGCCGTGGACCCAACTGTCAGCCACTCCACGACAAGATTTCTTCCGATGGAAGTCGCCTCGACCATGTTGACCACGCCGCCGAGAGCACCAGGGCGGTGGACGACGGCGAGGCCTAGGAAGGGACGACGCAGAGCTGGGGAAGACGCGCGGTGGATGCCCACGTGGAGAGGAGTACGAGGTTCATCGTTCTGGCTGCGGTGTGAGGCTGCCGCCACCGCAGAATAACAGGGGTGGGTGAGTGGAGGGATGCCCCGCCAGCGGTGGGAGTAGTAGGGGTGGTGAGGCTCATGCGGCATCACAGCCGCCACGGAGGCAGGAGCAAGCGGCACGACCGGCGCTGCTTTGGGCGGCTGGAGCAAGAAGACCAGAGGTTGAAGAAGCACGACGGCCGTTGGATGGACATCGTGCGGTCACTGCAGCTAGAATCGTTTATATTGACTAAGTTGACAAAGCCCTTGGTACGTCAACTTAGTAAGCCCACAGGTCAGCTTCCGAAACGGTGCGCCCCAGATGTCAGGGGGAGGAATCATTTTTTGGGTGGGTGAAGCTAGAATATCCGAGTTTGAAGAAGAAGCACGGCATCCGTCGGATGGACATCCAAAGGCCACTGCTGCTTGAACCGTGGGTTGACTATAAGTTGACAAAGCCTTGCATACGAGTTTTTTTAGGGGACGCGTCAACTTAATAAGGCCACAAGTGTGTGGCAGAGAACGTATAGCCCATTTGAGATTTGTAAGAATGTGCAGCCAATTTTTGAATTCTAATGGAATTTACTACAGCCCATTTATAGTTTGCTAAAAGTACATCCCATTTCAACCAACCGTTCAAAACACAATTCAATAAAATTTCCCACATTTTGATGGGATCTGATATACTTTTATCCCAAAATTTCTAGTCAGATTAAATACAATTTCAATATAAATTTATATTACGTAAAAATCCAACGAAACATTAAGCTCGCAACAATTAATGAAATTAAAATTTTCAACATCCAAAAATAATATTTTATAAAGTAATTACGTGTTTGGTGCATTTTTATAGTTACTGCCCAGTTTTTATAATTACATCCCATTTATTATTTCTTAATGCCCATTTTCTTGTTAAGCCTAATGCATCCCTCCTAGGAAAGATTTGCAGCCCAGCGGGGCGGATAATAGCAACTTGACCTTGCCTGGTATTCCTAAAAAAAGTATAGCTGGGCTAGCCATTTTTAGCTTGAAAAAAATTAATATCTAGGCTGGATATATGGCCTGGGCTAGACAGGCCACAACCCGCCCAGTTAATAGCTGTAGAGATGTTTTCGTTGTTGTTCAGAGGAGAAAAATTAATATCTGGGCTAAACATCGCTCAAGAAAAACTCTGCAGTGCTCACCCCTCAAAAACACAAATACTTCTCGAGCTGCTTGGTCCTAGCTGTCGGCCGCTTCTTGTGCAATTCTCTCATTGATTGGCTACATAGGTTGACAATGGTGTGGGACCGTGATGTCAGGAAACCAGGAGGAAGCAAAACAAATTATAGTTTTATATACTAATAAGGAGGCACTTGCGTACGTGCGGCTATGGCCCTAATGAGTCCCCACTGTCATCCTCTCCAAGTAAAGTCATCTCCTCATCCTCATGTCTGTTAACCATGATGACAGCGCGAGACGGCGGCGCCACGGTGAGCACAACAACTCGAAGGACAAAGGAGAGGGCCTCGCGGGCCCTAGGGATGGTCTGATATAGCGCCCGCTGCTCATTCGAGAAGCCAGGATCATAGGGCCACATGTCCGTGACGGCATTGTCATTAGCTTGTTCACCGGTGCTCGTTGAGGAGACGGAGGTTGCAGTACAGGTCCTCCTGCGCTGGTAACTCTTCCGCCATTAAGGCGTCAAAGTGCGGCCGCACCTGCTCTATGGTGAACATGGCATGAACCGACTTGGACAGTGGGGCGGCCTCGGTCGGAAGCTACGCCCATCGCTCGATTGTCGCCGCCAGCTCGGCGAGGTAGTCGGCGAGCCAAGATGTTTGGCTGCCGAGCGACCCGCTGCCAAGCACGAGTCTGACCGCCCTAGCCCACCTGCATCGCCTCGCCTGCAGGCGCTGCCGCTCGAAATGGTCAGCGCCGCCCGCCTGCTTCCCGGTGCATGCGATTGCTCCGCCTTCAAACGACACAAGTGCTATCCATCCGTCCTTCTGCCGCCCACATTAATGATATGTGGTTGCCGAGGCAGCTACTCCGGTGCCACACGTCCGTCCCTCCGCCGCCCACCATTGCTATATAAACTGCTGTGCCGGCCATAGCCGCAATCATCCGCATCTGTTCCTATTCTCCTGACCACGCCACTACTGCCCACCATGCATGGCTTCCTTGCGCTCCAGCGCTCTTCGAGACGTGCGGATGACGGACCACAAGGAGATGGTAGCCATTGCTGCTGACTGGCTGGCCGGCAGGCAGCCGGAGGACGATGACATCCCAATGGAGAACATGGTAGTCGATGATCCGGCGCCAACCCCCTCCTCTGCACCATCCTCGCCGGTGCATTGCACCATCACCATCGGCGAGGCCCGTGCCCAATATATGGACACGGTGAGGCAGAAGCATGAGGAGCAGTTCCGGGAGGCGCAGGCCGACACTGCCTACAACCACCATCTCCTCCAGCAGCACCTGCGGGCGAAGGAGCAGATCGCCGCGGAGCGGGCGGAGCAGGAGGCGCTGCTCGACTCGTACCGCTCCGCCCACGAGGGCCACCTCGAGCGCTGGCGGTACCGCATGCGGGTGGCGGAGGCTGCGGCCGCCTACAAAGAGGGCGATGAAGCGGGCGAGGCGCTATTTGGCGAGACCGAGGATGAGGCAGAGGACAATGCCGACTCTGACGAGTCCCCGCTCCGCTGGCTTCGACGAGGCCCTGCTCCGCCGAGGCCCCGCGGCGCCAACAATGAGGCAGAGGACACCGCCGGCTCCGCCGAGGCCCCACCCTGCCGGCAACGAGGGGGGGATTCCCCCGCTCCGTCGAGGCGCCGTCCGCCGGCAATGAGATAGATGACATCGCCGGCTCCACTGAGGCCCCGCCACGCTGCCAACGAGGCCGTGCCACATAGAAAACAAGGAAGAGTAGAACACGGTAGGTCACCGCCGCTCGGGTCCAAGTAAGGCCACCGCTGCTACCCTCTGGTTACTGGCACTGAGCTGTACATCGTGGAGCAATTCTATGATTACAGGATGATTGAAGAGCGCTCAGTGGTTGAGCAAGCTCATGAGATACAGTCATTTGCTAGAGAACTTGAGCACTTCAGTTGTATGCTACCAGAGAAGTTTGTTGCCAGAAGTACCATCACTAAGCTTCCTCCTTCGTGGATCTCATTGGCACTCTTGATGTGGAAGAAAAGGCGAGAGCAAAGGACACACGTGCTCGAGGAATTGAGGGAGGATCTAGCGCCAATCTGGTACAGAAGAAGAACTTCCAGCCCCACAAGTTCTAGAACAAGGGCAAGTTTGATGCTAAAGCAAAGTTTGATGGGAAGAACAAGGCTGTGCAACACACGAACTTCAATAAGAAGAATGACGAGAAGAAAGGTGTTTGTCATGTGGGGATCCTGATCATTGGGCTCCTAGTTTCCCTAATTGCTAGGACAAACTAGGCGGGTTGACCACTGACGGCCGGTTAGCTTCTTGGCGGCGACGTGGAGTCGGAGAGCTATGTTAGAGAAGGACGCTGCTTCTACTTAACTGCTGGTGCAGTTGGCTGACTGACACGTGGGCCCAATAGGCATCTGGGCCACATGTCAGTTATGCAACTACACCTGTAGTTAAGTCACTGAAGCTTCTGTTTGGCTCAGCCGGACACAGGTGGGTAGCTTCAGTTAATTAATTATACCTCCAGCGCACCCCTTTTTAGTTTAAGAATGTATGAAATGTAATGAAATCCGGCATGTTTATATGAAATCCGACCGTGTATGAATGAATTTATTTTGATTAGTTCAATTCTTGTATCATCGGCATTGGATGAACATGCAAAACAATACGTACTAGCATTATTCCTAGGGTGATCACCTCGCTTGCAGCAGTTTCACATGTACTCCTCCGTCCTTTCTATTCTGCATACAAGTTTTATTGCGCAGTCAAAGTATCTCTACTTTGACCAATCTTATAGAAAAAGTATGCACTTTCACAATGTGCTAAGTAAAAAGGAAATGAAGGTGTACAAAGAGTTTGAGCAGCTTTTAGCTGCCTCAGACATTGCAATTGAACACACAGGCCTGGCAATTCAAAGATAACATTCCAAACAATCGATGATTATGCATCTCAGCGATTCACATGTCGAGCCAATATTTACTTCACAACTAAAGAATAAAGAAAAATCGATCGACGCTGCCGACAAAGAAAGGGCGCCCCATTCAAAATATCAAACGCATGTCTTCTTGCTAAAATCAATGAGCAAAATCGACAAGGTTTTCCCATTCCAAAATATCAAATGCCTACGATTGTGGAATGGGCAGGGTTTGCCATCGCTCGACATTGACATGGCACCTCGTGCTAAATAAACCAGCTGTTCTTTTTGTGCAGCTCCACCAAAATCAACCAAATTCGCAGTAGCTTGTATGATTTCGCCCTTATATGTTGCAATGCCTTGAACTTATCGCCACCTCCTTTCTTGTGGTGGAAATGAATGATTTGATGTATTCATGAACATTTTGTGCAGTTCCCATTGAAATCAAGTCGAGCACCCCTGTTTGCACAAATACAAAAAGTGATTAGTATAAAGCAAATTGTACTATGAATTGACAGTTTAAACAGCACCTACATGGTCCATGTAGAGCACACTTTTAGAAAATGGAACTCACCGAAAGAATCCTAGAACAACATTGTACTCACAAGATCACAAAGCAAGAAAATGGAGATTTGTCATCCTTCCGAGCTAAAGTTAGTTTGGCCTTGTGGGGGGGTAATGTATCCATCCTTCATCGCTCCTTCTGATGAGAAGATAGACAGGGCTTCTTCATCCTGGCATAATCAGAACTAGTCACTTCACGTACTCCATATTTTTATTCATAGGAGGATGATCCCAACAGTTGGATCCCAACATCTTCTTGTGCAGTTCCACTAAAATATATGGTATCTTCAAAGAAGATCCCTGTTTGCACAAGTAGAGATAATTACGTATTACATTAAGAGTGGCATCAAATCAGTGGCAAAACAGTTGCTCGTTCCAGCCATAGCAATAAATTAAGATGCAAAACTATATCATTACTTGTGTCATCACAGTTCCAGTGCTTCATTACAGCACCAGGAGTTGATTTTTGTTTTCTTCCGCTTGTTCTTCCCCTTCATCACTTGGTTCAATAATAGACAGGCTTCGCCTTCAATGTAAGATTTGGCATGTCAATTAGGTTGCACAAGTATAGCACTAAACAATGACATTAATTTGCTGATGAAAGTGGCAAAATACAGGCCAACAGCCAGAAATATCCTTATCTTACCTCAATGGGATATTGCGGTGCACATACAGATTGGAAGTCTTGTTCCATTTGTGCGTTCACTAAAATCAAGCAACATTACCGCATAAGTAGCACAACATATGAAAGCACACTGCAGAATCATGTGAAAGAAGGCTAGTAATCGACCTCTCATGACGCTGAATTCAAACAACTCACAAGAAGAAGTTCTGAACAAAATTTGCCAACACGGATAGGAAGTAAGATCTCCTCTTGTGCAGCTCCACTAAGATCAAGCAATCAAGCAACATTTCGGTGTGATATTTGTTGAACTACACAAAACACTCTTAAAACAAAAGTGTTTTGTGCAAAGGCAACAAAAGGTCAGAATGGCAACGAGGTGAAGTAGATAACCCTGTTTACACAGAGGTGCAAAGGAAACAACTAGTGGTCAATAACGGTGGATGACACAGAAGCCAACAAAAAGAAGCATCTACCTTATCTAAATGGGAAAGAAAGCAAGACAATAGCATTTCTCAAACGGTGGCATTGATTAATATTAATAGAGAGATTATATTAACAATAAAATTCGTTAAACATGTAATTTGCTTTTAACTTTGGCATTGCATCAATTTTCCAGCGGCATTATTAGAGGGTGCTTGTTTACAGGGACATTTTGGTGGAGGGACTAAAAAAATTCCGTGTCAGTCCCATCTAAACCAGACAGGAGGGACTTTTAGGGACTAAAAGTGGGCATTTGGGACTAAAGAAAGAAGACCCCGAGGGAGAGTCTTTTTGGGACTTTTTCCAACATTTGCCCCTGCCACGCATCGCACCTTGTCTCTATTAGTTCACTACTAGGGGTAACATGGTCTTTTAGCATGTCATTTAATAACCTCTAGTCCATGTTTAGTCCCCGAACCAAAGGTAGGGACTAGGAGTTTTTAACCAAACAGGCCTTAGATTAACAATAGCTAAAGAGTTGCACGGACAAGGACGATCGGCACCATGTACATCTACTGATGTACTGGGGTGACGCACAGTCTGTTGCAACAAAGAACAAACAACCAAGGAGCATATTTGTGTTGGTCCCAATTTTATTATCTTTAGACACCTTTCCCTATGTGAGCGCAGCAAATCTAGTCCTGCTCAAACTCTACAGCCTTGTCCCCCAAAACAAAAGATTAGTTCGTTACAGATGTGCGTATTGCGTTTGTCATTGTTTTCCCTTTTCGACCAACGTAGGTGCTAGATGGCGAGTCTGTACTAGTACTTTCCCCACTTCCTTTCCTCTGTGAACCACGTCCTAGATTTATGCTATACAACTTTCCCCACTACTTCCCCCCATTCCCATCCTCTTTGAACCAAATCTTAGATTCATGCGATACAACTTTCCCCACTACTTTCCCCCTTCCTTTCCTTTTTAAACCACGTCCAAGATTCATGCTATACAACTTTTCCCACTACTTTCCCCCATTCCTTTCCTCTTTGAACCACGTCGTAGATTCATGGTATACAACTTTCCCCACTACTTTCCTGTTTGAGTCAACACCTAGATTCGAAAGTGTATAGAAAGCCCACATGCAGCTAGAGCAATGCATGTGGAATAAGTAAATTATACCTTAAGGTTCTTGGGGTGTGGTTTGGTGGGCGGCCGGAGGCCGTTCGACCCACACTATGTACGGCGGTGAAGAAGAAGGGGTCGGAGGCCCTCCCATGCCGCCGCTGGGTGAAAGTGAACAGCTACGCCGGTACTGGATTCCCTCCCTCGCCGACGGTGACAGTGTTAAGCCTCCTTCCCTTCCTGGCAGGCTAATCCTGCCGGCTCTTTGACCAGCAGTGAGGGGGAGAGAGAGGCCAACGAAGTCTTATTTAGATCTAGAGAGGGTGAGAGAGTGTGAAGAGAGCAACTACAAGCAGACCAGCTGTGAGGGGAGAGAGAGAGAGAGGCCAACGAAGTCTTGTTTAGACCTAGAGAGGGTGAGAGAGTGTGAAGAGAGCAACTACAAGCACTGAGGCTCCAGCGTGTATATATATACTGGAGAGAGTGTGAAGAGTGCAAACCCTAGAAACATGAATTATGCTCAAGTGTAGTTATCGAACCCGAGACCTCAAGTTTGATGAGCGAACAAGCTAACCATCTACACAACCCTCCCGTTATGTTCAACGAGAGGAAAATAACCTTTTATACATTCCTGCATTCGTGTGACAAGCATGCCGTGTTTTTTGTGTGTGTGTGGGAGTCATTGGGATTTAAATCATAATTGTGTCATGTCGCTTTGTTTTTAAGACTATCCACAGTGGTGCAGAAATAATGCAGCCTTAGTCACATTACCTCTCTCCACGTAGTACATTGGGTCCCACCAGTTAGAGCGTGAAACAAAAAAATTAATAAGAAGATTAAAAGCGCCAGCGGTGTATCTTACCTCACACATCTTGCTACTGCTCGGGAACACTGTCCAATTGATCCCTCTGTTCGCTCACGTACTATTTTTAGTGAATCCTTATTATAACACACGCACAATTTTGGGCACTTGTATTCGACCTAAGTCAGTGTGCCACCAGATCTCGCATTTACTCCTCCGCCTAGGTGTAATAAGTCACGTTAGAAGGTGCAGCGGGACCAAGGTGCAAGCAGATTGGTGGAGAAGGAGAAACTTGACCGGTCATTCCTCCAATCAAAGCCCTGATTTCTGTCTCTAAACGCAACAATTAATCCAAACAACTAAGAGATGTCGTTTTAGCTACCATGCAGGGCCACGTATTAACTCGCATGCAAGCCGACTTTGATTTCTTGACTGATCATCGCATAGTTGCGTTCCATTCATTGGGTTTCCGGGGGAGATAACAAGGCAGAGTAATTAAGGAGCATTTGGTTACATTGCTTAGGCTGGTCATAGTGGTGAGTAACTTGGACTAGTACAACATGCATATGTTACTAGTCTATGTTACTACTACGCGAAGTTTGTAGTCGGAAGAGAGCCGATCTGGCTCTCCTGAGCTAGCAAGGTTTTTCTAGCCCACCCAAGCTAGCTGGCCCACAAAAGCTAACATATTTTAATAGTTCCAAACGCCTAACCTTGCCCGGCTATGCTATAAGCTGTTCTTTCTAAGGATCCAAACACTCCCTAAGTAACAATGCTCGCTAGCAACGAGGCAAGGAGGGGATTGAGATGCGAAGTTAATGGACAACGCCTAAACATTTTGGGAATATCTGATTTCAGAGGATGACTTAACACCTAGACGGAGGGAGTACTACTCCTCGGTCCAGGTTTGATGGAATATTCACCACCTCTCTTCTTGTACATACTCCATTTGTTTCTCACTTCGTGGCTTCGCACTCGCACGATTTTCCTATTCTATGAACCTCGTAAAAAGGCGTGTGTGTGTTTAACAAGCATGTATGTGTTAGAGAGAGCGACAGATTGACCTACTCCTACAGAGAGATGGTGTGTAGTGTACGATTTTAGCCGTGAGAGTCGGTGCATCCTCTCGCTTCCAAGGCCCGTAGGGACAGAGGACAGCTGCCACGCCTGGCCATGACCAGCCTGGCCCACCCAAAGCCCTCCATCGCTCACAAGACGCTTCTCGCCCAAAACGGTCAGCGCCGCTCCAAAGAATTGGTGCCGCATTCATGCCCGGGCAGAGCGGACGCGACCTCTCACTGGCGCCTGTGTTGAAGGGAGAAGCGGATTCAAGAGTGATGGTTGCTTCGTCCGTCCAACTTACTGCTGGGTCTATGTGATTTGACGGCTCATTGGTCATTATTACTGACGTGGTAGGACTGCTAGATGTCCCACGCTTTCAGCGAAAGGAGGTACTACTAGATTACAATTTTCTCCATTCTTACGGCGGAGGAGTGCAAGAGTAGTGAAAACACGCAGGCTCAGTGATTACATGGCCCACCTCACACTATCGCCATATTTTCTGGACACCGTGCGACACCTAACTCTTTACATAGTACTCCCTCTGTTCCTAAATATAAGTCTTTGTAGAGATTCCACTAGGTGGACTACATACGGAACAAAATGAATGAATCTACACTTAAAATGCATCTATATACATCCGTATGTGGTTCATGGTGAAATCTCTACAAAGACTTATATTTAGGAACGGAGGAAGTACTTGTATAGTACGTACTGTAATTTATCAGTGAGATAGTACAATGCAATGAAGCTTCCAGCTTCTGTTACATGTATCTTGCGTCCAAGGTTGTCGGTTGCAACATTTCATCAAATACAAAGGAGAATAACATGCATGCTATTGCATCTCAATGATTGATAGATCATAGCAAATATGTACTCCCTCCGTTCCGAAATAAGTGTCTCAACTTTGTGCTACATACGGAGCAAAATGAGTGAATCTACACTCTAAAATATGTCTATATACATCACTGTTTGGAGTATGTACTAGTAGTTCATATTGAAATCTACTAAAGGACATCTATATTCCAAACAATATGATAATCTCTCTAACCAAGGTAGTAGGGACGAGGAGTAAACGAAGGGAGTAGTAAAATTTTCTCCTCGTCCTGCGAGCCACTGCGCGTGTGGGCGAGGGAGCGGGCGTAAGGCATACAGTACTACTACTACTAATGCAGTCCCTAGCCATTGAAACAGAGAGAACTAAAGAAAAAAAGATCCATGCAGTCCCTAGCCCTTGAACCGTAAACCCTAACGAGGCTTTACTTTGCTGGTAACGTGGGCGCTTCCTAAGAAATGAAGTTTGCAACCCTTTGACCATCGGATCATTTTGTGCAGTTTCACCAAAATCAAGATGATCATCCCTGTGGCAAAGAAATTGAAGAAGCGTGATTAGAATAAGATTACTGGGACTAGTTTGTGAGACATAAACTCATCACAAATACAGTACGTAGAAGCCAGTAGAGGTATATGCGGGGCAAAGAAGTAGAGAAATATCTTCATGGAGTGATGTGGGCAGCTGGAGCAGTGGTGCAAGCCGGCTATAAAGGGAGTTGTACCTGAGGGATGTCGGGACGTAGCTCAACCTAGAGGAGGGCGGCGGGAGGAGGCAACTACCCACGTCGCGGCAGTGAAAAATGGAAGAAGGCAACCTCACCGGCTTTGTGAGAGAGAATGGCGGGGACCCCTGATCGAGACGTGCCGATAGTGGGTTTTCGCCGTCAGCGACGGCGACCACATCTACACTAAGCATTCACCCCTTCCCCCGGCGAACGTGATCCGCTGGGATGTTAGAGATGTGGCCACAGTGGTTTTGTGCGAGAGAGTGTGAAAACCGAAGAGAGCAACCCTAGCAAGCAACCGTGTAGGCTCGCCCCGCCTATGTATATAGTGGAGTTTTTTTTCTCCATATGAACCTATTTAAATTATGTATGCGTTTCTAAAGAAAAATAACTTTATTTATAAATGACGCGGGACCTACTACTTGTTCTCCTATAAACCTTGCGCTTGGCATCTCCAAACTATTAACCTTGCGATTGGCTCTTTGCCTCTTCGGGAAGTCGAGTAATAATGGTACTGCAGTATATGTCGTTCTGGCTATATGAGACCGAATGAATTGCTGCACGTCCACCACGTGGCGAGGGTTGAGGGGCGAGGGAGAGTGTGTACTATTACGTCGTTTCAATATGGACTACATACGGAGCAAAATGAGTGAATCTACACTCTAAAATACGTCTATATACATCAGTGTTTGGAGTATGTACATATATTCCAAACAATATGATAATATCTCTAACCAAGGTAGGGACGAGGAGTAAACGGAGGGAGTACTAGTAAAATTTTCTCCTCGTCCTGTAAGCCATCGCGCGCGTGGGCGAGGGAGCGGGCGCAAGGCGTAGTAAGCAAGCTTCACCTCATCCTTCGAGCCACCGCGCCCGTGGGCTGGGGAGACGGCATACTATGTCGGCTTTCGGGTTCTGGCACCCCCTTGAGGTTCGAACACTGGGTGCGCGCGGAGATCTCGCCCTCTACCTACCTGCACCCCGCCGCCTCGCTAGGATCTAAACTACAAAAGGAACAACACAAGAGACGCAAGGTTTATACTAGTTCGGGCCACCATTGTGGTGTAATACCCTACTCTAGTTTGTGGTGTGGTGGATTGCCTCTCGGGCTGATGGTGATGAACAATACAAGGAAGAACAGCCTCGCGAGGGTCTGTTCTTGGCCGTGGCGATGAACTGCTTGGAGGAGTTCAGTCGCGCTCTCTCTCTCTCTCTCTCTAGATTGCTTGGCCTCTAGCTCTGTCTATCCGAGATGCCTCTAGCAACCGATCCGATGCCTCTACTATGGTGGCTAGCTCTACTTATATAGGCAGAGGCCCTGGGCCTCTTCCCAAATATTGAGCGGGAAGGGCGCCAACAATTGGCCATTTTGAAGGGGAACATCCGTACACTTATCCCGACTAAAGTTGGTCCTCGCCTGTCAAAGGCTCGTGGTGACGCCGCTTGGGCTCCACAATGACTTCCTTCCCGCCGTTGGACTGGTCTTGGTCTTGTTGCATCAAATGGATGCCTTTGCTTGATGTTTCTCGCCGCGCTTGCTCCTTTGCACCAAATAGGAAAGGAGGACACTGCTGGCTGGCACCCGCCGGGCGCCCTTGGTCGCCACGGCTATGCCATGGGCACCTCGTGAGGTACCCCACCTTGATCTCTCTGCCTCCTCGTGAGCCAGCCTGATGAGGCCGTGCCTGAGGAAGCTCCCTGTCGTCCGCCCCACGAGGCTTGGCCCCTCGCGAGGGTCTTGAGCTTGTGTTGATGAAGTTGGGCCGTGATGGGCTGCCCTTGAGCCACGCCGCAGGCTGCAGTGCAGAAACTGGGACCCCTGCTCCTGTAACGCCGATCGCCGTGTCAAACCGCGGATCTCGGTAGGGGGTCCCGAATCAGGCGCCTAGGCGGATGGTAACAGGAGACAAGGGACACGATGTTTTTACCTGTGTTCGGGCCCTCTCGATGGAGGTAATACCCTACCCCGCTTGATTAATATTGATGATATGGGTAGTACAAGAATAGATCTACCACGAGATCAAGGAGGCTAAACCCTAGAAGCTATCCTATGGTATGATTGTTGTTCGTCCTATGGACTAAAACCCTCCGGTTTATATAGACACCGGATAGGTTAGGGTTACACAGTAGTCGCCACAATGGTTGAAGATCTACATACCAGATCGCCAAGCTTGCCTTCCACGCCAAGGAAAGTCCCATCCGGACACGGGACGAAGTCTTCAATCTTGTATCTTCATAGTCTTGGAGTCCGCCGTGATGATAGTTTGGCTATCCGGACACCCCTAATCCAGACTCCTCAAGAGTCCCCTAACCAGGCTTCAATGACGATTTAGTCCGCGCGCGATATTGTCGCCGGCATTACAAGGCGGGTTCCTCCTCCCAATACTTCATAGAAGTTTTGAACACCGTGATAGTGTCCGCTCTACAAAACAAGTTCCACATACCACCGTGATAGAGAATAATTTTCACACGATCTGCCGACGACTCGCGGCATGACATCACACCACGGCCAGGCCTTTATATGAATCATTTTTACCGCTCCACCTTAGCGCTTAGTGAGGCGGTTTCCTTGGCACGCCTTATCAAAGCATAGATCGTGCCCCTTATTCCGGGATTCTCATCAATACGGACGTAGTAACCCATCCGCGCCATTGATTACGGCGCTTGGGAGATAAGCGAGTTTTACCAGCTGGTGGGGACGATAACTTCGTCTCGTCCATATAAGGGGATAAGGATCCACCTTTTGACCCACGCCTTCTTCCTCCTTTGCTCATCCATTCTCGCCAAGACTCGAGCTCCAGCGCCTAAGTCCGCACACCCCACCTCAACCTTCTCCAACCATGTCGAGCGGAGGCAGGTGGTTGGCCTCCTCCGCCACGGAGGGGCACATCACAAGACTGGAGGCCGGATATTTGTCCGGCGACATCGCAAGACAAGCTACCCGACGCGGGGCAGCTCATTCCAACCCCCAGGCCTCATGAGAGGGTGGTGTTTCTCCCCCACTTCCTCCGCGGACTAGGTTTTCCACTTAACCCATTTGTCCGGGGGCTCATGTTCTACTACGGCCCGGACTTCCACGACCTGGCCCCAATTTCATCCTCAACATCTCGGCGCTTATCGTCGCAGGCGGCCTTCCTCTGCATCCAGCCCCACTTCGGCCTATGGCTGAAGACCTTCAATGTCAGGCCGAAGGTTATGGGCGGCTGTCAAGCGGAGTGCGGAGGCGCCATGGTTGGCAAGATGGCCAAAGTCCTATGGCTCGAGGGCTCCTTTGTGGAGACAATAAAGGGGTGGCAATCGGGGTGGTTCTATATCACCGAGCCGCGCGACCCCAAATGGGTGGCGGCCCCCGAATTCAGATCTGGCTTCCCCACACGGCTCTCGTCATGGAAAGAGACGAGCCTGACGTGGGGGAATTCGGACGAGACATCCGGACTTCAGACATGTGTCTGAAACCTGGTGGACAAGAATCTCAGGCTTGTCAACGTAATCCAGGTGATGCTCATCCGCCGGATTCTCCCATGCCAACAACGGGCCTTCAAATTGTGGGAGTTCGATCCGGCACAACACTCGACTCTAAAAAGGCTCTTCGACACTACATACGAAGATGCCTGGAAGGTGCTGTTCAAGGGCGCCGAGGCTCCCTCATCCGCCATCAAGATCATGGATACAGCTCGCAACGCCAAGCCGGCGAGGTAAGTTATTTTACCCTTTACGGACTCTTTTTCATAGATTTACTCTACGGGATCTAAAACTCCCTAGTCTTTGACAGACTGGCTGAAGACGCCCCGACAGATTAACTGTCTCGACTCTTTGCCGGAAGACCCAGCGGACGCCTCGATTGACGGGCTGCTGGCTTCGTACCCCATGTGGTGCCGGAGAAGAAGGCTAAGAAGGAGGCCACGGAACTCAAGGAGCTCCCGACGCCAGTGTCGTCGATTCTCAAGGCGTAATCTTCTCCCGAGGACGAGGAGGAAGAAAGAAGCTGCTCCCCAGCCGGGGAGGAGGAAAAGGAAGGCCACCCTAATCGGGAGGCCGGAGGGTCCAAGAAGGGAAAAACCCTCCTCCGGACTTCTCCAGCAACGTCGACAACGGCGAGGAGGATTGGCCAACAAGGGCCAAGCCCCTGGCGAGATCGTAAGTGTTCGGATACCCATGGCTTTATTATCATTGCATAGTGTTCTCTAATGCCGAACAATCATGCAGCCCGCCTAAGGGCGAAGTTCGCCACTTGCCGAAGGGTCCCTCGAGTTCGCCGAAATGGAGAGTACTTCACTTGACTGCCTCCTCACTCACGCCATGGACGACGCCATGGTGGGGCCCCAAGGGGGGCTTGGTCAAGAGGAGGTAGCGCAGGAGGCACCACAAGGCAACCTCCGGACCTCAGCGATGGGGGCAAGACCCTAGGGCTCTAAGCCCGACCCTTGTCGGGATTCCATGCCGAACCTTTAGCGGTTCCGAGTCCGCAAGCGGTCCTTCGTAATAAGGGTAGGACGCCGTGTCCTCCGGCCCAACCGAGGCATAGGATAGCATCGAGGCGCTTAACAGCGCCCATCAGGAGGAGCACCGATCGTTATGAGTGCGGTGATCCGGACAGTTCAGTCCGCCAAGAGCGGGCTGACTGAAGCCTGTACCAGCCTTCTAACAGCTTTGAGGTAAGTTTAGAATATGTAAAAATATTACCGATAGAAAGTAGCCTCGATGCTTAGTTCGGTGTTCGGAAAGAAAAGCCGGACTAAGGATCTAAAAAGATATACGCAGGAGTCTAACATAAGTATGTCAATATGGGAATGCAGTGGTACGCCGACCTCTCCGCCAGACCGATCATGGAGGTCAATGCATTGAAGCAGAGCCTCGAGCGGTCCGAGAACGAGCTCGCCAAGCCAAGAAGCAGCTCGAGGATAAGGAAGGCAAGCAGTACCTTATTAAAGAAATACCTTATAGAAAAGGTTTTGCTGCAAAAATAACAGGAATAACATGGGTACTGTAGGGCCACGAACGAGGTGGCGACCTCAAGGAGGCGTGTCCGTGGGTCGAAACAAAGCGGCTGCGGAACGCACCGAGCGAGAGAAGGGGAGGCGAGCTGGCGGAGGTGCGGCAAGAGCTCTGTGCCTCGTGGAAAACACGAGAGTTTGGAGCGTGACTCAAGACCCGAGAGTTCGAGCTTGCTTCGCTCTGAGAGTGCCAAAGCTGCTAAGGCCGAGGCCCAAAAGCCTCCAAGAAATTGAATCGCTAAAGAAGATAGCGGCGGTAAGGCATTCTTTATGCAAAGCAAGCATGTGAAAGTGAATTACCTATTACTTACCCGGATGCGGAGCTCTCCAGAGCATTCGCAGATCTGCCCTCAGAGTGTGTCCGATGTCGCCGATTCTACCGCGCCAAGGAGGGGAGCTCGACGGAGAAGGTGTTCTGGTCTCAGTATGCCGAGGCCGGACATCTGGTGCCCCTAAGCGACCAGCTGAAGCCGCTGGTCGAGCACCACAAGGTCGCCGAACAGGCCATGAAGGGCCTCATAGTTCGGCTGTGGCAATTGGAAGCCATGCCTGGGAGCTACTTTGGGCTAGTGCGGCGGCTGATGGACGCCTGTCCATGGATTGAAGTCATCAAGCGCTCCGTCTGCATTGAAGGTGTCCGTCGGGCCCTTGCCCATGCTAAAGTGCACTGGGGCAAGCTGGATGCGGAGAAGCTTGTGACGGACGGACCACCGAAAGGCAAGGAGCATCGCACGCCCGAAATGTACTATGAGGGCCTCCTGAAGGGTGCTCGCCGAATAGCGGATGAGTGCTCCAAAGATGTAATTTTTGAATAGACTCGCATTTGTTATCATGTACGCTGAAAACTTGTTCATATGCGCTAAGCAACGCTTGTTAATTTAAAATATTACCTTCTGTGCGGCCGTTTATCAAATTTGAGAGATGGCAAGTCGTTGGTTTCAGCCCCATGCCACGAAAGTGTGGGGTGTTCGGATAAACTTGAGCACTCTTGTTCCCATTCTGAGTCCATCTAGGAGGTGCTCAACGAACTAACAAGGCAACCGGACTTATAATGCTTGAACACTCTCACTTAGCCATAGAATTCTATAATTTTAAATTTCGCGAAGCCCCTAATATTCGAAGACCGAGTTCGGGCGCTTATCCACGCCTTTGGCCGGACAACTCCGTTCCTCGATCTAAGCGGCATAAGTCTTTAGGGACCAAAAACCTCTCGAACAGCGCATCGCTCGCCTCTATCATGACGGTCAGTTTTAGCTTTTCCTCCGAGGTGCTCGACCCAGCTCAACAGGGCACAATCGCAGTGGTTCTCCGGTGCTACCTTAGCCGATATAACGGAACGTAAGGTACCAAAACACGGAAGCCGGGCAAACCCAACTATTGACCCAAGACATGATTCGAGCCGATTCATATAATGCTATAAGTTCGGGTGCCGACTTGTGAAAGTGTTCGACTTATCACACCATAATTTTGGGGTACTTAAGCCCTGGTGTATTGGCCGCACTAAAGTGTACGGGTGCAACATGTCATGAAATGAACATATATATAGATAAAGAAAAGAGTGCAATAATATGCAAAAGCTATGTATTGTTTATTCAAAAAGGTACTGCAATGAAAGCAGAACGATACAAAGAGTGCGATAAGCAAGGGATGGGACTATCTAACATGTCCCCCTCCAGGGGTAAGCTGCGGGATGGTATGTAAAACAGGTATAATGCTCATAATAGAAACCACCGATCACTGACGAATCTTCGCTTCCCTGGCTGTTGCATCGTGAGTTCGGGCGATTCTAGTGCCGGACAGGACTTCAAAGACGGAGTCCTGAAAGTAAGAAAAGGAAGAAAAGGAAAAGAAAAGAATGACACAATCGGAGCCCCGTGCGGTTGAGCCGATTCGGCGCAGCGTGGTCGTGCCCTCCCTTATGCCCATGGTATCTCCAGAGCGTAGCTATGTATCGCGTAGTAATGGCTTCGCCATTTCGCGAGGGCTGGGTTGTCGGATTGCTACGCTGCTTGAATCGTGCCAGCGGTCTTGTTGTAGGTTACTCGGGCACGCTTGATGTTGTCCGGACGCTTAGTGGCCGGACTTGAGAATTGTTGTGAGAGGCTGCTTTGCACCTCCGCCGCGAGGGTCAGCTGTGCTCCTCCATTCGAGAGAGCGCTCGTGTTTCCATTGACCGTGATTACCTCGAGCCTCGCATCTTGAGCTTGAGGTATGCGTGAATGCGGCACCGCATTGAACTTTGCGAATGCGGTTCGTCCGAGCAGTGCATGATAGCCACCGTGGAATGGGAATATGTCAAGATTAACTCTTCGCTTCGAAGTTATCCGGGATCCAAGACCACTTCGAGTGTAACCGAGCCTGCATAATTGGCCTCATAACCGTATGACACCTTTAAAGGTCGCCATTGTAGGTTTAATCTTGAGGGTCTATGCCCATTTTGCGACTATATCCCGATAAAGCAGGTTCAGTTGCTACCGCCATCCATCGACTCGTGAGGTGAAATCACGATAATTTGGTCAAGGACCAATGCGCGAAACCGCCGTGATTTAATGCTAGTGGGTGGTCCTTCGATCAAGGTGATCGGGCAGGAAGACCATGGGTTGAACTTGGGCGATCGCTCCATCGCATATACGCCCTTTAGCGCATGCTTCCGCCCCTTTGGGTATATGGGTTATGATATCATGTTCACCATCCACACTTGTGTGGGAAAACCCTTCGTCCTCTATTGTTCGGGCGGCCGGGCTCTTCCTCGCCATCGCTATGCAGCCCCTTGTCTTTGAGTTCGCACTTAACTTGTCTCGCTTGTTTGAACACCCAACAATCCCTGTTGGTGTGATTGGCTGGTTTTTCGGGGTGCCATGTATCCGCACAAGCGATCGAGTATTCGGTCCAAGTTGGACGGGCCCCGGTATTTCTTTTAGAATGGCTTCTTCGCTGACCGGTTTAGAGCCTCGAATCCGCATTGACGGTCAGATCTTCAAAGATTATCGCCGCACGCGGCGCTTTGTTCTTGTTGCAACGCCGACCGCCATTGCTGTCCTTGGTATCCGAACTATCAAGGTGTTTGGCCAAGTTGTTGCTTCGAGCTAGCTAGTTGTCCTCTCCCGCACAAAAGCGGGTCATGAGTGTTGTGAGGGCTGCCATGGATTTCGGTTTTTCCTGCCCTAGGTGCCGAAAGCAAGCCACTCGTCGTGGATGTTATGTTTGAAGGCTGCAAGGGCTTCGTGATCCGGACAATCAACGATTTGATTTTTCTTTGTTAGGAACCGTGTCCGTAATTGTCCGCCGATTCTTCGGCTGCTGAATTATGTGGCTAAGGTCATCGGCGCTCGGTGGTCGCACCTATGTGCCCCGGAATTTATCAAGGAATGCGGCTTCCGTGTCCTCCCAACTACCAATTGATTATGCCGGCAAGCTGTTGAGCCAATGCCGAGCTGGTCCTTTAAGCTTGAGTGGGAGGTATTTGATGGCATGTAGATCATCACCGCGGGCCATGTGGATATGGAGGAGATAGTCCTCAATCCGCATCGCAGGATCTGTGGTACCATCGTATGATTCGATGTTTACGGGTTTGAAGCCCTTGGGGATTTGATGATCCATTACTTCATCCGTGAAGCATAGTGGGTGTGCGCGCTCAGATAATATATCACGACGTAGCTCATATGAGCTTTGTTCACTATGTTCGCCCGCCGGTTTGCTGTATCCGCGCCGATGGTAATCATCCCACGCCGTTGACGCCCAGCGATCCGTAGATCGATCTTGTATGGTTTGCCTTATCCTCCAATATATCTTGCAAGTCCGGGCTGCTTTCCTGCCTTGGTACTTTTGAGCGGCGCCGGGTGTGGCTTGAGCGAGGGCCGAGAGGCTTCTCCGTCGCGCCACGGGTGGCCGGTCTGCCATGTCGTCGCGCCGTGACTTGGGTGCTTCTCCTCCGATCGAGGCAACGGCTGCGCTTGGGGTAGCCGAGGGGCGCTCGAAGTTCATACTCTTCGCTGCAAGGACTTCAGTCCATCCGTCACCAACAGGTCTTGGTCAGCTCTAAGTCGTTGCTGCTTTCTTGAGGCTGCTTGCCGTGGCTATAAGCCCGCGCTTGAAACGCCCTGTTCGGCGGGATCCTAAGGCACGGCTAAATTGTTGTCGCCGAGGCTTGCCTCATCTTCGGAGGGAGGCACATAATTATCGCCCTCAACCTCTTTTTTCGCAAGACCGTCAGGCGGACTTGCTTCTCCCTCCTCCCGCGCCGAGTCCCGCCGAGGGGTTGTCTTCGCACCGTCCCGGTATTACTATTTCCGCCGAATCACGCTTTTATTGTGGCGGATTTAGAGCGGCGCCACCGACGCCGGGCGCTTCGTTGGTTCTTGAGGGTCATCCTCGTTGTTCCATCGCCGCTCCTTCTTTTGGGATGTCCACCATGTATATGTCATATGACGAGGGGTTTCCAGCGTTCTCGTAGGCACTGGGTCTTGGTCGCCTCCGACATCGCCGCCCATACCGCCGATGTCTTCGGAGTCGAAGTCGAGCATGTCGGTAAGATCATCGGCGCGGGCTATAAAGTGGGTGGTGGGTGGGCATTGAATTTATTCGTCGTCCAGATCCCAACCTTCCCGTCCGTAGTCCGCCAGGCTCTCCGGATAAAGAGAGAGACTTTAGTGAATTTAGTATGTCGCCAAAGGGCGAAAGTGTTGAAAGATGTCCGCGGCAGTGAACTCCATGACCGGGCGCCTAATCGGATTCGATTAAGGGGGCGCGGAGGGTTCAAGTCCGGAAAGGAGTCCGCACCGGAGTCGAGGTCTTCGCAGCGACAGGATGGAGTTCGCCCAATCGCCGAGAGATTATAGCCCCGAGGCGGTGTCCAACCACTCGCCCTCGATCGAGGAATCCGCCCGGATTAAGGGTCGGAGCGATGTTGGTGCGGCCTCCTGTGGCACCGTCCGCTGCAGAGCTAGATCATGCCCATCGAGACAAGGCGGCATGTGGCTGCGGCTCGAATCCGCCGAAAATAAAGTCTCCGCGGATATCGGCCGATAGTTCAAACTTCCAAATCTGACCTGATGGCAGGGGCGAAGCTGATCTGCTCCAGGCTGCTTAATAGGCCCGTAGTAAAGCCGCCAACACGAAGATCTGTCCGGGAGAAAAGTCTCACCCGACCGCCGTTGTTGATGATCAAGGAGCCATCGGGCCTATCGGACGCTACGAGGAACTCTTAATGAAAGCACCAATGTCGGTGTCAAAATCGGCGGATCTCGGTAGGGGGTCCCGAATCTGTGCGTCTAGGCAGATGGTAACAGGAGACAAGGGACACGATGTTTTTACCTGTGTTCGGGCCCTCTCGATGGAGGTAATACCCTACTCCCGCTTGATTAATATTGATGATATGGGTAGTACAAGAGTAGATCTACCACGAGATCAAGGAGGCTAAACCCTAGAAGCTAGCATATGGTATGATTTTTGTTCGTCCTATGGACTAAAACCCTCCGGTTTATATAGACACCAGATAGGTTAGGGTTACACAGAGTCGGTTACAATGGTAGGAGATCTACATATCCATATCGCCAGGCTTGCCTTCCATGCTAAGGAAAGTCCCATCCGGACATGGGACGAAGTCTTCAATCATGTATTTTCATAGTCTTGGAGTCCGGCCGTGATGATAGTTCGGCTATCCGGACACCCCCTAATCCAGGACTCCCTCACCGACAGTAGCCCCCGGGCCCAAGGCGCGCCCGGGCTTGGCCGAGCAGAGAGGCGAAGGGGCAAGTGCGAAGCGCCGCAGGCCCTAACAGCCTGCGGCCTTGGGTGCCGTGTGGCGGTTGATTGGACGTGGGCGGCAGTGTTCCCCCACGCCTCCTTACTTTGTGCCGTGCTAGGCGGATTCGTAGTCGTACACAGCCGCTCCCCTTTTCGCTGCTCGACCGTCCCCCGCTCTTCCTCGCCTCGAACTCCAGCTCGCGCCCAATCCAATTCAAACCTCCCCCCTTCCGCTGCCATGGCTTCGACGAAGAAGGGAAGAGGGAAGAAGCCGTGCCTCCGCCCGCCACCATCGCCGGGCGCCCCGCCGCCGATCGGTCGATCATACTCAATCGAGAGGGCCTGTGCAAGGTCAGCTCGGCTTTGGCCACCATCTTCAACGAATGCGGGCGGACGATGGCCTGGCCCGCGTCCCACTTTTCCATCAACAGGATAATCACTGAGGTCCGGTATTTTGCCAACGCCCTATGGGCGGGGCTAGTTCCCCCCTTCTCTGATTTCTTCAATGATGTGCTCTCCAACTATCAGATCCATATGATGCACTTGGGTCCAGAATCCATCACTCTTCTTGCGGTCTTCGCCCGCTTATGCAGGCGATGATGGGCATCCTTCCTCGCTTGCCTTGCTGCGCCACTTCTTCTCTCTCAAGGCTTTGTTGACCCCACCCAATGTTCAGGGTGTGTGAGCTTCATTGCTGCATCTGAAACAGCGGCTTCAAGGATTGACTTCAGCCTTCCTCCACCCGCGCCTGGGTTCCGCGAGCGGTGGCTGTACGTGGACGTGGGGGTGCCCAACCCCCTGCTGTCGGAGCCATCTTCGCCCGCTGTCCCCAATTCAGGCTGGGGCCAGGAGACGCTCACGAGTTCCCGGCTTGTCTTCGTCTGGCGCCGCTTTGCGTTCTTGAGGGAGCTCGACGTGACGGCACCCAAGGTGGTGAAGGGGTTCCTTCTATGCCGTGTTGCCCCTCTCCAACGTCACTCTCGCCGGATGTGGGCCTTCAGCAGCGTAGACCGAGATGAGGCTCTGTGAAGATGACCCGAGGCCCAAGCGCCGAGGAAGGTGCTCTTGGTCTTGACTGGGACCCCAACCCCGGCAGCATCCGCAAGGGGGGCTTTGTTGTACCTCTCCGCCTCAACATGGGCGACTTTGTAAATCAGATGCCCGTCTTCGATGAATGGGGGCTGAGCCCCGCTGGCCACCGGGAGCCTCGCGAGAACCCAGTGGTGGTGGCCGCCCTTTCAGTCGGCCACGGCGGCTCTTCCTCAAGTGGCGGAGCAGGGAGGCATGGGCCGCTGGAGGCTGAGGGGGCCTCCGCCGGGGTGAAGGTGCCAGGCGGCGCTCTTGAGGGAACAACTCCTGAGGCCCAGGCTGCCGCGGCTGGGGGTGGCGAGCAGCTGCCCGAAGGTTCAAGGGCCGAGGCCCCCGGGCCCCAGCCACTTTTCTTGGTGAGGTGACCGACGGCGTGCATCGTAGGCGCACCGACGCTGGTCGCCTTGACGCCCTTCCTCGTCAGAGGCTGACCCTCACGCCAACTCTTGGGTCGCTCGCGTGGACTTTGAGGCTCTCCTAAGAGAAGGGAGGCCTTGGGTGACGATTACCCTTGCCGCCAGCTGAAGCGTAGGAAGTACTTCACCACCGATGAGTGAGCCTTCCCCTTTCCTAGCTCCTGACCCTTCTGTTGCTTTTACTGATCCTTGCTCTACAGGGCCCTTCCTGCCGAGCTCACGTAGATGGCTGAGGAGCCATCCCCCTTGGCTCGGTCCTCTCCACCGTCTTCGAGCACCCCGAGCAGCAGAGTCCTCGTGGTGAGTCCGGTCGGAGAGATGAACCATCCTGAGGCGCATCGCGGCCCCGCGCGCCTCGCGACCCTCCTTCGCGAGCCTTCTCGTGGCGTAGCCAGCCTGCCGTGGGCTTCTCGTCTGGTCGTCGACCGTGATTGGCTGAGGCATTCCCTGCGCTCTTCTTTAGGGGATGGGCTGGCTCCTGGCCGGGCTTTTGGCGAGGCGTGCCCGGCCGTGGCGAGGGCGCCAGCCCCCAGCCCCCTGCCCGGAGGGGGAGTGCTGATTCGTGGCCCCCGACGCTCGCTTGGGGCAGATGATGGTGTGGAAGACGTACTTGATCGCGCCCGGGAGCGTCGCGCTCTTCGCCAAGGGTTTCTTCGGAGGGCGGCTGATGCGGTGAGCCTGCTTGGTGAAGAGCTCGCTGATGAAGACGCGCGCCTCGAGGCCGAGGGCCTGCGCCTGGCCGCGGAGAGGCGCGAGCTGAAGGCGGCT
The DNA here is from genome assembly GCA_021605205.1 of Aegilops longissima. NCBI lineage: Eukaryota > Viridiplantae > Streptophyta > Magnoliopsida > Poales > Poaceae > Aegilops > Aegilops longissima. The sequence continues at coordinate 490,672,385 of CM038679.1, read as the reverse complement.
GTCGCCCTTGCGCGCCATTAGCGTGATCTTGACAATGAGGAGGCCAAGGCGTCGCTGGCGGCCTCTCGGGAGGTCCGTTCTCGGGCGGTTGAGGAGGCTCGGGAAGCTGACTGGCGGCGAGAGGCGGCGGAGGAGCGGGCGCGGGAACTCCTGGCCCGATGCCGCTCACTGGAGGAGCAGGTGGAGCTGCGCGAGACGGCCCTTGCGTCGATGAAGGTGGCCTCAGGCGACCTAGCAGAGCTCCAGAAGCGTGAGGAGGCGCTGACGCTGGAAGCCGCCGAACGTGCACGCGAGTACGAACGCCTGGAAACAAGGGAGCGCTTGGTGACGAGGGCGGAGGATGATGTCGCTCCGCGGGAAGCCCGTGTCCTGTAGGAGGTCGGGCGTCGGGTGTCGACGGCGCGCTTGAACCTTGAGCGCGAGTTCGAGGAGAGGTTGGGGTTGATCCGAGCTGAGGCTGAAGGTAGGACCGCTGCCTTGAGGGCCAAGTAGGAGGAAGTGACGCGGCGGGCCGATGCTTCTCGGGCCGCCCTTGAGGTGGCGCAGGAAGAGTTAACTACATCCCGTGCCGAGGTGCTTCTTCTTCACCAACGGGTGGACGAGGTTGAGGCCGTCGCACGACAGAATGCGGACGAGATACGCCAGCGGCAGATCCTGGAGCATGAGCACGGCCCCATGCTCACCACGCTCCGGGAGAGCGCCAACGTAGCCTTGGGTAACATCTGCGAGGCGGCTGTTGGCGAGCCGCACGCAGTTAACTACGCTGGCAACCTTCAGTTCTTCACCAACGTGGTGACGCAGCTGGAGGCGCGGTCGGTCAGAGCCAACAGGTTGGTGGATTAGAGGAGTCGCGCCCTGCTCGGGCGCGCCTTTTCTCGTGTCTTCAGCCATCTCCGGAATATGGACCCCCACTTCGACTTCGACGCCGCCATCGCCCCAGTGCCCCAGGCCGTCCGGGGCGACCTGGCGCACTGGGTGGAGGACAATGTGGACGCCCTCGTCAGGGCCTTCGCTTCAGATAACGATGGCGTGATCGTGGCTGCTGATGAAGGCGGCGTGGTGAACGGCCCCGACGCCGCTGGTGACAATGCAGAAAGCGATGGTGAAGTCAGCGACGCCAGGAACGGTTCAGGAGGTGCCCCTGAGGATGCATTGGGGGATTTATCCGACTGACTGTGCATCGTTCCTGTTTCCTTACCCTGCACGAATAGAACTCAGGTTTTGCCCTGACGGTTGTGAGAGCATTTTGGGAGGGAGCCCCTCATGTAAAACTTGTGTTCTGTGTATTAGTTGATGCTATATCACCCGTATGCCTGCGCCAAGTGGCTGGCTAGTTTACCTTTGTCCCGTGCGGGCCCTGAGATAGCCTGTGGAGGGCTGTGGCGTCTCAAGTGTCTCCTGATCGAACCCGTAGGATCTGCAGTAAAAACCTCCTGAGAGGATGCGGCGGCGGCAGTCAGGGCTGCACGCAAGCTAGGCCCAACCCGGCTCGCGAGGGGCTCACGAGGGGAGGCAGCTGAGGCAAAGCGGTAACCGGAACGCGAGAGATTGCTCGAACGAGACTAAGCACCCCCTTCCCCAAACACACGCAAATCTCAAATTCGAATCCAACTTAAATCCAGCGGGGAAAAGTGACAACCAAAGGGAAAAGCAATGAAAGAAGAAAAAGGCCGCGTCCGCACCTAGTCTAGTCTTGGACGTCTTCTCACCAGTAGCAGGAGCTAAGTGCTGCCACTGGGCGTGGGAGGGAGCCCCAGGGCCTGAGGCCGGCACCCCTGAGACTCCGGGGCGTGTACAGCCCCACTCATTATTACGTGAGAGTGTCACGGGGCGGCGAGCTTCACAGGCACTGGGCCTTCTTCACAGGTACCGGCCTTGCTTCATATCGCCAGATGAGGGCCCCGCCTTGCGCTGCACTCTAGTGCCATCAACGACGACCGGAAACCAGGACGCCACCGATGGGGTAGAGCAGTCGCCAGCGGTTCCCCCGACGACCACGGGTCCTCCGCCAGGGGCAGGCCCTGAGGCACCTCCCCAGCAGAGGGCCTACCTCTTGAGAACGCCTTGCTCCGAACGCCGCGGTGGTGATGCCGGATCTCGGCCCCTCTCCTGCAGCCCCCGACGCCCTCCTCCCGAGGGGTAGGAGACTGCGGAGCGGGCAACCGCTGTGGCGCACTGCACCTCCCCGCGATTCATGATTAGCGATGCCTGCTCCCCGAGGAATTAGCGGTACCGATAATCATCGCTCCCAAGATGGCCGGTGGGGCCTTCACAGGCTCTTGGAAGAGCTCAGCCCTGTCGCCTCGTCCCCCGGCTTGGGCTAAGGAGCGAGCCTTGTTCGCCTCGTCTTTGGTGCCCTTGGTCCATCATGTGGGGCACGATTCTTCTCGGGGCCGTCATCCCAAGGTCGCGCCATAGTGCTCCGTGTGCCATGCAGCTCTGCTTGAAGCGCCCACCTGGGGGTGGTAGCGCGGCGGCCCACTGGTGCCGTCGGTCGCGGCGAGTCCTTCTTCGCTGGCCGGGAGCGGAGGCAGCGCTGCCGCTGGCCCGGTGCTGACAGCTTCGCTGGTGTTGGAGTAGCCTTGGAGCCCGTGACCGCGTCTGGAGCCCCCGCGCGGGCCGCCCTGGACCTGAGGTGGGAGCTGGGTGCAGAAGGGGTGAGCCCCCGAGGCGGCAAAGCCCGGGAGCTCGCCACCGCTCTAGCAGACGTCATCGGCCGCTTTCCAAAGAGCCTGCACTGCAGTAGCTCCCGGCCACCGTGAGCGCCCTCGAGTTCGCCTGCTCCGGCGGGTGTACTGCGTCGTGGGCTGGCGTGGTTGGAGGCCTCGATGTCGACTGCGCGCCACGGCGTGAGAGTTGTTGAAGCCTGTCGCGTCGCCCGCGCCTGCAGGCGCCTGCGCAGCCGCGAGCTGCCTGGGGCATGGGTCGCCTGAGGCGCTGGCTCTGCGTGGGCGGGCCAAGCCGCCCAGGGACCGGGGTTGCCCGCCTGGTCGTCGGACATGATGATGACAATGCGACGGGACACGAAGTGGCAGAAGGTGGATCCCGGTGCACCCCTACCTGGCGCGCCAAATGTCGGATTTCGGGTTCCGGCAGATCCATGAGGTTCGAACACTGGGGTGCGCGCGGAGATCTCGCCCTCTACCTACCTGCACCCCGCCGCCTTGCTAGGATCTAAACTATGAAAGGAACAACACAAGAGACGCAAGGTTTATACTAGTTCGGGCCACCATTGTGGTGCAATACCCTACTCTAGTTTGTGGTGTTGTGGATTGCCTCTCGGGCTGATGGTGATGAACGATACAAGGAAGAACAGCCTCGCGAGGGTCTGTTCTTGGCCGGGGCGATGAACTGCTTGGAGGAGTTCGCTCTCTCTCTCTCTCTCTCTCTCTCTCTCTCTCTCTCTCTCTCTCTAGATTGCTTGGCCTCTAGCTCTGTCTATCCGAGATGCCTCTAGCTACCGATCCGATGCCTCTACTATGGTGGCTAGCTCTACTTATATAGGCAGAGGCCCTGGGCCTCTTCCCAAATATTGAGCGGGAAGGGCGCCAACAGTTGGCCATTTTGAAGGGGAACATCTGGTATACTTATCCTGACTAAAGTTGGTCCTCGCCTGTCAAAGGCTCTGGTGGTGACGCCGGCTTGGGCTCCACAATGACTTCCTTCCTGCCGTTGGACTGGTCTTGGTCTTGTTGCACCGAAATGGACGCCTTTGCTTGATGCTCTCGCATGCGCTTGCTCCCTTTGCACCAAAGAGGAAAGGAGGACACTGCGCGGGCTGGCACCCGCCTGCCGCCCTTGGTCGCCACGGCTTGCGTCATGGGCACCTCGTGAGGTACCCCACCTTGATCTCTCCGCCTCCTCCCGAGCCAGCCTGATGAGGCCGTGCCTGAGGAAGCTCCCTGTCGTCCGCCCCGCGAGGCTTGGCCCCTCGCGAGGGTCTTGAGCTTGTGTTGATGAAGATGGGCCGTGATGGGCCCCCCTTTGAGCCACGCCGCAGGCCGCAGGCAGGCAAGTCTAGGGACCCCCGTTCCCAGAACTCCGACATACTAATCAAGCTTCTCCTTGTTCTGCGAGTTGACGGGACACATCAAAAGTACTCCAGTGTATAGAGCCTTGCCTCTAAGGTAGGCCCCACATGATTTGCCTCTTTTTTAACATAACGCATCAGGTCGCAATTTGTTTGTTCACCCGTGGTAGACGATCGTCCCTCCACCAAGTGGACAACCAGTACACGGTCAAATTACCACGTGGGCTGCCTTTTCGTACAGAAATGAGCTCCACCATGTACCTATGCGGGTGTGGTTGGGAAAGAGACGGAGTACGTGCGCCGTGCTTGCACCTCTTCTCTTCGTGCACGTCCCCCACCTACGTGGGTGTGTGTGAGAGATACAAACCTAGACAAATGGCTTGTGCGTTCGTGAGTGTTTTTTGTTTTGGGTGGGAGGTTGATTTCGTGAATGTATTTGTGGTAATATGTGTCGATGACATCTCAAACAAAATTTTTCATGCAATGTGTGTGAAATGGAGGCATGTCCATATAATATATAGAGGGTCAGGCGATCCACGAGAAGAGAGGGAGGGGTCATAGATATCGATAGAGTCGAAGAGAGGATCAAGTGGGTGGGTGCGATATCGATGAAGAGAGCCATCGAAATTGTGTGTGTGTGCAAGTCAAAGATATAGGGCGACTAACCTAGCTACCGGAACGTCAGAGGGCACAGGTCAAGTTTGTGTGTGGCAGGGAGACATGACTAGAGCGCTCGATGTATCGATGTGTGTGTGTGTGTGTGTGTGTGTGTGTGTGTGTGTGTGTGAGGGGTGGGGAGGGGTAACTATAGAGGTAGAATGACTCGTATATGTGTTGAGAAGGAGAGACCCAGCTATGTCTTGAGGGAGATCGGTCGACATCCATACATAACTGAAGGACGGGAAATAGGATGGGATAGAGAGAGAGAGAGAGAGGAGAGAGAGAGAGGGAGGGAGAGAGGTAGAGTGATGGATGGGTGATGGAGTTGCTTCTTGAAGATTGTGGGAGAGGCCTACTAGACAAACTAAGGGTGGAACTGCAGTATTATCAATAAGTGTGGGGATGTGTTTATGTGTGTGCATGTGCGTGATAGATCTGTCGGGACACATCCATGGATGATGAAGGGGAACCATGTGTTTGGTAAGCAAACCTAACTAGATCGGTAGATCAATTGTTGTTTGTCGGAGGAAGGGAGAGACATAACTAATGAGGTAGATCGATCGACACATGGGGAAAAAATAAGTTATAAGGACCTAGCTAGCTATATGTATAGCGGGAGATCGGTCGGTGTACATCCATTTGTTACAGGCAAATAAGGTCCGGCGAGATGGATAGACAGAGAGAATGGAGCTAGGAGGTGGTGCGAGAGGCCCAGCTACTAGCTAGATAGGGGGGAGGAGTGTGCGGTTGTGAGATCGATGAAAAGAGGGGCGAGAGTTTACACGTGTGTGGGACCGTATGAGAGACACGAGGCAAGGACACATAAAGGAGGAGATTGAAGGTGCATGTGTATGTTGTAGGCAGACATCGCTGGAGAGGTTTATCGATCGGTGTGTGTCGGAAAGGAGTTGTGGAGACTGTGGGAGAACGACCCTAAAAAAAAAAATGAATGTTGTGATGGATAGAATCTTTGAGGGAGGGGATGGCGTGTGCATGAACGAGAGAAAGTTAGTGGTTGCTACAAAGGTTAGAGGATTGTGTGGGTGTAAGAGACTAACAAAGATCATAATTTGATATGAAAGTGGATTCATATATTTGAATAGGAGATCATAGTGTTTTAAACATACGCATGCATGAATATAGCGGTGATACGCGTGTTGTGGTTTTGCACATGTTATACCATAATGTGATAATGCATGGCGTTTGCAACTCATAGCTAAATGTCGAACAATCTAAACCATACTATACATCGAACAATCTCACGTTTTATTTGAATTTGTGATAATGTGTGGCGTTTGCAGCTTACAACTAAATATCGAACAATCTAAACAATACTATATATCGAACATTCTCACATTTTATTTGAATTTTTGGTAATGTGTGGTGTTTGCAACTCACATCTAAATACTTGTAGACGTAGGGGGCGGGGCACCATACATAATTTGATAAACACATTATGAGACATGGTTTAGTTTGTGAAGATCTAGCTAGAGCTTGAAATGTACTATGATTTGAAATCAACATAAAGTGGATTCAAAAAATCGAGTTTGAGTTCATATAGTACACATAGTTCATATGTAACTCGAGAATAATCATGTGGTGTGCTGTGAAGATAATACACAAACGATGGTTTAACTTGACAATAATGACGATTGTAGATCTTATTAAAACACAGAAACGAATTCAAACGCTTTGACCGTAACGCCCCGGATTCGATGCGGCAGGTGTCCGCCAGTTATTCGCCATCGTTGCCATGTCATGTGCTTGCGTGTTGCACTTTTCCATGTCATCATTTGCATTTCATATCATGTCATCATGTGCATTTCATTTTGCATACGTGTTCGTCTCATGCATCCGAGCATTTTCCCCGTTGTCCGTTTTGCAATCCGGCACTCCTATGTCTCCCGGCGCCCTCTTTTACCTATTTTTCGTGTGCGGGTGTTAAACGTTCTCGGAATGGACCGAGGTTTGTCAAGCGGCCTTGGTATAGCACCGGTAGACCGCCTGTCAAGTTTCGTGCCATTTGGAGGTCGTTTGATACTCCAACGGTTAACCGGGTAACCGCAAAAGCCTCTTTTGGGTGCAGCCCAACACCCCTTTCAAAGTGGCCCAAAACCCACCAAACTCCCCTCCATGCTCTCGGTCGTTCGATCATGATCGCGTGGCCGAAAACCGCACCTCATTTGGACTCTCCTAGCTCCTAGAAATCTATTTATAGCCCCCTCCCCCGAAATTCGCGGTCAAATCCCCCCTAACCCTAGTTCTTCTCCTCTGCGCCGCGCCGGACGCGTCCGCCGGCGCCGGACACGTCCCGCCGTCCCTCGGCGAATCGAGACGACGCCACGTCAGCTCCCGCCGCCGTCTCCACTTGGGCCCGCTCGCCCATCGCAGCCCGCCTGGCCGCCTCGGCCCAGCGCCTCCGCCTGCCCGTCTGACCCGCCGCCTCGCGCCTCCCGGCTGCGGCCGCCGCTCGGAGTGCCCCTGAGCCGCCGCCCGCTGCTCCCGGCCGCAGCGACCCGCCGCCTGGCGCCGGCCGCCCGCTCCGCCCGCTCCGCCTGCGGCGGCAGCGCGGCGAAGGCCTGGCTGGCCCCGCCCGCGCCGCCGCTTATCGCCTCCTCGCGCTGCTCAAGGCCGCGCCGCCGCCGGCCGCCGCCGCCGGCGCGTCCTCCTCCGCCCGTCCGCCTCGCCCGTCGCCCGCCGTCCGCACGCGGGACCGCCGCCGCCCCTCCGGCGCCCAGCGCCCGGCTCCCTCTTCTCGCCGACCGCCTCCTCCCTCCTCGCCGGCCGCCGCCGCCGGTTTTGTCGCCGGATCGGGCGGGTGGGATGAGATCCACCCGCCCGACCATCCAAACACGCTCGTCCCGATCCGGATCCCCTCATCCCGCACCACTCCGTCCCGTTGACTTTTCGAGAGGGTAAAAACTGCTAAGTCCCCGAGTTTTTGTTGCTTTCATGCATTTTCATCATGCCATAACTCTGCATCCGTAGCTACGTTTCGTGCGTATAATATGTCAAATTGTTCGTATCGATGAATAGATCATTTCATCTCATTGCATCATTTTCATTTGAGCTCATCTTGATGCCCTAAATGCTGTTAGAAAAGGGCTATGTGATGTTAGTTTCTGATTTTAATCAGAACATGCACTTTTGTCATTTTTGCCATGATTGATGTGTGCACCCTATGAACTTGAGTCCTACATGTGTTTTGTAATATGCCATGCCATCTTTACAGGGGTGTATGCCATGTATTTTTGTGATCTCTGTGGTGACTAGCACAAGCATGCAAACTAGGCTTCATGATGTTGCTGATTTCAGCCCTGTTTTGCTGATATTTTTATGCCATGTTAACTTGATGCTACAGAGAGATCAATGCTTATTTTGAGCTACTTCAGTAAGGATGTTTTGTTCTACATGTCTTGATCTATCCATCCATGCCCTTGTTTGCAATTATGGAGTGCAATAGCTTGAGTCAATCGAGCTCTACTTTCGCTATAAAATGTTTCCTGGCAGGTTGTTTACATGTTATTCAATTTTGCCAAGGTTGTTGTAGTTGATCCTTGCATGCTATGATGTTGTTCTTGCCATGTATAGCTTCTATGCCATGTCTACTTAATGTTGGTTGCCTTGCCATGCCGTGTATTGCTCTGTGGTGAGTGGTTCAAGCTCACCAACATGCCTACTTATTGTTGTTCCTGCCATGTTTAAATCTGTAATATAACTTGCCATGTTTGCATGGGTGCCATCATATTTTCTAATCCTTTTTGGCTCATGGTCAGTAAAGGACTTTTGTTCTATGCTTTGAGTAGATTCATGCCATGCCTTTGTTTGCCATGTTAAGGTCCTGTAACATGCTGTTTGATAGCTCTAAACATTGCAACCTGATGTTATTTTCTGCTAAGACTGAAACTGTTATTATTTGCAATCTTGCCATGTGTTTTTGAGCATGTTCTAGTGATTTCTGGAGATAGCTCAGTGTTCATGTTTTGTAATGCTTTACCTGTACATCATGCCCATGCCTTTTTTTTTCTTGTTGAGGTCCTGTAACATGTTGTTTTGATGCTTGCAATATGCCTAGTTGCTGTTTTGGACAGATTGTTGCTATGACTTGTATGGTGTGTATGTGTTGAACCGTTGCTCCGTTTTGAGAGTGTTCTGTATGAAACTTGCTTGATTTTGCATGTAGTTTCATATTATCATGTTGCATCCTTGTTTTGAGGTGTTTGCTTGATGTTTGTATGCATTTTGCATCAATGCCATGTTTAACTTGTTTTGCTCATATCTTCTAGGCCGTAGCTCCGAAGCTAATGAACTTTATATGTAACTTGACTAGAATTTCGTGTAGATCATCATGGTGAATCTTAACTTGCTGTTTAAAAACTTGAACATAAGGTTTATTCAGATCTGGACCAATTTCAAAATTTGCATATGAGGACTTACCAGAATTGTTCTATATTGTTTCCGGCCTCATTTAAACTTGCTTTGATGTGTTGCTCTTGTATGCATCATCTCTTGCCATGAGTAGCTTCATCTAGATTTGTCATGCATCATGCTTGTTGTGCATCATGTCTTGTTCATGTGTGGTGTGTTTACCTATGTTGTGTGCTTCTTCTTGTTAGTTCCTGTTTCGTTGCGATCGTGAGGATTCGTTCGTCTACGCTTGGTTCGGCTTCATCCGTTCATCTTCTTCATGGACTCGTTCTTCTTCCTTGCGGGATTTCAGGCAAGATGACCGCTACCCTGGATCTCACTACTATCATTGCTATGCTAGTTGCTTCGTTCTATCGCTTTGCTGCGCTACCTATCACTTGCTGCTCAAGCCTCCCAAATTGCCATGTCAGCCTCTAACCTTTTGCACCCTTCCTAGCAAACCGTTGTTTGGCTATGTTACCGCTTTGCTCAGCCCCTCTTATAGCGTTGTTAGTTGCAGGTGAAGATGAAGTTTGTTCCTTGTTGGAACATGGAGATGTTGTTCCTTGTTGGAACATGTTTACTTGTTGGGATATCACAATATATCTTATTTAATTAATGCATCTATATACTTGGTAAAGGGTGGAAGGCTCGGCCTTATGCCTGGTGTTTTGTTCCACTCTTGCCGCCCTAGTTTCCGTCATATCGGTGTTATGTTCCCGGATTTTGCGTCCCTAACGCGGTCGGGTGATTTATGGGACCCCCTTGACAGTTCGCTTTGAATAAGACTCCTCCAAGAAGGCCCAACATTGGTTTTACCATTTGCCTCACCTATGCCCTTTTTCCCTTGGGTTTCGGAGCCCGAGGGTCATCTTTATTTTAGCCCCGGGCGGTGCTCCTTCGAGTGTTGGTCCGAACCGAGCAACTGCAGGCCACCACGGGAAACTCGAGGCTTGGTTTTACTCGTAGCTTGACTTATCCGGTGTGCCACGAGAACGAGATACGTGCGACTCCTATCGGGATTTGTCGGCACATCCGGCGGCTTTGCTGGTCTTGTTTTATTCTGTCGAAATGTCTTGTAGCCGGATTCGAGACTGATCGGGTCTTCCCGGGGAGAAGGAATATCCTTCGTTGATCGCGAGAGCTTATCATGGGCTAAGTTGGGACACCCCTGCAGGGTTTGAACTTTCGAAAGCCGTGCCTGCGGTTATGTGGCAGATGGGAATTTGTTGATATCCGGTTGTAGTAAACTTGAAGCAAACTCTTCTAAAATACACCAACCGTGTGCGTAACCGTGAGTGTCTCTTTTCGGGGTTGATCGAGAGGAGAACACGGTTTCTGGGTTATGTCTGACGTAAGTAGGAGTTCAGGATCACTTCTTGATCATTACTAGTTGACGACCGTTCCTTTGTTTCTCTTCTCGCTCTCATTTGCGTATGTTAGCCACCATATATGCTTAGCCGCTGCTGCAACCTCACCACTTTACCCCTTCCTTTCCCATTAAGCTTTGCTAGTCTTGATACCCATGGTAATGGGATTGCTGAGTCCTCGTGGCTCGCAGATTACTACACCACCAGTTGCAGGTACAGGTTTGCGATGACCTTGACGCAAGAGCGATGTTTGCTTGTGTTGGAGTTCTTCTTCTGCTTCTTCTTCGATCAGGGGATAGGTTCCTGGTCGGCAGCCTGTGCTAGCAGGGTGGATGTCGTTTGAGCTTCTGTTTATGTTGCATCCATAGTCGGATGTTGATCTTGTATATGATGTTGATGTATTCTTGTGACATTTGTGCCTTATGTATGTATCCCCATCTATTATGTAATGTTGATGTAATGATATCCGCCTTGCAAAAGCGTTTCAATATCTTGGTCTATCCTTGGTGGGACCTTGAGTTCCTTTTGGATAGGGTCGCATATTAGGCGTGACAAGTTGGTATCGAGCCTCGACCGACCTTAGGAGCCCCTTGATTGATCGTGTAGTTTGGCCAATGTTGAGTCTAGAAAAAAACTATTTTGAGTCTAGTTATATCGAGAGTAGGAATTCTTTTTATTCCTCTGCCCCTTCGTCGCTCTGGTAAGGAATCTTGACGTAGGTGTTTTGAATTGCTTCTCTTCCCCTTCAAATTTTTCTTTAGGTTCATGCAGTTGGTTTTCCGATCGTTGGTTCCTCAGCTCTTTTCATCCGGTGCATTTCTCGTCAAGTCGACTCGAGCCTCTTCATCTTTGCAAGTTCAATCCTCAGTTGTTTTCTTTTCCCACCGCCCTCCCTTCTTCTTCTCGGAACCGGAGTCCGTAATCGAGTATGCTTCCTACTCGTGTGAAGTTTTGCTCTCTCTTCTCAATGATTTCAACCGGTGTTTTTCTCTTCAAGATATTCGTCGCTTTCCCCTTCCAAGTTGTCTTTGTTTTCCCGCCCTCCCACCCTTTTTCTTCCCGGAGTTTGAGTCTGTTTCGACCATCAATTTCATTCGTACGGAGTCTCTTCAGTCTTCCCTCAATTATTTTAACCAGTGAATTCTCGTCTTGTTCGTCATTCTTCATCCCTTTTTCTTTTTCCGGTGCACTCAATTCAAGTTTTTCGGGTTGATCATATTCATTTCCTCGGCTGGAAGTGTTCTCTTTGCTCGTTCGCCTCTCGCCAGTTTATCCTTCCGGAGTGATGAAGACATCTCAGGAGACTCGTCTGTGTTTGAATTAATTCGAGGTTGTCACCTCAGTCAAATATTTTAATTGTTCCGGTGCATCATCTATCTGTTTATCAATCCTTTCCAACGGTGTTTCTTTTCAGTGGACCCTAACCCACAGGTCTTTTCCCAGGATCTTACCTGACTCTTCTAATTCCCCCAGAGTTTTTCGCAATTCTTTTCAAGTGTGACGTAAGAATGAATATCATCAGTCACATGCCTTTTCCAAGATCAATTTCAAATCATTTCATTGTTGGCTCAACCTCTCTGTTTTTTCTTTCTTCCGGAGTATCTCATTAATTTTAGTGGTGTTTCTCGTCGTCATTTGAAGACCGAAGTAGAGTTTCTCTTAAATCTTGTCCGTTCCCCCGGAGATTCATGGTGCTAGCTCGATGTTATCCTATCTAATTGTTTCCAGTCATGCAAATTCTTTTTATCCATCCGGAGTTTTTTCAAGAGTTGTTTTCCGTCTCGATCATCCGGAGGTCATCTTTTCGGAATATTTCTTCGTTCCAAGTTTTCAGCTTCGTTTGTCTCAATATTCTTCTGGTGCTTCGTTCAAGTATTCTTCTATCAGTTCGCGATCTCTTTGTTCTCTTGCATTTTAATTCCCTCAAGTATCTCCGTGCTTCTCTAATTCTTCCCGGTGATTCATTCTCTTTCGTCAGTCATTTTCGAATTCTTACGGTGGTTCGTTCAAGGTTCTTTTCTTTGATTATCATTTTAATTCATTCGTTCTTTTCAATCCTACCGGTGGTTCATGAAGACTTTCTCAAGTTTTGTGCTATGTTTCCCCTTAATCCTTTTTCAAGAAGAATAAGTTGCATGCAAAATCCATTGCTTGTCATCAATTTAATTTGATGAAGGTTAAGCATACAATAAATATTATTCTTATTTCCTGAAAGTGATTAACCCCTTCCATCGGAGTTTGTTCGTGAGGAATAAATTCTAGTTCCAAGTGCTTTCATTTTTTCTTTTCCGGAGTTCAAATTTCCTCCGCCATTTCGTCGGAACCTCCATCTAAATCATCGCAAGGCTCATCTTATTCTTTCTTCCTTCATTTCTATCTCATCATCCTTTTGTTACCGGAGTTCTTCATGGTGGTTCTTCATGATTTAATTCATTCTTCAAGAGCCCATCAAGATTTTGTTGGTGGAGTTCAAGTATCTTTTCTTCGCATCTTGAAGTGCAATTAATTCTCCATATTCTTTTGAAGTAGAGTTTTGCATTTCTTCGTTCTTCTCAGCTATCCAATCATTTCCGTTTGTGGCCGGTTATCACCTTATGATCTTGAGATGTTTTCCATAAGACCACAACAAGCTTATTCTTTCGTTGTTGATTTTCTCAACAACTCCGTTCAACCTTTCCTTCTAAGTTCTTTTCATTCAATTCTTTCAATTCTTCCGGAGGCATTGTGTTGTTCACCAAGTCAAGTGTCATCCCATCTTGTGAAGTTCATGTTCTTTTCCTTCCATTTTCAACCGGAGTGTTGCCTAAGTCCTTTCAGTCCTATTCATTTATTTTCTCATTCTAACCACTCCGGTTAGAACGAGTGGTGTCAGTGTCCATCTTGTTTCGGTGAGCTTTTGATTCTCCTCATTCTTGTCGATCCTCTCTTCTTCTCTAGTGCTCTCAATTCTTTGCTTCTTCTCTTGAGTTCTTGTTTCACCTCATCCCTTTTCCCTTCCGTCTCGGTCCTAAGATCTCGGGACGAGATCTCTTGTTAGTGGAGGAGTGTTGTAACGCCCCGGATTCGATGCGGCAGGTGTCCGCCAGTTATTCGCCGTCGTTGCCATGTCATGTGCTTGCGTGTTGCACTTTTCCATGTCATCATTTGCATTTCATATCATGTCATCATGTGCATTTCATTTTGCATACGTGTTCATCTCATGCATCCGAGCATTTTCCCCATTGTCCGTTTTGCAATCCGGCACTCCTATGTCTCCCGGCGCCCTCTTTTACCTCTTTTTCGTGTGCGGGTGTTAAACGTTCTCGGAATGGATCGAGGTTTGTCAAGCGGCCTTGGTATAGCACCGGTAGACCGCCTGTCAAGTTTCGTGCCATTTGGAGGTCGTTTGATACTCCAATGGTTAACCGGGTAACCGCAAAAGCCTCTTTTGGGTGCAGCCCAACACCCCTTTCAAAGTGGCCCAAAACCCACCAAACTCCCCTCCATGCTCTCGGTCGTTCGATCACGATCACGTGGCCGAAAACCGCACCTCATTTGGACTCTCCTAGCTCCCAGAAATCTATTTATAGCCCCCTCCCCCGAAATTCGCGGTCAAATCCCCCCTAACCCTAGTTCTTCTCCTCTGCGCCCGCCGGACGCGTCCATTGGCGCGCGGACACGTCCGCCGCCGTCCCTCGGCGAATCGAGACGCCGCCACGTCAGCTCCTGCCGCCCGTCTCCACATGGGCCCTTCGCCCATCGCGAGCCCGCCGGGCCGCCTCGGGCCCGAACCGCCGCCCATGCCCGTCCGACCAGCCGCCTCGCGCCTCCCCGCCGGGCCGCCGCCGCGCCGGAGTGCCCGCCCGCCGCCGCCCGCTGCTCCCGGCCGCTGGCGACCCGCCGCCAGCGTCGGCCGCCCGCCGCCCGGTCCGCCCTCGCGGCGCGCAAGCGCGCCTCCCATGGCCCGTCCGCCGCCCCGCCATCGCCTATCGCCGCCCGCCAGCGCCGCCGCCGCCGCCCGCCGGCCGCCCGCCGCGTCCCTCCTCCGCCAGTCCGCCTCGCCCGTCGCCGCCCGTCCCGGCCGGGACCGAGCCGCCGCTCCTCCGGCGCCCAGCGCCCGGCGGCTCCCTCTTCTCGCCGGCCGCCGCCTCCTCCCTCCTCGCCGGCCGCCGCCGCCGGCCGCCTCGTCGCCGGATCCGGCGGGTGGGATGAGATCCACCCACCCGGCCATCCAAACACGCTCGTCCCGATCCGGATCCCCTCATCCGGCACCACTCCGTCCCGTTGACTTTTCGAGAGGGTAAAAACTGCTAAGTCCCCGAGTTTTTGTTACTTTCATGCATTTTCATCATGCCATAACTCTGCATCTGTAGCTCCGTTTCGTGCGTATAATATGTCAAATTGTTCGTCTCGATGAGTAGATCATTTCATCTCATTGCGTCATTTTCATTTGAGCTCATCTTGATGCCCTAAATGCTGTTAGAAGAGGGCTATGTGATGTTAGTTTCTGATTTTTATCAGAACATGCACTTTTGTCATTTTTGCCATGATTGATGTGTGCACCCTATGAACTTGAGTCCTACATGTGTTTTGTAATATGCCATGCCATCTTTATAGGGGTGTATGCCATGTATTTTTGTGATCTCTGTGGTGACTAGCACAAGCATGCAAACTAGGCTTCATGATGTTGCTGATTTCAGCCCTGTTTCTTGATATTTTTATGCCATGTTAACTTGATGCTACAGAGAGATCCATGCTTATTTTGAGCTACTTCAGTAAGGATGTTTTGTTCTACATGTCTTGCTCTATCCATCCATGCCCTTGTTTGCAATTATGGAGTGCAATAGCTTGAGTCAATCGAGCTCTACTTTTGCTATAAAATGTTTCCTGGCAGGTTGTTTACATGTTATTCAATTTTGCCAAGGTTGTTGTAGTTGATCCTTGCACGCTATGATGTTGTTCTTTCCATGTATAGCTTCTATGCCATGTCTACTTACTGTTGGTTGCCTTGCCATGCCATGTATTGCTCTGTGGTGAGTGGTTCAAGCTCACCAACATGCCTACTTATTGTTGTTCCTGCCATGTTTAAATCTGTAATATAACTTGCCATGTTTGCATGGGTGCCATCATATTTTCTGATCCTTTTTGGCTCATGGTCAGTAAAGGACTTTTGTTCTATGCTTTGAGTAGAGTCATGCCATGCCTTTGTTTGCCATGTTAAGGTCCTGTAACATGCTGTTTGATAGCTCTAAACATTGCAACCTGATGTTATTTTCCGCTAAGTCTGGCTGTTATTATTTGCAATCTTGCCATGTGTTTTGAGCATGTTCTAGTGATTTCTGGAGATATCTCAGTGTTCATGTTTTGTAATTCTTTACCTGTACATCATGCCCATGCCTTTTGTTTTCTTGTTGAGGTCCTGTAACATGTTGTTTTGATGCTTGCAATATGCCTAGTTGCTGTTTTGGACAGATTGTTGCTATGACTTGTATGGTGTGTATGTGTTGAACCGTTGCTCCGTTTTGAGTGTGCTCTATATGAAACTTGCTTGATTTTGCATGTAGTTTCATATTATCATGTTGCATCCTTGTTTTGAGGTGTTTGCTTGATGTTTGTATGCATTTTGCATCAATGCCATGTTTAACTTGTTTTGCTCATATCTTCTAGGCCGTAGCTCCGAAGCTAATGAACTTTATATGTAACTTGACTAGAATTTCGTGTAGATCATCGTGGTGCATCTTAACTTGCTGTTTAACAACTTGAACATAAGGTTTATTCAGATCTGGACCAATTTCAAAATTTGCATATGAGGACTTACCGGAATTGTTCTATGTTGTTTCCGGCCTCATTTAAACTTGCTTTGATGTGTTGCTCTTGTATGCATCATCTCTTGCCATGAGTAGCTTCATCTAGATTTGTCATGCATCATGCTTGTTGTGCATCATGTCTTGTTCATGTGTGGTGTGTTTACCTATGTTGTGTGCTTCTTCTTGTTAGTTCCTGTTTCGTTGGGATCGTGAGGATTCGTTCGTCTACGCTTGGTTCGGCTTCATCCGTTCATCTTCTTCATGGACTCATTCTTCTTCCTTGCGGGATTTCAGGCAAGATGACCGCTACCCTGGATCTCACTACTATCATTGCTATGCTAGTTGCTTCGTTCTATCGCTTTGCTGCGCTACCTATCACTTGCTGCTCAAGCCTCCCAAATTGCCATGTCAGCCTCTAACCTTTTGCACCCTTCCTAGCAAACCGTTGTTTGGCTATGTTATCGCTTTGCTCAGCCCCTCTTATAGAGTTGTTAGTTGCAGGTGAAGACGAAGTTTGTTCCTTGTTGGAACATGGAGATGTTGTTCCTTGTTGGAACATGTTTACTTGTTGGGATATCACAATATATCTTATTTAATTTAATGCATCTATATACTTGGTAAAGGGTGGAAGGCTCGGCCTTATGCCTGGTGTTTTGTTCCACTCTTGCCGCCCTAGTTTCCGTCATATCGGTGTTATGTTCCCGGATTTTGCGTCCCTAACGCGGTCGGGTGATTTATGGGACCCCTTGACAGTTCGCTTTGAATAAGACTCCTCCAAGAAGGCCCAACATTGGTTTTACCATTTGCCTCACCTATGCCCTTTTTCCCTTGGGTTTCGGAGCCCGAGGGTCATCTTTATTTTAGCCCCCGGGCGGTGCTCCTTCGAGTGTTGGTCGAACCGAGAGCAACCTCTTGGGGCCACCACGGGAAACTCGAGGCTTGGTTTTACTCGTAGCTTGACTTATCCGGTGTGCCCTAAGAGCGAGATGCGTGCGACTCCTATCGGGATTTGTCGGCACATCCGGGCGGCTTTGCTGGTCTTGTTTTATTGTTGTCGAAATGTCTTGTAGCCGGATTCCGAGACTGATCGGGTCTTCCGGGAGAAGAATATCCTTCATTGATCGCGAGAGCTTATCATGGGCTAAGTTGGGACACCCCTGCAGGGTTTGAACTTTTGAAAGCCGTGCCCGCGGTTATGTGGCAGATGGGAATTTGTTGATATCCGGTTGTAGTAAACTTGAAGCAAACTCTTCTAAAATACACCAACCGTGTATGCGTAATCGTGAGTGTCTCTTTTGGGGTTGATCGAGAGGAGAACACGGTTTCGGGTTATGTCGGCGTAAGTAGGAGTTCAGGATCACTTCTTGATCATTACTAGTTGACGACCGTTCCTTTGTTTCTCTTCTCGCTCTCATTTGCGTATGTTAGCCACCATATATTCTTAGCGCTGCTGCAACCTCACCACTTTACCCCTTCCTTTCCCATTAAGCTTTGCTAGTCTTGATACCCATGGTAATGGGATTCTTTGAGTCCTCGTGGCTCTGATTACTACACCACCAGTTGCAGGTACAGGTTTGCGATGACCTTGACGCGAGAGCGATGTTTGCTTGTGTTGGAGTTCTTCTTCTGCTTCTTCTTCGATCAGGGGATAGGTTCCTGGTCGGCAGCCTGGGCTAGCAGGGTGGATGTCGTTTGAGCTTCTGTTTATGTTGCATCCATAGTCGGATGTTGATCTTGTATATGATGTTGATGTATTCTTGTGACATTTGTGCCTTATGTATGTATCCCCATCTATTATGTAATGTTGATGTAATGATATCCGCCTTGCAAAAGCGTTTCAATATGCGGGTCTATCCTTGGTGGGACCTTCGAGTTCCTTTTGGATAGGGTCGCATATTGGGCGTGACATTGACTTCACAACAATCATTATTGTAGATCTTATTCAAATAGAGAAATGAATTCAAATTTAGTTCATATTGAAGCGGTGTATATACGTTTGGAATGCACTAAAACGTTCATTTGAGTACTAGGTTGCATGCATTATACACGTAGCGAAATATTTTAATTGAACATAACATGAATTCAGAGTTTTGAATGACATATGTAGTGCGAATTGATTTGGTACAGTACACGTTAGGATTGTCCGGAAATTTCAACCCGCGCCTTGTTAGCCCGAAATATTTAAGATATATCTTTGTCTCGTTGTGCTCCGACAACTCCCTCCATATCAACCCGCGCCTTGCTATTCCAAAATTAAAACGAGCGCGAAAACTCCCACCTCCTGTGAAATCCTGACACACGAAATGCCCGTGATACCCCTAAACCGAAAGAACCGCCTCAAATCGGTGGGGCTACTTTTGTAACTTACCCCACATTTCGGACAAGCACGTCCCTAAGACATGGTTCCCCACTCCCATCCCATCCGCCCACCCATTCGTACACCGAGGCCGGGAAAACCCGTGAAGCCCCACACCCTCCTCCGTCCGCCACCCAGCCGGAGCCTCTTCCCCGACGACGTCATCCACAACAACTCCTCGACGTCCCTCATCCACCGTACCGGATGAGGATCCGTCGTCGATCTGTTCGTCCTGCCGGTTCAGCCACCCCGTCCTCCATCTCCAAGGAGCTGCCCCGATGTTCCCCTCGTCTTTCGTGCCACCTCCATTCCCACACTGCCGTCTTCACCTGCACCACCGGAAGAGCATCATCATCACCGTTTCCTCGGATGAAGCTGCGGCCTAAATCGGCGCCACCAAAGAGGTTGTACACTAATCGCCCCATTTTCTTCTTGATTCAATCTCACAGTGCTGCCGGTGCTCGGTCCCGAGCCGACATGGCGCGGCATCATCCACGGCGGCGTCGCCGGTCACTTCCTCCACGGCGTCGCTCCCTCGGCGGCGAAGTTTACATCTGTAGGAGCTGCTGCTGCTTTAGCTCTCGCTCACGCTACTGCTATGCTCTTGCTCTCGGTCCCCTGCCTGGTTTGCTCTTGCTCTTGCTCTTGCTCGCACTGCAGCTCTCGCTATAGCTCTTGCTTGCGATGCTGCTCCGATTTAGCTACACTTCATCGGTGAATCGACTTACAGGTCAATCGATTTTCAGGGGTGAGGGGGGGGGCTCATTGGAGTTAAGGAAGAACCAACCGCAGCGGGAGGGGGCTCATGAGAGGTACCCACTATCTATCTTAGGGTTCAGGTAGGGCGGTGGTCGCCGGTGGTGGGGCGGTGGCATGGGGATCGCCAGAGAAAAAGCTCGCACGGGGGGCTAGAGGGATGGCAGGCGGCGGTGGACAGCAGCGGGAGTGTTTGGGGGGCGGGCGGCGCTCCGCCTGGGCGGCGGGGGCGGCTGTTTGGCCGGTGGTGGCTGGCGGCTCAGGGGGGTGGAGGTTGAAGATGAACTGCAGGCCCTTGATTTCGTATCCAACGGTTGCAAAATCGACTGACCAGACATGAGAAAGTCAGTCGACTGAAGTGTAGCCTTACCTCTAGTGCATTCAGTTTCGATAGTAAAATTCAGTTTCAACAACAAAATTCAGTTTCGACAGTTAAGTTCAGTTTTGACAGTTAAATACATCTAGCACTTTGTGGTTATGTATTTTACGTCATCTATTGGAGATGCTATTAGAATTCCACTCAGGTTAACGTTGTCTCTCTTGTCTTGCTTCAGCCTCGGCGTCGTACAACTCACCAGAGCTGCTCCAAAGACAAAGCCCTCCATCATAGCGGAGCAGTACCTCGGGCTCCATCTCCAGACGCCTATGATCTTCTTCCCCTCATCCGACAGCCAAGTCAGCCGGAGCATCCTCACCGGCCAACCCAATCATGCTGAGATCGACATGGCTTCGCCGAAGAGGTTGTACACCTCTTGTGGTTTGACTTAATCTCACCATGCTTCTTTGCATCCTGTGATCTTCCAATTCTTGTGAACCAAACACCCAGATTGGCAGAAATCCTGTGTTTTCAAATTCTATGTTTTGCACGTGCATTCCTATGCTACTCCTGTCTATTTCCTATCCCTACATTGTTAGAATCCTCAAATTCAAACAAGCCCTTACACAATTACTTCTGTTATAGATATGTGTCTAAGAAAACCTTGTGTGGTTTGTCCTGCTCCTGCGGTGCTATGTTACACCCCAGCTCAGCTGCTCCAATGACGGAAGGGTTCACCACAGCAGGGATCCGCTCTCCAGACTGTCTTTCGACGCCTCAGATCTTCTTCCCCACCGCCGGCAGCCACGACAACTGCATTACCATCATCAACTGAGCAGATGACCTTGAGAACTACACGGGTCCGCAAGAGAGGTTGCACTCTTCCGTTTATGCTTACGTTATGCATCACTTAATATGATGACATGCTACTTTATCGTTGTGTTCACCTATTAGACTCCGAATCAGGTCCAAACTTATGATGAAACTTGAGTTTTTAAATGGTTGTGGGGTACATATTGGGGCAGCAATTAGTACTATCTGTCTACTATCTGGTTAATCTCGGGTGTCTACTATGAGTTTCATGTTGGGTGCAAACAAACATTAAAGGAGCCATTATCTGTATTTTTTAACTAAAGCTATTATCTTCCTGCTATCATTGGTTTTGGGTCTATCCACAGTTTGCTACCTTCACTCTGAATTTGTGCATGCACTCCTTACATAATCTCACTATGTTTTATTCCTATGCATGTCAGTTATTGTACACAATGGAACTGAACATGTAGGGCAAAAGAGACGAGCCTTGCGTGGCAATAAAATTTCATGCAGACGTCGCTCCATGGTGGGCGCAAAGGCAGCCCCACCTCCACCCATTTCGGATCGTAATCAAGAGGAAGATAACTGTTCTGAGGGGGATTCACAAGCAGAAGACCACTCCTATTTACCCCATGAGGTCTTTGCTCTAACTTGGCATGCTGATGTTGGTAATATCATGCATATGGTGCCTTGCATTGCTTACTGTATACATCAAAGATGTTATCTGCTTAGTTTAGACATGCTTTGTGTCAACGCCATCTGTTTAGTTTCTTTATAGTATATGTGAATCATGCAATTCCATCTTGTTTAGCCAGGCATCATATATGTGAATTTTGCAATGCCACCCTGGTTAGCCAGTCATCTTATATGTGAATTATATCATGACATCATTTTTTATTACGTGTTAAATTTGTCAACAATTTTAGTACATTCAATTAATCTTCCTGTGCATCAGCCATTCGGCACGGTCATGGAAAAATCTGGAGTGGAAACAAGGTCTTCAGAGCAGACAATGCTATCTAATGACGCGCATGTCTTGCTGGTTACAGATAGCTCCTCAGTGGAGGATTCAGAGACAGATGACCAGTCCTATCCCCCCCCCCCCCCCGAGGTGCATGCTCTAACTTGGCATGGTTATGTTGCTCATATCGTGTGTATGGTATCTTGCATTGCTATGTAATTTGCTTAGTTTAGACATGATTTGTGTGAATGCCACTTGTTTAGTGTCTAATTACCATATATGTGAATTACGCAATGCCATCTTGTTGCAAGACATTATATATGTGAATTATGCAATGCTATCTTGTTGCAAGGCATTATATATGTGAATTATGCAATGCCATGTTGTTTAGCCAAGCGTCATATATGTGAATTATATCATGCCGTCCTTTTTTTGTATTTCTCATTGCTTTTGTCGACAATGTTTGCATATTCAACTGCTCTTCCTATGCATCAGCCATTTGGATTGGTGATGGAGAAATCTGGAGTGAAAACAAGGTCTTCAGAGCAGAGAATGCTACCTGCTAAAGCAGATATGTTGCTGGTTACTGATAGCTCTTCAGAGGAGGATTCAGAGGCAGATGACCAGTCATATTATCCCCCTGAGGTGTATGCTCAAACTTGGCAGGGTTATATTACTCATATCATGCATATGTTGTATTGCAATGCTTAGTTTTTACATCATATACACGATATTGAATGCCATCTCCTTAGTTGACACATCATATATACAATTGCCCTCTGCTCTGTTCCTTAGTATATAAATCATATATTTGAATTATATCATGCCATGATGTTTACATAGACAACATGTATCTAAATTATGGAATGCCAACCCATTTTCTAAAGACATAATATAGTTATATCATCTCATCATGTTTACATAGTCATCATATTTTGAATTATGTCATTCTATCCGTGAATTATATCATGCCATCATGTTTCCATCGACAGCATGTTTGTGATTTATGGCATGCCAACCACTTTAATAAACACATCGTATAGTTATATCATGTCATCCTGTTTACATAGTCATCATATTTTGAAGTATGTCATTTTATCCTGTTTAGTTAGCCATCATACATGTGAAATTGTGTCATGATATCCTGTTTAATTAGCCATCATATATTTGAAATTTTGTCCTGCTATTCTGTTTGGTCAGACAACATAAATGTGAATTATTTCATGCCCTATTTTCTTCCCTACTATCCATTGCACCTGTCTATCTTACAATGTACGTACATTCATTTACTTTCTTGTTTATCAGCCATTTCAATTGGAGGGGTTGATGGCAGTATCTATGGGAGTAAAAACACGTTCTTCAGAAAAGATCGTGCTACCTGTCGATGGAGAGAGAACCACGGTTGTACTTGCCCAAGAACCAGCCCCACCACACATAACCCAGACTCACGCAGATTGTACCCCTACCTAGTTGGACAGAGAACCAGCTACACCCCTTCTAACCCCAACCCCAGCAGATAGTAACCCAGTTCCCGTTGACATAGCACCGTCTCCACCCAAGAGCAGCCAAACACGATCAGTTAGTAAGGCAACTACAGTGCCCAAAGCACGAGGACCACCACTCCGAACCCCAAGTCAATGCTTAAAGCAGAAGAAGAATTGTTCTCAGGTCAGATTTCGTAGCTATGGTTCATACTACTTTGCTCTTGCATCACTATATTTACTCATACCAACTAATTTCAAATTTGAAGGATGCAATTGAAACTCCAATGGCGCAACAGGTATGTTTTAAACATGTTTCTTTAACGTGTTTGCTGTTATAACTTTATCTATGTTGATCCCAGTTTCAATTGAATAAACAGTTATGTTCTCATGCCATGCACATTACAAGTGTTGTTATTGTTGTGTAGTTTCCCACACTTATATTCTGTCTATGCTGCTTTGTGTTAAATAGATATGATTCGAACTGTATCTATCTTGGTTTGGCAACATAAACTAGAATGATATAGACCATATAGTGACCATACTACATAGATATATGTTTGTTTCATGTTGTTATCCTGTCCACCTTACTACTAAACTAGTTTACCAAAATGAGTTTCATATACTACATTGTAAACCTGTGATGTGTCTGTTTGTTTCTCCTTTAGAACGCGGATAAAATATTGGAGAATAGTACCCCGTTATGCAATGGTAAAGTAAGTAATGCAGATCAGGTTCAAGATAGTGAGACATCCATGTTGTTCTCCAAGAAAGCTGATAAAAACTATATCGAAGACACTGAGACAACCCCAAAGTCCTGTCTTGATGTAGTGTTCGAGTTACTGGCTACTACTGCTGGCACCAGCTCTTTGAACTCGCTGCCTGAAACATTTCGGCTTCTTGAGTCTCAACTTCAAGTTGAAAGACATCGATTAGATGTTATGCGACAGGAAGCCGAAGGACTGAGGAAGTCCCTGCAGAATTCAGATGCATACTTTCGGTGCAACAACAAGTGCTGGAGGATTTAAGCGCCAAACAAGAGAAAGTTAATAAGCTTGCTAAGCATCTTGCCAGCATTATGGGTACCCAGGTTATTGTTTCTTGAGCTCTTCTGAAGTGGTTTCAGTTCTGGACTTATTTTGCTGCGACGTTTATATGCTGCTTTGTTCCCTATATTTGCACTTGTGGCGAACTTTGATGCCCAGTGGATGTAATATGTGTAATAGCCGTGTCACGCCCAAAATGCGACCCTATCCTAAAGGAACTCGAAGGTCCCACCAAGCATAGAAGCGCATCTTGAAGACGCTTTTGCAAGGTGGATATCATTACATCAACATTACATAATAGTGGGGATACATCCAAGACATACAATGACACATGAATACAACAATACATCATATACAAGATCAACATCCGACTACGGATGAAACATAAACAGAAACTCAAACAATATCCACCCTGCTAGCCCAGGCTGCCGACCTGGAACCTATCCCCTGATCGAAGAAGCAGAAGAAGAACTCCAAAACAAGTAAACATCGCTCTCGCGTCATGATCATCGCAAACCTGTACCGCTGAATCGGTGGTGTAGTAATCTGTGAGCCACGAGGACTCAGCAATCCCATTACCATGGGTATCAAGACTAGCAAAGCTTAATGGGTAGGGAAGGGGTAAAGGGGTGAGGTTGCAGCAGCGGCTAAGCAATGTATGGTGGCTAACTTACGCAAATAAGAGCGAGAAGAGAAGCAAAGCAAGCGGTCGTCAACTAGTAATGATCAAGAAGTGATCCTGAACTCCTACTTACGTCAGACATAACCCAGAAACCGTGTTCTCCTCTCGATCAACCCTGAAAAGAGACTCTCACGGTTACACACACGGTTGGTGTATTTTAGAAGAGTTTACTTCAAGTTCACTACAACCGGATATCAACAAATTCCCATCTGCCACATAACCGCGGGCACGGATTTCGAAAGTTCAAACCCTGCAGGGGTGTCCCAACTTAGCCCATGATAAGCTCTCGCGATCAACGAAGGATATTCCTTCTCCTGGGAAGACCCGATCAAACTCGGAATCCCGATTTACAAGACATTTCGACAATGGTAAAACAAGACCAGCAAGACCGCCCGATGCGCCGACAATCCCGATAGGAGCTGCACATATCTCGTTCTCAGGGCAACACCGGATGAGACAAGCACTGAGTAAAACCAGGCCTCGAGTTTCCTGTGGTGGCCCCAAGAAGCGGTTTCGGTTCGAACCAGCACTTAGAGAAGCACTGGCCCGGGGGGGCTAAATAAAGATGACCCAAGGGAAAAGTAGGTGGTGGTGAGGCAAATGGTAAAACCAAGGTTGGGCCTTGCTGGAGGAGTTTTATTCAAAGCGAACTATCAAGGGGGTCCCATAAATCACCCAACCGCGTTAGGGACGCAAAATCCGGGAACATAATACCGATATGACGGAAACTATGGCGGAAAGAGTGGAACAAAACACCAGGCATAAGGCCGAGCCTTCCACCCTTTACCAAGTATATAGATGCATTAATAATATAAGAGATATTGTGATATCCCAAGATAAACATAATCCAACATGGAGCAATCTTCATCTTCACCTGCAACTAGCAACGCTATAAGAGGGGCTGAGCAAAAGCGGTAACATAGCCAAACAACGGTTTGCTAGGAAGGGTGACAAAGGTTAGAGGTTCATGGCAATTTGGGAGGCTTGAGCAGCAAGTGGTAGGTAACGCAGCATAGCGATGGAACGAAGCAACTAGCATAGCAATGATAGTAATGAGATCCAAGGTGACGGTCATCTTGCCTGAAATCCCGCTAGGAAGAAGAACGAGTCCATGAAAAAGACTGTCGGTGTACTAGAGTAGGGGTACCCTAGTATCCCTAACTCGTGCACGGGAAGTTGCAGCACCCCGCGGCAAGGCTTGCCTGGTGATCGCCAAGGTCCTCCGCGGCTCCTTCGGAGCCGTTCAAGAACAAAATATTCAAGGCCCCGGCAAGAGGAGCTTGCCGGGAAGGCCACTCAAGGCACGAAGGGAACAAGACCCCGGCAAGAGGAGCTTGCCGGGAAGGCTTGCTGAGCGACGAGCTACCGAGCGCGACAAGGATTCAGCCGCGGCAAGGCGCTTGCCGCGGCAGACAACCTCTCTTCATCTCCGCTCCAGCTCATCTACCAACGTGTCGCCATGGGGCCATTCCAGGCGTACGTGTCAAGAGGCTGTGCAGCCAGCGGGGAGCAGCGATAAGCGGCGCTGACAAGCTTACCATCGTGGCAAATGGTGGTGCACTTGACGGTCCCTGTTGCACTGTTTAGGCGACAGGGACGGGTATTTATTACTCTTGTCCCTTGCCGTCAGATTTAGGTAGAGTACACTGTACAAGTCGGTGTACCAACTACTGTTTTTCCATTTGTACCCTCATCTATATTGCCACCTGTGGTGACCCCTTTGAACCTATAAAAGGAGGCCCATGTGCAAGGTAAAAAGGGTTCGGTTCATTCGACTCATTCGAGACTACACTCACTCAAGCTAGGTTTTGTAGCTCCCATTGCTCCCTAGCAAGAACACAATACAATCAACCAAGCAGCAGTAGGAGTATTATCTCTCCGGAGAGCTCCGAAGCTGGGTAAACTGCTCGTGTGCATCGCCTCGATCTGCTCTTTATGCAATCTCCGCCCCCACCGAACCAAAAGGGACTCGGTCCGCAAGGTCCCATAGGTGTTCG
Source organism: Aegilops longissima (assembly GCA_021605205.1). NCBI lineage: Eukaryota > Viridiplantae > Streptophyta > Magnoliopsida > Poales > Poaceae > Aegilops > Aegilops longissima. The sequence goes on along the minus strand of CM038679.1, from coordinate 490,645,724 downwards.
TGGGACACGATCAGCTTCCCCGACAAAGACGAACGGAAGTAGTCGAACGAATCCTCACAATCGCAACATTAACGGAACTAAGAAGCAACACTGGAAAGAAACAAACAACATGGTAAATGCACAAGCATAAACAAGGCATAATGCACAATCAATTATGATGCATGTCCGGTTTAATGAGGCATGGCATGGCAAAGTGCAACAAACAATGCTACAAGTTAAGTGGAGCTCGATATGCAACGAGTTGCATATTGACAAAACACCACATAGACATATTTAGCTTAATCTCATTTAAGCTACCAAACAATATTAAATGTTTTTAAACATGGCAAGAGGTGAAGCATAAGCAAACTAACTATTTAGGCAAGTTTAAATGAGGCTGGAACAACAAACAACAATTCCGGAAAATCCCCACATGCATATTTAGAATTTGGTACTGTTCTGCCCTAAAACATATTTTATTGTTGTTAAATAGGAAAATAAACTGCACCATGTTAAACTAGGCATTTATCCACCCCATTTACATATAAAGTTTATTTAAAACCGAGCTACGGTTATTTAGTTATGAAATAAAGCATTTTAACATGGCATTTGAGCAAATTTAATCAAACAACATTTTAAACATTTCAAACATGGATGAATGTCACAAATTATGAAACTAGATAAAATTCTAAGCACTTTACATGTTTAAATCATTTTAATCCAATGCACCAATTGTGAGTTATGATATGCATGAACATGAGGGTTTTTCTGTAAAACTGTAGTTTTGGATAATTAGCAAAATCGCAGAACAGGAAAAAAACATGACGCGGGCCAGATCTGCTGGGACTGGGCTGCTCACATTGGGCCAACAGGGGCGCACGGAGCTGGGCCTCGCGGGCGAAGGGAGCTGGGCCTGCGCGGCTGCAGAGGAGGTCGACCCGCTCGGGTGGGTTGACAATGCGGTCAACGCGGCGCGGTTGCCTGGCCTCGCTCGATGCAGAGGAAGCAGACAGAGGAGGCGAGACGCGGGGCGCTTCAGGCGATGCAGGGCACGGCAGCGGATGGAGCTCCTGCTCCGGCGACGTGGCGGTGCAGGGAACGAAGGGAGGTGCGGATCCGAGCGCAGCGAGACGACGGCGAGGGCGGAGCAACGCGACAGCGTGGATCCAGGTCAAGGAGGCTGCAGTCGGTCTCCTGGCGGGGGAAAACAAGGGCGATGACCATGGCGGCTCGGTTCCCTGTTGCAACAGAGAGAGAGAGAGAGAGAGAGAGAGCATTGAGAAAGAGAGAAGAGAGAAACAGGAGAGGAAGAAACGGAAGGAGGGAGAAGAGAAGAGATGGGCGCGAGGCTCATCTGGTGGTCAACAACGATGGCTCAGGACAGCGTCGGGCATGGGGTTGGGGTCGGCAGTGGCGCAGGTCCATGGCGCGGGGAGGCATGGAGGAGCTCCTCCTCCGGATTGAACTGGAAGGAGAAGGCAGCGAGGCGCTGGTCTCTGACGAGGCCGGTCGAAGACGGCGGCCTCAGGCAGGGGAGCTCGGGCTCCTGGATCAAGAAGGACATGGGGAAATCTGGCGCCGTGGTGCTCTGCTCCCCGGCGAGCTCAGGCGAGGTCAAGGGGATCCACGGGCGCGTGGGGCCGCTGGAGAGGTGGAGTGGTGGGTTTGGAAGTTTCGGTGATGGCTGGTTCGATGTTGAAAACGAGGGAGGCGGTCGGTGCGATCTGGTTGGGTGGAATGGATCGGGAAGGATCCCGATGTGGAGAGGACAAGGGGGGGTGGCGGCGCGATGGAATGGGAAGGATGGGACATGATCCCTAGATCCTAGGGTTGGACCTATATATGTATATATATATATTTATATATATAAGCAATTGGTTTAGATTAGCGGTATTTAGTCCCTCCGATCGAAATCAAACGGCCGAGAATAAATAGGTTAGGGAGTCCAAATAAGAAAATGGAGATGTTTTAGAGATGATTGGGGATGATTCGGACTCATCGGTAACGACAGCCCGGTTCGGGTTGGGAGCAGTTTACGGACGCGCGCTAGGGGGCTGCGAGCTAGCAAGAGAGGTTAGGTGGTCACGGTCAAGAGGAAAGCGAAAACCCGATTGGTCTCGGAATGGTCAACGAAGGCAAGGGGGGACGCGGCAACTACGAACGGGTGCAAACTTTGTGAAAACATGCAGATGCAATGCACATGATGCTATGAGATGAGATGCATGGCCGAACAAAATGCAAAACAAAACACAAAACCCAACCACGAAGGAAATATCATATCGCATCTCCGGAAAAGGCAAGGGTTGGAGCTACAAATATGGAAAGTTGTATCCGGGGCATTACAATACTCCACCACTACAAGAGGATCTCGTCCCGAGATCTAGGATGGCACCGGAGTGAAAAGGAAGAGGAAGATAAGAGGTAAAACTAAGTTGCTTCCTCGACCAATGAGTGAAACCACGATCCTTGAGATGTTGAGCAAAATGAAAGAAAGAAAACAACGAATATGAGCAAAGTTGAAAACACTCCGTTAGAAAAGAGGAACAAGGGATACGACGAGAACCAAGAGTTTTAGTGATAAGATAGATATTGAAACCACTCCGGTTAAAACTAGATAGAGAAGGAATAAGATTGATATAATTTGGGCAGCACTCCGACTGAAAGAAGAAGGAAAACTTGATAAGATGAAAAGAACTTGAAGAGATGACACAACACTCCGGTTAAATGGATAAGCATGAAAAGAACACGGTCCTCACAATTCGAGATGATGAGTGAAGAGAGCAACATCACCATGCCTCCGGAAGAACGAAAAGAAGATAGATCATTGGAATAAAAGTATGGAGAAGAAAATGCCAACTTCTGCCACAAATGATCTTGGAAAGAACCCTTCCAAGAAGGTTATAACGGAGTTGTTGGAAAACCAACAACACAAAGAACAAGCTTGTTGTGGGATTATGGAACACATCTCAAAATTATGAGGAGACAACCCGCCACTAACGGAAACAGTTGATTGGATTGATATCAACAAGGAGACGAGAAACTTATTTCACCGGGAGGACAAATGAAGAACTTGGGTCATTTATAAGCACCATAAATAGCAACAATCCTTAGGAAAGCTTTAGGTGAAATATAACCCAAGATAACTCCAATGAAGAGATTGATGGATTTAAATACCTCATTCTTGACAACATGTGAATCATGAAACACGAACTCAAATTGTCAAGAATGACATAACAACACCTCAAATGACAAGGTAGAACGAATTGCACTTCGGAATGCAAGACGAAGAATACTTGAACTCCTCAAAACAAAACATGTGTTGAACATCATGTTTATTCTTAGAGTATAGCTTGGCGGGTCATAACTTCAAGAGAAATCTTGAAGAACAAATCGAGAATGAAAGGAATCCTTGAAGAACCATCATGTAGAGCCTCCATGAAGAACTCCGGTAATAAAAGGATGATAAAAAGAAAGAGAAGTTGAAGACACAAGGTGAAACCTTGCAATGATTTAGATGGAGCTTCGCGATTATATAACCGAGAGGACTTGGAACTCTGGAAAAGAAAAGATGAAAACACTTAACTAGAATTACTTCATCATGAACAATCTCCGGAAGAAAAGAATTAATCAACTCGAGGAAATAAGAATAAGATTTATTGCATGCTTATCCTTCATCAAATTAAATTGATGACAAGCAATGTATTTGGCATACTACTTATTCCCGTAGAAAGGATTAAGGGAGATATAGCGCAAACTTGAGAAGGTATTGATGGAACCACCGGTGGAATTGAAAAGAACGAATGAATTGATACGATAATCAAGGAAAAGAAATATTGAACGGACCATCGTAAGAATTGAAAATGAACGTAGCAAAGGCACAATTCACCAGAAAGAATGAAGATACTTGAGGGGATTTAGATACAAGTGAACGAAGAGATCATGAACTGATTAGAAGGTATTTGAACGATGCACCGGTAAGATTTGGAGAATGGTAGCTACGCGCTGAGAATGAAGAATTATGACATGATGGCCTTCGGAGGAAAGAAATGGAAACAACTCATGAAATGCTTTGGATAGGTGAAAGGAATTCCCACGATCGAAAACAATTATGAGAGGATGGCATCAAGCTAGAACTACGCATATTTGGAAGAACGGGTAAGGATTTAAGAGGAACTCTTCTTCGGTCTTCACATGCTGAGAATGACGAGGAGAAACACCACCAAATTGTTGAGAAACTCCAGAAGGATTAAAAGAGGAAAGGTTGAGCCAAAGATGAAAAGAGTTTTAAAGCGACCTTGGAGAAGGCATGTGACTGATGAAAATTCATTCTTACGTCAAACTTTGAAATGAATTTGAGAATAGTTCCAGAAAAATTAGAAGAGTCAGGTAAGATCCTGGGAAAAGACCTGTGGGTTAGGGCCCACTCGCGTTGAAGGATTGCTTGAAATAAAGATTGCACTGGTAGAATTAAATGGCTTGAATGATATAACAACCTCAAAATAACTTGAACGGATCTGGAATGAAAAGACGAGCCTTCTGAGATATCTTCAACACTCCAGAACAAATGAATAGCGAGAAGTGAATGATTAAGAGGTGCATCGGCAAGAGAAAGCATTTGCAACAAGGAAAGGAATATGATCAACACTAAAAGCTTGGGTTAAATCCACCGGAAAAGAATACAAGAATGAAGAATGATGAACTTGAAGTTGTTGAGCATCTTCATGAGGGATCACTGGATAAGAACATTGAAAGAAAAGAATGAAGAGACTTCCCACAAATAAAGGATACATGATTAAGAAATCTGAGTCCTTGAAGAAAAAGGGTGGGAGGGCGGGAAAACAAAGGCAACTTGGGGACGGATGAAACGGATACCGTTGAGAGAACTTAGAATTGATCTCACAAATGTTGAAATGATCGGATCCACTTGGAGAGAAGCATGCCGGTTGGGAAAAGAATTAACATGATGACCTCGATGATCAAGAAGGATTAGTATTCACATAGCAATATGAGAACACCGTTTAGGAAAGGTATGGATTCAACACTTGACATTGAAGCAACTCGAATACCACAACTCAAAACAAAACAAAGGATTTGGCTTGCAAAATAAGCCGGAACAAATACATATGATAGAGATTTACCCTAATCCCATATCATGCATCTGTCGGAAAGATATTCTAGGAGCTACTTGAATTCCCACCTATAAACTCCCGAAACTTTCTGGTTATGCAATTTGGTGTTGGGGATACAGGGGACACAAAATATATCACCCAAACTAACAATACCTAGATCCAGCTGTATCCATCCTTCAACACATAACCAAGAAAACTCCGGAAATCAGGTACCTGAACCTTCGAAAAGCATCCGTTATACAAGCTATGGCAATACTCCCGAACTCCCTAGTACTGGGTGGCGTCGAGGTTATCTCACCAACAACTGCATAAAAGAGATTTTCTGTCGGCAAAACTCAGGTATTCCAGAACTGCAACGATAAAATTGTGACGACAACACCTCGGAGCTCAACTCCCCGGGACACTGCCACAATACCTAAATGTCAGGAGGCACCAAGAACAATGTTCTCGTCACAAGACTATCAGAACGATCCTAAGATACCCGCGTGATCCTAAAAAAATTTCGTGAAATTTGAGGAGATGAAAGACAAAACATCTACGTCAGGAGGCCTCACCAGAGCGACGAAGGGACCGAGGAGTAAAAAGAATCCTACTCTCGATATATATAATCCTAAGACTCAAAATAGTTTTCTTCTAGACTCAACAACCGCCAACAAATAAGGGGGCTCCTATGGTCGGTCGAGGCTCTGATACCAACTTGTCACGCCCAAGATGCGACCCTATCCTAAAGCAACTCGAAGGTCCCACCAAGGATAGAAGCGCATCTTGAAGACGCTTTTGCAAGGTGGATATCATTACATCAACATTACATAATAGTGGTGATACATCCAAGACATACAATGACACATGAATACAACAATACATCATATACAAGATCAACATCCGACTACGGATGAAACATAAACGAAACTCAAACAATATCCACCCTGCTAGCCCAAGCTGCCGACCGAACCTATCCCCGATCAAGAAGCGAAGAAGAACTCCAAAACAAGTAAACATCGCTCTCGCATCATGATCATCGCAAACCCGCACACGCAACTTGTGGTGTAGTAATCATGAGCCACGAGGACTCGGCAATCCCATTACCATGGGTATCAAGACTAGCAAAGCTTAATGGGTAGGGAAGGGGTAAAGTGGTGAGGTTGCAGCAGCGGCTAAGCAATGTATGGTGGCTAACTTACGCAAATAAGAGCGAGAAGAGAAGCAAAGCAAGCGGTCATCAACTAGTAATGATCAAGAAGTGATCCTGAACTCCTACTTACGCCGACATAACCCGAAACCGTGTTCTCCTCTCGATCAACCCGAAAAAGAGACACTCACGGTCACGCTTTACGGTTGGTGTATTTTAGAAGAGTTTACTTCAAGTTCACTACAACCGGATATCAACAAATTCCCATCTGCCATGTAACCGCGGGCACGGCTTTCGAAAGTTCAAACCCTGCAGGGGTGTCCCAACTTAGCCCATGATAAGCTCTCGCGATCAACGAAGGATATTCCTTCTCCCGGGAAGATCCGATCAGACTCGGAATCCCGATTTACAAGACATTTCGACAATGATAAAACAAGACCAGCAAGACCGCCCGATGCGCCGACAATCCCGATAGGAGATGCACATATCTCGTTCTCAGGGCAACACCAGATGAGACAGGCTACGAGTAAAACCAGGCCTCGAGTTTCCCCGTGGTGGCCCCGCAGGCGGCTCGGTTTGAACCAGCAATTGGAGAAGCACTGGACCGGGGGGGCTAAATAAAGATGACCCTCGAGAGCGCGACTCCCAAGGGAAAAGTTTGTGGGGGTGAGGCAAATGGTAAAACCAATGTTGGGCCTTGCTGGAGGAGTTTTATTCAAAGCGAACTGTCAAGGGGGTCCCATAAATCACCCAACCGCGTTAGGGACGCAAAATCCGGGAACATAATACCGATATGACGGAAACTAGGGCGGCAAGAGTGGAACAAAACACCATGCATAAGGCCGAGCCTTCCACCCTTTACCAAGTATATAGATGCACTAATAATATAAGAGATATTGTGATATCCCAACATAAACATAATCCAACATGGAGCAATCTTCATCTTCACCTGCAACTAGCAACGCTATAAGAGGGGCTGAGCAAAAGCGGTAACATAGCCAAACAACGGTTTGCTAGGAAGGGTGACAAAGATTAGAGGTTCATGGCAATTTGGGAGGCTTGAGCAGCAAGTGGTAGGTAACGCAGCATAGTGATGGAACGAAGCAACTAGCATAGCAATGATAGTAATGAGATCCAAGGTGACGGTCATCTTGCCGGAAATCCCGCTAGGAAGAAGAACGAGTCCATGAAGAAGACGAATGGAAGTAGTTGAAAGAATCCTCACAATCGCAACATTACCGGAACTAAGAAGCAACACCAGAAAGAAACAAACAACATGGTAAATGCACAAGCATAAACATGGCATAATGCACAATCAAGTATGATGCATGTCCGGTTTAATGAGGCATGGCATGGCAAAGTGCAACAAACAATGCTACAAGTTAAGTGGAGCTCGATATGCAACGAGTTGCATATTGACAAAACACCACATAGACATATTTAGTTTAATCTCGTTTAAGCTACCAAACAATATTAAATGTTGTTAAACATGGCAAGAGGTGAAGCATAAGCAAACTAACTATTTAGGCAAGTTTAAATGAGGCCGGAACAACAAACAACAATTCCGGAAAATCCCCATATGCATATTTAGAATTTGGTACTGTTCTGCCCTAAAACATATTTTATTGTCGTTAAACAGGAAAATAAAGTGCACCATGTTAAACTAGGCATTTTTCCACCCCATTTACATATAAAGTTTATTTAAAACCGAGCTACGGTTATTTAGTTATGAAATAAAGCATTTTAACATGGCATTTGAGTAAATTTAATCAAACAACATTTTAAACATTTCAAACATGGATGAAAGTCACAAATTATGAAACTAGATAAAATTCTAAGCACTTTACATGTTTAAATCATTTTAATCCGATGCACCAATTGTGAGTTATGATATGCATGAACATGAGGGTTTTTCTGTAAAACTGCAGTTTTGGATAATTAGCAAAATCGCAGAACAGGAAAAAAACATGACACGGGCCAGATCTGCTGGGACTAGGCTGCTCGCATTGGGCCAACAGGGGCGCGCGGAGCTGGGCCTCGCGGGCGAAGGGAGCTGGGCCTGCGCGGCTGCAGAGGAGGTCGACCCGCTCGGGTGGGTTGACGATCACGGTCAACTTGGCTGTTGCTCGCCTCGCTCGATCTGAGAGGAAGCAGACAGAGGAGGCGAGACGCGGGGCGCTTCAGGCGATGCAGGGCGTGGCAGCGGATGGAGCTCCTGCTCCGGCGACGCGGCGGTGCAGGGAACGAAGGGAGGTGCGGATCCGAGCGCAGCGGGACGAGGCGAGGGCGGAGCAACGCGACGTCATGGATCCAGGTCGGGGAGGCTGCAGTCGGTCTCCTGGCGGGGGGAAACAAGGGCGATGAACATGGCGGCTCGGTTCCCTGTTGAAACAGAGAGAGAGAGCATTGAGAAAGAGAGAAGAGAGAAACATGAGAGGAAGAAAGGGAAGGAGGGAGAAGAGAAGAGATGGGCGCGAGGCTCATCTGGTGGTCAACAACGATGGCGCAGACAGCGTCAGCACGGGGTTGGGGTCGGCAGTGGCGCAGTCCATGGCGCGGGAGGCATGGAGGAGCTCCTCTCCTCCGGATCGAACTGGAAGGAGAAGGCAGCGGGGCGCTGGTCTCTGACGAGGCAGGTCGAAGACGGCGGCCTCAGGCAGGGGAGCTCGGGCTCCCGGATCAAGAGGGGCACGGGGAAATCTGGCGCCGTGGTGCTCTGCTCCCAGCGAGCTCGAGCGAGGTCAAGGGGATCCACGGGCGCGTGGGGCCGCTGGAGAGGTGGAGTGGTGGGTTTGGAAGTTTCGGTGATGGCTGGTTCGATGCTGAAAACGAGGGAAGCGGTCGGTGCGATCTGGTTGGGTGGAATGGATCGGGAAGGATCCCGATGTGGAGAGGACAAGGGGGGTGGCGGCGCGATGGAATGGGAAGGATGGGACAGGATCCCTAGATCCTAGGGTTGGACCTATATATATAGCAACTGGTTTAGATTAGGGGTATTTAGTCCCTCCGATCGAAATTAAACGGCCGAGAATAAATAGGTTAGGGAGTCCAAATAAGAAAACGGAGATGTTTTAGAGATTATTGGGGATGATCCGGACTCATCGGTAACGACAGCCCGGTTCGGGTTCAGAGCAGTTCTGGACGACGCGAGGGGCTGCGGTGGCAAGAGAGGTTAGGTGGTCACGGTCAAGAGGAAAGTGAAAACCCGATTGGTCTCGGAATGGTCAACGAAGGCAAGGGGGACGCGGCAACTACGAACGGGTGCAAACTTTATGAAAACATGCAGATGCAATGTGCATGATGCTATGAGATGAGATGCATGGCCGAACAAAATGCAAAACAAAACACAAAACCCAACCACGAAGGAAATATCATATCGCATCTCCGGAAAAGGCAAGGGTTGGAGCTACGAATATGGAAAGTTGTATCCGGGGCGTTACAAGCCGTGATAGCCTAGCGTAAGTAGCTTGCTTATTTATTTTCGTTGTCTTGTTTATTTGTTTTCTTGTAGTCAGTGCAGTTCTTTTTCTACGGTTTTCTAGTGGCCGGAATAACCTATTTTTTTAAAACTAGGCCACATTAACAATGGGCTACATATTTACTGTAGTTAACATGGGCCTCCAACGGGCCGTAGAAACAATGGGGCTTCGAAGGGCCGCAGAAACAATGGGCCTTCTACGGGGCGTAGACACAATGGGCCTTCTACGGGCCGAATCATCAATGGGCCTTCTATGGGCCATATGATCGGTTGGCCCAACATGGGCCAATAACAAACCACATTATGGTCGTAAATGGGCTAGAGTTGAAATCGTCTGTTCATGGGCCGACCATAACGGGCCGTCGTTAATAGGCCGTATTTGATGATGCTATGAAAATGGCCCAACGTATTAATGGGCCACAAACGGGCCGACTGTAACTACGGGCTGTATTTGGCCCACAAGCAGAAAATGACAGTAATGGGCCGAAAGTAAACGAATGATGGAAATGAGCCCAAGAATAAATGAGCCCTGAGAAGGCCGAAAGATAACATGGGCTGGAAACGGCCCAACGGAATAATGGGCCGTTAATGGGTACAAAGTGATACACCGTTCATTATGGGCCAGTTTTACCATGGGCCGTTAATGGGCCGAGGGTTACTAAGGGCCTCATATGGCCCAAAAGACGTCATGGGCCATACATGGGCCGGAAGTTAAAACGGGCTGGAATTATATTGGATGGCCTAGATGACGCTACTGGGCCTACTTCAGATAGGCCGTAAACGGGCCCTGGGTTAGCGGGCTGTAAATGGGTTATATGCGAACATGCTGTTAACAGGCTTGCCGTGGGCCAGCCCGCCACCTTTTGACCAAGTCAAACGGGCCGACCTTTTCATAGGAATGGGCCTCTGTTGGGCCGTGCCACATGTCGACGTATCATAGGCGCTTTGGGTCCAATGAGTGGATGTCATCTGTCCCAACGGTGAGCCGACACGTGTTTCCTCCAGCCAATGATGATTTTACACGTGGAAAATCCCCATTGGTCGGGCTGTTAACGGTTATCGATCCAAAACCGACCCGATAGCTTAACGGTGTTCCGTTACGGTGGATGCCACGTGTCGGTCACCCTTGACGAAAAGCACTACGTGACGCGATTTATCGTCATGGAAGTGGACACTTCCGTGATGATAATTTTGGTAATGTCATGGAACACTTCTATGATAGCACAGGTATGACTATCTTGATTCTGTCATAAATTTGTCATGGATGTACATGCATGACAGAAAACGTGACCTACTGTGACAAACATGTATCATCACATAAGTGTTTTTTTGTAGTGTTTGCCCTATGTATATTGGTGTTTGTAATTCTTTGGTCCCAATGAGTTTGGGTACCATTTTGTTTGTGTTGTTGTTCTAGGAACAATTGGAGATGCATCGGATGCTCGGCTCACTCACAAGGAAGGTGGTGACACCATGTGCTTATTGGAGTCAAGCTAGGATGCTCGATGAACTACTATCTACTACCTTCAATTGGTTTCTTCTATATCCTTCCAATGATATCTCGGTAACAAGTATCTATTCATGCATTATTTTCTTGCATTCAACCTTGTGTAGGTTGCATCTTGGCATGCTATTCATTCCATCTTGTGATACTTGTTTCCTTTCTCAAAACATCTCAATGACGATCTCATGTTGCTAGTTGTGATGTCTTTGATGGTTGTATGGTAGGAATTCATTTATATACAATAAGACCATATCTAGCCATGTGCTATGCTTCCAAGCAAATATCTTATTGGTATATGTATGACTTCCTTTTGTATATCTTGTTCCTTCGTGTTGTAACTATTTCGGGTGTACATCCTTCTTTGTAGATATATATCATGATGATTTCGTCTACCTAGCATCTTATACACTTGAGAGAAGTTGCATATCTAGTTGATATCCTTTCTTTCACGTCCACCTTGTCTTTCTTATGTTATTTCTTTAGTGGCTCCGTGAAAGCTTTTGCCTTGAGTGCGTGTCTTCTATCGTTGCATCTTGATGCACTCTTGTGTGGTGAAGATTATTTTCCTCATGCTTATCTTTACGAGGCTTTTGCCATCTTAATTGGTATCCCTCGTCTTGATGAGGCTTTCATCTTCTATCTTCACAACGGGTTGCCACAAGCATATGTTCTTTATATGCTTATTAGTAAGCTTGTGAACCCATTTGCTAGTTGTGTGTGGGAATGATAGGCCTTGCACCGTGTGCCTCATTCTTTCAAGACTTTATTAATGCTTAATGCTCATCCGTACATTAGTCTTCTCAAGTGCATTGCCTTGACTCACACACATCATTTTGGTTGAGCCCATTCTTAAGTTGCCTCTTTTACTTGTTGCTCAACCATGTGTTTGTTGCAAGTACTAGGCTTAGTTTCCTATATGCCCACTTGCACTTCTTGTAAGTTTCTATTGATTTTGGGGGAGCTATGATCCTATTTTGTGCACTTTGTATCCAAATACAAAAATTCTTGATGTGCACAAATCATTGGGAGCTTCTCTAGTTTATTTACAACACTCCTCTACTCATATCATAATATCTTTATTCATGTGGTACGTAGGATCATTGGTCTAGTTGGTTCAATTGGTATCTTTTGATAGCTTGCTCCAATTGGTATCTTTTGATTGCTTTTTTCTCTCTTTGTTATGTGTTTTGCAATCTTGGTGCCTTAATATAGTTGGTCTTTGTCGGTGTCAAAACCGGCGGATCTCGGGTAGGGGGTCCCGAACTGTGTGTCTAGGCGGATGGTAACAGGAGACAAGGGGCATGATGTTTTTACCCAGGTTCGGGCCCTCTCGATGGAGGTAATACCCTACTCCTGCTTGATTAATATTGATGATATGGGTAGTACAAGAGTAGATCTACCACGAGATCAAGGAGGCTAAACCCTAGAAGCTAGCCTATGGTATGATTGTTGTTCATCCTACAGACTAAAACCCTCCGGTTTATATAGACACCGGATAGGTTAGGGTTACACAGAGCCGGTTACAATGGTAGGAGATCTACATATCCGTATCGCCAAGCTTGCCTTCCACGCCAAGGAAAGTCCCATCCGGACACGGGACGAAGTCTTCAATCTTGTATCTTCATAGTCCAGAGTCCGCCAACGGTAAGAGTTCGCTATCCAGACACCCCTAATCCGACTCCTCAAGAGTAGCCCCTTTAACCAGGCTTCAATGACGATGAGTCCGCGCGTTGATTGTCTTCGCATTGCGAGGCGGGTTCTTCTCCAAATTCCATATACTTGTCGAATAGTGTCCGACTTCCGATAAATGCTGCGCCTCGGCTTCTATGCCCAATAATGGCCATCTTCCACGTGTTTGAATGAATGCGAACAGCCAGGTATTTTTACAATTACCCCCTAGTCCGCGCAAATGAGCCGCCTATAAAAGGGGCAAGGATCTAGATCTGAGTCACACCATCCCCTTATGAAGCTTTCATCGAGCGCCTCGACCAAAGCCCATTCCATCATGGACGGTCGACGCAGCTCCTCTTCTCGGCCCCAGCCCTCAGCCAGAAATTGGGAGAGATGCTCACCCCGCATAGCGAGCTAATTATACTCCAAGCCAAGGGATTTCTTCCCGCCTTCATGGTCCCGGTTCGAGCGGACTTGCCACCTACAAGGGCGGAAAGCAAGCGGAGAGTGCCCCCGATCCCTCTAAAGGAGAGCGGGTATGCTTCATCTCTTATATAGTAAGAGGACTCGGATTTCCAATCCATCCGTTTCTCCGGGGGCTCCTGGAGTTCTACCGCCTCCAGTTGCCCATCTTACTCCTGCCTCCATCTTGCACGTCGCGGGCTTCGTGGCCCTTTGCGAACTATTCTTGGGCGTCGAGGCTCATTTTGGGCTGTGGAAGAGAATATTCTGCCTAGTACCCCGTTCTCATGAGGGGTCAATATATCAAGTGAGCGGAGCCGAGCTATGGCGCATCGCCGGGACCGGATACCTATCCGGAACCCCAAAGAAGGCATCAGAAGACTGGCCTTCGGAATGGTTTTACATGGAGGACGTCCCGCTGCCGGATCCTGTTCGGATCGGCCTTCCGGAGTTCAGCAATGCTCCTCTGAAGAAGCTCCTAAGCTGGCGCTCTCGGAGAGAAGATGACCGGGATGTCCGTTATTTGATGAGCCGAATAAGGTTACTGGCTCATGCCGGATTGACCATGACAGGAGTCATGGCAATCTGCATTATGAGGGGAGTGTAGCCGCTCCAATACAGGGGCCACCCCATGTGGGACTTCAACGGGGAGGACGATGCCACCCGTCATGGCCGCAAAGGGTCAGGATCGGTCACCGAACTGGTGAAGATCTTGTCTGCCATGTACAACGGAGAGGAGGAGGATTTCCTCCGTGTCAACCCACTGAATGAGTTTTCTTCGAATAATCCTCGAAGCTGGGTAAGCAAACATCCTTGTGACCTGCCCGATCCATGTTCCCGTAGTTAAATATCTCATTTCATCGTTTTTGCGCAGGAACGCGCCGGACTGTGGAGAAGATACACAGCCCGCCCCCACAACCCGAGGATCCGGAGCAGTCCCTCGATCCGACCTCCGAAGAGGATCCGGATATAACGGTGGAGTTGATCGACGGGTTGTTCTACCAACTTAGCATCGACAATGCTTTGGTAGCCATTACGGCCGATTACCCGGGAATACTTCCAGCCCCACAGGTAACTGAGACCGAGATCCCAAAACCCTGATAACGACCCATCCATGCTTATTTTTTATCACCGTATACCAAAGGTGCTTCGCAGGGGGTACCTTTGAGGCAGGAAGCCGAGCCCGCGCGGCGGCCAACAAAGGGCAGGCGGCCTCAGTTAAAAAGAAGTGCGGTCCGGATCGAACTCCGCCGAACGGTATGGCATGTCACCATACTTCCGTGATTGATTCTCGAAGGCGATTAACGCTGATGCTCTTTTCAGAAAAAGAGCGCCGCCGGACTAGGTCCGGAGAGGCTGCCGATCGAACCTTCACCGACAAGCTTCAAAGCCAGGTCCGGAGGTCGAGGCGAAGCACGAGACGTCGCCGGATGCTCCTCCGCGAGAGGATGCCGACAGGTTGTCCGCCACCAACTCCAAGGTGGAGAGCGCTTGAATCACAAAGCGCCACGGACAGTTCTTCGTGACGATGTTTCTCCCCAGAGGCCTTGAATGCCTTTGATTTGGGAGATGCGCATCTCCGTGCCGCCAAGATGGTCTAGCCAGAGCCACGGAGCAAGATGTGAAGGACATACGGTAAGGAAATTTGATGCTTATATATGCCAAGAGTCCCGAGACTTAAAATAGTTAGAATAACTGATTTAAGGATCATTTGTTATGCAGGATCTTATAGAAAAGAATACCCAACTGTCCCAGGAGCTGGAAGAGTGCAGGGCCCAACTTGAGGCCGCACTAGCCGCTACGGGGGGAGCCACAGAGACCCCCTCTGGTAATATACGCTTCAGAAGATAAATAATTTATGAAGTGCGGCGGGTGTGTAAATCTAACAAAAACATTGCAGATGGCGCCGGACTAAATCCGGAAAAGCAACAACTCTTACGTCAGTTAAAGGCCGGCGAGAGCGTGCTTACGAGGGTGCGGCAGGAGAAGAATAACCTCCAAGACGCCAACACCAAGCTGGGTGAGGAACTAAAGGACGCTCGTGCTCAGTTAGTCGACCAGAAGGAAAATCGGCGCCTTCGTCGCGGCATTTTCAAGAGTGCTTGAGCGAACTTTGAAAGAGTTCGTAAGGAAGGCGACTAACATAAACATGTATGTAGGTTTGCTCACAGGTCATCCCGAGGAGGAGAAGCCCATTCTTCGGGTGATCTTCCTCCCGAATCTGAGTCACCTGCACGAACGAGTCCGCCAGTGATGAAAGGCATCGGCCAGCCTTGTGGCTATCTATCTCCCCGCCTCAAGGCATTGGGAGCTGGCGGAGCGGCTTCAAGGAGCACGGCGGCGCTTCGCTATGGAAGATATCGGCCTGCCGTCAAGGCGCCAGGAAGCTGGGCCATGGTAAAGACGCGGTGCACGGGCTGACCCAAACCACATGGCCGAGGTCGACACTGTGGGGCGGATGGGATGGAGATCCTCAGAAAGTTAGTTTACGCCAAGTAGAATTGGCCGCCAAGTATTCCCAAAGAAGATTGTAAATTAGATAGCCTATTAGATGGCATTGAGGAGGAATACAATGAGTCGAGTTGACTATGTAAAACTATGACATGAAAGAATGTCTTCTAGCCGGATTGTAGATCATTTGTCATAGCGGACCTTTTCGCTTCGACCTCGGACCCAATAGTCCGGAGTGTGTCCGAATACCTTCGTGGTTATATAAGAACCGTGGTATGCATGGAGACCAGGCGTAGGGGTCATTGTTGCTGTATCGCATAAGTGCCCAACTAGTTATGTTATATTACATGGGTAGTAAGAAACATCTTCCGTGGAGAATAGTTCCGCTAAGGGTTCCTTTCGCTGGGATGCATGCCCTAAAGTGCATGTCAAAGCTGCTATAAAGCAGAAAATCATCTGGGGCAGATGGGTAAATAGTTAAAAATCATCTTTCAGTTCACCGACCAATATTCCCTTAAGAACGCTTAGCTTTCGGCTTCACCCCGCCCGAGGTACACATCCGCTGACCCGGCAAGAATAATCGCAGAGGTGCTCCTTTACCACCTAGCCGAACAATCGGGAACGAGGGGTAAGCACAGAGCCAGCAACCCAGCTTGGCCAAAACTTAAGTCATATCGATGCATATAATGGTGAATAAAAGGTACATGCGGAAGTTTAACGATGTGTTGGGCATGAAAGCCCGATAAATAAGCTTCATTAAAGAAGCCCTCAGTATAATGAGCGCGACAGCGCGTCAAGTAAAAGCGAAAAAGGCGCAAACGAGCCTCTAGATGCTTCAAGAAGAATAAGAAGGAAGGAGAGAAACAAAAGACAACAAAAATAAAAAATGTGGACGGAGGAAGGAGACGAACTTGGAGTCCGCACTTAGGCGAGAATCTTCAAGACGGGCTGCGCTCCATGGGTTCGCTCGAGTCGGTTATCCGATGCGCCAGAGACGGTATGCTCCACCGGTCGACCTGGTCGATGATGAAGGGACCTTCCCATTTGGGCTTGAGTTTGTCCTTTTCTTGTCCGCAGCGAGAACTAGTTCGCCAACGTTATAAGCTTTGGCCCGCATTTCCCTACTTTGATATCTTCGAGCCTGCTGTTGATAGAATGTGGAACGAGCTTTTGCCACGCCGCTCCTCCTCCAATGCGCCCAAACTGTCCTCCGATCAAGCTCGGCTTTCTTTCTTCATACATGCGCACGCGAGGTGAGTCATGTATTATGTCGCAGGCAAGACTGCCTCGCCTGCATACACCATGAAGAATGGTGTGAACCGTAGTACGATTCGGCGTGCTCCGCAGCCCCATATTACGGAGTCGAGCTCCTCAACCCAAAGGCGTGTTAGATTCCTTGAGGGACCGCACTAGTCCGGGTTTAATGCCGCCATTATTAGACCATTTGCTCGTTCGACTTGGCCGTTGGTTTGAGGGTGATAGACTGAGGCGTAATCGAGCTTGATGCCCATGTTTTTGCACCATGGTTCGACTTCATCGGCCGTGAAGTTGGTGCCATTATCAGTGATGATACTGTGGGGGACACCGTAACGGTGCACTACCCCTTATATGAAGTCTATCACTCGTCCGGATTCGTCCGTTTTAACAGGCTTGGCCTCTATCCATTTGGTGAATCTATCCACCATGATCAATAGGTATTTTTGCTTGTGGGTTCCTCCCTTGAGGGGTCCAACCATGTCAAGCCCCTGCATCGCGAACGCCGTGTGATGGGTATAGTTTTAAGGGCGGTGGGTGGCATGTGGCTTTGGTTAGCAAAGAGCTGGCAACCGACGCATCGTTGGACAAAGTCCTGCACGTCTGCCCGGGCCGTCGGCCAATAAAATCCTGTACGGAAGGCCTTGCCTACAAGGGCCCGGGCTGCGGCGTGGTGCCCACCCAGTCCGGCATGAATTTCAGCCAGGAGGTTTCGCCCTTCCTCTTCGGAGATACACCTTTGAAGGACTCCGGTAGTGCTTTTCTTATAAAGCTCTCCCTCATGGACTTTATAGGCTTTAGAGAGCCGTACTATGCAGCGAGCCTCATTTTGGTCTCCGGGGAGTTCCTGCCTAGTTAGGTAGGCTAGGAATGGTTCCATCCACGGGGCGATAACCGCCGTTATTTCGTGAGCAGAGGGTGTTATCTCGGGGGCAGAGCCTCCGGTTATGTCAGAGTGTTTGGCGTCAGGCAGTGCGGTTGGGTCCGGATTGATATTGCCGGACTCCTCTTCCCATAGTACGGATGGCTTGAACAACCGTTCCAGAAAGATATTGGGTGGGACGGCATCGCGTTTTGCACCAATGCGCTAATATATCCGCTACTGGTTGTTGTCCGGGCTATATGACGAAATTCGAGCCCTTCAACCGGTTGACATTTTTAGGACCGCATTGCGGTATGCTGCCATTTTCGGATCTTTGGCATCAAAGTCTCCGCTTATTTGAGATATTGCGAGATTCAATCCTCGCGCACCTCTAGGCGTTGAATGCCCATGGAGACGCCATCCGGAGGCCGTGCGTATGGGCCTCAGATTCGGCTGTGTTGTTGGAGTCCGTATACATTATCTCGAAGGACGATTGACTGTGTCCCCGGTTGGGGACGCCAGACGACGCCATTTCCCAGCCGCCAACATTTTGGAGCCGCCAAAGTGCATGATCAAATTGGAGTATGCGCCGCATTTTAGGAGTTTGCCTTTGGTCCATTCGCCACGAAGTCGGCCAAAACCCGCGACTTAATAGCTCATCGTGGCTTATAAGTTATATCGAATGGAAGGAGCTCTATGGCCCATTTAGCAATCCGCCCATCGCGTCGCGGTTGTTTGTAATGTCGCTAAGAGGTACTTCGAGGCTACCGCTATCGAACACTCTTGAAAGTAGTGTCGCAGCTTCCGGATGCCATGAACACCGTGATATGCTATCTTTTGATAGTGTGGGTACCGGACTTGCATGGAGTTAGGACAAGTGGACACATACTAAACCGGTTTTTGAATAGGGAACCGTGTCCGTCCGCTTTCGCTCGACAACGAGCACCGCTACCGACAACTTGATGTGTTGCGCGATATATAATAGCATTGGTTCGCCCACGCTACGCTGGCCAGACCGGATTTGTTGCCAAATGGCCTTTATTTCTTCGAGTCCGCCGTGGCGGCATCCATCCACTCAAGTGTTCGTGCGCGGAGGAGGCGGTAAAGAGGTAATGCCTTTTCTCCTAAACGGGAGATAAAGAGGCTTAGAGCCGCTACGCATCCCGTCAATTTTTGTATTTGTTTGAGGTCTTTTGGAATATCCAATTGTGACAGAGCTTGAATCTTGGCTGGGTTTGCTTCAATTCCTCTACGGACACAATGAAGCCCTGTGAGCTTTCGGCTGGAACACCAAGACGATTTTTCCGGATTGAGCTTGATGTCATATTTTCAAGATTGTCGAATGTGAGCCTCAAGTCGCCTACTAGAGTTTCGACGCGCTTGGTTTTAACGACCACGCCATCTACGTATGCTTCCACCGCTTTGACGATCTGGTTTGCCGACATGCCCGGATCATGCGCCGATATGTTGCGCGGCGTTTTTGAGCCCAAAGGGCATTGTGTTGAAGCGAACGGCCGATGGAGTGATGAATGCTGTTGTAGCTTGGTTCTGCTCCGCCATCTTGATTTGGTGGTAGCCGAGTACGCTACGAGGAAGCACAATGAGTCGTGGTCCTCGCAGAAGGCCAATGATTTGATCAATTCGAGGAGAGGGAAGGGATCCGTCGGGCAAGCCTTATTAAGGTCCTTGAAATCAACACATAGGCGCCAGGATTTATCCTTCTTGGTACCATCACCAGGTTTGCTAGCCAGTCCGGATGTTTTATATCTCTAATGAATCCGGCTTCCAAAAGTTTGGCTAGCTCCTTCCCATGGCCTGCCTCTTGGGTTGGAAAAGCACCAAGAGCCTGTTTGACCGGCTTGAATCTTTTAGGATATTTAAGCTGTGCTCGCCAGTGATGTGGGATTCCCGGCATGTCCAAGGGTGCCAGCAAAGATATCCCAGCTTTTCTTGTAGAAATTCTCGTAGTGCGCGCCTACATCAGGGTTTAATTATGCCCCAATGGAGGCCGTCTTTGCAGGTCCGTTAGGTCCACTTGGAATTTGACTATTTCATTCGCTGGTTTAAAAGAGGTGGACTTGGATCTTTATCAAGTATCACGTCGTCCCTATTCACCGTGGAGCGATCGCGTGAGTTCCTCGGCCGCTAGGGTCTCGGATAGTGCCTCGAGGGCTAGTGCGGCTGTCTTGTTTTCAGCTGAGTGCTATGTTTGGATCACTAGCGAGAGTGATGATTCTGTTAGGTCCGGCATTTTAAGCTTCATGTACCCATAATGGGGTATAGCTTGAAAAATTGTGAATGCCTCTCGCCCTAATAAAGCATGATATCCGCTGTTGAACGGGCCACTTGAAATGTGACCTCCTCGACCTGTAATTGTCCGGCGAGCGAACACTACGCCCAAAGCGTGATTTTTCCTGTGCAGCATGCTTCCCACCGGGATTATTCCTCTAAAGGTTGTGCTGCTTCGCCAATGCGGTTCCATCTATTTCCATTTTTCGGAGGGTTTCATAGATGAGGTTTAGTCCGCCCCGCCATCCATGAGTACCTTAGTAAGGTGAAAGCCGCCCACTATCGGCCGAGGACCAATGCGGCTGGTGCCCGGGCAGTTCGAATTTAGGTTCGCCACCGGCATTAAAGGTAATAGCCGTGTTACCCATGGATTTATTGTTGCTACTTGGTAGACTTCGCAAGGTTGCGGAGTGTTCGTTTTGCATGTTATTTGATGCGAAAGTCTCAAGACTATTAACACTGTGATCGGTGTTCTTTGGGCTCGGATTCGAAGCTAGAAGCTCTTCGCCACTTTTGGCCACCGCCAGAGTATCCAACATGCTCAAGGCTATGAGTTGGAGTGGCGCCTCTGTGCTATGAATTTTGCAGGTCCGCTTAGCCAACCCTCCAAGATGGTTCCGCACTTTAGGGGTTTTGGTATTTTGGTATTCAACCAGGTGCTTGATAATGATGCACCCTTTTGTTCCGGACTAGGGATGTATTTAAATGGATTATCCCAAAATTTACTTTCGGTTTTCCAGCGCCTCCATCGCACAAGAGTTTTGTACTATGGTCGCCAAGTCAGCAAAGCGTAATTTCGCGATGACTTATGGCGCTTAGGATTCCTTGTCCGCAATTATTGCAAAATTGGGATTGCGCCCTCTCGGCAGATCCTTTATCCTGTTCATAACCGGGAGGAATCGGCGATCTTGTTTCGGGTGGCTCTGCCGAATTCGAGAGAGATCGCTAATGTTTGGGTGGGCGGGTGGCACTAAATCGGGAACCCCGCCCAATTTAGGACTCAAGGGCGAGAAGTTTCAACTCGAAGTTTGGGTTTTGAGTGCTATCCAACGAGTCCGACCTCGCCACCGACTTTAAGTTTAGGGCTTGATCGACATCCGCCCCTCCGCAGAATCGCATGGAGGATCGAATCGGACATAGCTAGTCCTTAAGATAGAAGAAGAATCGCCGCATTGCTCCTCTATCACAGCAACATGATGGGTAGCTCGGGAGAGTTGATCTCTCTCAGATCGGTTTTAGGCCCGATCCGTCGTAATCTGTGGCGACTCCTGTATGCATGGATGCGATCCAAGAGCTCTTTATGGAGGAGAGCTCGATCGATCTAACTGTTTCGCAAGTTCAACTAACATGGAGATTGGTTTCGATGACTCGAGAGGTCATCGTCGGCGCGCGTCAACTAGCGGTCATGAGAAACCGCCAGCCGGAGAGTTCGACCAGTGGCCAAGGCTTTTTTGGCGATGGTATCGCTCTTTAAAGACGAGATGAGGCATCCTACCGATGGCGAAGGCACGAGGAACTCTCAATGAACGCACCAATGTCGGTGTCAAACCGGCGGATCTCGGTAGGGGGTCCCGAACTCATGCGTCTAGGCGGATGGTAACAGGAGACAAGGCACGATGTTTTTACCTGTGTTGGGCCCTCTCGATGGAGGTAATACCCTACCCCGCTTGACTAATATTGATGATATGGGTAGTACAAGAGTAGATCTACCACGAGATCAAGGAGGCTAAACCCTAGAAGCTAGCCTATGGTATGATTGTTGTTCGTCCCACGGACTAAAACCCTCCGGCTTATATAGACACCGGATAGATTAGGTTACACAGAGCCGGTTACAATGGTAGGAGATCTACATATCCAGATCGCCAAGCTTGCCTTCCACGCCAAGGAAAGTCCCATCCGGACACGGGACGAAATCTTCAATCTTGTATCTTCATAGTCCAGGAGTCCAGCCAACGGTAAGAGTTCGGCTATCCGGACACCCCCTAATTCGGGACTCCCTCAGTCTTCCTCCAAGTATTACCTTTGGATATGTGTATGGCATTTCACTCTCTTGTTGAGAAATACACAACTTTTGGAGGAACACCTTTTATATTGGTCTTCTTAGCTTTTCGCCCATTTTGGCAATCGATGCCAATGGGGGAGAAGTTTCAGATAGTTTTGTGGAGAAGTTTTCAGAGTTTTCTCCTAGCTTTGGTTTTGTTCCTAAGCATTTGCATCTCATACGCATGTATTATTGGTTGTTGCATTGCACGGTGATGCATAATTCCTTGTGTAAGCTATCTTGAAAGTGATTGTCATTAATTGCCAAAATGGGGGAGATTGAAATAACATGCGGTGCCCCCATGTTTGGTTTTGGTAATTGATGACAATCTCTATGGACTAATGGTTGCCTTGAGTTATATTTGAAGGTTTTGTCCATAGGCTTTTCTTGGAGTACATGTGTTGGTTTCAAGGAGAGTTTGTGTAGACCAAGGTGCTATTCAAGGAATTACCTAAAGATTGGTCTTGTGAGAGGTTTATCAAGACTAAGTCAAAGAGTGAATCAAGTTTATCAACACACAAAGTGTACAAGAAGTACCGAGAGGCAATGGTGAGTATGGTAAGCATTGGCCATTATGCTTTGTGTACTAACCCATGGTCCTCGTGAGAGTTCTTTGTGGGGTTAGGTTGCGATGTGCAAGTTCAAGTGATGCATCACAAAGAGATCAAGTGCTTGAAGCTTTCCATCCATTGTGGTGACAATGGACTTGTGAAGATGTGCCGAAGAGTGTTTCACCCATAGTGGACTATGGGGGAGCAATCATCTAGTCTTCATCGAGCCAACGCAATCAAGAAAGGTGGTCCAACTTGAGGGAGTCAAGATCGTCCTCATATAGCTCAAGTGGACTTAATGCAAGGCAAAGGTTTTCCCTTGATAGGTCTTCTATTTTAGCGGTCTCATGGTGGTAGTTGGGAGACCGGGTTATAGGATCGATTGTCGTACTATCAAGGGGGGCTCTCGATGAGTAGCTTGATCATACCATTCGTAGAGAGCTCAAACCATTGCATCCTTGCATCATATTTCTTGGTTCTTGTTTGGTTCTCTTTGTGAGTCTTAGAGCTTATGGTCATCTTCTTGACAAGCTCGAGTTCATCAAAAACGGATTTCACATGCTTCTTCTATTGCGTTTTCGGTGTTGGAGGTTTTACCGGTCTTATTCGAGGAAGGGTTCTCACATTTTCTTATGGGCCTTTTCTAATTTGCTTCTTATTGTTATTTCTATCAAGATTGTGTCATCCCTTGTCTCTAGCTTTCCAACAAACTTGGTTTCGTTGAATTCGTATTCCGTTTGCAGAAGTTGTGTCAGTTTTGGTGTCCTTGTAAAAGTTGCAGCGGTACTACCGCTTGGAGGGGGTGTAATTTTTTACTACCGCTTTAGGAGTGGTATTACCACTTGGAGCGGTACTACCGTGACTACTTCCATGGCTACTTCCGCTCCGGACCAAAAACTCATCACAAGTCCAGCGGTGGTAGGCATGGATGTATTTTTTTAGTACCGCTCGCAAGCAATAGTACCGCTACCCTTTGAGGTTGTACCTCTACCCCTAGCAGTAGAACCGTGAGGACGAGTGGTACACTACAAGAAAAAGACACATCCGTGACATTTTGGGCCGAACGAAAAAAATTTATGTCATACATATGACACTTCTATGACGATATTTGTGACAAAACCCGGTATCATCATAGATGTGGTGGGCTCCTACTTCTATGACAAAAAATCATGATAGAAAATGGGCTTTTTGTCCAGGGCGGGCTGGAGACGCAGCTGCATGACATTCTTTGGGCCATCCATGATGGAAAAAACCGTGGTAGAAGCGAGGGGGAGGAAAATTTCTGGGAGTTCCCGGTTACGTGGGAGGTCGGGGCCGAGTGATGCTGCTTCTCTCGTTACACGCACGCTGCGGTGTGCAAGGCGCTGGTTCTAATCGAACCCGAGCGAGGCGTTGACTCTAACTAAACCCGAGCGACAGCACTTCAGCTACGCTGTTATCGAACCCGAGCGATCCATCGATGGCTGTTAATCAACCCGACGAGCGATTACTTTGCTACCGCTGCTAATCAAGCCGATCGATTTCGCCTCGATGAATAAGTGAGCGCTATGGGGGATTTGATGAATAAAGGAGGTGGCGTTGCCTCTCGATGAACATGACCGTGTGCCGCAGGTTGGATGAACAGAGACGGTGGAGGGGTGCCCGTGGAGGGGTGGTTGAACAGACCCCGTGGTGTGGAGGGCTGGATGAACGATGAGATGGCGGAGGGGTGGTTGAACAAGAGCCGGTGGAGAAAAGGCGGTGGAGGCCGGAGGAGGTCGACGTAGCCCGTGGAGGCCGGAGGAGGTCGATGGTGGAGATGAAACAGATCTCGTGGAGTCCTGCTTTGCGGCACGCCACACCCTCCCGGCGAACAGGACCCCTGCTTCGACCGTAGGAGGTCCGTTTGTCTGCTTTTGCGGTACGCCACACCCTCCCGATCAACAGACCCCTGCTTGATCGTAGGAGGTCCGTTCGTCTGCTTTGGCGGCACGCCACACCCTCCCGATCAACAAGACCCCTGCCGACCGTAGGAGGTTTGTTTCTCCGCTTTGGCGGTACGCCACACCCCACCCGATCAACAGACCTGTTTCAATGTAGGAGGTCTGTTTCTCCACAGCGGTACGCCAGCCTCGCTTCCATCGCCTGTTCCGCCCAAGCCCTCCCGGCGAACAGGACCATGCATTCCATTCCGACCCAGCCGGTTGGCTCTCTCATGAACACGCATTTACGACGCTGTTTCTCCGTTCGACCCAGCCATGTACGTAGCGCGTGAGTAGGCATTCGAGACCCCACCCGTATGTACGTAAGTGGCTGTATTTTCTTTCTTGCACTCGCCACAGCGTGACGTACATGCTACGAAGCGCTTACTACTACACGCGCGCGCGCTTACAACGACTCAGATGTACGCATACACGTCACGACCAGAATGACAACGCCACGCACGCTCGACCAAGTGGGTCCCGACCGCCGTGCACTTCCTTGCGTGCGAAGATGTAGCCGTGGGTCCTAGCATCGTGGGGCGAATCATTTTTTGTCCCGGACGCACTTCCTTGCGTAGAAGATGTAGCTGGTGGGTCCCAGCAGTCGTGGGGTGAATCGCCTTATTTTTTGCCCAACGCACTTCCTTGCGTATAAGATGTAGCTGGTGGGTCCCAGCAGCTAGGGGGCTAATCATTTTTTTGCCCGGAAGCACTTCCTTGCGTATGAAGATGTAGCCGGTGGGTCCCAGCAATGTGGGGCGAATCATTTTTTTTATGAACACGTGGCCCGTCCGTGGGTCCCGCCGTCAGTGGAGGAATAATTATTTTGCACGTAATAAGGAGGCACTTCCTTGTCGGCGTCAGGACCAAGATGTCAGCCTCCACGTGACAGCCCATGTCCGACGGAAGCCGCCTCGACCACGCTGACCACGCCGCGCTGAGAGCACCATGGCGGTGGACGACGGTGAGGCCTAGGAAGGGGACGGCGCGGAGCCAGGGAACACGCGGCAGTGGATGCCCACGCGTAGAGGAGTACGAGGGTTCACTGGTTCGCTATGGTGTGAGGCTGCCGTCGCTGCAGAATAACAGGGAGTGTGGGCGTAGAGGGATGGCCTGGCCAATGGTGGGAGTAGTAGGGGGCGGTGAGGCACGACCGGCGCTGGTTTGGGCGGCTGGAGCAAGAAGACCAGAGGTTGAAGAAGCACTATGCTCGTTGGATGGACATCGTATGGTCACTGGAGCTAGAATCGTGTATATTGACTAAGTTGACAAAGCGCTCCATCCCCGTCAACTTAGTAGGCCCACAAGTCAGCCTCGCCACTATACCGGGTCCCAGCCTAATGATGGAGTATTCATTTTTTGTGCGTAATAAGGAGGCACTTCCTTGCGCATGCGAAGATATAGCTGGTGGGTCCGAGCTGTTAGCGGCGGTAACATTTTTTCACAAAATATGTAGGCCCTTTCGATGGGTCCTTGATGTCGTGGAGGAATCATTATTTTGCGCAGAATAAGGAGGCATTTCCTTGCGGCGGTCGTGGACCCAGTTGTCGGCCTCTCCATGTACAGTCCACTTCAGATGCATGTCGGTCGTTGACCATGTTGACCAGGCCACGCCGAGAGCACCAGGGCGGTGGACGACGCGAGGCCTAGGAAGGGAACGACACGGAGGCAGGGAAGACTCGGCAGTTGTTTCCCACGTGGAGGGGAGTACGACTGTACGAGGGTTTACTGGTTCGTCTGTCATCGCCGCAGAATAACAGCAGGTGTGGGTGAGTAGAGGGATGGCTAGGCTAGCGATGGGAGTACGGTGGGGCGGTGAGGCCTGCATGGCAGCAGAGCCGGCCGCAGGGAGGAGGGAGCAGGCAGTCCCGCCAGCGCTTGTTTGAGCGGCTGGAGCAGGAAGAGCAGAGATTGAAGAAGCACAACGGCCGTTGGATGGCCATCCAACACCACCGCCAGCATCAACCTTTTTAGGAAAGCCTCAAACTGTGGAAAACAGATACAACCCATCTCGCCATTATTTCTAATAATTTACAGCCCATTTGCTAATTCTTAAGGTTTTTCGAGCCCATATTTTTTGTTAGCATTACAGCCCATATTGTGGCCATGGTTAAAAAATTATACTAAATTTTGCATATTTCAAAAGCGGTCCAACAGTTTTTAATCCCAAAATTTCGACTCACATTCAAACTGATTTAAAAAATAAATGTATATCAATATAAAATCCAACAAATTCTCCACGATAAAAAATTAATGTAATTTAAAATCTCAAAAATGAAAAAAGATATTTGAAACTAATTGCCGGTTTGATGTGTTTTAAAATGTACAACCCATTTCTCATTATCGATGGGCTATTTTCTCGCCACCAATGAAAGCTCTCCTCAGATTGAAAGATTTGCAGCCCAACGGGCCTCGACAAAGTGACTTACTTGGAAAATCACAAAAAACTGGTCGTGGGCCGTGGACCCAAAGCAATCAGCCTCTCCACGACAAGATTTCTTCCGATGGAACTCGCCTTGTCCACGCTGACCACGCAAGATGGAGAAACACCACGGCGGTGGACGACGGCGCAGGCCTAGGAAGGGGACGACGCGGAGCTGGGGAAGATGCGGCAGTGGAAGCCTGCGCGGAGAGGAGTACGAGGGTTCACTGGTTCGGTTGTGGTGTGAGGCTGCCGTCGCCGCAAGGCCCGCCAGCCGTGGGAATAGTAGGGCGGTGAGGCCTCCGCGGCAAAGACACCGCCACGGGAGGCAGGAGCATGAGTCATGACCGGCGCTGGTTTGGGCGGCTGGAGCAAGAATACCAGAGGTTGAAGAAGCACTACGGCCGTTGGATGGACATCGTACGGTCACTGGAGCTAGAATCGTTCATATTGACTAAGTTGACAAAGCCCTTCGTCCCCTCACAACTTAGTAGGCCCATTAAGTCAGCCTCCCACCAAGGTGGGTCCCAGCCAGGTGGGGAGTATTCTTTTTTGTGCTTAATAAGGAGGCACTTCCGGTGGGTCCGAATGACAGCAGGGGAACTTTTTTCAAATATGGTGGCCCGTCTGTGGGTCCCAGAGTCGTGGGGCAAACGTTTTTTTCACAAAATACAGTGGCCCGCCCAAAGGGTCCCCGCCGCCGCTTGAGGAATCATTATTTTCCGCGGTAATAAGGAGGCACTTACTTGTCGCGTCAGGACCCACCGAGACTCTCCATTTACAGATACTTCGATGGAATTCGCTCTTGACCACGCTGACCTCGCCGCTGCTCCGCTACATGCATGCGCCCATGGGTGTGGTGCATCCCCTTGTCGCCCTCTCACGATACCATCTTCCGATGACTCTCGGTTGTTGACCAGGTTCACTACACTGCGTCGAAGCGCACTGCATCGGAACGACACGGAGATGGGGAAGACGGGCAGTGGAGTCACAGATGGAGAGGAGGGAAACTTCATCGGTTCAAAGCGCAAAGACAGCACAGCCGCGTGCCACCACGGGAGACAGGAGCAAGAACAGAGGTTGAAGATGGAGCACGGCTATTGGATTAACATCCAACGGTCCAGCTGCTAGAATCATTTGTTGATTGTTGACAAAGTTGTGCGACATCGCCCGCTTAGTAGGCCCACAAGTCACCACCAACCGACGGGTCCCACCTGTCAACGGATGAATATTTTTTTCGCAAAACAAGGAGGCACTTCCTTCCGCAGTAAGATACAGCCAAGTGGGTCCCAGCTGTCGTGGAGGAAACATTTTTTCCAGCTTAATAAGGAGGAACTTTCCTTGCGCGCACCATGGACCTCGTGGGTCCCAGCCGTCAAGCTCAACGACAGTCCTCTTCCGATGACTCTCGTTTGTTGACCACGCTGCATCAAACACAGCGAGGCGGTGGACGACGGCGAGGCCCCGGACGAGAACGACTCGGAGATGGGATAACACGGCAGTGGAGTCGCAGATTGAGAGGAGGAGAAGGGTTATAACTGGTTCTGTTGCGGCGTGCGGCTATAGTCTGTGGAAATAACAGGAGGTGTCGAGGGGTGGAGGGATAGCCTGGCCGGCGGTGGGGTAGCGCTTCGCAGCGATGCGTGCTAAGCAGAGCCGCTAGCCGCCAGAGGCCGGACCAGGCGGTCCTGGCGACGCTGGAGGAAGAAGACGAGAGATTGAAGGTGCATGCCGGCCGTTGGATATAAATCCAATGGCTGTGGATGACACAATCATTTGTTGACCAAGTTGACAACGCCTCGCATAGGTTTCACCTATTGGCCCACATGTCAGCCCGCAAAATGTGGCATATATTTAACCCATGTTTTCTAGAATGTACAGTCCATTTGTTCGGGCTGGGTGAACAAATAATTTCGCCAATCAGGCCCATTTATATTTTCTAAGAAATCCCAGCCCATTTGCACTTCCTTGAAATACACGTATTAGGTGGGCTCGTTATATATGTAATGTTATGTTAGAAGGAGCAATTAATATCAAAGAATAAACCGAGAGGCATATATATATATATATATATATATATATATATATATATATATATATATATATATATAATTAATAAATTAGTGAGTTATTGCTCAAAATAAAATGAGCATGTTATTATTAAATTGGTCCTTAAAATCTTTGCAAGCTTTTGTACACAATCACCAGGATTTTCCTTGCCTATGAGTCAAAAACAACCAGGATTTTCCGTCAAACATTTACTTTTATAACTTAATAACACATGGGATATTTTTATAATGTATATATGTCTCTATAAAATATATGATAATAGTAATAATATAAATATATATAATGTGGTTAGAAGGAAATCATAAATTGACACAAGATTACTTTTATAAGAGACCTCGCTTTTATACCCCACAAGAGGAATACTAACAAGTTCACACACAAATACAATGTAAAAGGTAAACATTCATATCAAACTCAGGTTCACAGGACACGCTCATATTCATAGCCAACATTCACTATCAACAACTCAAAAGATTCATATATACACAAGCTCAAAGATATCTATGCATCCAAATGATTGATAGATCACACGACAATATTCATACATAATTCACAAAAGATTCAGATATACACATGTTCAAGATGTTTATGCATCCAAATGATTGAGATCACAGCCAATATGATCCATGGACTAACTTTAATTACCTAGGGTACAGATCGGTAAATGGTGTTCAATCGGAGGTACTTCTTGCTAAAATTAGTTCTTGTACGAGTAAACTTTCGAGTACATAAGAGGCAGCATGATAATCTGAACTTTGCTTGTAGGTTTATCCTCAAATAGTGGCCTCGTGTCGAGGGAGGTTTGAGCAACTTGGCCACTACTTTCATCCAACTAGTTTATCGGCTCATCTTGGTCCTCAGATCTCGCCAAAATTCTACATTGCGCACGAGAAAGGAGGCGGTTGAGAAAATGAACCACCCAAATTTTTGTGCAGTTCAACTGAAATGGAGCATCCTTGGCGTGCAGATCGATTATGCCGATGAATATACACGCCAACCAACTTGTCCGGAATCTTTAGACTCCATGCCATATAGTTCGCTACCATATGTGCCGATAACCAAAAGGCACAAGTTGGGACCAAAGATCTGGACTGCTTTTTGGGCTATGCACCAAGCAATATTTTTATGCTCACTCTCCTAATACTTAGAGTTTGACAATTGGTTGACGCCGGTTGATACTTGAATGAATATA
The DNA here is from genome assembly GCA_021605205.1 of Aegilops longissima. Lineage (NCBI taxonomy): Eukaryota > Viridiplantae > Streptophyta > Magnoliopsida > Poales > Poaceae > Aegilops > Aegilops longissima. The sequence continues at coordinate 490,615,279 of CM038679.1, read as the reverse complement.
GGCACTTCTTGTCAACATCGATGCTTGTCCGAGTGAACTTTGAGTACATAGCAGCAGCATAAGTATCTGTCCATCCGATCATTTTGTGCAGTTCTACCAAATCACCCGATGTAATGATTTGCCCATGAAGTTCAGCTCCAAATTACTCCTTTATGAAATCGGCAAACAGTAGCACAATACCAAATTACCAATACATATGATGTGCACAATAATCAGGATAAAGACCAGTACCAACCTGTGAGGTAGCATATCAATTACTATTTCCTTTGACTGGAAGCCGAGATAAGCCAAGCGATCGACAAGAAAGGAAGAAAGCAAGCGAGATTAGCGATCGACAGAAAGGACGGAAGCTGTCGAGGCAATGAAGCACCCAATGTTTTTGTGCGTTCCACCAAAATCGAGCATCCTCGTTAGCACATATATTGAGAGAGTGAGATTACTGTAATAGTGGGACTAGTTGATGAAACATACACTAACAAATAGAAGCACCCTCATTATCTTAATGGGTAAAGTTAGCAACATAGTAGTCTTGCTTAAAGAGAGGTATTAGTTTATTTAATCAAGTGCCAATTAGCTCAACTCAACACTCAAAGCATTGCCATTTATCATAGGTTGCAAAACTTAAAAGTGCAAAGATAAAGGAGTTTCTCATGACAAGAGTACGATACAAATAGAGATGACAAGAAATTAATATGGATGAAGGCCTTACGCCTGCACTCAACCTCGAGAAAAAAGCTTATTCATGTAGTCCCATAAGAGATGATAAAGCACTCACCGAATCACACAATAGTATATATTTTTGTGCACTTCAAATGTATGGTTGAAATCACTCTTGTTTACCAAAGGCTGAGATTATATCGAAGATTATCAAGAACTTCCAGCAGAGTTAAAGCACTGGCTGGGATACGTTCATTGTATTGTCTTGTGTAGTTCCACTAAAATGTATGATTGGCACAACATGATCCCTGTTTGCACAAGTAGGAACAAGGTGAAACCTTCATTAGCTTAGTGAGAAAGGATAGGAAGACATTAGCATATTACTCAAACAAGAGCATCAAATTCATGATGGACAATACGCAAAACATTGCCTCATTGAACCAATGGCAATAAATTGACATGCAAAACAATAGCACTATTATGTCATGACACTAATAATATTCCTCCCTGCTCCACCACATGATTCACCTCCATAGACAAACATTCACACATACATGATTCAGCATAGGGTCCTACTAAAGATTTGTTTAACTCCAACAGAAAATTAGGCAGAATAAATTAGTGGTACTTAAGTACTCCTAATTAATTAAGTGAGACAGCAGAAGTGGAAGGGCTCCTCGGAGGATCGCCTCACATGTAAGGTAGTCGCTGTCGGAGCCCTTGAATGGCCTCGACCGAGGCCTCCGCTTCAAAGAAGATCGCCTTGGCACTGCTTTATTCTTCTTCTTCCTCTTCATGCTCGTTCTCTTTCTCCTCACCAGCTTGGTGAAACCAAGTACATGATTGGCCTTCTAATTCAGAATTGGTTTTGTCGGTGAGGGAGTACAAGTGTACTAGTAAAAACAACATTATTTTCTCATGGCAGTTGGAAAATAGAGATGAACACATGCATTAAATATCATTCTTACCTAAAGGAAGGTTATGGCGCCAATATGGATGATGAGGATTGGAACACGATCTCCCTTTGTGCAGTTCCACCAAAATGAACCAACTGTTCCATTCTCGACATTCCAGCTTAAACAAGACAAAAGTCACTTCTTTTAAGAAGAGTTTTGTGCAAGGCACCAAAAGGTCACAACAAAGAACCTGTGTGAATTGGATATCCCTGTTTGCACAAAAAGGCACAGAGGAAAAGTCGAGTCTCAAACAATTACAGGCAAAAAAATTGGCTAAACTTGTCGAGTCTCAAACAATTACAGCAAAAATAGTGGCATGGCTTCATTTTTACCAGGACATTATATTAAGAACAGCTAAGGCTGCGCTCGGTTCACAGTGTTTGGTGCAGGATTTTCGTAGGAACACAATTCCTACGGTATTCTTTCCCTTCCAACCGTTCGGAACACGGGAAAGGTGAATAGTGTTTCATAGGAAAGCTGGTCTGGTAGTACTGATTCCATAAGATTAGAAACATCCACGCGCTGCTCATTTTTTGGGCGGAAGCCCGAGGCAGGCATTCGCTGCCATGTGTTAGACAGGTTGTTGTGATGTGTTTGCCAGAATAAAAAAATCAACCTATGTGTGGTACGTGAGGTGAGGACAAGAGTAGTCACTGTGCAGCTGAATAAACAAATAGCATCTCATACTGCCAAGCATGCTACTCTAAAAAAACAAATCTATACATTTCCTAGTCCATCCGAACACATTCTCTTGAGAGTTTCCTCCGGTTCACTGTTCCATAGTTTTATACCTACATTCCTTTCCTATTCCTCTATTTTCATCAAGATCTATGTTTTCGCCCTTTATTCCAACCGGAGCCTAAATATTTGGTATAAGGGCATGGGACAAGGTGCACCAAAGAAGACATCACCATGTAACGTAAACAGGGGCATAAAGTGGTGATTCATAGTTTGTTGCCCCGAGAAACAAACATCCAAGAAACATATCTGGGTTGGTCCTATTTTTGTTCACTCTAGCCACCTACTCCTATGTGTGGATAGCAAATCTAGTCCTGGTCATACCACTGTGTACAGCGCTACTCCCTATATTTCCTTTTTCACCAAGAGACCGTTGATGACCAATCTGAACTACTTTCACCCCTTTCCTTCCTGTTTGTACCAAGTCCGATGTACATACTAAATTCCCCACCCCACTTATTTCTTGTTTGAACCAAGTACTCCCTCTCGTTCGATTACTTGTCATCAAAATGGATGTGTCTAGAACTAAAATACATATAGATACATCCATTTCAATGACAAGTATTTTTGGGCGGAGGGAGTACAAGATTCGACTCCATGAAGTAGCTTTACCTCTAACAATAGAACAAAAAAAAAGGTGACATTGGACCACCCGATCGAGAGGGGCTGAGAGGTAGAAAATGATGCACATGCAGCGACGTAGCGAGCTGGGGAAGTAGAGCTAAGGTGGTTTCGAACGAAGATATACGTGAAGGTCGTCGGAATGTGGATAGGTGGGCGGCGGGAGGCCGGATCCGCCCATAGGCAACGACGAAGGGATCGGAGGACCTCCTGCGCCGGCGCTCGGCCAGAGATAACGGTGCGGCCGGTAGTGGGTCTCCTCCCTCGCTGTCGTCGACGGCCTAAATGCTGCCCCTCCTCCCCTTCACCGGCGGAGGGGGATACGTCTGGATCTGTAACCAGCGGTGAGGATAGAGAGCCAGTTTTTTTAAGGGAGAAAGACAGTGTTACTACCCCCTATCTTGTTTAGATCTGGAGAGGATGAGCGTATGTGAATAGAGCAACCATAGAAAGCAAGGTGCGGAGGCTCCGACCTATATATAAGTAGTGGGGTAGTTTTCCTTTTTCACTCCATCAAAACAATCGTCTAACTACATGCCAGGTCGCGGTTTTTTTAGTTGTTGATTGTTTTTTGAGATAGCTACCCGCTTGTTGCAAGTGGTGTTACGGTGTGCCAGGTCGCACTTTGTATCATTCAAGTCCTGGTACTACAAGTCCCTCCATTAAATGAACAACCACCCCTCGTAAAATTGTGAACAAGCCCACGGCTAAAATTAGCGGAAACGTGGTTGCCCTAACATGCATTATTATTTATATTTTCTACTCCTCCGCTCCTAAATATAAGTCTTTTTATTAGCCACACCTAAGACAAGAATTGTTTTGTTAGCAGTGAACCCCACATGTCATAGACACAAAAATTGTGGCAAGATTCCTTAGGCAAGCCAAAGTGTGTCTAACAATTTGAGCAACTCAGGTTAGGAAAGTGTGGCAAGTGTGGGAAAATAATGTGGCAACATAAGACAAACATAGTCACAATCCAAACAGCCCCATAATTTTTGTGACATGCATGAAAATTTGGTTTGTTAAATTTATAGTCAAAATTTGGCAAGGTGCATCAAATCAACACATGCAAGTATCAAAAGGAAAGTCATGGCATGCATGCATGGGTTGTACTCCTCCGCTTCCAAATATAAGTCTTTTAGAGATTGCAACAAGTGACTACATACGAAGCGTAATATGTCTACTCCTACATATGAAGTAGCCCATTTGAAATGTGTAAAAGACTTTTATCGAGTGTAGTGCTTTGATGTGTCGCATCAACTCGCATAAGACCGAGAAATTTGATTACTACAACGCCTCTCCTCGCGGATCGAGTTCGGTGTTTGACTGCACTCGTTTTTATTGCATGACAGAGGGCCAACCACCTATTGGGCCCACTGCCATAGACACAAAGGCAGGAGCAGTAAGTAGAAGCTTCACTACACGCCATCCCTCCCGCATGAGGTGGACGAACATGCAGAGTGGATTCGACATCGAGAAGTAGGAGTAGCATCATTGTTCGCCTTCTCAAGAGGCGAAGAGCCAAGCGCAACCCGAACGTGGCAGTTGAACGCCATGGTGTGGTTCCTTGAGCACGATATACTAGCCAGTGCTCTTGCTTGAGACAAATTGCTACCCTCCTTTCCGGTTTATAGTGCTCAATTCAAAAATCTCACCAATCAATGTATATGGTAAGTGGTGGAATACAGTTTGTAGTTTTGCAAAAGCACCTAATTAATGCTCTTGTTTTCCTCAAAAAATTATGTTTATCAATGCATTAATTGCAATGCATGCATGCATGCATAAAGTACATGCATTGGTCAATTTTCTCTTAATACTTGCATGCAATGATTTAATGCACCTTGGAATCTGAAAATGTGATGGAAAACAACCAAATTGAGCCTTATAAAATGGAAAACATAAAATTTTGAGATAAGCCATGTAAACAGGAGGGAGTATTGTCTAACAATTAAACTCCATTATCCATTGGTTGATACTCATTCTGCATAGGTCCACGCGCTTAGCACCGTTTCCTCCTGGGGTCACCAATGTTTATTTGCTAACTAATAGCATTGCATGCAATGAACTAGCCATTGCAAGTCATTAAAAGCATGCACACCTCTCATCTCTTATTAGTTGATATGTCAAGAAACAAGAAACAAGCTAGAAGTTAATGCACCGCGCCTAAGTGTTTTGGGACTATTTGGTTTTCGTAAGATGAGTTACACACCTAGACGGAGGGAGTAGTATAGACCTGTAAACCGGAAAGGAGTATTTGCCTTCTAGAGATTTCAACAAGTGACTAGACTACACCGCAGTGTGACCCCTCCCTTCCGGTTTATAGGGCTCAAATCTCAAATCTCATGAACCAAGGCATTTTATGATTGAGGAATGTATCTCAGACTTTACAAAACTACCCTAATTAAACTCATGCATTAATTACGTAGTTCTCTCTGCTTTCCTCTCCGCCTTGGTCGCGGTGCACAATATTGAGCACTCCTATATGACTAGACGCCTATCTACATGCGGACATTTCAAAGCATCCAGGCCCGCGTGCCATCCACCAAATCACAAGGAGGTGCTACAATGGCCTGTCACCCCGATGTGGCCATGACCATCATATCACAAAACCCACATCTTTACCAGCAGTGGTAAGGTGGCCTCCAAGTTGGACTGGACGAAGCAACCATCATTTCATTGGAACTCTAGTTCAAGCCCTTTATTCCCTTTCTTGAAGAAAACCTCACTCCAGGCTACTCACTTCTACCATTTTTCTTCTATACCAACGAAGGAAAGGTGGGTGAATCAGTTATGCTGCTATATTTTCATTCCAATAATCTTCTTTTTGCGAAGAACCGACCGATTCTCACATCCTATTATTTTCCCGTTTTCATTGCAATTGTAGTTTTTTCGATTGCTTTTTGTTTGTCAGTTCATTGATGGATCCTCGGAGCACTAGGCAAAGAGTTGCCGCGGACAACCCACTAGAGACAGCGATCTCCGTGAAGCGAGCACCGACCAACGAGTTGACCATGTTGGCGGGCCAACCCATGGAGACGAAGAACTCCGAGAAACAAGCATCGCCAAAGAGTTGAGGACGCTATGGATTAACCTCAAAGAAAGTTGAAGAACAGCAAGGGCCCCACCGTGCCTACCCCAGAACTCGATTGCCACCTATGTGAGGCTCAAGACCGAGTTTGAGGAGATAGTCGCCGCTGAGAAGCAGATTCTCGGCAAGGTGATGGCCCCATCGAGGATGAGGAGATGCCCCAAGAGGGATGAGATCCCTGCTGAGCTGCACAAGGTAAAAAATAATGGCTTATTACCATAGTTGTGGTTTTGATTATTTGCAATGTGCTTGCTAATATGTTAGGGTTGTGCAGTGCCGGTGGTTGTCCTTGATGATTCCGATGTCGCGGGTCTGGCCCCTGCTGGCATCACCCCGAGATCAATTCCGATGCCGCTGTCCATCCCGTGGACATCTCCCCAGATCGATTCGATGTCACGGTCAGTCCCGTGGACATCGCCCGTAAATCGATTCCCATGCCGAAATTCGTGCTGTGGTCATTGCCCGAGATATCAATGACAAGAAATAGTTGGTCGCGCTAATCCTTCAGGGTAGTTTGCATTGCCCTGTGTTTAATTACCAGAATGATGCGTGTTATCAGACCATCTTAGGGATAGTGTGCACTGTCTTTTGTGGGCGGATCTTGCTACTTTTGTTTCATAGTGAATCATGAGATGAATCATGCGAACCCTCTCCGAGTTATGGAAATAGATGTATCCTCACCAGCTTTTGATCTAATATATGGCATACTTAGATGTAAGTCTGAACTGTTTATCATATCAGCAGGGCTTGTTTGATGATTCTTGGTGTTAGTAGGCTAGCTATCGCGGCGAAGCTATAGTACTTGCAAAACACTCACCGAAGAGAAACGCTGGGGATGATGAGCTCGTGGTACGCTTATACTTATCCTCGTCGATCGTAATTAACAGCCCTAGCTCCTAAAATTGTAGGCTTAGCGATCGATCGCATAATAGTCGCATATACATTCAGGCCTCATTTGGTTCATAGGGTAGGAAAATCGTAGCAAAAGTACGAGAACGTGCAACACAAAATCATAGCAGCAGTAGACGCATCTGCTCCAAAATAGATGACCTAGGCGGCTAGTTTGGCCTAGTGGGTTTCAGTGATATGACGTGGTACAAAGGCCGCCCGCCTTCGTGGTGTGGTAGCAGATTATGGGTATAGTAAGTTTTCTTGAAGAAGCGGAATTCAACGAAGTCATGATGGTTCCTTCGTCCAAACAACTTACAGTGGCAAAGGATGGGCATGCGATACGACCGGGTAGACCAGGATAATTTTGTGCATGGCATGTGGATTCAGATGGTCGACGCCCCACATGTCGGCGAATGAAAGTATTCTTCCGATATAGAGGACGAGCAACAAGTATTCATTGTTTATTTTTGATGAAAGCTATTGTCTCCATCGTTACTCCTTGACTTTTGTCAATGCCTCTCTCCTTCACATAAGCGGGACTACTTGCTATGCATGCAACGGGCAGTCGGTGTCTTGAGGGGCAGGCGGTGAGAGCGGGCTCCGAAGCGGTCCGACTCCAAAGATGGCCCACCTCACATTATCACCATATATTTCTTGGAGTCCGCGGCGAGGTGGGTGGGCGATCTCTTCTCCTCCCCGCTTTCTCTTCTCACCGACGCTCGCCGAAGCGATTAGATTTCGCTATCTTCGGTTTATTCAATTACGGTCCCACATGTCGCTGAAATTGCAAGACAACGCGGTCCTCCGGTGAGCGGGCGGCGAGCAGGACTGCCGTGGTTGCGACGCCGCACGAGTCATAAGTGTGTTGCTTTTCCTTTAGAACTTGCGGCGTAACATTTTCGCGACGATCGATAGAAATCCAGAACAAAATGACGAGGGCGGTGCTTTCCGCTTGTTAGGCGGGCTAGTTCGAGTGATATGACGTACACAAAGGCCGCCCACTTGCTCCATTTTTATGTAAGCAAGAGTTTACACTTTACGCAGGAGGAGTGCAAAATACCGTGGATCTGATTTTGATCGAGGCATAATCGTTCCTCGCCAAATAATGGAGGATTGTTAGCGATTATAGCATGATAGTTAGGGCATCTCCAACGCTGGACCACAAATTTACACCGCATTCGTCCGAGGACACCGATGGATGCCATCCGATGCTGCCCGTGATACCTTTCGACAACTATATGAACTAACCGGACAAAATTTCGGCAAACAAAGCAAATTTCAAATTAACCGGATGAAATTAACCGATGAAATTCATTACATTCAAAACTTTTCCTACAAACCGACGAAATTCATTACATATTTCGCACAAACCATATTAAAACCTCATCAGAACCTAATCTAAACGATCGCCGCCCGACCACCATGTGCGCCATGAAACCGAGAAAGCCGCCATTGCCTTTGCCTCCTCCTCATCCGCCGATAACCTCCTCCTCCGAGCACAAGGTTTCAAGATTTCCGCCCACGCCACCATTAAGCGGCTAATCGCCGCCAATGTTTACCCCACCAAGCTTGGCGCCGACCGAGTGGAGAAGCGGTGGCCTTCCCGGACAAGAACGGCGGCGACCTACCGTACTACTTCTTCCTCGCTGCGGTTGCTGTGCTCGCGCACGCGCCGCTTCATGGTCGTGGGCGGCGAGGGCGGCGGGGCGGCGATCTTCTTCGCTTTGCTCTCGCGACAAGACGTCAAGAGAGCTTTGAGCGCCAGCGGAGCGCGGATGTCTCTCGCTGGCCTCGCGACAAGACATCCAAGAGAGCTTGGGAGCGCCAGGAGGCCATGGTTGAAGTGGTGCCGGCGTAAGGAAGGGACCGGAGGAGAATAAGTGTGGGTCTTTGGCTATGGCCGAGCTGGGGCTCGTTAATATAGCGGGCGAACGGCAATGAGCCGCGCAGACGGATGGACAACTTGCGCCGGAGTAGGTTCGCTTCAGCGTGAATGCGACGCCGCTTGTTGATTTAACCGCAGATGCATTTGTTATCGACATGTGGCCCCAACGGGCATCTCGCCCGCATGTCGCTGACACACCAATTGCACCGCAGCTAAGTCCGTGAATGCGGCATTGACAATCTGGAGAGACGGTGACCGCTTTCAGTCGGAAGCACGCCGCTAGTACATACTCCGCACCATACTACCATAGTACTCTCTAGCTTAGGCTGTTTTATAGATTGTCATTGTGATGGACGATATACGCGGAGCAAGGCGGTCCGAGTATGACCGCTGGTGTTGAGCCGTGAATACATGCTCGGCGCTCGCAGAGGCCTCCATCAAACGCCTAAACAGTAATGTCGCACCGCCGTATGCCGCAGTGATGGGCTCGCCGCTTATGCTGGCGCCATGAGCAGGACTTTGAATTAGAGGGCGACGGCATGCATTAGCATGCTTTGACAGCGTGAGCGTGAGTGTCCGGACGCCAAGTATTTCATTTTCATTTGGCCGACGAGCGTGCGCTGCAGCGATTTAATCCGTGGTTTGATTCCCCACATACGCATAAGGTTTTTACAGATTTATTTCTCCATTCATGTAGGCCTGCGAGATAGATAAAGAACACGAGATGATGAGGCGATGCGGACTGTTTGACTAGTCAACCATACAATACGGAGCTATACGCTGAGCCGCTGACCGATAATCACCGTATCTCGTATACAATGATCAAAGTGAGATATCAAGACAAGTTCGATGACCGCCAATGCATTTTACTCGTAATAAATGACCAGGATTGAAGGGGAATCCAAATTTTCTTCGCCTTCTGTTCTTGATCTCTTGACAAACCAATGCACAATACGGTTGTCCGCCACTCCACCCCGTAGCTCTCACCAAGCATCGCTCATGCCACCGCAGACGCACACTAACCGTAAGGCAGCGATGGCATCCCGCCGCCTGAGTTCCTCGCCGCCCACGACATCACACACAAATGGAAGGGAAGCGATGGCATCCCGCCGTGCCGAAGTTCATCACTCCGCCATGACCTCACAACTATGTGGGAGGAATTTGAAGATGCCAAGGCCGAATGGGTGGTAGAGCAAGAGGCGCCAAAGCCGCACAGAGGGAGCGGAAAAGTCGAAAGCACTCAAGAAAAGAGAGGCCCACCGCGATGAAAGAAAAGGACGACGCTGCTGCGGAGAGGTCATGGAGATCCAAGCACGATGGGTGTCGCCACAAAGCCGAAGGAGAACGACGGCCCGGCCAAGATGTGAGAAGTAGTAGTACTAGTAGTTAGTGTGTGTGTCTGTGTTCTCGAGTACGAGCATGTACCAAGATTACTAGTTACTACTGTAGTTTTAGAGAAAATTACCAAAGACATTAGCCTTGACTAAATGGAAAATTCCTATCCTAAGCATCAAATGGCATCTTTTCTCAGTAGGAATTGAGATGCATGTCATCTCACTTCCTATGATTTTCATATTCCTATCCTATGAACGTAAAGGAGGCCTCTGTTGGAGTAACATCGTAGCTAGAAGTATCGCTGCACAAGAGTTTTTTTAAGAAGCGGAATTCAACGAAGTCATGATGGTTCCTTCGTCCGAGAAACTTCAAAGTGGGAAGTGGGCCTGTGATTTGACGGCTCATTAGTCATTGTTATCAAGCATGCGCCGACGACCGGGTGACTCTCCCTTGAGTTCTGCGCATGGCAAGTGGACCAGGATTGTTGACGCCCCACATGTTAGTGAACGGAAGTATTCTTTCTGATATCGAGGAGCAAGGAAACCGCATGGTATAGTATCATGTTGATTGGTTCGCAAAAAAATAGTATCACTGCTGATTTATAATTATTTTTTATTTCGATGAATGCTAGCGCTTCAACTTCACGACGAAGGGTGCCAAACACGCAAGACGGCCGGATGTCCCACACGCCAACGAAAGGAGGGACATGAACAGATGGTAGAGCCCGCGTAAAAAACAGCGTGGTAGAGCTGCCTCCACTTCTTCCACTTCTAGGTCGGAGACCATACGTAGTAGTACTTAGTGGTATGAACGATACAAAGTGCGACTGGAGAGAAAGACACGCCTAGTTGGAAGGTCTCTCGGCATACACATAAACAAATATAAAAGTTAATATGTGCCTCCAACTAATATAGTAGTAGTAGAGTACTTAGGCACGCATCCATAACATCATCAGGCATTGCACGCATAACATTTAGTGGTAGTACGTAGTAAGAGACAAATGCCGCCTAAGAGTTCCCTTCTCACCTACTTTTGGGTGTTTGGTAGAGTGTATGGAGGGTGCATGAGTCCACACTAGTTTAGCACAAATACAATAGAAGCATGCATGAAGAGAGCATGCATGAAGAGGGTGTTGAGTTGAGCATGCATGAAGAGGGAACAACTATGCTGAGACGAGAACGCAACCAAACACACCCTATATGCCACTTAATGTTCATACCATTTGTGCCTTTCTACTTCACTTATCATGCTACAAGATCAGGTTCAGACGTCCACCTCGGTACATGTCCGCCTCAGAGTTACAGTCCCACATGTTCTTCATATAGATGGAACGATCCTTGCATAACACATGCACCTTGATGCTAGATGTCTCGGTTGGCAAAAGGATGAAAAAGCTCACGAAAAAAATAGAGTGGAAGAACATAGATTCCTGGACGCACCGAGAAGGAGCAAGTAACCTCGTAGGAGAGTCTGCACTCATAATATTTAATATTATTCAGCGGTATAAAATTAACCAATCACTTCCACAAAGGATCGAAGAGTACGTAAACACGGCAGCCCAAAGTAGTTACATCATACTAGTACATGGCTAACCCACGCTTATCACCATATTTCTTGGCTTCCGTATGGACACCTATCTCTAGTAATCCAAGAGCTCAGACGCTTCTCCTCCTCGCCTCTATCAAAGTGCGCGGGCTGGAGTTTCATTGCCTATTGAGGTCGGTTAACTATCACATGTTAGCGACATGCCAAGAGCATTCTAAAAAATTCCTTTCACATTCCATTTTCAAAACAAAAAATCCTTTCACGCATTTAATTTGCCTCGTATGCTTTGAGCAACTTGCATGTCCTATAACGCCCTGCTTGATACTCTAACTTAGCTAGAGGTTAGACTAACTCATGACTAACCCCTGAACTAACTATAGCCAAAGAGGTGTTTGGTGATGTGGTTAGATTGACAATAAATGCACTTCATGGAGAGAGAAAAGTGATTTTTCAGTGGTCCCAATGAGAACTATCTCCGCTAGCACCTCCCGGTGGGATATTTTTTGGTGGGCCTGGTGCAACTTGCTCCAATTTAAACCTCATGCTTGGATACTTTAGGCTATTTGAGCCCCAACTAGCTCAAACTAACTCTAACCCATGGATCCAAACAGGCCTATGGCTGGTCCCGACGCCGAGCAGCCGCAAGGCACCGGAAGCGGCGCCTTTCGGCCGTCAAGGCCACTTCAAACCGGGCGCCTGAGAGGTCGTGGTCCGCCTGCCGGGCATTAATGCGCATCGACGCCCAGTATGACGCCGACCGCCGTGGAATCGCCACGGCAGATGTCCTCGTGAAAGGACTTAGTCGCAGGCCATCAGACGCAAGTTAACTTAGAGGGTTAAAGCGACACAAAGACACGAGAGTTATATTTAGTTCGCCCTTCGATGAAGGTAAAGCCTACGCCTAGTTGTGATGGGATTGATGTGATTTCAGCGATTAGGGAGCAATAGCTTCGCTTCAGCCTCGAATTGTTCTGTTTTGAACCGCCACGGTCGCCCCTTATATACACGGGTTGACGCCGGCCGGTTGAGCAGAGTCCCGATCCGCTTATACAAGTGTCCGCCCGGTCTCTTTCTCTTATCTTAGAGCACAAGTTACATGACTAAGGCGGTTTACATTTATGGGTCCTAATCCGCCTCTGGGCCCTGGGCCTCATGCCTTCATGGGCCCGGATTATAAACGAGGGTAAACCGGCCCCTTCAGGGCGGTTTATATTCAGTAGTTATATCCCCAACATTAGGCCCCAGATTGACTTGAACCGGTTCATGTTAATCTTCAACACCTTCAGGAAACTCAATCTCCCTTCAGATTTGTGAAACCGCCATCCGCTTGAACCGCCATGACGCTATCTTCCACCACAAAGAATGTATGCTTTGACGCTATCTTTAATAAAGAAATCCAAACAAGAAGATTCCCTTTATTTAATACTATCCCGGAATCGAGGTATCATCGCTAGCGCCGCCCACCGCTGACTCCTCGATTCTCGCAGGCCGTTAATTGCCCTGCTTCTTTATAAATAGACCGCCTACCCTTTTCTCTTCTTCTTCCGCACTTCTTCTTCCTCGCGACGCCCCGCCTCAAGCTCCATTGCCGCCTCCGACCTTCGAAGGCCACGCCAGCGCCAAAGCCATCGATCATCACCGACCGACCAGAAACTTTGGCGCCTCCGCTGTTCACAGATCGTAAGGCCCTTTTTGAACCCTAGATCCGTGATCTCAAGATCCCTGCCATCTCGTAGTTCATAGGCGCCATCTTGGTTTCTTCATACCTGTCCTGCCATGGCCGTATGATTCAACCGTAGTATACATCCTGGCGGCGATTGCTCCGCCATCGCTTTAACTCCTTGTGCATCTTTCATTTTGTTCAGATCTTCCGTTTAAGACGCACTAACCTTTCCCGCCCTTTATGAGGCTTGCATAGGTCAAGAAATTTTTTCTCACCGAATCCTTCGTAGATCTGAATCACCTCTATTCGCATGTGAAATATGTCTCTGCCCATACTTAGTACATTTTCCAGCTTATGTCTCTCTCGCGGTTTGACTTTTGATAGCTAATCCGCTACTCCATTAGTCCTCGCTAAACCGAATTGAAATCGCCGTCAATCGCCGTTTAACATTTTATAATGTGTCTAAACCGCTTAACGGTGAATCGCTTCTTTCTCTTTCGCAGTTTAGTCTTCCGGAATGGCCAAGCAATTTCAGCTTGCAATTGTCCGTCCAAGATCATCAAACGAACTCAACGGATACGCCACCATCGGGCGCTTGGCTTCAAAAATGTCCTCCATCGGGCGTGTTCCGGATGCCGAATTCTCCCGATCCGCAAGAAGGAGAAGTAATTGTGTTTTCAAAGACTTAGACCGATTCAGCCCGCCCGATCAAAATTCTTCCGGATGTCCTTGCAAGTTTTCAACTCCATCCGCAGGATATTGGTCCAACTCGTCAAACATATGCAATTTTCAAGTTTTCAGTGAAGTCTATCTTCAAGAAGAACCATCCGTGGAGCTCTTCCGGGATTTCTTTCACTGTGAACGGAAGTATTCTTTCCGATATCGAGGAGCAAGGAAACCGCATGGTATAGTATCACCGCTGATTGGTTCAAAAAAATAGTATCACCGCCGATTTATAATTATTTTTATTTGATGAATGCTAGCTTTCAACTCACATTTAAGGGTGCCAAACACGCACGCCGGATGTCCCACACGCCAACAAAGGAGGGACATGAACAAAGTGGTAGAGCCCAGAAAAAACAGCGTGTAGAGCGCCTCCACTTCTTCCACTTCTGGTCGGAGACCACACGTAGTAGTACTTAGTGGTATGAACGATACAAAGTGCACTGGAGAGAAAGACACGCCTAGTTGGAAGGTCTCGGGCATACACGTAAACAAATATAAAAGTTAATATGTGCCCAACTAATATAGTAGTAGTAGAGTACTTAGGCACGCATCCATAACATCATCAGGCATTGCACGCATAACATTTAGTGGTAGTACGTAGTAAGAGACAAATGCCGCCTAAGAGTTCCCTTCTCACCTACTTTTGGGTGTTTGTAGAGTGTATGGAGGGTGCATGAGTCCACACTAGTTTAGCACAAATACACTAGAAGCATGCATGAAGAGAGCATGCATGAAGAGGGTGTTGAGTTGAGCATGCATGAAGAGGGAACAACTATGCGAGACGAGAACGCAACCAAACACACCCTATATGCCACGCATGTTCATACCATTTGTGCCTTTCACTTCACTTCATCGCACACACATTTCGTGTTCAGACGTCCACTCCGGGTACATGTCCGCCTCAGTAGTTCCAATTCCCACGTGTTCTTCATATAGATGGAACGATCCTTGCATAACACATGCACCTTGATGCTAGATGTCTCAAGGTTGGCAAAAGGATGAACAAAGCTCACGAAAAAAAATAGAGTGGAAGAACATAGATTCCGACGACCGAGAAGGAGCAAGGAACCCTGGTGGAGAGTCCTGACTCATAATATTTAATATTATTCAACGTATAAAATTAACCAATCATCTCCACAAAGGATCGAAGAGTACGTAAACACGGCAGCCCAAAGGTAGTTACATCATACTAGTACATGGCTAACCCACGCCTATCACCATATTTCTTGGCTTCCGTATGGCACCCATCTCTAGTAATCCAGAGCCAGACGCTTCTCCCTCCTCGCCTCTATCAAAGTGCGGCTGGCTGGAGCCGCCTATTGAGGTCGGTTAACTATCACATGTTAGCGACATGCCAAGAGCATTCTAAAAAATTCTTTCATTCCATTTTCAAAAGAAAAATCCTTTCACGCATTTAATTTGCTCAGCTTTGAGCAACTTGCATGTCCTATAACGCCCTGCTTGATACTCTAACTTAGCTAGAGGTTAGACTAACTCATGACTAACCCCAACTAACTAGCCAAAGAGGTGTTTGGGTGATAGGTTAGATTGACAATAAATGCACTTCATGGAGAGAGAAAAGTGATTTTTCAAGGGTCCCAATGAGAACTATCTCCGCTAGCACCTCCTGGTGGGATATTTTTTGTGGTCTGTGCAACTTGCTCCAATTTAAACCCTCATGCTTGGATACTTTAGGGCTATTTGAGCCCCAACTAGCTCAAACTAACTCTAACCCATGGATCCAAACAGGCCTATGGCTGGCCCGACGCTGAGTGCTGCACCGAAAGCGCTTTTCGCCACAAGGCCACTTCAAATCCGGGCGCCAGGAGAGGTCGGTCCGCTCGCCGCATTAATGCGTAATCGACGCCCAGTGGCGACGCTGACCGCTGCGGGAATCGCCACGGCAGTATGTCCTCGTGGAAAGGACTTAGTCGCAGGCCATCGTGACGGGTTAACTTAGAGGGGTTAGCGACACAAAGACACGAGTTATACTTAGTTCGCCCTTCGATGAAGGCAGTTTCACGCCTAGTTGTGATGGGATTGATGGATTCAGCTTATTAGAGCAATAGCTCAAATTTCTAATTGTTCTGGGTTTCTAAACCGCCGGTCGTCCCTTATATACACGGGTTGACGCTCGGGGTCAAGTCTACGAGTCCCGATCCGCTTATACAAGTGTCCGGCCGGTTTCTTTTTCTCTCTTATCTTAGAGCACAAGTTACATGACTAAGGTGTTTACATTTATGGGTCCTAATCCGCCTGGGCCCGGGCCTCATGCCTTCATGGGTCCGGATTATAACTAGGGTAAACCGCCCTTCGTAGGCGGTTTATATTCAGAGTTATATCCCCAACATTAGGCCCTCAGATTGACTTGAACCGTTCATGTTAATCAACACCTTCAGAAACTCTGAATCTCCTTCAGATTGTAAACCGCCATCCGCTTGAACCGCCATGACGCTATCTTCCAACACAAAGAATGTGGCTTTGACGTCATCTTTAATAAAGAAATCCAAACAGAAGATTCCCTTTTATTTAATACTATCCCGAATCGAGGCGATGGCCAGCGCCGCCCACCGCTGACCTCGATTCGCCAGCATTGCCCCTGCTTCCTTATAAATAGACCGCCTACCCTTTTCTTCTTCTTCTCCGCACTTCTTCTTCCTCGCGACGCCTCCCGCCTCGGTTCGCTGCCGCCCGACCTTCGAAGCGCCACGCGCCAAAGCATCGTGATCACCGACCGACCAGAAACTTTGGCGCCTCCGCTGTTCTCACAAGATCAGGCCCTTTTGAACCCTAGATCCGCATTCAAGATCCCTGCTCATCTCTGTAGTTCATAGGCGCCATCTTGGTTTCTTCATACCTGTCCCGCCATGGCCGTATGATTCAACCGTAGTATACATCCCCGGGCGCGATCGCCCGCCATCGCTTTAACTCCTTGTGCATCTTTCATTTTGTTCAGATCTTCTCGTTTAAGACGCATCTAACCTTCCCCGCCTTTATGAGGCTTGCATAGGTCAAGAAATTTTTTCACCGAATCCTTCTAGATCTGAATCACCTCTATTCGCATGTGAAATATGTCTCCGCCCATACTTAGTACATTTTCCGCTTATGTCTCTTCTGCGTTTGATTCTTGATAGCTAATCCGGCTACTCCATTAGTCCTCGCTAAACCGAATTGAAATCAAGGTCAATCGCCGTTTAACATTTTATAATGTGTCTAAACCGCTTAACGGTGAATCGCTTTTCCTTTCTCTTTCGCAGCTTTAGTCTTCCGAATGGCCAAGCACTCGCCTGTAATTGGGTCCGGTCCAAGATCAATCAAACGCAACTCAACGGATACGCTACCATCGGGCGCCTTGCTTCAAAAATGTCCTCCATCGGGCGTTCCGATGCCGATTCCTCCCGATCCGCAAGAAGGAGAAGTAATTGTGTTTCGCAAAGACTTAGACCGGATTCAGCCCGCCTGATCAAAATTCTTTCCGGATGTCCTTGCAAGTTTTCAACCCATCCGCAGGATATTGGCCCGAACTCGTCAAACATATGCAATTTTCAAGTTTTCGTGAAGTCTATCTTCAAGAAGAACCATCTGGGAGCTCTTCCGGATTTCTTTTCACTTGAACTGCCCAGAATTTTTCGATGGTCCCAATACGTAGCTGGGCGGCTTCAATCCGTAAAAGGAAGGAAGTGGACTTTCTCATGCCAAACACCATAGCTATCCAAAAGATTGGAACCAAACCTGGTTCTACTGCCGAACACCGCCTCCGATAACGAACTTTTGCCGGGTTACCGCCCTCACCGCTCAAAGAACCATCATCCGCTGTCCTTACGCTGAACCATGAACGGAAGAACTTTGCCTATTATCAAGCTTTAATGGCCAATGGCTTAACGTGTGGACCTTGTGCGGTGTTGGGCTTTTGGGGCGTTTTACTAAGCCCGCCCGGATTGATGCACTAATACACCGGCAGCCTCCAAGACCTCAAAGACGCCACGGCTTCCAATAACAGAGCTTGAAGTCACAGAGACAAGGAAGCGGATGCTTGATGAACCAATCTCCGCTCAAGAAGCAAACCGGTTGGCTCCATTTCGTGTTGCCAATAAACCGCCTGTAGGCTTTACTCACCGCTCCGACATTAATGCCTTGTTGATATATATTAACTTATTGCTTCTCAAAGCTAACAGCCCTTCTCGAAAATACCAAACCGCCCAGGCCCCCGCCAGAAAGTCCAAGGCCACCAAGAAGGCTGGCAAGAGGAAAACCGCGAGTCTTCACTACCGGAGGAAGAAGAATCGGCTTAGGTAAAACTTGATATCCTTACGAGAGAGTCAACAAACGCTCTTCATATTTCTCGCTTGTAACTTGTCCCTTGTATTCTTTCTTTACCGATAATTTTAACTCCTGTGATGACGCCAATACCATGCCGACTTCGTTGAGGTAATCTTTCTTTCCTAATCCGACTGCATCGTTAAAAGAACTCGCCGCAGTCCGGAAAGTGAAAAATCTCATTCCTATGCTCATCTGAATCCAAACCTTCCTTGAAGACACAAGAGTCAAGAGCCGCATAACCCAAGACATAAAGGCTACAGACACCTCATCCGTTTACCGGACACACCAACCCGAAACGCCGCCCCGTGAGGTGATTTGTTCTCCGAAAAGCGCACTTTAAAAGGTTTCTTCCGATGCCCTCTCAATCCGTCTCGACCAATTATCGTGCCCTTCCAACTCCTCCGCGGTTCATCAACCACGCAATCGCCTCCTCGGCCGAAAGTTGCCGCGTGGTAAGCACCATACTTGTCCCGCCAATTCGGGTTTATATTTGCGCTGGTCGGTTTATCTTATTCTTATTCTAACACTGCAGCACCAAGGCGCGCTGAGTAAAAAATAAACCCTTGACCCATCAAGGATGTTGATCTCGAGAAGACCCGAGCAGATGGCGAAAACTCAGGTCGCTAAAATAGCTCGCGAAGTTGTACCAGACGACACCGCTGATCCGCCAGAACTGAACCGAGGCCCAAGTGGAAACCTCACATCCGCTCCACCGAAGTCCGCCACAGAGCGGGTCGTGGATCATGGAACCGCCGAGCCAAAGTACGAAGACACCAAGCCTAAAGAAGACCGCCGGTCTGGCCACCGGTCAAAATGACGAAAACAGCATTGTGATGGGCAATGCTACACCACTTAGCCAACCGTCGCTTAGCAAAACACACAGCGCCAAAGAAGAATCTACTATGAGCAAAGATAAGGGGAAAGCTAATTCGTCATTTATGACAACCTTTGCTCAAGAACTTCACCGGCTTCGAGCCGCTCTATACAAGCCGTGACTTTGAAGCCGGTCCGTAAGTCGCATGAAGGACCGCTATGAGGTAAGGAGTTATGCTTTTCTTGTACTCTTGCTGCATAGTAGTTCTCTAAGGGCCGGTTTAACTTGGCGTAGTTAAACCGACTTAACTTTGTATAGAAACCATATGTTTAAACTTCAATGTCAGAGTCTCAAGGGCCGGTTTAACTTAGCATAGTTAAACCGAATTTGATTTCTGATCCCCATAGCAAACTCGTATCAATCCAGCTATTATTCAAGTGCCAAGTTGAATATTTGTATTGAGCTTGGGACTTTATAATGAAACAACTAACGGTTCTTTGTAATCGTAACGTAGATATACCAAACAAACCGCAACCAAGGACCTTCGAGCTAACTGAAACTCAACAAGGAAACTACCAAGGCCAAGGACTAATTGAAAACTGCCTTGGCCACTATGGAACAGCTGAAGGAGTATAAACCGAAGCGAGCCAATCGACACCGAGAAGGCCGTTTGAAAACAGCGGAAGATGCCGAATCAGCCTCTTAAACCGTGATCAAGAACTTACCCACTAAAGCGCCAAGTTCATCCCATGACCTCTCGCCATCTTTGGTAAGAAAATTTGCACTCATTACCCTTGCTTTGATATTTCCGCCGTTTAACATGAGCTGTTCAAACGGTAAGCAGTGTTGACGTTCATTTGGGCTCATGCGGAAGAAATCAAGGCCGCTACACGCTGATTGAGCAACATGATACCGGGCGCCACGAAATCATATGTGCCACATCGCATTTACAACACAGTCCCGCCCTGATCAAAGACACACTGGACCGGGTCCATGGTTCGGGCAGCTTGAAGAGTTGAAACGATCCGCGTCGGCTGGCACTTCCATCGTTTCAACTCGCAAGGCGGATAGCAGATCTTGATCCTACCGATAGCCAAGGGTTTCAGCGCCAAGAGAACGGTGAAGCTTTTGACATGACGCCTCAAACGAATAACAAAGGAGATGCGCCCGCGGCGAAATAATCGCAGCCGGTTAACCCGGGTGTTCACCGCTTTATGATGCAAACAACAAGGGTGGAGTTTGTCATTCCGTATGCGTAGCCTTGTTCCTCCAATTGTAGCACACTTATGCCCTCGACGCTGATCCGCTGAGCTTATAAGTGAAGAGGCTGTCTTTCAGGCCTTAACCCGGATTGACTTGCCTACCAATGACTCGGTTTGGGTGATGAAGAGGAAGAAGTTGAACCGACGCCAAGCGCCCTCTTCCTCACGCCAACCCGGCGAAGAAGCTTAATCCGCTGCCGGATGCATCGAACGGTTAGTCATAACGCCTAATCAAACACCGGCCTTGGAAGGCTTTTGTAATAGAATAGCTAGCACTTTATTTTTGAACATGCTTTATGCTCTCACCAGAACCTTTAAGGAGGTGCCGACATTTGGTCTCAAGAATTGAAACTCTTCAATGCGGTTTGCCCGCAATCACAAATTTAAACCGCCACGGCGGTTAGGTCACAAATGCTTGTGATGCCGATATATTTATATAAGAAAATAGTGACGATATGATCAAATCAGATACACAAATACCTGCCAGCCTGGGCATGCAATGGGCTAGCCAATCTTGAGGCGGATGTTAACAAAAAATCAAACCGAAACAAATATCTCCTGGATCAAAAAGGTTATCGGTTTAAAAGGCCAATAAAAACCAAATAACAGTTATGAAAACCATATGGAAGCAAGGGCAATGATAAGACCGCTTGTAAAAGAGGCTTTATCGAGCCGATCGATGGGTGTTACCATGGTCGGACAGACCAAGCTCCCCATAAGGCGAAGCTATGGTTCAAGTCAGCAGTGCCCCAACCTAAATGGGCATTATGCCGATCAAGTGGCATGGCATGGTTCGGTTCACCAAGCCCCCAAGTGATTCTATGGCCTTAGGCCGACCAAGAGGCGGATCGGGTTCAGATGTGACCATGTCCCTGTGATCTGGTGGCTTTTACCATCAAAAGGTGTTGCAACTGTTCCACACCCACCAAGCCCCCAAGTGACATAAAAACTTCAAAAACAAGATCGAGGGCTTAAACCGAGGCAGCTTTGCAACAACAACTCCATGTACCCAAACCGACTTTTACATAACGGATACCCCGCTTAGCCGGGTCCGGGTTTATTGCTTTTATTCATAATATATACATTGTCTTAATATGTACATAAGTGGAGCCAATGGCTCGTATAATAAGGCCAAGATGAGCTATGTTCCACGGCTCGTTGGTCTCTCTTCGACGTATGTGAGTCTTTTTCGCTCTCGAACATCAATCGATAGTATGACCCGCTGCGCAGATTCTGTCGACCAAAAAGGGCCCTTCCCAAGGTGGGGATAGCTTGTGCATATCTGTTCGGGTCTTGAATGAGCCAAGCACCAAGTCTCCTTCCTAAAAGGTTCTTGTTCTAACCTCGCCGACTGGATACCGACGAAGATCCTCGCTGGTAAATCAACGAACGAGCAGCCGCCTTATATCTCGCCTTCATCCACCGATCCAAAGGCCCGTCAGGTTGCCTCGCTATCGGCCTCAACATAGGCCACTACGGGCGTAGTCATGACGATATCGCAGGAAGGACCGCCCGCCCATAGACCATAAAGAACGTGTATCCAAGGGATCTGTTAGGGGTGGTATTGATATCCATATCACATATGGTAGCTCTTCTACCCAACAACCCGCCGCCCTTTCTAAAGGGACCATAAGCCGGGTTTGATACCTCTCAAGATCTCCGATTAGCTTATTCGCTGACCATTGGATCATGGGTGGCTATCAAGAAACGCTGCCGGATGTGCTCGCTCACAAAACCTCCTTCATGGCTCCCTTGGACAAGTTGGTGCCATTGTCCGTGATGATACCGTGGAAACCCAAACCGAAGATCACCTTTTATGAACTGAACCGCGCGGCCGCAGATCACACTTGCTAACAGTGCTCTACCACCCACTTGGTAAACTTGTCAATCGCGACCAGCAAGTGTGTTTTATTGTCTTTGACCTTTTAAAAGGCCCCACCATGTCCATGTCCTCTGTTGCAAACGCCAAGTAATTGGAATCATCCTCAATTCCTGAGCCGGTATGTGAGCACGCTCTAGAAAAACTTCTGGCAACCATTCACATCGACTCGACCAGTTCCTCCGCAGATCAAGATGGGCAGTCAACTAATAAAACCATGGCGGAACGCTGGCCACCAAGGATTTTGAACCGGCAGGACCACAGCCCCTTCATGGATCTCACGCAATATCTCACGGCCTCCTCGTGGGACACACAACGCCGAAAGCTCGACACGCCGCAATGATGCAACTCGCCATTATATATAGTCATAGACTTAGACCGCCAATTATCTGCCGGGCCAACGCCTCATCTCTCGTAAATCGCCCGTTCATGTATGCCAAATAGGGAGCGCCCAATCCGAATGATATGCAAAGTTGCCACCAATCGAGCCTCCGGATCGAATAGCCAAATCTACTTCATCAGAAGCTTAACCGACGGATTGTGCAAGACGTCAAGGAAGACATTGGGCGGACCGGTTTATGTTGAGAGCCCAGCCGCTTAGAGCATCCGCCGCCTGTTCTTCCGACGATCCACATGGTCCACCTGATATCCCTTAAAGTGTCCTGCAACAACATCCACTCCGGACTGCACGACGCAGCCATGAGTGGATCTTTGGAATCCTGGCACTCGAGCACTTGCCGGGCCACCAAGTCCGAAGTCACCAAAGCATTTAACCCGCTGAGATTCATCTCCTTAGCCATCCGGAGACCATGGAGCAAAGCTTCATACTCAGCTGCATTGTTAGTACAAGGAACATTGAAGCGAGAACGTAATGTAACTTGTCACCTCAAGGGAAGTTAATACGACTCCAGCCCCGAGGCCTCCAATTGCTCGACCCATCAAAGTGGATGGTCCAATAGGTATGATCCGCTTTTCCTCAGCGCCAGTAACTCCGCCCAATCATTGATGAAATCCACAAGTGCTCGAGACTTTACCGCCATCCGAGGCACATACCTTAAACCGTATGCCCAAGTTCTATAGCCCACTTGGCAATCCGCCATTGCTTCCCCGGCTCAGATGATATCGCCTAAAGGAGCCGAAATGACCACCGGATGGGGTGCCTCAAAATATTGCTTCAGCCCGCTTTCCATAAAAACTCCATATACCAGCTTCGCCAATGCGGATATCTCTGCTAGACTCAATGAGGACCTCGCTGATGTAATAAACCGCCGCTTGAACCGGATATTCTTCCCGCCTCTTTCCGCCCACTACGATGGCAACGCTTAACGCCTCGCATTAGCAGCAACATATAATAAAAGCGTTCTTTGTCAATGGGAGCGGCGAACCGCGGTTGGCTAACCGCCGCTTTAAATCCTCCAATGCTTCGCCGGCAGCTGAACTCCAGACGACCGATCCGCCTTCTTCAAAGATTCCGTACAAAGGAATGGCCTTTCTCCTAAGCGGCCGATAAACCGCTTAGCGCTGCAATCCGACCCGCCAATCGCTGGACATCATTGATGCACTTTGGCTTAGCCAAGGAGGTGATAGCTGTAATTTTATCCGGATTAGCTTCAATCCTCCTGCTGGACACAAGAAAACCCAATAACTTGCTCGCCGAACACCAAGACACACTTAGGCCGGGTTGAGCATCATCTTGTACACCCGCAAGTTGTCAAAAGTTTTTAGATCCTCAATCAACGCTTCCTTCCTCCTTGACTTAACCACAATATCATCCACATAAGCATGCACATTACGGCCGATTTGTTCACGCAGCAATTTCGCACGCAACGCTGATAAGTTGCTTGGGCGCTTGAGCCCAAAAGGCATAGATACATAGCGTAAGGCTCCAAAGGGGGTGATAAACGCCGCCTTCCTGGTCCTTAACCGCCATCTTAATCTCGATGATATCCGGAATATGCATCTAAAAAGCTCAAACGCCACAACCATCAGAAGGCCAATAATCTGATCAATGCGGAGGGCGAAGGATCTCGCTGGACAAGCCTTGTTAAGATCTGTGTAATCCACACATGCGCCAAGTGCCATTCTTCTTCGTGACCAACACCGGATTAGCAAGCCACTCGATGAAAACTCTCAACGATAAACCCCGCCGCTAAGAGCCCTGGCAACCTCCTTCCAATGGCCTTTGCGCTTTTCCTCGTTAAACCGGCGAAGAAACTGCTTTACCGGTTTGTACTTGGGATCAACATTAAGAGGTGCTCAAATAAGTTCCCCAGACACCCGCATGTCAAGGTTTCATGCAAAGATGTCCCGATTCTCACGGATGAACTCGATGAGCGCGCTTCCTATTTAGGATCCAAGTTAGCATCGATGGTGAACTGCTTGACGAATCGCCGCACAAAATCGATAAGTTTAGTCTCACCACCGACTTAAACTGCAACCTGATCGTGCTCGTGAGTTGGCTTCTTCAACGGGTCATATCCGCCGGATCAACATTGTCTTTATAATACTTTAACTCTTCGTGGCACAAACCGACTCAGATAAGCCGATCACCTTCCTCGCACTCCAACGCAATCCGCGGCTCCTTATGAACTGTTATCGCCCCTTGTGACCCAAGATTTTCAGCTGAATAAACATAACAAGGCCGTACATGAACTTTAGATAAGCCGTCACCAAACATGGGCGTGGTAAGGGCTTTTGATTTTCACCACCTCAAACGCCAACGCTTCCGATCCGAGTCATGTTCATCTCCAAAGGCTACCTCCAGAGCTATCTTACCGACCGGGTACGCCGACTTGCTGTGCACCACACCGTGAAACACCGTGGCCGGACGGACCGAGATGCTTATCACCAACCCCATACGCCGGAAGGTCTCGTGGTACGTGATGTTGATGCCGCCCTCCATCCATAAGCACTTTGGTAAACTTGTATCCTCCCACCGAGGTGCCACCACTAGGGGCTAGTGACCTTGATTGTAAACCCGGAGGATGATCCTCTCGGCCCATACAATAGGCTGCTCGACCAACAAGTAATGCAAGGTGCGGCCGGTTCAACAACACCGACCGCCCGCTTCAAGTTTTCGTCTCTGGCTCATTCAAACTGGTGGTAAAGACATGGTATCGCCCACTATTCAACCGCTGGATTACTTTGGTAACCCGATCGCTGTCAGTTGTTGATTGTAACCCCTTGGTTCTCGATTGTTCGATTGTTTTGATTATTCTCGATTGCCCTTGCTTCGCCCGGATTACCATCAACCTCGGGCCGAATTTCTCCATCAGACCCGGGCGGACCTGAACCGCCGCCGGCCCTTGATCATACCGAAAGCATTAGAGTTTTTGAACTCCCGATAATATAACAATCCTTCCGAGGTGGTTCGTTGGTGCCTCCTTCATTCCCCCATGCTTCGGACAAGGTTGATTCAATAGGTAATTCAAACGATCCGGATTATGACCTTTGCGACCGCCGGGTTTGATTGTTTACCCTTGCGCCAATGATTTTGTCCTGCTGGTGTTGGCTACGTAAACCCATGTTACCGCTGTTTTACGCTTTGTTTCTCCATTGCCCGCCGATCGATGTCGCTGGCTCGAGTTGCTGTTCTGCTTTTCCTTCCCTACTTCGCCATCCTCGCACTCGGATCCTTGGTACTATCGTAATCAGCATATTTTATCAAACGCCCATGAGAGTGCCCATGTCATTGCAAAACGCTTCATGCGACCCAGCTCCAACTTCAACGGTTCGAACCGCAGCTGGCTTCTAGGGTTAAGATCGCTAATCGTGGTTGATTCGGTCCGACGAATGTAAAACCTCCAAACGCGACGCACCCAATGGGTTGTAGATTCTCCTCCGCCGACACAAGCCGCCAAATCCACCACGCATATGGGCTGTTTATGTGTCTTTAAAATTTTGAATGAACCGGTCCGAATCGGGTCCATGAACTGACTCGAAGTTGGGTGGCAAGTTTTCAACCAAGTACGGCCGCACTTTCCAACATCATGGTGAAATACTTCGCACACGCAGCTTCATCCACATCCAAAGATCTCCATGGCCATCTCATAGCTTTATCCATGCTTCGAGCCAAATCGGGCGTATAATTGGGCACCTTTGCACGCCCTTTGAAGTCCTGGGCAAACGCGACGCTATGAAAGCGGGACGCAGGCAAGGCACCCCTAAAGAGCTGTGACGGACCCCGGTTCAAGATGGTCGGACGAACGCGCTGGCTGATGATCCTCGTGTTGTATCGCTAACTTGGCCTCCCACGCGTTCTCGCCCGTCCACCACCACTTGAGCTGCCTTCGAAGCCACCTGGTCGGGTTGTTGTCGCGAGATGACCGCCATGCATTGCTTGATACGGCCGGTTCGCCGGGTGTCACAAATTTCGTGATCAACTCTAGAGCTTGCTTGTAACTAGTAGCATTGCATCCATGCATCATGTTTAATTTCCATGAAATTTGAAATGGGATGATCAAGCCCTAGCACTAAAGCAATTCAAATAGGTTTAAATTCAAAATATTTTCAAAACCCAAAGTGGTTTGCAAAATGTTCATGATTAATGGAAAAGGTGAAACCATATCCAGAGGTGATGGATATTTTTCCAAGGCATTTTTGGATTTTTGAATAAACTATATTGTATTTGAATTTGGGCATTTAAATACTATTAATATTTTAAATGCTCCAACAATTTGGAAAATAGTTAAGGGCCTCTGTAATAATTCAGTTAATGCCCATAATTATTTTCAGGATTTATTTAAATGGTTTAGTATTTTACTAAACTAAAACAAAATAGAATAAAATAGAAAAAACAGAAATAATAAA
The DNA here is from genome assembly GCA_021605205.1 of Aegilops longissima. NCBI lineage: Eukaryota > Viridiplantae > Streptophyta > Magnoliopsida > Poales > Poaceae > Aegilops > Aegilops longissima. Next base: position 490,588,090 of record CM038679.1, on the reverse strand, counting down.
AGAGAGAGAAGGACTCACCGCTTACCCGCAGCAGCCCACCACCCCAGCCTTTCTCCCTCCCCTCGCTGGCCCGGGGCCAGGCCCACCACCAACCGACACGCATTGCCGCCTACCTTCCGCCAAGAGGGCGAGGAGGGACACGGCGACGCCGAGCTCGCCACCTCCTCCCTTCCAGCTCGCCTGCCCTCCCCGACCTCCTTGCGACGCCACGACGACGCCTGCGCGCCCTCGCCTCCTCTCCTCACTCGCGCCTCCCTCTTCCCCGCCCTCTTCCCCGAAGCTCACCGAACGGAGCTGCCGCCACCGACGAGCTCCATCGCGCCACCGCCACCCCTCTCCTCCCCGACATGCCCACGAGCCCCGCCGCCACCTCGAATCTCCCGGCCACACGCGACCGAGAAGCCTCCATCGCCGCCACGCGCCTTCCCCCTTCTCGCCACCGAGGATCGCGCCGCCACCACAGCGCAGGCTTTCCCGAGCTCGCCAACCCTTCGCTCGATCCATGTGAGCTGCTGCGCCGCCGATCTCCTCGCCCTTTTCCTCTCGCTAACGCCGACTTCCACCGGAGCCGGTTGTTTCGCCGCCGCCATGGCGTAGCTGCACATAATCAAGCAAGACGCCGCTTCCCGAGCTCACTAACGCCCACCGCGACACACAGAGCTTAAAACGCCACTCCACGCGCCGCCGTTTCCCTTAGCGCCGAGGTTCGACGACTCGCCAACTCCGGCGCCGCCAACCTCATCGCCGGGCCGATTCCGACCGCCCAGCTCAAACCTTCCACCAAGAGCTTCGCTCATCCTCAGCCTGCTTGATGTTTTCCTCGCCCATTTGGTGGCCGGAATGGCAAATGCACTTATGCCACTGCTGGCTCGCCGGGCGGCTAAACGCCGCCGCTCACGACCCACCGCCTGCCTGACCTCCCTCTCCTCATCGACATGCGGGCCCCGCCCTGCTAATCAAGTTAGATTAGTGTTAATCTAAGTTAGGTTAGTTAGTTAGACATCCACCAGTGGGTCCCAGCACGAGTTGACCTCGACAGCTCACCTGTTGACTTTCACGACGCCACATCGACGTCAGTCGACGCAATAACTAGTTTTCTCGAATTATTTTAATTCAGGAAATTTCAGAAAATCCTCTAAACTTCCAAAAATCATATAAATTCAACCGTAACTCGGATGGAAATAATTTATATCTGAAAAATGATCAGAAAAATATGAAGAATCTGTTTATGCCATGATCATGCATGTTTGAACAAGTGAACCTCACTGAATAGGATGAATCATGATTAGGGTAACTTATGAAATAGCATTTGGAGTTGGAGTTCAACCTTGTTTGAATTCCACTTCAATTAACTTGGATTATTATTGCATTAGGTGAATTCAGTACCTTAATATGACATGTCATTCATGTGAATGTGCATTGCATTGATTGTGTTCTCTGTTTGCCGGTAATTGTCCCTCTCAGAGACGTATGTACCGACGATGAGTTCGAGGACACCGATGAAGAACTATATTATCTTCGTATGCCTGCAAGCAAAACCCCTTGTTCATTCCGATATAATCCCACTCTCTCGCCCCCGCTCTATTTTACTGCATTAGGACAACAACGACTCATGTGTTACTTGTCATGTAGCTGAACCCCTTGATCCTTTGCATGACCTGTCATTCCACAAAGAATTAGATGAAACCCACTAGCATGAGTAGGAATTGTTTGAGCCATGTTGTGCCTACTCATTTATGTTTGTTTGTCATGCCCGCTATCGCTTAGAGTTGAGTCGGGTCTGATTCATCGGGAATGAATTGGAATTGTTATGAACATGTCCTATTGTGTGTGAGCTAAGTGTGTGAACACGATTTGGTAAAGGTAAGGTGAGAGGCCATGTAGGAGTACATGGTGGGTTGTCTCATTGCAGCCGCCCTCGTGAACTGAGTTCTGTGTTTGTGATCCATGATACAGCATTACCACGCATTGGGCCCAAACCAATGGACCTTCTCGGCTTCTTGACCACCCTTGTCCTCATCCGGGAGTTGCAAGTAGTTTCGAGTTTGTAGCATGTCAATCAGACGCAACGCTGACCTTAGGGGTGGGTTGTGTTTAGTACGCACTGCGGGCCGTGTACCGAGTGCCCGCTGGTATCTCGGGAACCCCGCACACATCGCTCGGGGCTGTATGGGAAACCTCGGCCGGACCTCATGATGGAACCCAATAGGCGATAAACCTGACTAGGGACTTGAGTGTTTAGGTAGGTCGTGGCCGACACCCACGCTGGGCTCCCCGCTGAAGGTTGCCGAGTACATGTCGTAAACGACGGTAAGTGGTGAGAGCGCAGGTGAAGAAGTACACCCCGCAGGTTTAATATGATCTATTCAATAGCCGTGTCCATGGAGAAGGACTTCGGGTTGCCTATATCAGTTCATAGACAAGTGAAAGTGGATACTCTAAAATGCGTAAGATAAGCATGAGTGCTATGGATGCATGCTCGTAGGGAGACGGGAGCGGGTCCATAGTGGTGTATTGATATGGTGAATATGTGGACTCGTAGCGCCACCTCAAAGAGTTACTTGCAATGAGATCGTGATAGCCACCGAGTCAAAGTTGGCTTTGCAGCCAAACTCCACCACCCCTTTTGATAATGATGCATATGTAGTTAGATCTGATGTAAGTCTTGCTGAGTACAATTGTACTCACGCTTGCTTATTTTATGTTTTGCGTAGAGACGCTGGCCTCGCTAGTAGTTCCACGTGACTTCGACGCTTAGCTTGTTACCTCAGCCACGATCTTGTGCCCTCGGCAGATCTCGGTAGATAGTCGCTTCCCAGCCTTTTTCATTTATAGTTGTCTGCACTGCATATGTTTAGCTTCCGCTTGTGCTTTGACTTGTATGTTTCGGAGTGTTGGGTCATGAGACCCATGTTTGTAACATCTCGCCCCTGAGCCTAATGAATAATATTGAGTCGAGAGTTATGTTGTGATGCCATGTTGTATCTACGCATATTGAGCATAATGTGTGTATGTTTGAAATGCTTGGTATGTGTGGGATCCGACAAACTAGTTGTTTATCCTTGGCAGCCTCTCATATGGGGAAATGTAGTCTCGTGCCTCCGAGCGATAGTAGTCCGCTACAGCCCGGTTCACCGGAGTCCCGCTAGCCCAAAGACTACCGCTTGGACACTTGATCGGCCGGGCATGTGTTTCACTTGCCTTATGTCTGTTCTTCGGGAAATGTCACGGTGTTATTCGGAGTCCTGCTTAGCTCAGCAGTAGCCCGGGATACCGGAGTCCTCATAGCCTGCTACAGCCCGAATATATACGTTGATGACCGACATGCTCAATGTGATTCATGTATGCCTGTCCCCATGGGTTAGCGCCGCTTGGGTTCATGACTAGCCATGTCGGCCCGGTTCTTTGTCATATGGATGCTAGTGACACTATCATATACGTGAGCCAAAAGACGTAAACGGTCCCGCCATGGTAAGGCAACACCTGGGAATACCGCATGTGAGGCCGCAAAGTGATATGATGTGTTACATGCTAGATCGGTGTGACTTAGGATCGGGTCTCGACAATCGGCGCTGGCCGCTATAGCTCCGGCTTGGGCGGGGTGGAGGATCCGATCCCGACAAAGATGAATACGCCTCGCTGAGTTAGGGCCGCCCCGAGGAGCCTTAACCCGGCGTGGTCTCTATCACCGTGGTGAATCACCTTCAATTGAATCGCCCAACCGCAAGCCGCAGCCGCAACAAGATTATCCATCGGGTTGAGTAGTGACCGAGGTGTTCAGACAACCCGGGCGCGCGGTATGATGGCGGGCAGATCTATCACACGGGTTGAATCGGCGCTACCGCCCCTGTGTGCTTCGCCGTTCACCACCGCGGCGGATTACCGGTCCTCGCGCTCGGGTATTGAAGAGCTCTTTTCCTCGAAAACTCAAGGTAAACGGATCTGTATTTTCTTTTCATGACTTCATGTGACACACTCCGATCCAAAGATGAGCCTATAAGCTCAGGCATCCAAAGCGCCTGCTCCGCCGCCATCCTCACGTCCACGTTGCCGATCCGCTTTAGCTTTAGCGATCTGTTCCTTCACCTTGCAATCTCGCGCAGTAGTCCCGATCCGCCGGATTAGCTTCTCGCCATGAGCGCAGCCACGCGCCGAATAACTCGATAAAACTTGAGCCGTGGGCACAGTGTCCTCCTTCCCCGGCTGCCACTCCGCGCTGAACTGGGCGATTTATGGGCGCCATGGTCAAGAGTGAAGCGCCGCTTGTGTACCGCCATGAAAATTCCAACCCGCTGGGTAGATCGAGGGTCCGAATATACTCACCGCCGGAACAGCCTCGATCCGCCATCTTGCAGCTGGTACAAAGACTCGGTTTCTCCGCGACGCACTCGCCGCCAGAGTAGACAACGGTTTCGCCGCCAGATGTTGATCCGCCCGTAGTCTTCGTGGACGACTCCTACGAAAGCACGCCGACAGCCGGTTTAGCTGGCAGGACTTCTTCGCCTCATTGAGCCGCCTCGACGAGGTCGGTGCAGATGTCCGCCCAGCCCCGCTCGCCGATCTTGCCGATGAACACGTATGCTCCAAAGGGGACCCAGACCAGATTTCGATCGAGCCGCCTGGGCCCCAAATCCGCATCGCCGATGTAGAGCTTACCGCGACGACTCTTAGTCATCCGCCCACAGATAGCCTTCGAGTCCTTCAACTTGCCCCTAAGATCATCAAACCATCGCGCGAGCAGCCCCATGGTGGGCGCCCAACCGTCGTGGAATCGCTACGGCAGATGTCCTCGTGAAAGGACTTAGTCGCAGGCCATCGACGGGTTAACTTAGAGGGGTTAAAGCGACACAAAGACACGGAGTTATATTTAGTTCGCCCTTCGATGAAGGTAAAGCCTACGCCTAGTTGTGATGGGATTGATGTGATTTCGGCGATTAGGGAGCAATAGCTTCATCAGCCTCAATTGTCTGTCTCTAAACCGCCACGGTCGCCCCTTATATACACGGGTTGACGCTCGCCGGTTACATGATTCCCGATCCGCTTATACAAGTGTTCGCTCGGCCCTTCTCTCTTATCTTAGAGCACAAGTTAAATGACTAAGGCGGTTTACATTTATGGATCCTAATCCGCCGGGCCTCGGGCCTCATGCCTTCATGGGCCCGGATTATAAACGAGGGTAAACCGGCCCCTTCAGGGCAGTTTATATTCAGTAGTTATATCCCCAACACTCGACCGCTTCACGCGGAAGCGCCAGACCGGCAAGGGAGTATAGGTTTTGAACTGCTTTGTGTGCAGATCGTAGTTTGCAAAACTACTCAATTATTGCACTCAGCTTCCTAAGAAATTGTGGTAAAAACATTACTCCACAGCCCGCTTCCCTTCTCCTTCCTTCTTCCATCATCACGCGCACGTCTCGTCTGGAAGCGACCGTCAACCCTTATATAGGAGTGCTAGCACAAAAGGATGCATGCATGACCACTAAAATTTATATTAAAGGCCATTCGGGCGGGAGTATGGTATATGTTGTTACCTTCTCACGCCCATGGCTACCAAAGGACACGCAATCAGAGAAGAGGCGGTGGGAGGGAATTAATGCAGCTACTGTTTGGGTTCGCCCGCTTAAATAAATGCGCAGCATCACGGTACTGGGTGCACAAATTGTAACATACTCGTGTTCTACTTAAGTGGGCGCCACGAATCGGTGTGTGTGAGAGAGAGAGATTTCGAGAGACAGAGTGCGTGTGCGACTCTACTCTTCGGACATGTACTCAACCTTTTGCATCGGGATATAAGTATAATGGTATTTACTTTAGCTAGTGATTTACGTAATATGTTAACGTGGTTATGTCAAAAAATGTCACTTCATGCTCGTGATTTATGCTATATAATTACAAGCAAGATTCTCGCATTGCATGGAACATCAATATGCATTTTTTTACAAAACACTGTTGTGATTGACCCATGCAGGAGTAATCCCATGTGTAAAACTAATGATATCTCGAGAATTTTATCGAAAACTGGTATCTCGAGAATGTCATTGAAAATAGAAAGATGAGAGATAAGGCAGGAGGAGTGGAGCATGGTGGTGATCGGTGGTCGGAATGGGCGGAGGCATGGGGATGGATTTGCCGGGCAAAGCACAAAGAGCCACCATGCATAGATTGTTCCAGATACTTATTCCTTTTAATTGCTGAGCAATGAGGTTATGGGAGATAATGATGTGGAGAGAGGTGCGGTATCTTTTGTAAAATTATCATAGTTTTTTTTCTATCTCGCCGACATAGATCATACGGTTCAGACATAAGATGGCAGGCACACCATCATCGCCAACCTGCTTTTTTATAAGGGTACAGATCATAAGTTTGCTGACTACTAAAGTAAAGTGGAATTTGTCATGTCGGCGCTCGGGAACAGGGGTCCCTGTGACTTGCTCGCTGCTGCTCGCGGCGTGGTTTCTGAGGAGGCCTAGCACGCCCATCTTCATCTACGCAAGCTCAAGACCTCGCGAGGGCCAGATTGCTGGGCGGATGACAAGGAGCTTCTCGTGCACGGCCTCGCCAGCTGGCTCATGAGGAGGCGGAGAGTTCAAGGCAGGGTACCTCGCGAGGTGCCAATGACGCAAGCCATGACGCACCAAGGGCGCCACGGGCGCTAGCCCGCCAAGTGTCCTCCTTCCTATTTGGTGCAAAGGGAGCAAGCGCAGCGAGAGCATCAAGCAAAGGCATCCATTTCGTGCAACAAGATTCAAGACCAGCCCAACGGCTGGAAGGGAGTCATCGTGGAGCCCAAGCAGGCCATCACCAGAGCCTTTGGCAAAGCGAGGACCAACTTTAGTCAGATAAGTGTACCGCTGCTCCCTTCAAATGGCTAATTGTTGGCGCCTTCCCGCCAATATTTGGGAAGAGGCCCAGGCCTTCGCCTATAAATAGGAGTAGCCACACCCAGAGCAAGAGAGATCGGGAAGAGGGAGAGAAGGGAGAGATCCGGAATCCTCATCAAGAAACCAGTAGCTAGAGCGACTGGACACCACTTAGCAGTTCATCGCACCCGCTAAGAACAGACCCTCGCGAGGCTGTTCTTCCTTGTATTGTTCCTCATCAGCCCAAGAGGCAATCCACCACACCACACACTGGAGTAGGGTATTACACCACAATGGTGGCCCCAACCAGATAAATCTCATGTCTCTTGTGCTGTTCTGCTAGTAGTTTTAGGTCCCCGCGATTCGGCAAGTGCGAGACAGTGGAAGGTTGATCTCCGCCGCACCCCAAAGGTTCAACCTTAAGGGTCTGCCAAACCCGAATCCGACATTTGGCGCGCCAGTAGGTGCTCCGAATCGCTTTTCGTCGCTCGTTCTTCCTCGACCACCGCAACCATGTTCGACGCCTGCTGGCCGCGCTGAAGCGCCGAGCCGCTTCGCCTCCCATGTCGCCTGCAGACAGCTCCTGCCGGCGGGCTCCTCGCTGCTCTCTTCACTCGCCACAACGCCGCCATCGCCCGGCGGGAACGAGCAGCAAGCATCGCCCAAAGACTCCGGCCCATGAGACGGACGGCCGCACCGCCACGCTTTCGCCACCCCCCGCTGGTTTTTCGCCACGCGCCGCCGCTATCGAGGCCCGAGCTGCACTTCATCGCGCAAACGAAGCTCTGCACTACCGCTTGCCGTCGACGACGTTTATGAAGAATGGCTCGACCGAAGTCGCCGAAGCCGTTCGCGCTGCAGAGGCGCCCAGCGCCGTCCGTCTTCGCTGCACCGCACCCAGCCCCGCTGGCGATGAAGCTCCCGGGCGCCAGCCGCCTCCTCCTCAAGAAGGCGACTGGCCCCAAGGTGCGCGCCTCGGCGGAACCCGCTCCGCCAGCGCCAGCGGCAAGAGTAGAGCTGTCAAGAAGTTCTCGCCCGAAGAAGTTGCGCGAGCGCCTCGCCGCAAGACGTCAGACCTGCGCTGCCCCCCACCAAGGGCGCAAGGAGGCCCGCAAGACCAAGCTCATTATCCGAGGCCCTCAAGGCCACGGCGGGCTGCCGCGCGCCACCTCCGAAGGCGCAGCATCGCGGGCCCGCCAAGTTCAAGCCAGACCTGCCTCCTCGCTATGACGGCACAGCAGACCCTACGGAGTTCCTCCAATTTCACGAGGTGGGCATCGAGGCTGCCAACGGGATGAAAAGGTCATGGAGAACTGGTTTCATGGCGCCAAGGACGGAGGCCGCACTGCTCCTGAATCTGGCCCCGTGCACGATCTCTTCTGGGCCGAGATGCGCACTCCACTTCATCGCCAACTTGTGGTACTCGCGACCGCCACCGCCGTGAGCGACATGCGCCGAATCACAAAGAGCCGTGGGAAACCCTGCAAAAGTACATCCAGCGCTTCAACAACGCACGCTCAAGATCCCTGTGGTAACGGAGGAGGCCATCATCTTCGCCTTCTCCGACAGCAGGCGCGACGCCAAGATGAAGGAGGAGCTGGCGATGCATGAAGATCTGTGCACCTCCTTGAGCTGTTCACTTACGACTGGCGCGCCAGGCTAAGGAGGGGCGCTCCCTCCTCGAGCTGCCCGCCGCGGATCCCAAGAAAAGAAGTCCAAGGCCAAGGACGTGAAGCGCAGGGCTGCCGATCAAGGCCAACCGCACACCAAGCGAGGCGTAGATCAGACGAGTCCTCCAAGGGCAGTCGGTACTGCGGTACCACGACCTCCACACCCACAACACCAATGAATGCCAAGAGCTCCGGCCATGCACGAGGAAGGGTCGGCCGACGCCCGAAAGCGCAGCGACCGGGCTACGGCCGAGGAGGAGGAAGGAATGCAGGACGCTGGAAGACCACGGCCCGCGCCAAGGGTGGCGCAACTAAACTCGCGAGGACTCTATAAGACCCACTCGCGAGGGAGGCCGGAGGGATCAGCTCATGAGGATCGCCTCAGGGGAACGCAGGCCTCCCTCCACCGCCGCCGCCAAGGAGAATTGAGGACCGCCATCGATTTAGGGGCCGGGGCTTCCAGAACTGCGGCGATCGCTCAGATCCCGGGCAGAGCTCAAGCCCCGCCTCTCAACAGATCTTCAAGCAGTTCGCCTGCGGAAGTGAATGCAGTCCTCCCTAAGCTCGAGGCCACGCGCCTCTTAGGTGGTCGGCGTGCGCCATCACGTTCAGCTCAGCGGATCAGCTCAAGTGCGCGGCCATAGCCGGAGTTCTCCCAATGCTTTGTTCCCCAATCATCAGCAACGTGCTGGTCACCAAGACCCTCATCGACGGCGGGGCAGGACTCAACGTCCTGTCCGTGGAAACATTCAACAATCTTCAAGTGGCTTACAGTCAACTTCAGCCAACCAAGCCTTTCTCCCGAGTCACCGACGGCTCCACGGTCCCGATCGGGCAGGTCCGCCTTCCTGTCACCTTCGGGCTCGCGATAACTACCGTGACCGAGCTCATCGACTTCGACGTCGCCCACATTCGCTGCCAGATAACGCCATCCTCGGGTACCCGGCGCTGGCCAAATTCATGGTCAGAACTCCACCACGGCCATAATGTCCTCAAGATGCCAGAAGCGGCGGGTCATCACGGTGCCCCTGTGGAAGAGAGAGATGCAGCAGGCTCTCCCCGAGCGAGCCTTTCAGCCGCATCGCTAGAAGACCTGCACCACAGCAGCAGGAGGCCTCCCGAGGCCGCACTCCAAGAAGAAGAAAACATCGGCCGCCCGGCCTCAAGAGGCAGCCCCTCAGGCCCGTGACTGGCCCGGGGAGCCTCCTTCCATCGCATAGGAAAGCGCGCCTGCCTCCTCAGCCGGGCTCGGGGCCTCCCCGAGAGCCGCCGACCTCGCCAAGGTCACGAGGGAGGCGCTGGGCACCACGCTGGGCGCAGCTTCAAGCACGCTTCCCGCAAAGGTGAGCAAGGCAAGGAGGGCCGAACCTCGTGGAGTTCGCCGCCAAGGCCGCTCAGAACTACAGGAGTCAAGGGTCATGAGGGCAGCCGCCGCCACCACTGTGGCCCCCATCCAGCGAGGATGGTAGGTTGCGCGGCTGCATCGACATACCAGGCTCAACCGAGCCGCATCTCAAGAGCGCCTCAGGCCTCGCGAGTGGGACGCTACGAGGCCCGCCCACGCTACGCGCGCATTCCTCACGGCTCGCCAAACGCGGGCTGCCTGGCACCGCATCTCATGAGGGCCATCCTAGAGGCTCGAGAGGTCAGGCACGCCGCAGCCCTGGCGGAGATGGAGATGGCCCCTGAGGAGCCGCCAGCGCCTCCGGACCCTCCCGAGGCCCGTGGGCCTGGGGGCTCGTGAGGATCGGCTCCCGCAGCCCACCGAGTCTGCTACACCAACACCCCTTGTCCCCAACATCACCTGGTGACATCTTTAAGTTTTATTTCCGGCTGGGAGCGCCTTCAGGGCTGCATTATTCCCAGGCCGCGTGGGTCCGTCCCGGCGGCATGTATTCCTTTTATTTCATGTCATTAGCCTATCTCTGCTGGGGCGCCTCGGGCTGCATCATCCCCAAGCCGCCGGGCCTGTCCCAGCGGTATGTATCCTTCTTACGCTTTCCTTAGGATTATGCTCTCGCTCCACCATGCTTGTTATTTGGTGCCTTTTCCCCGGTGATGGAATCTTGCACGTTAAAGGGGGGTGCCCGAGCATTGCGACTGTGGCTCCTACCGCTCTCCAGCCCTCACCTCCGGTCTTGTCCATGGCATCGCGCCTGGCTTGCTGCCGACGGCCGAGACCAGCCCGAGAGCCGGACCCGAGGACGAGTTTCATCATCTAACCCAGCTTATGCTAGTAAAGGGGGGCGCTCGAGCATCGCGACTGTGGCTCCTACCGCTCTCCGCCCTCACCTCCTGGTCTTGTCCATGGCATCGCGACCGGCTTGCCAACTGACGGTTGAGACCAGCCCGAGAGCCGGACCCGAGGACGAGAGTTTCGCCATCTAACCCAGCTTGCACGCTAAAGGGGGTGCCCGAGCATCGCGACTCAGGGCTCCTACCGGATCTCCGCCCTCACCTCTGGTCTTGTCCATGGCATCGCGACTGCTTGCCAGTGGCGGCTCGACCAGCCCGAGAGCCGGACCAAGACGAGAGCACCGCATCCGCCAAATTTGCAGGAACACACTCAAGATAAGGCCCAGAGCCAGCGCAACCCGCTTTGAGGTAGGGCCAATGAGCCTGTGGCCGCTCACGGATGCCCCAAGACACCTCGCGAGGCCTCTCGCGCCTAGCCCAAGCAACTAATGGCAGAACTAACGACGCCATGGCGCGCTCTTGTTCCTTTGTGGTGAACCTGCAGGTCCCTCCAAGGAGCACTAAACGACTCGCCACGCAATCTCTCGCCGCCAAGACACGGACCTAGCGCCGCACTGTGAAGCATTGCCCGACCTCGAGATAAGTCACCCCGGACACACTAGTTATCGCAACACCATCCCCACACTCAATGCAACCCCGTGTTAGCAATGTCGCCTCCTTTCTCACCAATGATGGCTGCTTGAGCGCTAAGGGGACCCCCGAGCATCGCGACTGTGGGCTCTACCGACTCGGCCGCCACCTCTTGGCCTTGACCACAGATCGCGACCAGATACCAGCGACGGCTGAAGCCGCTTTGGGACTAGGACCTGTCGGGCAAGAGAGCATCAAGCCCTCACGAGGTCCGGAAGGAAGAAACTGTTAAGACGGAATAAGCATCTCGCGCTGCTTCACAATAAGGATCATATTGACAAACGGTTACAAGCATCTTACAAGCCCTCGCTGGGTACATTCTTGGCTCCTCGCAGAACAAAAGATGCGAATCCTAAGGAGTCCTACCACAGGGACCACCGCGCGACCGCCATCAACAAAGGGCCCATCCGCACCGGGCGCCAACCCCATCCAGATCAGGGGCGGCGACGGCTCGACGAGCCCGCCTCGCTCCGGAGCGCGAGGCTCGGGCTCGAGCTGTTGTCGCCATCTCCGGCGCCGCCAAGAGCTCGGCGGAGTCGCTGGATCCTCCAGCTTCGCCGCTCGAGGAGCTGCCAAGGGAGTGGTCGGTCGGCCTCGCCTCACCGCAGCAGACGCCACCACCTCTCCCGGCAGCACTCCAGCCGACGCACCTCCGCGTCAAGACCTTGAAGGACACCACCAAGCACCATCGCACTCTGTGGATCGTGAGGGCGCCTCGCCCCGCAGACCGGGCGACCTCGCCCCAACCTCGAAGTCATGAAGACTCGCCCGGGGCACCATCATGCGACCTCTGCCTGTCGCGAGGGTGCCGCAGCCGGGCAGGTTGCAGCCAGAGTCCCAGGGTTCCTTCGCCGACGACGGAGGCGAAGAAAGAAGGAAGACGAATCCAAGATTTAGGAGGCGAGCGACGTGAAGCACAAACTCCCGGCAGAGCCTCGGCGTGGACTCCAGGGGAAGACGACACCTCGTGACTCCGCCGGCCGCCGGGCGGCGGCGCCAGTGGCGCCAGCGCCGCCTCCTTCAGAGCCACCAATTTAGCGTATAAGGGAAGAGGGAACCTGGTGGCGCACCGCCGCACAGTGGCATGGGCGCCTCGGCGAAGCGCCCCGCCTCGACATCGAGAGCAAGCCGCTTTTGGGGGAGCAGGTCAGATCCTCTTGAGGAGCCTTTTCCTTCTCTTCCATGGAGAACCGCGGATCGGAGCCATGGCAACCAGATCAAACGAGGAAGAGGAGAAGCGTATGATAGATCGAAGGCGCGCGCCGCTCAGCATTTATAGCCGGGCGAAGGCCAACCGTCGGGCCTCCACGATCACCGTAATCATGACCAACTCGCATGCGGGGACTTGTCGAATCCGGTGGTTACCGAGGCATCATGGGGAAGCAGCGCACGCGCCCAATCAACCGCCACGACGCCTAAGGCTGCAGGCTGTTAGGGCCCGCGACGCTTCGCGACTTGCCCTTTCGCCTCGCCGCCAAGTTCGGTGCGCCATGGGCCCGGGGCTACTGTCGGGCGCTCGGGAACGGGGTCCCAGACTTGCTCGCTCGCGGCCCGCGGCGTGGCTCGGTGGAGGCCCAAGACGCCCATCTTCATCTACGCGAAGCTCAAGACCTCGCGAGGGGCCAAGCCGCGGGCGGACGACAAGGAGCTTCTCAGCACGGCCTCGCCAGTTGGCTCATGAGGAGGCGGAGAGTTCAAGGCAGTGGTACTCGCGAGGTGCCCATGACGCAAGCCATGATTTACCAAGGGCGCCACGGGCGCCAGCCCGCAGATGTCCTCCCCTGTCCTCTTTGGTGCAAAGGGAGCAAGCGCAGCGAGAGCATCAAGCAAAGGCATCCGCTTCGTGCAACAAGACCAAGACCAGCCCAACGGCCGGAAGGAGTCATCGTGGAGCCCAAGCAGCGCTATCACCAGAGCCTTTGGCAAAGCGAGGACCAACTTTAGTCAGATAAGTGTACCACTGTTCCCTTCAAATGGCTAATTGTTGGCGCCCTTCCCGCCAATATTTGGGAAGAGGCCCAGGCCTTCGCCTATAAATAGGAGTAGCCACACCCAGAGCAAGAGAGATCTGGAAGAGGAGAGAAGGAGAGATCCGAATCCTCATCAAGAAACCAGTAGCTAGAGCGACTGGACACCACTTAGCAGTTCATCGCACCCGCTAAGAACAGACCCTCGCGAGGCTGTTCTTCCTTGTATTGTTCCTCATCAGCCCAAGAGGCAATCCACCACACCACACACTGGAGTAGGGTATTACACCACAATGGTGGCCTGAACCAGTATCAATCTCGTGTCTCTTGTGCTGTTCCGTTAGTAGTTTTAGGTCCCTGCGATTCGGCGAAGTGCGAGACGGTGGAAGGTTGGATCTCCGCGCGCACCCCAGTGTTCGAACCTTAAGGGTTTGCCGGAACCCGAAATCCGACAGTCCATGTTATGCAAGTAAATAAAGGTGATTGTTTATCATACGGGTAAGGTTGGATGAAGGGTAGTAGGAACAAATGCTCCGCCTAGAGCATGTGTGTGTGAGATGGAGTCTTAGTGTGTGTGTGGGGTGTGTGTGTGTGTGTGTGTGTGTGAGAGAGAGAGAGAAGAGAGAGAGAGATGGAGTCTTAGTTTGTGTGTCAGAGAGAGATGGAGTCTAAGTGTGTGTGGGGGGTGTGTGCGTGTGTGTGTGTGTGTGTGTGTGTGTGTGAGAGAGAGAGAGAGAGAGAGATGGAGTCTTAGTGTGTGTGGGGGGGTGTGCGTGCGTGCATGTGTGTGTGTGTGTGTCTGCGTGTGTGTGTGTGTCGCGGGGTCCTCTGTGGTGGATGTAATTTAAGTGTGCATGGCTTCATCATAGAGAGGTGATGTGTATGGCAGAGGCCACCAACGATGGGGTGCGAGAGAGAAAATGCCCAGAGAGAGGGAAGAGAAGGTGCGGCTTGGTGAGAGGAGTCGACATCGAGAGAACGCGTTTGTTCGAGAGACACCGAGGAAGACTACTATATATCGATGGTGCATGTAGGCGGGAATTAAACAAAGGGATGTTCTTATTGGTTTCGGGGATATAGGGGAAGAGTGAGAGGCGCGGGAGGCAGGAATTAAACAAAGAGTGAGTGTGTGTTTTACCCATCCAGGCGGAAGTTATGTGCACAAAAGAGGAGAACAATTCGATGTGGCGTTAGGATTGAGGGTAATTAACTACGTATGGAGACATAGAGACCTTGAACGTGCATGTGTGAGAGGTATACATGTATACGTGGATGTGTGTGAGCTGCTGCCAGCATGATCGAGATAAAAGAAAGAAGACATGAGTCATAAGATCAACGACATGGGAGAGACGGATCGGTATGACAATATGCATGCATGTGAGAATGCAGGAAGAAGGCCCGACAATTGAGCATGTGTTTTGTCTTTAAGAGATAGTGGCGTGGGCTGGAGCATGCATCTATGGAGAGAAGAGGGGTGAGGCGCAACGATTGTGCAAAAGAGATCAACCTATAAATGCATATGTATGGAGAGACATATATAGTGTGGGTGATAGGAAGCAAGACTGCAAGAGAAAGAAATGTTGACGGAGAAACTACATGATAGATACACAGATGGAGATGCTAGCTAGAGGGACATCCGCTAGTTTGGGTGTTAGAGATGACCGTCGGGTGGTTCAAAGGGTGAAGGTATATATGTGTGTGAGAGGGCACTTAACTGCATGTAGAAATAAACATATGTAGTGTGCGTGATAGGAATCAAGAGTGAGGGTGAGAAAGAAGGTTGATGGAGAAACAGATAAATAGAAAGATAAAGATGCTAGCTAGTGTGCGTTAGAGATAGGAGTCGAGTGGATCAAAAGGCTGGGTTATGTGTGTGGGTGTGAGAGAGATAGAGAGAGGGTGCATGTGAGTAACATACAAACAGATATCAGAGAGAAATGAGATCCAGAGAGACAGAGTTTTGTGTCTGTGAGAGAGAAAGATATTTCACAACGAGAGTGATAGCTAGAGAGACATATGAGGGAACGCAAGATATATCTCTAGGGAGAGAGGGTGTGTGTGAGCGACATACAAGAGAACAATGGAGAAATATGAGACCCTGGGAGACAGAGTTTGTGTTTGTGTGTGAGAAAGAGATATTGAAGAGGAAGAGTCATAGGTTCTCTTATCTAAGCAGCGAAAGACATCTCAGATGAGGGGGTGAAAGTGGCACACATGGGAATAGTAGAGAGAAATGAGACCCCGGAAACAAAGTTTTGTGTTTGTGTGAGAGAAAGAGATTCCACATGGAGAATCATAGTTAGATACACATAGCAGGAGCTTAGATATACTTAGAGAGAGATAGAGTGATGAAGGTCGAGGAGAGAGTACCATCAGTGTGTTACTAAGATAAAAGATCATTGTCGACATACAGGTAGCATGAGAGATACCGAGAGACGATGAACGTATAGGTCCGTAGAGATAGTCCTATATAAGCATGAGTGATAGCTATATGAGACTAATATCTGGATTAAAGGGATTCAAATATTTAAACTGGATATCACGACATCGATAATATCATAATGCAAATTGGTGTATCAAACATGCATATTCATTTGAATTTGGGCACACGTGTAATGTTATATAGTTTATCAATATTGGTGATCCATAGATTCTTCAATTACAAACAATTCATGGTTTATTTGCAATTAATGTCTAAACGGGATTACACTATATGTTGCGTGTGTGAAACACATTATACATGTTTGAGAAGTTAAAAAAACCCGCATGAAGCACACATTAATTGGAGACAGTTACCGAGGAATGAATACATTGGATTTCAACATAAAGTGGTTTCAAATATTTGAAAATCCAAATTGATGGATACAACCTTATGAATCTGAGATCATACCATTTGTAAACCATATTTATGTATAAATGGTGTTGTGCTTTTGAAAGTATATATAAAAAATGATGTATATAGAATGTAATTCCAATTGAAAATGGATCCCGCCCAAAAAAAGAATACAAACGGGATTCGAATTGAGTTGGCACGGTAAACGTGCACTCTGCAAAATTTGAACAAAGCGGGGAAAGTTGCAGTAACAGCCCGAAACCAAAATCTGCGAGATGAAAATCACTACTGTCTATCCCTGCCACGCAAAGCCTATCTGCTGGATTTCTATAGGTTTTGATGGGGGTAGGTTTGTAATTTCACCCAAACGTGACGTAACCGCCTCTCACCCGGATTCATACGCGATGGGCGCCAATACACAGTGTGTCCTCGGCCGAAATCGACTCCCTCCCTGATTCATTTTCATACACGATGGGCGCCAAAAACAAACTCTCGTCGGCAAATATTCGGTGTATGCGAGATTACCGTCCTATCCCCAACTGACTAATGTTGCTGTGATGTAGTAGAAATTTGAAACAGGGCTTAGTTTGTAAATTTCTCGATTTGAGACAAGCGCTCTGTATACATGGTTCCCCTTCCTCTCTACCTCCCTTTTCCCCATTCAGATCTGTGGGCGCCAAAACACCCTCTCCACCCCACCTCCTTCGTCCGCCGTCCGCCACCCCATCCACCGCCCTCCTCCACCATGCCGAGCTGATACCCCGACGCCGCCGCCCATTACAAGAGACCGACTCTCTCATCCACGCCTTCGACCGGAATCCTTGCATCCCGCCCTCTCGCTTCATCCCCGCCATCCACCTTGTAGGTGCCGCCTCCACGACTGTCTCATCCACCGCGCCCGCCGCCACCGCTCACCCTCCTAGATCTGCTTCCACCCCGCCGACAGCCATCGCTACCACAAAGACCGTCAAATTCTCAGCAGATGCGTACACGGCGCCGCACTGAGGCGATACTTTTCAGATCCGCTCAACTTATTTATCACAAGAAGAAAATAGATCGCCACCGCTTTACTCTGATTTCTTGTCTTGGTTGTGAAGTTGCCTTTGTTTGGTTTGCACCTTCAGATCCGCCATGGCACGCCAACACTATACTCCCAATGCTTATGGTTTTCCCTTTATATTCCACACTTGTTAAATCACAGAGACTAAATTTCAAAATTGGGTCAGTCAATTTTTCAGAGCTCACGGAGTTAGCCGGCGATCAAGGGCTCGGTGGTTGTGGGGCCTCACGAACAAAGAAAACTCGGCGGGTGGGGGTTAAAAGGGTGGGGGTGGGGTGGGGTGGGAGGAACACAGCGGTGGGGTCGTGGTCCGCCGATGGCCCGCAAGGATGTTCTGTATGGGAAGAATGAGAGACGAGGAAGAAGAAGGGTTAGAGACGAGGATCTTCATCCAACCGCCTGAAATGGTCAAGAGACAGCCTGGAGTTGCATTCTTAACGCGCCTCGTTCATCATGTGGGCACCAAGAACCAACATTTTATTATCCAAAATCTGCTTGCTCTTCTTTACCATGTTCGATAGAGATGGCTTGTACGTGATCGATAGGCTTTCAATTACAAGAGGAAATACAACACCGTATTTCCAAGCCGCCCACTTTCCCGATTTATATATCGTGGTTATGGTGTACCCCGTTATGTACACTATGATCTGCCTAGTTGCTGTGTGCTCTTGTTATCATGGTTTGGCAATAAACTCTATACAAGATATTATGAACCTATCATCCGCCAGCTATCCTTTCTTCTCGAGCCTATTTTTGTGTACTTGTGCCAGATTATATAAATGCACGCACTATATTACAGCACACATGAGCTCTCTCATCGTAATCCAAAGGATAGAACATAAGTGTTTACAAGGGTGCCCCTATATTGGAATATCATCTGCATTACAAAGATAATCTCACAACTATTTATGTTTTCATGGTTCTCGATATTATACGCAATTACAGTGAATATCAGAATCCGCGCATCAGAAGAATATTGTGGAACACTGCAATGACTTACAAAATTGTCACCAAGGCATTGAGTGCCATTCTGGAAGCAATGAAACTCGTACGCTCCCCACCTGTTGATTATTGTTCAGAATATCATCCTAATGACTATTCTAACCTCGAGGAGTCAAAGGCACATGGCCTGTCCTGTTCACCCATCAAGGTTCCTGTTCTAATTTGGTAAGGTTTTATTGATTGCGCGTATCTTGCATATGTTGTCTTCCATTTCTTCTACTTTGTTGCACCTCCATCTGCTTAGTTTACTCATCATATAACTCGAGATGCCATGCCCATCCATTATCAATACATATTCCATCCGCCATCATACCATGTTTTTTCACTCAAATGTTGTTCTTATGCATCGACATCAAAAGGAAGAGGGTGATTGTCGAACTCAAGGAGCACCAAGAAAGTCCTCGAAAAACGTGGTGGTGCCGAGAAATCAGACAGCGCCCACTTATATTGGTTGTACAACCAAGGACACAAAACATAGGACCGACTCCAAAGATACTGCATCCATACTTCATCGCCACACCACTAGCCCCACCACACAGGACCTGCACTCAAAGAAAAGGTATACCAATTTCATTTGCCATAGCACCACCGCATCACGTAAAAAATCCCACTCCAAAGAAAAAGTACAAGAAGTCCACCGCCAAGACCTATCCCAAGCTGCAGAGACGGCCAATTCCTACAGATTGGCACCCCATTCCATTTATTCCTAGTTTAAAAGACAATGCTTTCAATGTTGTTAGGGACTACGTGCATATATTCCCATCATGGGAAGATTATAGTGAGACAAACACCATTTTCACATCTTCCTGTCCAACTTACGTGTAAGTGCTATTATTCATGGTTATTATTTTCCTGTTTTCTGCTGATCAAACACATCAATGTTTTACATTACACTGTTGTAACTAGGCGAGGGTCAATCTGGATAGTCATGACGAGCAAAGCTTGCTTGTGCTTTTCAAGGAAGCATTGCAGCAGTATCGGTGTTACTTGAGGAAATCACACTTTGATGGCAAGTCTATAAACGAATTTCCGGTCAAGTCTCTTGTGCTAAATTTAGAAGACATTGAATGGAAAAACCTTGTTATGCACTAGTCTCGTTCCTAGAATGAGGTATTGTCTATGAAATCACATGAAAGTTTGAACTTCTACTTTTCCGCATGTGCCTTACGGATCTTTTTTGCAGGAAATCTGCTCGAAGAAGAATTCCGGTTTGTTAAGAACGATAGGATATCGCAAATATGCTGCCCACTGCTTTGCTCTTGTTAGTACCTGTTTTCCTGTATCACTGTACTTGCATACATACCTGGTTCATTATGTGATAGCAGTATGCATGATAGCTTGCTTATCAATTGTTCGCTCCAAATTATCTGATCTGTATGAATGGTTACATTAGTGTAGAATATATCCAATGACAATGAATTTTTTAGCTCATGTTGTTCTTGTAAGTACATGTTGTCCTTTATCGGTACTTATATTGACAGTAGTTGTTCATGTACCATCACTCTGCAGCTTATTTTCCTTTGCCTCCATTTTCTACACATCAGATCTATATTTACTCTTACCATAAGGTTGGTATCAAGAAGTTTAGCTGTGCATTGCTCTTGGCTGTGCCTTTTGCCCGTATCACTGCACATACATTTATAGCTACTTGGTCATGTAGCATCACCCTTCATCTTATCTTAAATATTCTCCATTTTTCAGATATTATCACATCTATATTTACTCTTAACAAAATGTAGAATAAAGGCAATGCTTATGAAGAAGATTCTATGCTAAACTTCTTGAATTGCCCCCATCAGCATGGACAAGGGCTTTATAGAGCCTGTCTTCACCAAGAATGTAAGTTTGTCCTTCTCAAGCCTTCAAACTTTGTTGTGTATATTTGGTTAGGCATGACTGCAACAGCTGTTTATTTTGGTGTTTGCATCAAATTGCATGTTTAAAGTTTATTATGTATTTTCGTCTCTATAATATAAGAACGTTTTTGACATTAGTGTAGTGTAAAAAACGTTCTTATATTATGGGACGAAGGGAGTAGTTCATAAACAAAAGTTTGTCCTTCTCGACTTAAGTTTTCAGTTGTACAACCAAGTTCCTTCTTCATACCATGTAAATTAAACTATACAGAGCAAGTGATCTTCTTTTGCACTGCATGTATGCTTCTGTTCTTCATCCGTAATCGAGTGGTGTGGTGAACCTACTCACTACATCACAATGTCATATTCTGCAATGTCTTAACTATGAAAAATGTCATATCATTCTACTATTATTTAAACCGTCTCTTTATTTGCCAATCTGAAATGGGATAAATTGGCACACTAACCATTGATACTTATGAGTTCTTGATCTGTAATCCATTGGTGTCGTGAAGCTGCCAACTCCTTCACAATGTCATTTCCTGCCATGTCTTGACCTGAACAATACCATATTGTGTTAATGCAATTTTAAACTGTGTCACTTTATTCGTTAGTAAGAAATGTGATGAATTGTCAGCACTGATACTTTTATATGCAAAAGGTGTCATCTGTCTGCTTGTTTATCTTTCAGAGTGAGAAAGATATAATTGTTGAACAAGCGCAGTCTCATCATCTTGCTCACCGCTTGCGCTGCAGCTCCAAATAGGCTAACCTTTCTTGAACTCTATTGAAGTGCTGTCGGTTTTGTATATTATTTTGTCGGCGTGTTTATTTGCACTGGTGGCGATCTTTGATGCCCAGTGTATGTAATCTGCTATCTGCTTGTGCTTTATTATCATAGTGGCAAACTTTGATGCCCAGTGGATGTAATATGTCGTAATTTCTTTATTTTATAGTCTACGTTTTTTCTTATTCACGATATTGCAGTTATTTTACTGTATATATATCATGTCTTCGCAGTAAACCGGCCAAACCATAAAATTACAGTACATAATCGGGCCGTCATGCAATCACGGTGTATGATCCGCATCATGTGTTGGAAATATGCTCTAGAGGCAATAATAAATTAGTTATTATTATTATATTTCCTTGTTCATTATAGTCGTTTATTATCCATGCTATAATTGTATTGATAGGAAACTCAGATACATGTGTGGGTACATAGACAACACCATGTCCCTAGTAAGCCTCTAGTTGACTAGCTCATTGATCAATAGATGGTTACGGTTTCCTGACCATGGACATTGGATGTCGTTGATAACGGGATCACATCATTAGGAGAATGATGTGATGGACAAGACCCAATCCTAAGCCTAGCACAAAGATCGTAGTTCAGATGCTAAAGCTTTTCTAATGTCAAGTATCATTTCCTTAGACCATGAGATTGTGCAACTCCCGGATACCGTAGGAATGCTTTGGGTGTACCAAACATCACAACATAACTGGGTGGCTATAAAGGTGCACTACGGGTATCTCCGAAAGTGTCTTTTGGGTTGGCACGAATCGAGACTGGGACTTGTCACTCCGTGTGATGGAGAGGTATCTCTGGGCCCACTCGGTAGGACATCATCATAATGTGCACAATGTGACCAAGGGGTTGATCACAGGATGATGTGTTACGGAAAAAGTAAAGAGACTTGCCGGTAACGAGATTGAACAAGGTATCGGGATACCGACGATCGAATATCGGGAAAGTACTATACCGGTAGACAAAGGGAATTGAATACGGGATTGATTGAATCCTCGACATCGTGGTTCATCTGATGAGATCATCGTGGAACATGTGGGAGCCAACATGGGTATCCATATCCCGCTATTGGTTATTGGCCGGAGAGTTGTCTCGGTCATGACTACATGTCTCCCGAACCCATAGGGTCTACACACTTAAGGTTCAATGATGCTAGGGTTATAGGGAATAGATGTACGTGGTTACCGAATGTTGTTCGGAGTCCCGGATGAGATCCCAGACGTCACGAGGAGTTCCGGAATGGTCCGGAGGTAAATATTTATATATGGGAAGTCATGCTTTGGTCACCGGAAAAGTTTCGGTTGCTATCGGTAATGTACCGGGACCACCGGGAGGGTCCCGGGGGTCCACCAGGTGGGGCCACCAGCCCCAGAAGGCTGCGTGGGCCAAGTGTGGGAGGGGACCAGCTCTAGGTGGGCCGGTGCACCCCCCCCCCCCCCACCAAGGCCCAAGGCGCAGGTAGAGTTGGAAGGGGCAAACCCTAGGTCCAGATGGGCCCTAAGGCCCACCCTAGGTGCGCCCCCCCTCTCTCCCCCTTGGCTGCCACCCAGATGGTATCTGGGGGCTGCCGCCACCCCTAGGGAGGGAACCCTAGGTGGGGGTGCAGCCCCTCCTCTCCCCCTATATATACTTGAGGTATGGGGGCTGCCCAACAGATGATTTGATCTCCATCTTGGCGCAGCCCTACCTCTCTCCCTCCTCGTCTCTCGTAGTGCTTGGCGAAGCCCCGCCGAGTATCAAGGCCTCCACCACCACCACGCTGTCGTGCTGCTGCTGGACGGAGTCTTCCCCAACCTCTCCTTCTCCCTTGCTGGATCAAGGCGGGAGACGCCACCGGGCTGCATGTGTGTTGAACGCGGAGGCGCCGTGGTTCGGCGCTTAGATCGGAATCAACCACGATCTGAATCGCTACGAGTACGACTCCTTCATCCGCGTTCTTGTAACGCTTCCGCTTAGCGATCTACAAGGGTATGTAGATGCACTCCCCTTCCCCTCGTAGCTAGATTACTCCATAGATTGATCTTGGTGATGCGTAGGAAATTTTGAATTTCTGCTACGATCCCCAACAGTGGCATCATGAGCTAGGTCTATGCGTAGTTTCTATGCACAAGTAGAACACAAGTTGTTGTGGGCATTGATTTTGTTCAATATGCTTACCGTTACTAGTCCAACCTTGTTTCGACGGCATTGTGGGATGAAGCGGCCCGGACCGACCTTACACGTACACTTATGTGAGATAGGTTCCACCGACTGACATGCACTTGTTGCATAAGGTGGCTAGCGGGTGCCAGCCTCTCCCACTTTAGTCGGATCGGATTCGATGAAAAGGGTCCTTATGAAGGGTAAATATCAATTGATATATCACGTTGTGGTTTTTGCGTAGGTAAGAAACGTTCTTGCTAGAAACCCATAGCAGCCACGTAAAACATGCAAACAACAATTAGAGGACGTCTAACTTGTTTTTGCAGGGTATGCTATGTGATGTGATATGGCCAAAAGAATGTGATGAATGATATATGTGATGTATGAGATTGATCATGTTATTGTAATAGGAATCACGACTTGCATGTCGATGAGTATGACAACCGGCAGGAGCCATAGGAGTTGTCTTATTTATTGTATGACCTGCATGTCAATGATAACGCCATGTAATTACTTTACTTTATTGCTAACCGTTAGCCATGGTAGTAGAAGTAATAGTTGGCCAGACGACTTCATGAAGACACGATGATGGAGATCATGGTGTCATGCCGGTGACGATGATGATCATGGAGCCCCGAAGATGGAGATCAAAAGGAGCAAAATGGTATTGGCCATATCATGTCACTATTTGATTGCATGTGATGTTTATCATGTTTATGCATCTTATTTGTTTAGAATGACGGTAGTAAATAAGATGATCCCTCATAATAATTTCAAGAAAGTGTCCCCCTAACGTGCAATCGCTATGTAAAGTTCGTCGCTTTGAAGCACCACGTGATGATCGGGTGTGATAGATTCTAACGTTCACATACAACGGGTGTAAGCCACATTTACACACGCGAAACACTTAGGTTAACTTGACGAGCCTAGCATGTACAGACATGGCCTCGGAACACAAGAGATCGAAAGGTCGAACATGAGTCGTATAGTGGATACGATCAACATGAAGATGTTCACCGACGATGACTAGTCCAACTCACGTGATGATCGGACACGGCCTAGTTGACTCGGATCATGTATCACTTAGATGACTAGAGGGATGTCTATCTGAGTGGGAGTTCATAAGATGAACTTAAATATCCTGAACATAGTCAAAAGGTTTTTGCAAATTGTGTCATAGCTCGCGCGTTAGTTCTACTGTTTTAGATATGTTCCTAGAGAAAATTCAGTTGAAAGTTGATAGTAGCGATTATGCGGACTAGGTCCGTAAACTGAGGATTGTCCTCGTTGCTTCGTAGAAGGCTTATGTCCTTAATGCACCGCTCGGTGTGCTGAACCTCGAACGTCGTCTGTGGATGTTGCGAACATCTGACATACACGCTTTGATAACTACGTGATAGTTCAGTGATGTTAAACGGTTTAGAGTTCGTGCAATCAAGACGATTTCAAACGTCATAAACATGTGAGATGTTTCGAGGATTAATTGGGATTTCAGGCTCGTGCCACGCCAAGAGGTATAAGACCTTCGACGAGTCTCTTAGCCTGCAAACTAAGGGAGAAAAGCTCAATCGTTGAGCTTGTGCTCAGATTGTCTGAGTACCACAATCACTTGAATCGAGTGGGAGTTAATCTTCCAGATGAGATAGTGATGTTTTTCCAAAGTCATTGCCACCAAGCTACTAGAGCTTCATGATGAACTATAACATATCAGGGATAGAAATGATGATCCTTGAAATATTCGCGATGTTTGACACCGCGAAAGTAGAAATCAAGAAGGAGCATCAATTGTTGATGGTGAGTGAAACCACTAGTTTCAAGAAGGGCAAGGGCAAGAAGGGCAGCTGTTGCTCTAGTGAAGAAACCCAAGGTTGAACCCAAACCCGAGACTAAGTGCTTCTGTAATAAGGGGAACAGTCACTAGAGCAGAATTACCCTAGATACTTGGTAGATGAGAAGGTAGGCAAGGTCGATAGAATTATATTGGATATACATTATGTTAATGTGTACTTAACTAGTACTCCTAGTAGCACCAGGGTATTAGATACCGGTTCGGTTGCTATGTGTTAGTAACTCGAAATAAAAGCTACGGAATAAACGGAGACTAGCTAAAGGTGAGTTGACGATATGTGTTGGAAGTGTTTCCAAGGTTGATGTGATCAAGCATCACACGCTCCCTCTACCATCGAGATTAGTGTTAAACCTAAATAATTGTTATTTGGTGTTTGCGTTGAGCATAGACATGATTGGATTATGTTTATCGCAACACGGTTATTCATTTAAGGAGAATAATGGTTACTCTGTTTATTTGAATAATACCTTCAATGGTCTTGCACC